>CM070106.1:7915000-8565000 GCA_036178185.1 Liparis tanakae
CTCTCTCTCTCAGAAAGTTCATAAACATAAAGGGGAAGACTTGTGATAATGAATCTGGATACATCTTTGAACCCTGGGAATGTAGTCTAATGCCATGTGTCCTCTTTAGACCACTTAGCCACACAACTCTGATAATCTTCACATCATATCTGGACCACTGGGTGCGGTCTGGGTGCCAGCACAAATTGTAATGAATTGCTTTCAGCGACAGATCTCTTTCTATCACTGGCATGTTTATCCACTGTCTGCATCTCTGTTTTTGTAATTCTTGAGGACATTTCATTTCAGCATATTGCATCGGGAAATGGAAATGATTCTTTGAAAGTACACTTTGTCCTCGGGTGGTTTCACTTTGGTTACCTGTTAGCTTTGTGCATCCTGTACACTGTGACACACTGCTGGATAGGGGGAATGAGCAATTCATTAAAAAGACATAGAAAAAATACTGCAATATGCATCTTAAAATAAATTCCTGTTATCTTACCAATGTTTAAGATGCTCTGAACAAGACATTGTGCTGCATGCAACACCTTCAGTTAACTTTTTTCTCTATTGCTCAGCAAAGATGGAGGCTCTGTAGTAGTTTATTTTTAACCTATAAATTACCTGAACGCACCGACAATGAATCATTATAACGTGTAAAATAAATGAATAATATTCTAGTGTTATGTCATCATTATCCTTTAGTTGTAATGTAAACATCGACAGTTAACCTGGTACTAAAGCCTGACTTAATATATGGAGCTCAGAATAACAAATTGACCTCAAAGGGTAAAACAACTGGAAAGAAAAGAGTCCAAAATTCTTAATTTCATATACTATAGATAAAGAATTTGTTAAACAAACATGAGCCTGAGTGGTTTGACGCAACAAGAAATACGTTTAAATCCTATATTGTATTTAATCAGATGAATGTTGTGGGAGAAAATCTCTCTCACACTCACACACATACACACACACACACACACACACACACACACACACACACTACACACAGCACTTTGGGCAAATTGTTTTGTCTGACTCAAGTAAGACCTCACCTGCTGTGATCAGACAACTCCTTTCATCAGACGATCACAGAGTTACTGAGTGTGTGTGTGCTTGTGTGCGTGTGTGTGTTTGCTTGTTCGTGTCGGCCTGTCTATTGAATCTTGTGTGTTACAGAGATATCAGTGACTGCATTAATATCACTCAGTGTTAGGCCTCCATGATGTCTAAAATCACATTTAATGATTACTGTATTGTTGGCACTGTCTATGAACCCTGGGACTTTTCTCAAGCTGCAGCAGTGTAATCTAATTGTGGCATTAAAAGGTTGACGCACGACTAAACTCAACGGCGTGAAGTGTTACGTAATGTATCCGTAGTGTGTTTATTAAAGGAAGATCCAGTGCCACAGACAGACAGCCTTGCACAGAAAGTTCTCTGTCAGTTGTGATCGTAGCTCGATCCCTTCGGCTGGGACAAAGACTGCAGCGAGCGGCTGGAGGAGAGACGTCGTCTTTTTATCTCTCCTCCTGCTCCTGTCTTCTGCCTTTGATCGCCCTATTTCCTCTCCTTTGTCTCTCCTCTCCTCAGGCTGTTTCTCTTTGTGCTCCTTTGTCCATCTTTAGCTTAGTTCTACTGCCAGTGCAGGTGTGTGTGGCTGTGTATTGTGTGTGTGTGTGTGTGTGTGTGTGTGTGTGTGTGTGTGTGTGTGTGTGTGTGTGTGTGTGTGTGCGCGCGTGCGCGTTCGTGTCTGAGTCGCAGATCAAGTTGCTGTTAATTTTTGGAGCAGGTCATCATTTCAAGTGTCAGCCTACATCCCTCGATGGACCCGTTGTTATTTATTGCACAATAGCGTTGCTTCTGCAGACAGGACATGCAATACTTCCCTGTGATGTTAGCAACACACTCTGTGCCGACATGTGTGGACTGGACAGTTATTGGGTGTGTGCTGCATGTGTGTACGTGTAGGAGAAACTTTTTTTATCTTAAATGAAAGGTTCTGGACACAAGAGCCGGTTTGGTACAGGGTATTATAGGGCCAGATGAAGTCCAAATCATTAAATCAAATATATTTCACAAAGGCATTATACAAAAAATGAAAAGTTCTATTATGATATTTTAAACTTGCCGTTAATAAAATAATTGTGATCAAGATAGTATAGGCTATGTATTGAATTTTTTTATTTTATTTATTTAAGTTTTATTATTATAGTATATTTCCACAATTATATCTTTGGTATCTCAGGCATCATATACAGAGAAACCAAATACCTAAACATAGGTCTGTAATAGCGGTACCGGCTTATGTGTATGTCGCTTCTGCTGGACACACTGCTATTCTCTCTCTGAAAGTACCTACCGCTGACAAAAACATCCAATGTCTTCACTCCCTTTAAATCACCTTCAACAGTTGTGTCCTTCTTTCACTTTGTTACATGTCCGTCTCTCTCTCTCTCTCTTTATCCCTCAGGAGGCGGTGGGCAGGGTTTGTCTGAAGGAGAGAGGGAGGGATGTGCTGGTGTTGCGGAGAGTGACATCATCAGTGACGTCTCCGTCAGACCGGCCTTCACCCACGTCGTCAGGGGGCGGATCCAGAGAGGAGGATTGTGACAAGAGGTCAGTACATCCTCCTCCATAATGAGAGCCCTCTAAACCAACAGTTGCAACAAAAACATAATCATAGTTCTCCTCCCTCTTGTTGTTAGTTTTCATACTTTGAGATCTCAAGTTGTAACCACACACTCTCGCACGTACATGCAAAATATCAGTCGTGCTGTCAACACTGTGCGTGTGTGTGTGTGTGGGTGTAGATAGATAATGTATGCTTTAGCTTTTGGCACAGAGCAGGAAGAAGAGAATGGCCTTTTTGTTTTCAGCTGAAAGGGAAACCGAGATGACACCATGACTGCTTTACTTCCTTCCACAAATCACTGTGTGCATTTAGGATCGCTTGTGTGTGTACGTGTCTGTACAAAAGATTTTTTCCCAAAGTAAATTTCTTTGTGCGGAGTCTGTGTTTGTGTGTTTTAGGTCAGTGTGCGCCAAGACCTAAGGCACAATGCAGGGAGTGTCAGTGACAGGCAGGTTAAGTGGGTGTGTGTATGTCTGCGTGTATACAGTGCTCAGCATCCTTCGTAGCAATCAGTTCCCTTCCGAGTGCTACAAGCCCAGGGAGGATTTTAATCTCCGTAGCTCTCCGCTGACAGGGGCACACTGCAAGGCAGTGTACCCCACAGGAGAGCCCCCTGCTGGGTATGCAAAGCTCAGATGAGGGCGGATCATCTGGAAGTGTTTAGATATGAAGATGACTACTGAGCTAGCTACGCTTGCGGAGGCAGAGGAGGACATACATGATGAAGATGAGGAAGACGATGATGGTGATGACGTGGATAGCGATGACGATGAAGATGCTAGCAGTTCAGAAATCTGCACATTTGATGTTCCCCACTTTCGCTACATCGATGACGACGATGCGGAGGAGATTAAGGAGGAAGAGAGGGGGGGAGGATGGAGGGATGGAAGTGGTCGTTCCTGGTGCTCTAGTGAGGAAGATTTTCGCAACTCTTCGTCTTGCAGGTATGTGGTGGTGTCGGGGACGCCGCTGAAGATCCTGGAGCATCTGCTGAGTGACCTGCGGTTGGACGACCAAAGAGGGGCGCCAGAGAGCAGGGAGAGCGGTAAGTTTCTCTAACGATGTGAACACATGTTTGGTAAACACGTGTGTTAGAGAGCATCTGCACAAACAATGTGTGTGTGCCTCCATAAAAACACATATAATGGTAAAACAATAGTTAATCTGTCATATAAATATAGAAGCCGTTATGTTTGTCGAACGGTTTGTTTAAAATAAAGGAATTCCCCACCTACTCATTCCAAGGAATGTTGAGTTTCATTGGCACACAACAGGTTTCAACACAGCCCAGGCTTGACTTTTGAAGATATTCTCTTTCCCTTAAGCGTGCTGTTTCTCTCTCTGTATGTGTGTGTGTGTGTGTGTGTGTGTGTGTGTGTGTGTGTGTGTGTGTGTGTGTGTGTGTGTGTGTGTGTGTGTGTGAGTGAGAGTGTGTGTGCATTCATTAAGCCAAGTCATTGCCTACAATTCTGTAAATATGAACAACATTCAGGAGGTTAAATGCTCTAATGAGTTTGTGAAACGATTCCCTCGGGGGGCTCGAGGCATTTCTGCTGCAAACTATTTCAGTGGGCTTTTAACTGTCATATCTCATTTTCAAGTCTCAAGAGACAGTCTACCTAAAGCTACTGGGTTATTTAGCAGTGCAGCACTTATCAGGAAACGTTTTGTCATTTGTTTCATAGCTGCGAGTCAGCACCACATTAGCAACACATTAAAAGTAGTCGTAAAATATTAGAAAACTGTGCAAAAGACAAAACCCTGACATTGATTTTCTCAAATCAAAATCTGCCTGTGACAGACGTGGGCAAAGGTAGTATGTTTTGGGGTTGTTTGTTGTCCATCACCCTCCTAGACTCCAGGATGATTTGATTAGATTTCGGTAGGTAAAGGTCAAGGTCATCGTGATGTCACAAAAAACAATGTTATCAATCCTGCTCAGTCGAAGAAAATAGAATACAAGCTGATATATTGTATTAAACAATGAATCTCTACATATTTGTCTACCGGATTAAAATAAATACAATTCACTATCCCTGTGGAGCCATTAAAGTCCAGTAAAGTAACACTTTTATCACACATCTGGGTCCCAACCTGTATTTGGTCAAAACTGCTCTCGCCCTTTTAACACAAGGCGTCTTTATGTGTCACCTCCTCAGCACCACCAGTTCCCAGCAGTCCACAGGGAGCCATCTCACTGAATTGCAGGAAGCAAAGGAAGAAAGAAAGAGGGAGAGAGAGAGAACTGAGATGGCCTTTGTGGTGGAAAACCGCCTCTTATTTATTCACCCAAAAGAGAAAAGAGGCACTTTTTTTTCTTCCTAAAGAGGCAGATGCAGGGATGTAGATTAAGAGTGCATGTGCATGTTTGGCTGCCTTTGTGTCTCTATGTGTGTGTCTATTTGTTGGTATATTTGCACTGAATAAGCATGTGTGTGTTTGTGTGTGTGTGTGTGTGTGTGTGTGTGTGTGTGTGTGTGTGTGTGTGTGTGTGTGTGTGCAGGCCCTCTGGGATGGTGCTGAGCATCAGTGTGCCGTTTTAGTGGGCTTAGCTGTGCAGCATGTTGAACAGGCGCGAACATGCTTCCACAGAGAGAGGGAGGATGCGGTTACCCCAACCCTCTTTTCCAAGCACACAGAAAAAACACACACACAGCAAAACACACAGCGGCAGATAACTGCGATTAGTTCAGCACACACGCATTCTCTCTCTTTTTCCTTTCTCTCTCATAAGAGGTAAAGACCCCATGGTCAGAGCGGAATGAGTTATTCATCAGGGTGCTGTGTGTGTCTGTGTGTGTCTGTGTGTACTGCTGTGTCTACGAGGGCATTGGTTTCACTTTGTGAGTGCCAGCGGGCAAATGCAGACGGCATATGTTGAAGATAAAAATGGATATTTATCATCACAGAGAGGGGAGTAGTAGGGGGAGAAAATGTAACCGACGAGAGTGAAAGTCATAATAAAAGGCTGATAGCCGGTCAACAAGGAGCTCTACAGGAAGTAGAGTCAAAAGTGAAAAGCTCAGTCAGGCCTGCCTAAAAAAATGTCTTGAGAAAAGTTGTATTTTTATTTCTTAAAAGAAGATGATCAAATATTAATGCCGCAGCCGTCGCTCAGGCTTCTATAATTGATTTCTTTGCTCTCTGCCCGGCGGAGACATATTTGGGTCACACGTTTGCCCAGAGAATTTGACACCGCATTACCCATCTGCCACGAGGGCTGTTTATATTTGGTTCTTACCTATTGAACACCTGCTGAGTCTCTCTCACTCACTCACACACACACACACACACACACACACACACACACACACACACACACACACACGCATGCACACATATACTATTTGTAATGGAGCTGACACATAGAGGACACACTGATTAGTCTCCACACTGTCATGCAGAAAGATTGAGAGGTGAAGAAAGGGAAAAATTAAGAAACTAAAACATACTTGTGTTTGTGTTTTCACATTTGAATTCTGACAGGCTTTGGAAGTGACTGATGTTATGTTTCCTTTGTTTCAGAAACACTGCTGGATGACTTCCTGTTGACGTACCTGGTGTTCATGTCCACCAATGACCTCTGTCAGGCTCTGCTAGGACAATATCCTTACTGAAAAATAACCTTGCATGATCACACACACACACACACACACACACTAATCCTTTCATCCTCCACACTGTTCTTGTTGTCTCCTTGACCACTCTCACCTATAGCAGTGCACGCAGGGGCCAGGAGGAGGGCAAAGACGCCCTCTTCAGGAAGCGTAAGGTACTGCAGCTGGTCGCCCACTGGAGCAGGCTCTACAAGGACTGCCTGAAGGAAGAGGAGCACGTCAGGAGCTTCATGAAGGTACGGCCCTACTCGTCTTCATCACCACATCCAGGTTTTTCTTCTCACTCTGTCTCTTGTTTTCAAACAATATGATGAGTTTGATCCTCTGGTGGCCTTTCACACTCAAGAACATAAACGGTCTCATTCATCTTCATGTGTCTTCTCCGTCTGGTTCATATATGGAGTTGTCTTTCTGCCGACAGGACATCAAGCGTTTTGTGGAGAGAAATCTGAAAAGTGTGCATGTGTTTTTGTGTGTGATCCTTTTGTTTGCTGCATCTCCTGTTAAACTGAAATGTGTTCAGCTTTCTTCCACAGGAGAACAGAGTTGATGTTTTTTATTTCATCCTTCTGACAAAGCAAACTAATGAGACAACAACTGAATAAAAGCACCTTAATAGTGCCTCATATGAGGAATAAGGGCTATTACTCATGACAAAGTAGAATATATGATAACAAACCAGAGTTATGCACATATCTAATAATAAGTCGTTAATTAAAAAGTTCATTATTCTATCATCAACTGTACGTAATACAGTATCTATCTTCACAGGATATCATAAGCATATAAGCATTGAAAACACACAGATTTTATTTTGAACTTTCTCACGACCAATAGGAGAATAGTAGAGGGAGGAAATGTAACTTCAGAGAAGGAGAATATAAAATATGGTAATGTAGAAATACAAATACAATTGTTGCTTGTATCAACTGTGTTCCTGCTTTATTTTCACATCTTTGGCTGAATTGGATTTGATTCACCGTGACAACCGTGACACTAGAAGAGAAACTCATACACACACACACACACACACACACACACACACACACACAATTCCATCATGCGTGTAATCGTCCGCATGCTCAACCACAACAAGCGCACACACTCACCAATCACTTGTCCCTCCGTAACCTGGCGGCGGCTCTGTGCCGGGTTGCCTTGGAAACCAAAGTGCAAGTGTTGGCATGGGTATAATAATCTTATATGGAGTGCGTAACCCAGGTGATAGTTGCCTAGTAACAGGAATAAGAGGGGAATTGGGATGGGAGGCTACGGTGGGTCAATGACGACAATAAGCAGGTGTGTGTGAGTGTGTGTGAGTGTGTGTGTGTGTGTGTGTGTGTGTTTGTCTGTGTGTGGATCCTTGCAAGTTATCACTGTTGCTGCCTCCTAAGTTTTTCATGCTATTTACTTATTCTCTGCCCTGCACACAAAGATATGAGTGTGCTTCGTCACCCACTGAAGTGCAAGGTAGAGAATGTGTCTGATGTAACCGACCTACGCAGCATCATTTACACTTGATGGTACTCAGGAAATGAGCTGCATGGACTGTGATGTTACTGCCATTTTGTTGTATTTCATACTTGATCTCTTTGTCCTTCGTGTCCTTGACGGCATTGTTTATTGACCTTATATGAAATTAATTATTTTTGGCATACCTGTCATTAGGACTGGTACAGTTAGACGGTTGCTTCACCTTAATTACAAACAAACACATTTTCATACTCATTTCCGTTATCAGTGCATATTATGATTTTGACTTAATTAAGATGAAAGGGACTTACTTTAACATTCTCAAAGAATTGAAAAGAGATTTGGGTCAACTAACTCTTAAAATAATTGACTTGCCTTTTTTTAGCCATAATACTTCTTATATTATCAAATGTATGTGTTATCCTACAGCTGTAGTGTAAGCCAGTCTACAATGATGGTTAGAGAACAAACCTTTGGAGAACACCCAAAGACGAAGGAGTATTAATGCTATTTCCTTCTGCCACTTTGCAGCTGGAGGAACCAAACTAACATATTCAACTATTAAACCAGAATAGTGTCAACTTGTTTGTTTTCCTCTCCCGCTCTCTGTTAGACTTTGTACAGGTGTGTTTTAGAAGATCTGTATGAGTTCCCCACACTGGAGAAAGACCTCCAGGAGTTCCAGAAACTTCTGCGTCGCAGACAGTAAGTATGTTTGTCTCTGCACAAGGATTTTGTTCTCTGTATTGTATATGACTGCCTGTTGCTCTCTTTCTGTGTGTGTGTGTTTCCATGCCTACCTGAATCCCTCCTCACTTGCTTATTTCTGTCTTGTAGCACTGTCGATGACTGTCCTCCAAGCCAAAAGGTAAGAGAGAAGAAAGAGAGAGAGGGGGATTTGAAGGAACACATCCTTGCAGCTTGACTCTGCCGCCTGAAATTGAATGTTATTCAGTTTCAGTTTATTTTGTATATCCCATTCTTACAAACTACAAATTTGCCTCAGAGTGCTTTACAATCTGTACATATAGACGTCCCTGTCCCAGGACCTCACATCGGATCAGGAAAAACTCCCTAACAACCCTTCACGGGAAACCGTAACCTACATAACCTTACATCTTTAACTTAAAACATTTTTTATTGTAAAAATACAAATATAATTGTTGGGTTGGAGTCATTTTAACCAGTCAAGTAACTAGTTCCTGATAATCTCTATGGCACTAATACCAGCATTTAAATGAGTGATTCAGGCATGACTTGCAGTCATTGGCTTTGAATAAAACCAAACAAATAGTATTTTTTTTCTAGATTAAAAAGGATCAATTGCAGGTATTGTTTAACTGGAGAAGTTTGGATACAACTTGGTACTGGGTTATTGCTGCCCTATCTGTAGAAGCCTAACTGGGTATGGGTGTTGATACAGATGTTATCAGTGCGTCGCTCAATAAAGTACAAATACAGTATTATACATCTCCATGTTTCTTCTTCAGAGTAAACAAATGCACCAGCAGTTGAGTTTGAAGGAAAACAGTTTGCAACTCAGAAGTCCACCGACTGATACTCGAGAGGGTGAGTAACAAACACTCGTACACAACAGAAAAACACAATGCCCGTTATTGACCATTAAATGCATAATATCACACTGTGAGTTTTAAATTCACTGTACACATGCAACTTGCTTAAATACGGCATTGCTCTCTCTGTAAATACTTGAGTTTTTTCTCTGGATCTGCTTTATTATGACTTGACAGTCTTTCAGTGTTTCGGTTTCAGCCATTTAAAGTTGTGCATACACACAGTACATTCACTGACCTACAACCATCTTTCAGTCATTTGTTGCGTGCATGTGAGCACTGACTCCTACCTGAGTGTCCACACACATCCCTCACTGGAGGCCCACGAGCTGCTGAGAATTTTGAGTCAGAAGATGGACAGAGCCGAAGAAGACATGGTGCTTGCTGTGGCGTCGCACACTGGAGGTAAACACACAACCACGCACAGAAATGCATGAAAATGTTGTGGGCGGTTTAGTCAAGTTTATATTCATAGCTCCTCCACAATCCTTCCACGTAGCCCTTTGGAAACTGCAAAAGTGCATCGTGGGTGCAAGGACCTGTGTAAGGAGTCCCTGTGCAACCCTCCTGGCTCTAAATTGTTATCATATTCTCTCTCTCTCCTTTGCCTCTGCAGAGCGGAGGGTGTTACATCCCAGTGACTGTGTGTATTCAGAGTCTCTGACCCCTCAGGGAAAGCTTGTGGCCTGTCGCAGAGATCTCACTGAGATGCTGGTATGTTCCTGCTTTTGTCTTTCTGTCATACTCAATCTACATCTTTCATCAGCACTCATAGAGGCTAAAGATGCAAATTGCAGATTTAAAGACAACCACGACCTCTTACATATGTAATTATTTATGCATTTTCTACCACTAATAATGTCTTCTTCTGACTAAATCAGGCATTATAATTAATATTCTAAATCCCAAACTGACATATTTCATAGTGTTACAATGAATAATGCATTATAAGCAAGACTTAAGCCAGGTGATTGTTATTAACTCTGACTCAAAAGGAGAGAAAAGGTATGAGCCATAATTATGTTGTTGTTGCCCAACCATGACAGCAGGATTGGAAAGTGCTGTATCAGGGCAAAGTGTTATTTTGTAATGCCATGTTTTTCACAGTGGAGCTTCAGCTGTGTATTTTTAAATAGTTTTGCAATATTGGGCATTTTAGAAACTGCAGTTCAAGGGATTTTGGAACAGGTAATATTTTTGGGATAGGTATGTTTAGAAGCCTGTAATTAACAAACCAGTAGATACTCTACATTTGGCCTATTTACTGTCCCACTCGTCAGCAATATATAGTTGTCTTTATCTTATTGTGTGCTGAATTAATGGTCTAATGTCAGGCTTACACATGCCAATGTTTATTGAATACTGTGACCTGTGACCACAGCTGTAGAGAAGAATTGTGCTGGAGGGATCACTGCTCCCCTCTCAGCTTTCAGTTCCTCTTCTATAGAGGCAGGAGGCATTTGTCCTAATGGTCTCATGCTATATTGTTTCTTTCCCCTACAGGCTCATTGACCTGGAGGTTATTATGAAGTGGACATGTTGTTGCTATTACTTATTTAAAGATAGCACTATTACTGTAAATAGACAGCTCCTGTGTGTGCGTACAGACTGCATGTGTGTGTCTTTCTATGTGCTACTAGATTAACTTTCCTTTGTGTGTGCAGCCTCCTCTAACGGACAGTGCTGAGCTAAGCAAGAGGCCGGTGAGACTCCTAGGTATTAACACCTGGGACGTGGCAGCTGCTCTCACACACCTGGACTGGAGCCTCTTCAAATCCATCCACGAGGTATACACACAAACACACACATTCACACAAATATAGGCATGTGATGTATACACATCATTTATAGTTAATTCATATTTATGGCAGAGATTTCTGTAACATAAGCATTAAAGATGCAAATGCTCTACAAGACGTGGATCATGAATACAGAATGTCTTCTTGCAGCTCAGCAGCTGAATATTTGTTGTGAAAATGCTGAAGCGTAGCACAGATGAAGAGATCCAGGCTGCATCTTACACCATTATGTGGATGTTACAGTGTATTTAGGAAATCTAGACAGTATATTTCCATTCTTAAATACTTCTTTTCTTAGTTTTGTATTACTACCTTCGCATTGAAAATGTGGAAGGTAATGTTTTGATCGCCGTGTATTTGGATGCATGTGTGTTATTCGCATAAGTCAAAAAGCATTAAACCGAAGCGCATGAAATTTGGTGGGATGCTTAGTTATTATCCGGGGACCATTTGATTAGATTTTGGGATCGATCGGGTCAAAGGTCAAGGTCATGAAAAGGTCAAATTCTTCTTTTTACCATAGCACGGGCAATTTTTATCTAATTGGCATGCAACTAATGCCAAAATGTTCATAATTCAATGCCCAATCTTGTGATATGCAAATGTATTTGCTTTACCGAGTGCCCGTTCTAGTTGTAAATGTATCGTTTGAGGATTTTTTAACTGTTGGTTGGACAAAACGAGCAATATCAAGATGGGCTCTGAGAATGGGAACAGATATTTTTGTCCATTCCTCTAAAAAGCTTGATGTCTTTCACTCACACACTCCCCTCCCTCCACATGCAGCAAGAGCTGGCTTACTACACCCTCAGCCGTGTTCCCGGTAGCGGCCACACGGCGGCGCTCTCAGTGCTGCTGCAGCGCTGTAACGAGGTCCAGCAGTGGGTCATGTCCGAGGTGCTCATGTGTGTGTCACTCAACAAGAGAGTGCAGCTGCTTAAGAAGTTCATCAAGATCGCAGCTCAGTAAGATCACTCAGATAATCCCTCTCAGAAATATTTAAAAAATAAAAGTGCATGTATCAAACACATTAAGATGTCAATGCACTGTGATGTATTTGCTTTTTTTTACTTGTGTGTGTGTAGTTGTAAAGCCCAAAGAAATTTGAACTCTGCATTTGCCATCATCATGGGTTTGAACACAGCATCTGTAAGCCGACTCAACCAAACCTGGGAGGTAAGTGCTCGGCTGCGTTCAGTGTATGTATACGAAGGCTTTGAACTGGATCATGACCAAACCCCTTCTTTCAGAAATGTCCGGGGAAGTTCAAGAAGATTTTCTCAGAGTTGGAGCTCATCACGGTGAGACTTACTCAACAGAGAAGAAAATAGATGCAAGACTAGAAATATGTTCCTCTTTTTTTTACTTGATAATCTCTCATTTAAACCTTTCTTTTTACTCTTTCTACATCTTCCTCTCATCTTTCTTCAGGATCCATCTCTGAACCACAAAGCCTATAGGGAAGCCTTCAAGAAGATGAAGCCTCCCAAGATCCCTTTCATGCCTCTTCTGCTGAAAGGTATCATCTCTAACAACTCTACACACACACACACACACACACGTAATTGCTTTTGTTGAATGATCCAATGATGAAACATTTGTTCTCTGCTCCTAGATATCACATTCATTCATGAGGGAAATAAGACCTTCCACGACAACCTGGTCAACTTTGAGAAGCTGGTAGGTTGAGTAGTTTTTGGAAGTCTTTCCGTGTTTGAGTGTCACACAGACAAGGCCACATATTAAAATGATATGTAAATGATATGTAAAAGATCATTGAAATTAGATGAGTGAAGCGATTGTATAAGTTGTGATCTAGTAACTACATTCATAACAAGACAAGTTGCATAAACAGATGACCGATTGATCACTAAATAGTAGATGCAGTCATGTATAGCTCTGTTGCAGTTAGCCTTTACGCCTTTACAGCCACAAGTTGAACCCACATTTTGGGTGTGCTTTCAAAACGCCAGGGAAGCCCTGGTATGTGTATTATGTCGCCAGTCGCTAGACAACTCAAATCACTCCTAGGTGGTCGGAGGAGAAAGTCATCGAAAACAAGATAATAAGCATATTTCACATTTGTGAAAAATCAAGAAAATATTCAGGAGATTAATCAATAACGAAAATAATCCTAAATGAATTGCTATGGTGCAGTATACATTTGATTCTGACAGTTTGTTATTGCACTGATGCAACTTGTCCTCTCTTGAACCAACAGCATATGATCGCAAACACAGTGAGAATGATTCGCCACTGCCAGAGCGACCCGCCGGGTGAGTCTTCCTCCTTGAACTGTGCTGGTGAAATAATCAGAACATCACACATCATAAGAAAGGCTGAGCCTGTTGTTGTTGTTGTTGAGCTCCTTCCTCTTGTGAAAAACTAGTATTGATGCTCGGTTCATTCGTTGAGCGGAATCTGACACCATCTAGCGCTGAGTTTGTGTACTGCACCTGTACCACTCAGTCCAGTTTCTAAGCAACCATTTCCAGACTTTTCTTTTACGCTCTTTATATGGCCACGAAACAGTCTATTTGTACCAATTGTGTGTTTTCTCCTGCAGTGAAAACTCTTTTGTGGGACTAATGTGCGTGTTTTGTGTCGGTTTCTTAGGCAACGAGGTAATTGGGGTCGACAGTGCGGAGGTGAGGGCGAGCGTTCATTACCTGCACATTATCGACAATCAACAGACGCTTTTCGAGCTGTCACACAAGCTCGAGCCTCGCGCTTAAAGACAGACGCCCACGAATCCTCACAGACGCACAGAAACAAACACCGGACACAGTGGCAACGCGAGCACCGAGTGTGTGTGACATGGACAACGCTTTTCCCCACACTGACACACACACACTGCAACAAAGTCACACCACCAGCCGCCGTGCCCAGTGGACTGTACGGTGCCATGTAGACCCATGAACCGAGCTGCACTCTGCCTGTTCTCTAAAGACTTCATTACCCTGGTCATGTCCTTATAAAGGAGACATGGTTAAAAGATGTAAGTCCGTACACGATTCGGGAGGAGACGCAGCAGCAAGACAGAGGGCGCCAAACTGAGACGAAGAGAAGAAGAGGAGGCTGTAATTAGTTTGTACAGTATCTATTGGACTGAATCGTTTTGTTATTGTGTTTTTGGTTATTTATGAGCCTGTTTCAAAGGTGGAATGTTTCTTTATTTCTGTTTTTCAAGTCTCGTCCAGGAAGCCAACAAGGACTCGACAGCCTCTTCCTCAGTTACAAACACCAAACAATCTGTAGAAGAGGTCCATGTGTTTATTACCTGGTGGCCACAATCTTCCCCTTCACGGGTCTCATATAACTCCATCTGCATATCACATACCTGCCTCGAGATGCATGCATATCCAGGATACATGCCTTAGTTGTTTAGGTGTATGATGTGGAGCTTTCTTCTGGTTATTGTGTTGTTGCATATTACGTAAAGCGAACAGCAACCAGCAGTACAACACGTCAACATACCGACATCTTTTTACCTTTTCTCACTGAAGCTTTTGCCTGAAGATGTTCAGCTTCGTCAATAGTGTCTGGCATGTGAAGGAGGCTTCGCGAGAGGCTTTTATTGACTGACTGATGTTAGAAACACCCAAACGCTCCTGAACGTGCCAGAGTTCATTCACTTTTGGTGAGGAGTGAATGGTTTTTGATTCTCCTTCACGTTTTAGAGTCCTGTTCGACACTCCTTGTGCACTCTTCTCTTTAATGTTTTTAGATAAGGACACTATGTACAATATGGACCTATATATTTTTCAGTGCCAAATGTCACACCGAGTCATGCAGCATGGATAAACTGTAGATCTCTTTTTTTTAACCACAGAATTAGATTTTCTCGGTTGAGCCCTGGTGTGACGTCTGATCTGTGATCATGTAAATCAGATACGACTGCTTTCAAAGATGCTTTCTGAGATTATAATCACTGATTTCAAGGTAGGCGATGGTATCACACTCTCCTTGGGTTGCTATGGAAACATAACCCCATCACAGAGCTATTCGTCTTATTCTTATTCTTCTTTTTATCAACAGATAAGTTAAGTGCCACAGACCTTTGCGAGGACAAAGCTTTATTTAAGAAAATCATTAGATTTTTAAAATTCATTCTTACTGACTGAAAATATCCCTTCATTCAGAAGTTGTCTCGTGTAAACTGTCTGGTAAAATCAACACATTGTGTGGACAGAATAATGGAAGCACAAGGGCACAGGCCGGTAGATTAAGACCTTCTCGCTCTCTCTCAGCTTTGGTTCGCCCAACAATTTCACTCTCTAAATCACAGAGGGACTCGTCTTGTCTTGTTTCTAATCCCAATCTGTTGTCACCAGGAAAGAAATGTAGCATGGAATGAGGAGAATCATTCAGATATCATATTTGAGTGACGATGCATACACATTAAGACGCACCCTCTAAAACCACAACATCACATATGGCTGACCTTCTTAGTGTTCCAGTGTTATTTTGTCCTTGCCCTGTACCGTGTAGCTTCATGCATAGCCAGACACTACAGTGGTACATTTCTGCTGTGGTAATATCCAAAGGCTAATAACTCTTAAATGGTCTGTAGCAGTGCATGTCCTGCATTGTTTGGGTGGTTATAACTCACAGGGCCAAAGTGCAATACAGTAGTAATGTGTGTTGCCACACATGTCATAATGTCAGCACTGAGCCTTTCAGGGCGCATAGCGGCTTTCTTCTGCAGATCTTACTAAATCAAATGGACTCGGTAGGACCAGAAACTCCCAAATATCTTTAGCGAAAAAAACATCTTTTGGTTCTTTGTAAGAAAAACCATGAGACGTGTCGTCACCTACACGTGTGATGGTTACCCACATTGATTAATACATTGAATGCTTAATTGAAAGATTTCTTGGGCAATTTAAGTATTTAAATGTATGTGGATGTAGGATTAAGTGTTACATATGAATCTTGAGATTGTTTCTCTTATCCATTGAAGTAAAACCTTCATAAAAAGGTGGATTCTCCCTTTAAAGGGAAACTGTGTAACTTTTGCTAAGTCTAAATTGTGCAAACAGTAGCCACCAGACTGAGTAAGGCGGTCCTGTAGGAGCAAAACCTTTGAGGACGTTTACTTGATTTCATTGTTTGGAAGTTACATTGTCTCATTTTGAATATACTTTGAATGCTAAAGCTGAGAAATATGAGCCATGGTCTGTTCATATTCAGTGTCATAGAAATGCCTTGTGGTAGTTATTTTTACTATTTACCTGTACATGACGCACACATGCACAAATACACCTCTGCTCATTGTGTTAAAATAGCAGTATACTTGTGCTTTATTACTTATTTATTGTAATATATTGTTAATTTATGTATTTTCGAGGTGACAAAAGTTCATGTGCCATGTTCAGAGGTTCATAAATGTGTCGGTTCATTCTTGAGAAAACAACACGTTAGTGGTTTGAAGCTGCAACGCTGGAATGTAAAAGTACTTGTAGTTTTGTTTTGTGGTCACTTGGGAGCAGCAGAAGAGCACGTTGGTGTGACGGCGCTCTTCTCTTTCCTCTGGTGTGAACGCTGCAGCGGACAGGAAACCAACAAGAAGGTGTATTTAGTGTTTTATCGGCCGTAGTCATGACTGTGTAAAGTTAAGGTTTTTTTAAAAAGCAATGTTGTTTAAAACCTGTTTGCATGTTAAAACTAAACACACAAAGTTCACAATGCTTAGAGAGGACACATTGAAGGCTTTGTACTATTGTAATATTGTTGATGTGTAAATATATGCCCATGTTTGGTATGTTGTTATTATTTATCAGTTGTAAATGAAAAAAATAGTCAGTCACAAAGCAATACGTCTCCCCTCGTGTCCCCTCAACCTTCTGACAGCTGAAGCTACACGTCTTTTCTAAAGCTGCGTTTTACTATGTCAACATTTGACTGAAAAATAATAAATTATAGGTTTTATGTGACATCTCTGGGTGAGCTTGTCTTTCTTCGGCTTCTGTTCAGATACTGTGTGGATGTGTGCAGGTGAAAGTGTATTTAAGATAAGGTAAGATATGTACTTATGTACTTTCTTCATCCCCCGGGGGAAATGTCTTTGAAGCAGCAGCAAACATGTTTACATATATACAATACAATAAACTAGCAGAGCAGAACACATACATTACATTTAAGAATTTTAATAATAAAGTAAATAAAATTAAAATAAATAAAGTGTATACAGTGTATATAAGTGTATATACAGTATGAAGCGAAAGCGTTGCATGATTTATTGATGTTATTCAATTTGAGAAGGATATGGCCAGACATGATTCATTGTACAGTCTTTTTGCAACAGGCAGGAAGGTTCTCCTGAATCAGGAACGTTATCTTGTATTAAGAATGTTCTCCTGTATCAGGAATGTTCTCCTGTATCAGGAACATTCTCTTGTATTAAGAATGTTCTCTTGTATTAAGAATGTTCTCCTGTATCATGAATGTTCTCCTGTATCATGACTGTTCTCCTGTATCAGGAATGTTCTCCTGTATCAGGAATGTTCTCCTGTATCAGGAACATTCTACTGTATCTGTTCTTGTGAAGCGGAGCTGAATCCGTCTGTTGGAGAACGTGCTCCGCTGTCCCTGCAGGAGATGGAGAGGCTGGTCCGGGTTCTCCAATATGGACAATCATTTCTTCGGTGTCCTCCTCTCCACCTCCTGTTCCTGATAGTCCTGTTTGCAGCCATTGATGGAGCCGGCCTTCTTCCAGTTTGTTGAGTCTGTTGGTGTCTCCGGCTGCAACGCTGCTCCCCAAGTAGACTACTGAGAAGTCCAGAGCACTGGTCCAACAGAATGGTGGAACATCTCAGAGCACTGGTTCAACAGACTGGTAGAACATCTCCAACATCTTGCTGCATACATTGAAGGATCCAAGTTTCCTCTAGAAAAAGAGTCATCTTGTCCCCTTCTTGTACACATGTAGCGTTGATGTTGGCCGTCCAGTTCAGTCTGCTGTCGATGGAAAAACACAGGAACCTGTACTTCTCCCCTACATCCACATCCTCTCCCAGAACTCTCAGCGGTTGTGGAGCCGTCGTCTTCTACTTGAAGTCCACCACCATCTCCATCCAATTTGACCACCGATATCACACCTGATGCTGAGGAGACCTTTGCACTTGTTTGACATCAATTTGATCTTGAGGAGTGCCTGAGCATATTATATCATTCCCCTCTAACTCTACTGCCTGTATGAATTATCATAATCCCGAGCTGTCAAATCCTCTCAAAAGAGCTGGACACGTTACCTACATGTTGACTATAGCACAAAAAAATACCCAAAACAGGATGGACGTTACTGAGGGAGAACAGCATTCCAGAGGGAAGCAGTGAGAGGAAAGGAAAGAAGGAGGAAGAGATGGAGAGGAGACCATTTAAATTTGAAAGACTAATTGTGGACTTTAAGCTGAAGAGTTTGCAGTGGAGGGAAATGCAATGTGTAAACTGTTTGCCTCTGTCTCAACAGTGCTGATTCCAGCTGGCATGAACTATGATACGAGGCGGTAAGCACACCCTGTGCTTGTGTGTGTGTGTGTGTGTGTGTGTGTGTGTGTGTGTGTGTGTGTGTGTGTGTGGCGGGGAAGTTTGGTCAGCGTTGGTTTCCTGACGCTGCTAACCCCTATTATTTCGCAGTCATCCTGACGTGTATTTTACCCAGCAGGCTTCTGACAACTAAACAACAGTAATGGATGTAGTAATGAAGGAGGTGAGACAAACAGAATGCATAGGCGGGGATGCAGGTGGTGTGTAATTGTCAATCTGGTTAAGTACCCTTTGAAATGAATACAATTGACCCAAGTATTTGGGTTGTAGCCAGGATTTAAACAAATAATCGGGTCATAGACCTTTGCTCCCTTACTGTGATTTTTGCTACATTTTCTGTATTTCTGTTTTACAAATTGACGGTAGAAATGCATTAATCTTAGTTTAGCCTAGAGACTGGGAACAGGGGACACGGCTAGTCTGACTCTGTCCAATATTAACAAAATAGGCCTATAACTGTAAAGCTCACTTATTATCAAATGTGTTCAATACAATGTTCCGGACAAAAAAATGTGCTGGAGTAATTATTGCTCTGTGAAGGAGGAAGGAGTAACGTTACTGAACCTGGCCAAATATAAAATATGGTATAAATTCCACAACTTCAGTAAAATGATAAACATTGGCCGAGAGTCTCCATCAAAAACTAATGTTTTAAATGCCACCAGCAGAAAATCCTCTCAAAAGATTTGAAAATGCCTGAAAGTCAGTGGTGGAAAACATATTGAAATATGTTACTAAAAATGTAGTAAATGGCCTACAATGAGCACTTCAGTGACATTTAACTGGCTTTCTTGAAGAAATTGCACTTTCTTGATTGTTGTTCTGTGTTTGTACTCCTAGTTGAATGCACTGTTGTAAGTCGCTTTGGATAAAAGCATTGTTATATGAAATGTAAGGCCATGTAGAATGTGTGAATATATACTCCAATACAAGTAAATGTGTAAATTGTTCTATCATCAGCTAAATGTATTTGAAGAATCATCAGTAATAGTATTAATTGAGCAGCAGAATAACCATCAATGTTTACTGGTATCTTCTATTATGTGCATTGCAAATTTCCCCACTGCAGGTCGAATAAAGGATTAACTTATTACATCATGTTGCTGATGTTTATTGTGTAATCAACACTTTCGTGTATCAGGTCCCCATGAGCTCTGACTAATTGGGATTTGCAGTTTGACTATTTTTTTGATTGACCATGAAAATAATTGATAATACAGTTCTGATTAAATACTTGCTAGATCAACAATTTAATTTTAGAAACAAACGTAAAATCTTTACTTGCAAAGTAATGTCTAACTAAACTCTACATACGGAGTAACATGTATAATACATTTGCCTCTGAAATGGTGTCATAATAAGATCATCAATTGAAATTAAATACATAAAAGTAGCCTATCACAAAATTGTATTTACAGACATAGTTACATACATTTCTCCTATGCTAAAAGCCTTATATATATATATATATATATATATATATATATATATATATATATATATATATATATATATATATATATATATATATTATGTATAACTTTATTTGGCCAGGGAGGTACCAGTGAGTCCTCAGGAATATTACAAAACAATGTGTGTCTACATTTCAATGGCAGATACAAAGAAACCAACATACCCAACAGCAAAATCCCTGTAGTTTTCTATAATACCCTCATTATATATATATATATATATATATATATATATATATATATATATATATATATATATATATATACCTGCTGCTGTCAGGCTGCACAACAAACTGCAGTAGATCGCTGGAGATCCTGGCTGGCAAACTCTGCACTTTACTTTACTCAGCACTTTACTTTGTTTTCCCCCTGTATATTTAGTATTAGTATTAGTATTTCGTTTTTAGTATTTCGTTTTGTGTTTTATATTTATTTTCATTGATGCTCTGATTTGCACCGCTGCTGTGATTTTTGAAATGTCCCCACTGTGGGACGAATAAAGTCATATCATATCATATCATATCATATCATTTTACTTATTTTACTTACTGTACAGTATCTTTTGTGTTTTTATGTCCTGTATGTTCTGTATGCACCATACACAACAGAGAAAATTCCAGGTAGGTGTAAACCTACTTGGCAATAAACTACATTCTGATTCTGATTCTGAGTCTGATTCTGATTATTGGGCCCTTACTAGATAGAAGCAGATTCTCCTCACGCTCTCATGGATTACCACGCCCATTCGATTTTTTCGCGCGAACGGGTGGACTGCACCATTGCTAGTGTGTGTGGGGGTGTGTATGTGAAGAGAGACTACTTCTAAACACGGATAGAAACCTCTTCATTGACAATTGTACGGTATTAGGGGCTTTCTTACATCTTACCTCTGTTGATGGAGTCTTAAAGTTTAAGTGTTGGACTTAACGACTCACTAATGTATAAGGACAACAATAAGAAACCCCCACTTTGGCAACGACCAGTATTCTCTCGTGGTTAATTTTTAAACCCACCGCTACTCGTTGGGTTTCGTGCAAGACAAAAGTTTCTGTTGAACGGAAATTTGGCGATAAACGGAGATAAAAATGACCCTCACGTCAAAGGTAAGCGGCAGAGCATGTCGCTTAAATATAGCGCGCGAGCATTTTGTTTGTTGTTGTTGAAGAAAAGTCACAGCGAGTCAAAATGAACACACTTGTTAAGTTAACGTTGTTGCCTTGGCCTGAATCTAGCTGGCCCATTGATGCTTTCATGCCTTTCATTCTTATTGCATGTATTTCTCTCTTTCTCCTTCAGCGTTAGCTTATTAAGTCCTGTAACCCAGAAACCCGTCCCTTCTGCTCGTTATGTCTTGAACGCTATTTGCTAATCCTCTCTCCTCTTTGTTTTGCCCTGGTTTGGCCGGCTAGCCTGCACGTGAGCTACTTCACATCATTGTGCAGGTGATCTATTGATCTGTAACCTGATGCTCAAAGTCAAAGAGTGCACCTTCAGTATTCTGTGACGGAGCTGGTCCGCTGGGTCCAAACTGTGTCGTCCTCCTCTTGGAGGTCCAGAGGTCAAAACTCCTGGGTTGTGCAGCAGATATCAACAAATGGACCGGCACCGCGGGGCTCTGTTCGACCAATACACTTGTATTGCAATTAAGATGATTTTGAACTGATGACATGCTCATAAAGCCTTCTGCAGATGTTCTGGTCCATATTTATATATTTGCATTAACCATATAATATAGCTCAACATATTTCCTATTTTTGTGAAATAACTATGTGATGTGATATTTTCTGTATATGATTAGCTTCATCCGATATGCCTCAAATAGTGGACATGTTCCCACTTTGAAACCCTTATGATACACGTTTGGTTTGAATAAAGTCTGAATGAAAGGGGGGGTTAAGGGACAAGTGGTTAGATTATTTTTAATTACTTATTTATTACAAACACCGCATTGGGGTCTTTGAGACACTAAACTATGAGGCAGTATAGACAATGTCTACAAGGTTTAGGTGTCTGTTCCCTTTCTTCTTTGTGTTACTCACCGAAAACACACTGTGTATCCTTGAACAAGATGAGTTTTATTCTTTCTCTTAACACATTTGCTCAGCTGATTATTTTTTAGTAAACGGATGTAAATGTACATCCGTGTTTTCCACCATGACTTCTTCTCTCTTGTCTTTGCAGTATATATTGGCTTGTCCTGTTGATTAGTGGAATAACGTGACACCAGTGGCAGGACTGTACGTTTCACCTGAGTGCAGAGAAAACCTAAATAGGGACCCACTCGTAGAGAAAGTCAAAAACGCCCGGTCATCTATTCCACCGAACCAAGTTTAATGTGATTGTACATTTGTCTGTCAACAGGCTCCGTGTTTCAAATCCAAGTTCATCACTGCGGAGCTGGCTCGTCTGTTCAGCCAGTCGGACAGTGAGGAGGATTTTGAAGGTTTCAGTGAGGAAGAGGAGAGAGGATCTTTCAACAAACGACAAAAAAAGACCAAGGTATGAAATTATTTTGAATAGTCTGTATCTGTAATGCATTTTATTTATATAACGCTTTTCAAAAGACACGACAGACACTAAAATCCTCATTAAAAAAATATTGGGCACTAAAAATATAGAAAATGCATGAAATTAGCTGCCAAATAAACTACAGATAAAATGTTTTTTATTCTATTTTTCCTCCAGCTGGTGCTTGAAGACAGCGACCTGGACACGGGCTTTTACTCTGATGACGAGGATGCCCCCCCACCAAAGAGAAGGAGTCTTTTAGTTGCCCTCAGGTGTGTCTGTGTGTTTCTGTCATTTGTTAAATAAGCCAGTGGCTAGTTTTTTTCCACTTTTCTTTAATGTAATGATGATCGCTGTATCTCAGTATGTTGGATCCATGTGTTTGTTTATGTATAATATCCTTAAGTGCTGCTAGCATACAGAAATAGTCTGATGTATTTGCACTACAATGTCTTTAAATGCAACATAAACCTACATGATGCGTCTTTAACTGAAGGTGACCTCTGGTTCGGAAATGTGAAATCAATGAGGAAGTGCCTTCAACTTGCATCTTTCTACTGGCCACCCGTTTTTCTTTTTATGAAAACATAAAATTAACTCTCACATGATTTATCTCAGTGAACATTGTAAACATGAGTCTCAGTCCCTAGTTTCAAATTTTCTTCAATATAGCATGATGTTTTTACTTTTACTCATTTAGATTCAAATATACAATAACGTAGATATGCTTTAGGGGGCGTGGCTACTTGTGATTGACAGGTCTCAGCCAGCGCCGTAAACAGCATCTCTACCACAGCGTCTCTTCTGCAGTCCAAATATAGTCAATTCCTTTCACTAGTTGCAAGGCTTCAAAAGGGCAGTCCACAAGCCAATAGGTGACGCCACAATGACATGTCAACTTCATATAGACGGGTTTGATCTTGAACAGGCAACGTTTCTAAGTGAACGCTCGTCTCTTATTGCGGGTAACTATTCGTGAGGTTATTTATTTGTTACATTTGATGTCTCAAATTCTGATCTGGCAGAAATAAAGAGGCATTCCCCAAACATATAAAGGGTTAATTGGGCACCCCATTGCTACTTTCTACTGTAATCAATCTAATGCCCAGCTATACAAGAGACCACGTCAAAAACACAGACCTGTCTAATGATGCATGTGTTGATCCCTTTATTAATCGTTTTCCTCAGGTTTCCCGTCAAAAGACTGTCTGCCGCCAAACAGGAACTCAAAGAAAAAAATGTCAAAAAGCCAGTCAAAGAAACTCCTCCTTTACAAAGGACCAGAGGAAGGCAACGGCTGAAGCAGCAGCAGCAGCAGCAGGAGGAGAAAGAGGAGGAGGAGAAAGCAGACAAAGAGGAGCTCCTGTCTCAGAGCCTAAAGAAACGAGACAAGAACATCCAGGAAAACAAAGCCATGGTAATGAACCCTGACCAACTTTGGCGTTTTTCCATATTCTGACAAACTGTGTGATCTGTGTACTAATATGCTATTCATCCTTCCTTTATTATATGTATTTTACTCTTCTCTGCTGCTGTCTTCCAGCTAGCTAAGCTGTTTGCTGATCTGAGCACCATGGCTGACTTGACTCTGCCCACTACCCCTCAAGTGAGTACTCTCACCTGCACCACCACCACCGACTTTGGTTGGACGGTGGCAGTGAGTTCATTCAAACTCAATTGCAACAACAGATTATTAGTATTAGATTATACATCTAACTGTGTGTTGATGTTTATCGAAAGACCACGTTTACTTTGGTTTTCACGTGTTTGTGTAAAATAGTGGTTATTTATTTGTTGTTTTATCTTGTGTTTAACATGGACCAATGCCACATACCATAGAAATTACAGCCTTGGCTAATCCTCAATACCCTTCCCGACATCCCTACAAAATACATAACATGTCACAAGGAGTAACACACAGGGCCCAAACAATGCTACAATTTAAGTGCATTTTAAAAGATTTCCTATTTTTAATTTGAGACATTAAGAAAAGTGAAAGCAACAACTACAATAATATTACAACAATATTACAAAATTTGGGAAATGCCTGCTTTTTTTTAAAGGTTAGGAAAATGCTTGAACTTAAATATGCTGTTTCATCTACATATCTCTCATGTAAAAAAAAATATATATATATATCTATCTTTTCGATTTTTAAAAACTATGCCACCTTCCTATTTGTTTGATGGCTCCTGATTCACACAACACACGAAGAAGAGTTAGATCGACTTACACGAGCCCCGAAATAATTAAAAGTTTATTTCTACTCTGATTTTTAGCCACATCTTGCTTTAATGGCAACTGTCCGGCTAACAAAGACATTTATACATTCTTACATTATATCAATTGCGAAAAATAGATTAAAAGAAGTTTTTCAAGTGCTGACAAAGATGACGCATGCTATCTTAAATAGCTTTTCAAACCCTATAATATAATTGCATGTTTTGTGTTTTTAAACAGACAGATTTATAAACGCTCTTTGTTTTATTCACGCAGAAGAAGAAGCGGAAACCCAAGTTTGAACCAGAGATTGGAGCAGAGAGGAGGAACCCGTCCCGCAAGGCTCGTCCTCCTGAGAACTTTGCAGTGGAGGAGAAGAGCGAGCCGCTGAGCATCAGAAGTCCCAGGAATGTAGACATCAGGAGACTAGTGGAGGTAGGATGTGCAACACACACTTCACTCTTCACCGCATGACCCCAGATCTCCCGAGAGGGTGTTATATATATATATATATATATATATATATATATATATATACTGTTCTGAAATGCACCATTCTCTATAATGAGTACTTCTGATGCTAACACTTTTCTACTTTTACTTAAGTAACATTTTGTATGCTGGACTTTTATTTGTAATAGTTTATTTTTACATTGTGGTATTATTCTTGACTTACTTCGTCCACCACAGTGCTCAATTAAATAATTTAATTGCCCATGGCAGGTGGACGAGGATGTTGGTAAGAAAAGGAGGCGCCAAAGGTCCAGGAGGATGACGTTTGAGGTGAGGTCAGTTGACGACATCACCCAAGAAGACCTGGACAACATAGCGGGCCGCAGCAAAGACAAGATCTGGGACAAAGAGAATGTGAGTCAGCTCAGGCCTTTACCCATATAATGGCCTTGGTACTGTGTTTTACTGTCAGGTTCTCTGGGTTAGTGCGCTTCTTAACCGGCTGTCATCCATCCATCATCTCAGGGCAGCTCGTGCCACCAGTGCAGACAGAAGACTCTGGACACCAAGACGGTGTGTCGCAGCGGTTTCTGTGTGGGGGGCAAAGGTCAATTCTGCAGGCCGTGCCTGAAGAACCGCTACGGAGAGGAAGTACGCGATGTGCTGCTGGACCCGGTCAGTGTGATCACACATTTAATGATCAGCCCATTAAATCTTAAGTTAAAAACAGATTTAGAAACCTGTTTGTTTAGTTTTTTGATCCAGTTATGAAAATCTGTTGCTGGTTCTTAAGGGGTAATTACAATTAAATAATAAGTAGTAGGCTAGGTAAGAGTACAAGTTACAACAACTTTATAGGCAATATAATTACAGCACTTTATTATATGTTGGTATGCTATCTTGATGCATCTGGTGTTTCAAACAGTATTCCTCTAACATGTATATTAACCTCCATCCTTACACAGTAAATCTTGATTGTGTTTTTTTGTCACTTTGCTGTTAGGATTAAAGAAAATCATTTTTTTAAAGAGAATCTGAAAGGATAAATACATTTTCAGTTTTACTGAACTTTTTATATTTTCAAACACCCTGAATCTCGTTGGAAAAGTATTTTGTTCAGTTTGCAGACAGTTTTTGATCAAAAGGAATTGAGTGTTCCCAAGATAGCTGAACAAAGCAAGGGCACCACCTACAGAAACTTCCACTCCATTACTGGCAAAAACAAGCCAACTCGAGGGACTTTACATGTTAAAAACTAATCGGTGTATTTAAAATGTGGGCATCATTATGATTATGAATGCATGCCCGTTTGCATATTGTAGGATGAAACACTCACAAGTATATGTTTCAAGAATTAGCAAAAGCGAGAGATTTGATAATGTTTAAGACTTGACTGTTGAAGGAAGTAGAGTCGCTACTCCTTCTTTTCAAGAGGGGCCAACTGGTAAGAGTCTCTGGGAGGTGCAGAGAGGGACCTCTGGAGAAGCCTCCTGGGCCTGCTGCACCGCCCCTGGGCCTGGAGAAGCAACCAGACCCTGGATGGGTGGCGGGGACGTCAAACCTCAACAGGGGTTCACCTGTGCAGGAGGCAAACGGCGTTGTTAAATCTGGACGTTTTCTCCGTAGACGTGGTCGTGCCCTATCTGCCGAGATATGTGTAACTGCAGTCTGTGCCGTAAGAAGGAGGGCCGCTGTGCCACCGGCATCCTGGTGGGATTGGCCCGCTACAACGGCCACGACCACGTCCACGGCTATCTGGAGAGGTACGTCACTGCGTTCTAATGGTCCAGACCTGGGTGGGATTTCCCTAAAAGTTGGGAACATTTTAGGAATCTAATCAAGAACATAAGCGAAGTCGGTGTGAACTAACTGTTGGGAAAGGTCTGCGCTACTACACTGCGGATGGAATTTGGAAGATAAAAATATAAAAAATTAAGCCAATTCTTCAGATGACTTTCAAAATCTGTCTCTGCTGATTGTTTTTTGAGTGCAGTTTCTAAAAATGCCTCAGTAGACGCTAACAAATTGAAGGTTTATTTTGAATGACTAGTCATTTAAACAATTAGACTTAAATGAATATCCAATATAAACATCTACGATTTGATGATTATTGTAAATGTATTATTATCTCATGGATTTGTGTCAAATGTTAGGAAATCTATGGGTGTTTTTTAATTGTTTTCTGATATTTAAGATAAGCGTGCGTTTATTGATTAGTTGTAAAAGATACTTGCAGGTCGATAATGACTAAAGATTAGTCTCATAGCTGTCGTGGCAGCAGCTCATGGTTTGTTTTGTCTCCATTGCAGCATTCAGAGGGACCTGCAGTGAAGTCCAGAGAGAAGAGCGTGGAGGAGAACATGTTCGTAGAGATAATCCTAGAGCAGGCTCACTACCCTACAACACATTCCAATGTACATATTTAGGTGAAGACAACCTTTTATATTTAACTAGAGAAACAAAAGCATTAATGTGTTTTTTTTTAATTTACCTTAACACAAGGCGCACACACTGTTGATATGTTTTATGTATCCTGGTTTACGGCTGCATTAGATGAAGGGAAAAGTTTCTACTCCCTTTTTAGTTGTATAATTTCCTTTCAATATTTCCACTGTTGATTTTAAATGGAACAAATGTACGGAATGGATGCAAAAATAACCTTTTTATATACCAACTACTCTTTTTTTTTTAAGTTGCTAACTTTACAGCATTGTTGTTCTCTGGCCACTGTAAATTCTAATAAAGAATGGCATTGTATAATTGATTTGTCAGGCTAACATTATTATAATCACACATGTTCGTTCAGTGCACACTAGTGAACTATCCACGTAAGTGGATGTTCACACTGGTGCTACAGATCTGCAGACTGGTCCTTGAAAAAGTTTCACGCCGGTGTAATCAAAATGTTAAAATCTCTCCTTTTTAATGTTGTAAACTTTGAAAGTTTACTACATCATACTTATTTGTACCTTCACAACAAAACCACCCGAGGGTGCACAGAGGTTGTAGATTGTGCTTGAAAGGAGTGACCTGTCAAAAGGTTTGCGTTGCGTGCGCTGCCTTCTACTTGATTCTGTTTGTAGGCCGGCAAGAGTGACCTGCTGGTGACCCCCAGTCACACTTTGATCGTAGCAGTTACTCTGCGTGTTTCCTGAACCACACGGTTTATTGGCTCATTATCTGCTCACACACACACACACACACACACACACACACTACTGCTCGTAACTCAATAGGTCAGAGCATTTGTGTGTTCTTGAGTAACTGAATAGTCACAGGTTCGATCCTCCCAGTATCAGTTTGGAGTTCATTAACGACAGAAACAGGGAAGTGATTGTTTCCGAAGGAAACGCACATATCACGTGTGTGTGTGTGTGTGTGTGTGTGTGTGTGTGTGTGTGTGTGTGTGTGTGTCATTGTGTAGATATGGGTCAGGCTCTGTCGTGTTTCTTTGGGACTGTTTTCTATTGGTAAACACAAATACCAGAGCATTGGTGTGACATGTCAGACCGTTTTAATCACTTTATTGTCAAGTGTTATGCAGGCAAAGCATCTTCTCTGCTTGAAGTTGTCCTTTTCTTTTTTTCTTGACATAACACGTTTGTACAAACCAGTTTTAAAAATATCAATAAACTGGGGCCTTTGAGGCTAACCTGGCAAAAACCCATTATCAAATGTTATGGAGACGAACAAACATCTTTTAGAAAAAGATTTACAAATGAGATGTCACTACAAAATATCAAAGAAAACAAAAGTTGGTTGTCACACAAAATATTACCAAAAACATCTAAATTTGTTTGGTATCAACCTTTTTCAACTTTTAAAGAATAGTAACTTTTGCTTTCTTTTGTTATTCATTTTCCTCGAAAAAACACGTTATGGCGCAAAGAGAAACAAAATGAACAGCAATGGTCAGACGTAGAAAACGAAAACTGAAGCACAAATATTAAAGAAGAGAGAAGCAGCACTACGGCAAAAAACTCAAACATGCTGTACACAACCTCAGAATCAACACACACACACATATACAAGTCCAGCAATTAGTACAACTCAAGGATAAATAATAAATTAGCCGTACACAGCGGGGTCCTGTGTGTCAACGCACTGTGAGGGGAACTGATGAATTTTATAAAATAAATCTTTTAATTTCAAAAGAATGTACGCACTGAACTAACACACAAACACCACCAGAAAACGTCTCGTAATATCCACATAGCTAAGCAGCCCGACCCTCTCCCGCCCACAGCGCTCCTCAGCCCGTCGCTCTTCACCTCTGTGCTGTGCTGCCCGTCTCGCCCCCTTTTACTCGGGAGAGCCCCTCGTTCTCCACCCGGCCAGCTGAGGTTCCCGCTGTACGACAGCTTGTGTTAAGGCAATTGTGGCACGTCGGTTACGTAGCAGGGTTGGAGGTGCAGAGGGGTCGACACCAGAGCACAGAGAGCAAGAAAGCCACGTCGGTTACAGCGCCGCCGTCCAACAACACTGTCGTTCCAGCTACCGTCTGATGGAGATCTGTTATATAAAAATTACAAACGGGCATTGGATAGCCTGCGGCTGTGATGTTAAAGCCACCTTGTGGTATCTGCAAAGCAACGGGATTTGTTTTGACGACGGCACTGCTTTCATTTATCCTCGCCGATCTGGCTTGTTTTATCAACAGAGAAAACTTCCCCTGACAATGTAAACATGGTTTCACTAGGATTGTCATTATAGTATTGCTTTCACTACACAAACAAAGTTGTAGAAAGCTAGATTGTTTTTCTCTATAGAAACCTTCTTGTCTAATGGCCACTGTGCCTCAATAGGAATGCATTATTTATAAATCTTTTTATAATGTGCTTTTCTCTACTCTTTTTTTTTACTTTTTTTAAAATGTATTTTATTTTTTGAATTCCCCTCTTCCTTCTTCGATAACAGTTTATCCGTTGACTGGTCTCGGAAGAATCAACACCTGAATCTGATCTAAGGACTAAACCTGAACCATGAATAAAACTCAAATTAAGTTGATCCTTTCGGTGACGGCGTGAGAATTCATACACACGCTCGCTCATACAGGTCAAACACACACACACCTACACACACACACACAGACCATCCCAGACTGCACCTGCTCTACCGCTGCTCCGCAACTGTCCTGTACCATGATTGACTCTCAGCACAGTCTGACACGTATGAAACAGGAACACAACTTTGTGCATAGAGTTAGATTACGTTGCAAGTCAGAAAACGTCCCTCCATGTCGGACGGTTTTAGATTCAGAGGAATAATCTTGTGCTAATCTAGACACTACTTACATTCCTTTCCCCACTGCGAATGGAATTAATATAGCTTCATTTGATAAATGACAAACTAATCTTTCATATGTTTAGGCTAAATTTGTGTTATTATATGTGTTAATTATTTTTAGATTGTGTTGTTTATATTTTTCCTTTTCTGTTTGTCGCATTATCCGTCTCTTGAGTCCCTTCTTCATGAGAGAACAACATTTTTAAAATGATGTCAAATTAAAAGTAAAAAGAAAATCCAGCCACCCCCGACGGTCCCTGCAAAGACTCCCAAAAAAACAGGAAGTCAGCCTCTCAGTCGGCTGCCTATTGAAACTCCCCCCCTTCCTCCTCCTCCTCCTCTTCCTCCATGTGATTAGATGTGGTGGGTGTAGCAGGGTCAGAGTCACGTGAGAGGGTTGCCACGGTAACAATCTGAGGGGAGGCGTCCATGCCTTCAGGGGCGTCTTCCTCCATGTCATCAGTGGTGATGATTGCCACCGCAGCGCCGGCTTTCTTGTTCTGGTGGGTCTTGATGTGCTTGGAGAGATGGTCGCTGCGCATGAAGCGCTTGGAGCATTCGGGACACTCAAAACGCTTTTCTCCTGGAGGGGAGAAGACAAAGAATTAGATACAAAATAAATTAGGAAAGGATATCTGGCTTTTCTACAGCGACCTCTCAGTCGTGACAAAACAAATATCTGGCTGGTGCTTTCTCTGAGATGTTTTGTCTTGGTTTTACAACTAAATACATGTATATATGTATTATGTTGAATTATTTTTGAGTGAATTATGTGGAAAAGAGGAATTGTATTGTTCATAAGGGAGTTTGAATTAGAGCTGAAACAAGTAGTCAGTCGACAGAGAAAAACTGAAACAAAACTTAAATGATTTGCTACTTTCTATCTAGTTTTGTTGAATCATTTGAAAATGCCATATTAAGTTCTAAGAAGTTGCCTTTTTTTAAACAATAAAAAAAAAAATGCACTTTAGATTAATTGCTGATGCATCATCAGTTGCAGCCCTAGTTTGCATTAATTACTGGGTTATAATTCGCTGAGTTGCCGTCACCCCACGACCTACACCCCTGTCCGTGTTGGTCCTACCCGTGTGTGTTCTCCGGTGTCTCTGCAGCTCGTCGCTCCTGGTGAACCTCTTGCCACAGAAGATCCAGTTACAGACGAACGGCCTCTCGCCGGTGTGCCAGCGCAGGTGAGCCCTCAGGTGAGACGTCTTGCCGTAAACCTTCCCGCAGCCCTCCATGTGGCAGATGTGCTGCTTCTTCTTTGTGGGGTCACCACTATTTCTACAAAACACACACAATTAGGGGAGAGCTGTGTGTGTGTGTGTGTGTGTGTGTGTGTGTGTGTGTGTGTGTGTGTGTGTGTGTGTGTGTGTGTGTGTGTGTGTGTGTGTGTGTGTGTGTGTGTGTGTGTGTGTGTGTGTGTGTGTTACATAAAAGCTTTCAGGACTTGAAACCAATGGGAACACAGCGAGTCCGCACTGTCTAGATGTCGGGGAAGTAATCTAACCAAAGCTAAGATACAGTTCAGTAAAAAAGCTCTGTTTTATGAAGTTAACTTCTCTAAAGGGAATTAGTAAGACTCTTGACAAATGGATTCCTGGTTATTTCAGCGAAGCTGCATACATTTGACTGGTCTCTAAATATTCTCGGTGTATTTCTGAGTGCAGGCTCCTCGTTACAAAGTGAAGTGTTGGGAGGTGAAAAGGTCAGATCTCTCCCTGTAGGATACATGCTACATGTGTTCTGACCATCTGTCAAACCAGTTGTCCCAACATGACATCCCAGTCACTCATTTATTTATGATACAAATGTAAACATGAGTTTGGTTACACATAGTTAAGTTTAGTTCACTGTGTTTTTAACTCGGTGATTGATGGAACATTGATGTTGGTGGTGTGAAAACATAAAGAACATAAAGCCACTTTCCTTGTCAAATACTGCACTAAATTCATATCTTTACATTAAATGTATTTGTTCCTTTTTTTTAACGAGACAAAACCATTAATTCCCCATAAGAACACATGTGTAACACTAATTTGTCATACCCAAATGTTGCATGCAGCTGTGTTTCTACTTTGTCCGTACCTCCCCTCTCCATCCCTGCAGTTCGGACAAGAGCAGGCGACCCGACGAAGCCTCTTGCTGGGCGGTCCCTCCTGGTCCGAAGAACTTTGTACTGAGCCCAGCTGGTCTGGACTCATCGATGAGCCTGAAGCCACGTTGCCGACCGTGACTGTCATTGGAGACGACTGAAGTTTGACCCCATCTTGACCCTGGGCTTGACCTGAAAGGTGATTCAAATTGACAAAATGTGTAAATGTATTTGTCAAAAAAAAGTTGTATTGTCATGGGTTAGTCTGAAGAAAATATGACAACATAGAAAGTTTAAAACAAGATTCAAAATGGATTAAAGTGTCTCACAATTGTAATGGGCTTGCAGGACCTCCTAGTATACTGTAGGTCAACTTGTTAATGTATGCGATTGTACCACAATACTGGAGATTAGTCATTTGTGTGTGTGTTGATGAATGGATCAGTCACACAGAGACTCTTATTGGGGTCTTACCCTGTAGCCCAGTAATAGTGAGGGGAACACCCTGCATCTGAACACCAGCAGTGCCCATCCCTGCGATGCTGACCGTCTGTACCCCGGACCCCGGGTTGATCTGGGCTGCGCTCAGCGTCAGGGGAGATCCACTCAGGGAGACCAGACCTCCGCTCCCCATTGACGTCCCGCCGGCCACGGGGGCCAGCGTCAGCTGCTGGGGCATGGCGGCCCCGAGGCCGCCCTGCAGGGAGACGCCGCCGGGCAGCTGCAGTGTCTGCCAGGTGATTTGTCCAGATGGGGACATGGTTGGCGTACGGATAAGGACCTGCGCTGAATTCTGGAAGGCCTGGATGGGCTGCAGGGTTTGTCCTGGGGCCAGCTGGAGGGTCTGAATGTGCTGAGGTTGCTGTTGCACCTGACCCTGACTCTGGGGCTGCAGCTGGATCTGTTGCACAAACTGGTGTCCCATTTGGCCCACTATCACTTGCTGAATGGTTCCTGCTGTGTCGATCTGGTGCTGTAGCCCATTGGCCTGGTTCTGGCTTTGAGAGTCGGCCTCGCTGCACTGCACTTGGGAGTCAGCTGGTCCACTCTCTGATCCGACAGATACCACATGCGTCACATCGGACACGCCGTCACCTTCGGCTACTACCGTCGAACCAGTTGTCGACCCAGAGACTGTTGTTGTCATCAGCTGGTTGCCGTTGGCGACAGAGAATGTGCCATCTGCTGATTGGATAAGCTGGAGGGCCCCGCCCCCTCCAACATTATTTATCACTGGCAAAGCCAGGGTCATGCCACCAAGGTTTATGGGTACTGTGGTCATAACAGGAGTCTGGGAGCCCTGCAGAGTCTGCAGCTGCAGTGGGAACGACTGTGCATGGCGGATCTGCAGTGGGACCGTCTGATTGGCTGTACTTGTCAGGATGGCTTGCTGGTTGGCTGGCTGGAGGATAGCCTGGGTCTGGCCAGAGCTCTGGGTCTGGATGAGCTGGACCTGCTCCTGTACATTCCCGATGGAGGCTGTCTGAGCTGGACTGATGTGGATCTGCTGGCCATCTGCAGTCTGCAGGTGAGGGATGACCTGATACTGGACCCCACCCCCAGCATTGGGCATGTTCTGAACCTGGATGATCTGAAACTGCTGCTGATTGGCTGCAATGCTGTTGATCCCACCAAATTGCTTCACCTGCCCGACAGGAAAGGAGCAGTGATACGGTTAAGGTCACATAAGTTGGCAAACAAACAAAAAGGTGCTCAAACCCACTGCTTCCCCCACTTTCTTCACCTTGCGTCCACCTGGCGAGCTGTCGTTGGCCATGGTGGTGGCCACTGTCACAGCAACAGGCTGATTGGGGTTCTCTTTGGCCATGGTAGGTGCTGCTGTGATAATCTGCCAGCTGTTCCCCGTGAACTGAGCTGGGACCAATTCCAGCTGCTGGGGCACCAGCGTCTGACCTCCACTTCCGTCCAACACTATCTGACCTTGGAGCTGACCTTGCTGCAGCTGGATCTGACCAGCCTGCACCTGGAACTGCTGGGCCCCCACCTGAGCCTGGGCCCCCTCTGCTCCCCCCTGCCCTCCGATCTTACTGCAGGTGGCCGCTAGCAGAGCCAACGGAGAGGGCTGTGAGGAATCCTGAAGGAGACAGGGTGGGGGAGGGGGGGGAAGATGGATTGTGGGGTGGGGCATAGAGAGGAACGGTTAATCAGGAGGGACGAGGGGAAAAGGGGAAGCGAAAGCATACATGCACACACAAGAAAGTACAGAATGTAAGTAAAAGGAAAGAAAAAGGAAAAGGACAGGCAGGTATCATGATGCCCACACAATTAACACATTTTAAATAAGGATGAGAGTAAGGGGAGGGTAAAACATGCCGCAAATTGAAGAGAGCGCAAGAGAGAGCAAGAGAGAGCTGTCAGTGGAAGTGGGCGTTATTACAGGAAGTGAGTGGGTGGGCGTGTGAGAACCACATTTTTCTTTTCTCAGAACACTGGAAGAAAATGCCGCCTTCTCTCTCTCCTTCCTTTCAAAGAAACTAGGTCGCAAGCAATTTTCTTATGTTATACACCTCAGAAAAAGCCTAGGTTCTGCAACAAGTACAACAGAGTGGAATAACACAGCAACAATGCTTGTCGTGCACGCTTAGCAACAAATGAAGCACTTAAGAACGACTGCCTTGTTGAAATATATCATAAACACACAACCTATGACAAGCAGATAAAGAAGGAGGTTCCACAGTTGTAGAGCAACATACCAACGCTGCAGGTCTTTATAATAAAGCCACATTTAGAATTAAATCTATTTGACCTTAATTCAAATGGACAACTCAAAAGTGTGACAGCCATATAAGCCTATTCAACAGGCACTGGTGTGGCTCTCAGCAGGACTGCACCGAAGCAGGAAGTGGAATTCACCAGAGAAACGCCCCCAGAGGTGTCAGGCTGGGAGGGAGGGAGTACATGTTTGGCCTAACAGGCAAGATACAAAGTAACGAAGTATGATAAACTATTTTTCCTTTTATTTTTACCTGCAATCCAGAACTTTTCCCCTTCTTAGATGCTTTCCCCCCTTCAGTTCCAGATGATTCCTTCCTAGAGTCTGTCAACAAAGAAGAACACATGTAAGAAATGATCCCCAGATGAAATATGAGCATTTCTAAGTAGTACAAAGTCCAAGGATGAGGCGCACTCATATAAACACTACATCTGATAATATTGCAGATAACAACAAAGGCGGTCAATACAGGTAAATAAGGCACCAGTAACCTCATCAGTAATGCCAAAGCTACTGGGAGCCTCCTGTCTGTCAGACGAAGAGAGAGACGGAGCGCGAGAGGGGGGTGGAGACGGAGCGGGGGGAGGGTACCTACCACTCATAACGCATTAATATGCCGAGAGGGAGAGAAGAAGGCCGGCCGGGTAGAGAGGCGGAGGGACGGCCTATGTGCTCGGCGATGGGCCGTGGCGGCTCTTGCTGTTTGACGAAACCACCCACTGGCCAGGAAGGGCGGTGCCAAGCGCAGGCACAATCAAGCAGCCCCGAATAACGGAGATAACGGAGAACACGTTGAACGTCACCGGCCCGTCGGCCCGCTCGCAGCCCCGTCGCGTGTCTCTTTCACCGGGTAGCCAGTCCATAAACGAGCAAATTGGCGCTTGTCAGAATAATATCCAGAGAGAAGTTGTCGGTGTGTGACCGTAGAGGCCCACCCACTTCCATTTAAGCATCAGGACAACACCCTCTTCGCTGCTCCTGCCTGTCGCCGCTGTCTCTCGCGCCGCACGACGCGGGGACGCCTCGTCGCCGTCCTTCGTGCACGGAAAACAAACCGTCACCAGTGTTTGTATTTTACGCCTATTCCCCTTTTTTTCGTGCACAATTGATTTTTTAAGGGAAAGATACGGGGAGATAGCTGTGGCTTTTGTGGGCGGAAGCGCTCCTCCCATTTATTCAGATTGGTCGACGGGGCTCGGCGTGCGAGGGTCGAGATGGGAGTTGTATTTTGGTGAAGCCTCGCCTTCTTCGGCTTTATTGGGCGGCGGAGACTACAGCTCCCATGATGCTCCGGGGCGTCGGTGTTGGTAGTCACGTTGGTGTGAGAGCGAGGGGAAGGGCGGAGACTTCTGTGTTGTGGGGGGTTGGGCGAACGGGAAAGAGAGGCGTGTGTTTCCACTCTGGTGTCACAAGATGACAGCTCTGGTTTGTACGAGGAGATCAAGCTGAGGAACTGAAGGGCAATCTAGTTATTATCAACTATGGAAAGCACATTGTGAATAATGTCACAATGGTGCCTGTGTGCTGAATTTTTTTTTGGATTATTTATTTGCCACTAATATTTTTGTGTATGTCCCAGCTTATCCCATGTCTTTCCATATTATATGGAGAAAACAGTACTTTACAATAATTTATGGATAGGGCATTCACTTTGAGGGGGGGAGGGTATGTATGTGTATGTGTATGTGTATATATGTGGGTGTATATGTGTGGGTGTATATATATGTATGGGTGTATGTATATGTGTGTGTGTATATATATATATATATATATATATATATATATATATATATATATATATATATATATATATATATATATATGTGTGTGTTTATGTCTGACATGTTTGTACTTGTTTTATGTTTATATCACTAAACAAATAAAAAATATAAGTGATAAAAAAAGGTCATTCACACATGGCCCTCTCTTACTGTCTGGAGTTTCCCGGCCAACCTCAGCAGACAGTTGTCTGACCTGGAAGGGTCATCAGTTGACTCGGCTCACCCCGGCCCTGAGGCTTTCATTGCTGATCGACCCACTCTATTCTTTTGTTTTATGTTGACCATAGTTTAATACATTGCGTAATGTTTAAAACCTTCCGGTGGACTTCCTCCGTGTCATATTCCACTATTCAGTTTGTCACAAATGCAGTCTCAACTATTTTAATAATAGATTCATAATTTAAGTTATTTACGATGCACAAATGCCAAAGTTTCCCACCCTCTTAAATATGAAAATGTACTGCTTTGTATTCCTTGTATAGGATTGTAAACTGATTATATATAAAGTAATATTTGACTTACAAAAAGACTATTACCGTTCAACGAATACATTTGGAGAGTTAAATCATGGCTACTTAGCCGGAGAAGAAAAGCTTTTATTCGTTTGCACTAGCAGCCATCACACAGAAGTCATGGCCTCACCCACAGCACCAAAATCTCTTTCAATCCCCCAAATGTAAATGTAAATGCATGTTAAATTCATTCCAGCATACAGCTACATGTTGACGTAGCAGGCCTCTATGGTCCTAGGGAGGGCTTTCGCCTGACCAGTTTGTTCTCTTCAGAGAAGTTCTCCGTGAGCGAGGCGTCACGTAAGCCAAGTGGAGTCAAAGCCCGATTCACCAAGCAGAAAACATCATTAGCAGGCAGCCAACTGAGGATATGCCCACGGCACACAAGGGAAATATTTAGGCTGATAGGCTGTCAGCCAGAGCAATACTCTGGCACAGTGGCACCGTGTCTCTTTGATGCACCCCGTCATTGAAAGAAGTCAGGAGAATACTAAAAGATGTTCATTGATATGGATTTCAAGATTTATTTAATGTTTGAGTTCCACAATTATGATTCCAACCTTGGAACTTGATGTAGAAAGTACATCATCATGTATCGATTTATTTTTTGGTCTCATGACGATGAGTTTAATCATGCAGCTACATAAACTTGAATAGTTTAAATTTGACCCTTTTCTCATCAGAGCCCAAATAACTTGAACATGGCTGCAGGCCTTTAATACTCAAGTTCTGTGGTATCCTTTTGGCCATGAGACTGCTTGTATTTTAAGTGTGAGTTCAAAGTCCAAACACCCACAAACATGCACACGCACACGCACATACACGCCTGGAATGGCCCAGAAACACACGCACATGCACTGTAATTACTGCCAAAGCCAAGTGCGTTGGTCCCGCCCCCTGGGCCACTCGGCAGGTCGTTGCCAAGCAACGAGGTCTTGTCTGAAAAAGGGGTGGTGATGGTGTTGGTGCTAAGAGAGGAGGCCGTCATTTGTTATAGATAATTATGCCACACATACAAGAAGCCCTGTTCCAATCTTTAAATATTGGGTGGAGTTATTTGTCATTGTCATTAATCCTCAATTTAACTTTTTGTGATCCTACTGCTATCAAAAGCAATTGGGGCCCTACAAATGATAATAAAATCAATTTAGGATTAGCAGCAAAAGCTGAACTGTAAACGGATATCCCTTCAATGTGAAGAAAGTGAAAGTAATACTTGTTTCCCAGCTGCTGCCACTAGATGACGCCATGCACCAGACATGGGGGCGTTGTTGTTACGAACATAAGAAAAGATAAGATGAAGCTTTATTGATCACCAGACGTGAAATTAGGTTAAAATATAAATAACAGGATACATAAATAAAAAGTGTTATATAAAAAATGTCAAGTATGAAAATAGGAACCTAGACTCTTTACTCTATACGTTTTTAAATTTAAAGTTCTTGTTATCATATGTTATATTATATTGCATTATTAGCACTAATTAATTTGTAAGCATCCATTTTCTTTGGTTCTACAACTTTTTATATATTAGGTAGGATACGATACATTATTTATACATAACATAACCTTCATATTTTACAAGTTTTATTCAGGTTAAGTCTTAAATAAAGTATCTGTATTGTATCAGGCTAATGGGCTCCTTGATTGTGTCAATGCTATTAAGGACTGGACAGCAGTAAATGGTTTACAACTGACTGCAAATAAGACAGAGGTTCTGGTTATTGCACCTGATCCACTCGCCTCTTCTGTCGAGCATCTGCGTAATCTCGGGGTAATATTTGACCAATCCTTGTCGTTTGACCCCCATGTTAAGCAGCTGTTCAGATCATGTTTCTTCTACCGTAGAAACTTTAGCAAACTAAGATATGTACTATCAACAGCTGGACTAGAGAGGATCATACATGCTTTCATCTGTTCTCGTATTGATTATTGAAATGCACTTTTTACCTCACTCAGTAAGACAACGATTAACCGGTGGTAAGTAATCCAGAATGCTGCTGCCAGAATACTGACGAGGACAAATAGGCACATCAGCCCCGGACTCTGATATCTTCTCCGGCTCCCTGTAATATAGGATTCACTTTGAAATCCTAACCCTCACTTACAAGGCACTACACGGACAGAATCCTTCATATGTGGCTGAACCACTTCGGCCATATTCACCAGCATCCCAGGTCCAACAGTCACGTCTTTTGTCCGTCCCACACACTCGCTTAAGACTCGCGGAGACCGAGCTTTTGAGGCAGTAGCACCGAAGCGTTGGAGTGCTCTGCCTGTTCGGTTTTCTGATTCTGTGATGTTGTTTAGAAAAAACTTACCTGTTTACACTGGTGTGCTCTACGTCTTGCTTTTATCTGATTTCATCTATTTATTTTATGTATTGTGTATTTTAAAGCGCTTTCTCACCTGTCATGTTCACTTTGGTTTGTTTTATGCTTTGTTTTTGTTTTCGTGACCCCTGTACAGCACTTTGTGACCTTTTGTCTGTGCAAAGTGCAATACAAATAAACATATTATTATTAGTGTTGTTATTATTATAATTATTATTATTATAGATACTATTCAATGACATACAATGACAATATTCAACTAAAGTAGGATATATATATATATATATATATATATATATATATATATATATATATATATATATATATATATATTTTTTTTTTTTTTTTTTTTTTTTTTTTTTTTTTTTCAGGGTTTTCAGCAAACATCCCAGAAAACACTAAATGTTTAACATATATTCCAACACTGATATAATAAGGACATATTATTCATACAATTCAGTATATTCAGTATATATATCATATTTTCTGTATACTATGATATATACATACCATATAATATAATATTGCATAGTATACATCATATATATATATATATATATATATATATATATATATATATATATATATATATATATATATATATATATATAATGTACCTGTTTTTATTCTCCTCCTCCCCATTGTGGTTCTTCACAACAATCCTGTGTTCTTCGTCCAGCTGGTATAGCGACGTTCACTTTGTCCAACATGGCTGCTTCAGAAGTTATTCAATGCGTGTCCTGTGTTCTCATGTTTTCTTAATTGTTCTGACAAGTGCTTCATCTCTTTTATTCCCATAACTGTCCATGCTGGATCTGTCCCTGAGATTTATAAAGCAAAATAGGGAATTAGCAGGACATCATTTAGCTAGTCAAACCTTCCGGGCCAACCGGTCTCTGCAGAAGCTTCATGTGCTGTTTCCCTTTCAGTTGGTCTGTTGTCTTCTTAAGTCCAGTTGATCTGGGCCAGTGGTTTTACCTGTAGTTTCTTTACCAAAGTTATTCTCTCAAACGGGTCTTGGAGGAGAGATTTTGCCGGCTTGGGCCTTCTTGGAAAAGAAATGCTTGTGTTCGCGCTCAACCCTGGCCGTTGTCATATCGTTAAAATATCACCGAGACGAGAATGCGCAGCTTTTGGGCCAGGGGACTTTGGCCCAAAGCTGAATTTATTTTAGGATGCTGATTTGATAAATTGTATATCATTCATTTATATATTTAATCAGTAATAGGCTAAACTGCTTCTTAGACCCGTCTCTTCTGGGACAAAATGATTCGGCTCCAGCGCAGGACGTGCAGAAAAAGCATATAATTTGCACAGAATTCCTATTTTACAAATTTTACTGGATATATTGCATATTTCCAAAACACAAATATTGACAATTTATATAATTCCTAAATATGATTACTTCCGTACGGCTGGTTTTGAAATAAATGAAAGTCAAAACTAGTGAGCAACAGCAAAAGTAATATCACCAAGAAAATCTGCAGGTCAATGTCTGAGAATGTGAATGAACAGATAAGCAAAAATCAAATGAACCCAGAGATTAGCATTTTAAATGTTTTGAGTCTACAAAACAGCCGTGCACTTTCAGTTTTTGTAGTCGGTTTCTCTTACCTGCAAACTGCATTTGATTTGACTGGAAGTTAAGTGCCATAAGAATATGTTAAAGACCCAGAATCAGATGAACCATGAGAACAGATTTCACACTGATGTTTTTTTGGTGTGCATGTTCTACAATGTTGATATGAAGATTGATCAAATCTGGAATTTGCTTTGTTCTCAGTCAAACGGTTTCAAAGTAATTATCCAGACATAAAAAAGAGGCATCATTTAAAACTCTGCATTTGATTTGCATACGTTGTCTATGTCACTTCCATATACGACTTGTGAGTATGATTAAACACGATTGCGTGGACAGGATTGTCAAGTTAAAATGGTGCACCTATGCGCATAAGCATGTTGGCATGTGTGAGTCAGTGCACGCTTGCGTGCAGTTATGGTTTTCTTTGTGCACTAGTATGCGTAGGTGTGTGTTTGTCACACGGGGCCTTGGCGTCAGAATGTCTCCCGTTCCTAAAGGTTAAATTAAGACGGACAGATTTATGACTTCTGGCATGAGTTCATCTTTTGGCAGCTGCCTCTGTTGTTCATAAAGTGTGTGAGTGTGTGTGTGTGTGTGTGTGTGTGTGCGTGTGTGTGCGCGTGCGTGCGTGTGTGTGTGCACACATCTGGAGAACTTGTTGACAGGTGATAACAGACATGTTTCACATAACTTTCCTCTAACAAGCTACAAGCGGTTATTATGGATAAAGAAATAGATACAGTAGATAGTCATTCTGTACTCATACTTTAGTGCCAGTAAATCTGGATGTGAACAGGTGATGTCATTGTGTTTGCTATGGCTCATCATCAGGACTTCCTCCTGGTATTGCCCTGCAGCATATGTGCACACACAGACATTTTACATGATCCGGAAGCTGTATATTTACATTGTTTCTATCTATAATGTTTGAGTGCATGTAACTTGAGGAAGATGAATCCTTGTGTGATCAAAATCTTTTTTTTTAATTACTGGAAACACGACTCTCGACTGGGCTGGACTGGCATGAAGTTTTTGTGAATGTTGGCGGCATCTGACTGTAATGATAGTTGATTGATGCTTCCTGATGTCTGGATAAAGTGGAAAACAACCGGTGTGTCTCAGTGGGCATGGAGCCAGTTCAGGGTGTGGGTGGGACATGTGTCTAGCCACACCTTTGTCAATGTGAATTTGTTTCTCTCTCTGGCTGGATGTTTGACATTTTTTTAGCACACATGCAACAGCAAGATTTTCTCAGAGTGTATCAGCTGTGTATTCAGTGGGTTTGTGTGTGTGTCATCTGTAAACACATTTGACAGATTTCTACAGTGTCCAAAATGGTTTGATTGTCTGGCATAATAATCCTTTAATGCTTGAAGATGAGAGTGTGTGTGAGAGGGAGAGAGAGAGGGAGAGAGAGAGAGAGGGAGAGGGAGAGAGAGAGGGAGAGAGAGAGGGGCGTGTCAGGCTAAACTCAAATTCTCTCACAATACAATTACAGGAGAAATCAGAGCAGAGCAGAATGTTAACCTCTGTTCTCATCGATACCAGCAGAGAAACGGTCCATCAGTGGCTGAACAACATCACAAAGGCTGAGCGTCGACTCTCACTGCAGTAAAACTCTTGAGAGATAGACAGAGAAATATAAACTCTTCTTTCTTTCACACATCTTACAACTTGTTACAGTTGACTCTCAGGAGACGACATTCAACAGATCACATTCACCTGGGACAATCTGAAGACATGAGGAGTTTAAGTCCAATTAGTGAATTCTTTACTGAAACCATTCCAAATTAATGTGGAATAACCTTGTTTGAATACATATATAAAACAATATATATGTAATTTTTTTTAAATGTTATTATATATGAATGTTTCTTAAAAGGAATTTTACATTTTAAAATCAAAAAAAGGCTGAATGTAAATGGGTTACATGAAATAAGGATATGATACATAGAGCTAGATTTGAAATAAAACCAACTTCAGCTTTTAATTTTTGCATTTTAATGAAATTATAAAGTAGTACATCTATACAGTACATTGATTGCGAAAACAACCAACTTTATACCAGATATGTTCATAAGATAGTCAATATTGCTTGATTGAAATGCATCAATAAATGGAACTTGACCATTTAAACTTGACTCTTGCCACTGAACATGCTGCAATCCAGTAAAGCGTTAATAGGTCATTGATTAATCAATACTCAATATCTTTGGCTTCAATCTGCCTCACCAAACAATCACAGATACACTGTACCTCATAATAACAGTAAAATTAAAAAATATCCATACTTAAAAAGCAGCTGAAGTTAAAAGAAATGTACATTCCCATATTTAAACCCTCTTATTCCCTCACTTTAATCTCATTGTATCTGTGTGCACTCTACTGGTGCACAGTCAGTCCAAATTATATCATTGTGAATTGGGAGTAAGTACACATTACGTAGCAGACATATTTCTCTGTCATTCTATGAACCATAAATCAATCAGGAAATGTTTGGCAGACTAACCTCCATACGTGCAGATAAATCAGTCGACACTAAGACTCAACTCTTTTAAATAAACAACGAGATACGAGTGATTGTGAAATATGAAATACTAAGGTATAATGTCTTTGAATTGGTCACTGACATGTTTACTTGTTGCCTTTTCACCAGTGTGAGTGCAGACGTGACTGGCTGGACTTCAAGTCCGAGCAACTGTTAACTGCTCTGACTCCAGCTTTGTTCAAACACCATGTGAGGCCGAGAGCTCTACATAATTACAAGTCCTGCGATTTAGAAGACACCTTTAAAGACAGAGACTGAATCACTAGAATCTGCAGAATGTGTCAGTGCCGACAACTGCAGGTATGTCCTACATGCATTCATGGTTTCTGCTGTGTGCAGGTGCCTATGCATTTTGCACATCTGAGTGTTGATACGACAGGTTGGGTACCTTCTCTCTCAAACCGCCACACATGCACAGATAATGTTGGAGAGATTACATGTGCACATAGAGAGGGGAAAAGTCAACCTGCAGTCAGCCTCCAGAGGTATCTGACCTCAGAGGTTCAAAGGTCAAGACAAAGAGCTCCTTAGGACAGGAGATGAGATGCTGTAAGATGTAGCATCATTACGGGAGAGATAGGAGCAAAACCTTGAACTGAAACTGAACTCTGAGTTAAACCGTGGCCCCATAAATCACACTTTATGTTGAGATTTAAATAAAGTTGGAAAAAGTATCGTGATAGTTACGGTGTTGGCACAAAAGGCAGTAAAATGTATATTCGAACTTTCAAATTAGAAGTGAAAACAAATTTCTATCAGCAGTATTCTGCGAGATTCCTCGTGATGTATTGTATAGTTCAGACAGTATCAACTTCCCTCTATATTAATGAGGAGCACTTGTTATTGAGAAATGCATTAAAAAGGACATGTGCTCTCCATTATCTCAGCTGTTATCACTTCACTCCCCAAATGCAGATGAACTCAAAGATGCAGAATTAAGCTGAATTGAAACAGCATTAAAGAGGACGGGACCCATGCTGTGCTTTCAGACAGTGAGCAAGCATGTGTTTAAATAGTCTCTTTGAAGCCAAATGTGAAATGATTATGTCTGCTTAGAAGTCTGTGTGGCTCTCCGGTGTGTGTTTGTGTGAGCGTGCATGGACCTCTTTGAAGATGGCTCTCTTGTACGAATTCAGGAAGACCTTTACAGCAGTGCTAAGTGGAGGGTGCAGCACACCATAAAGATCCAAGATAAGTGTGTATGTGCGTGTGTGTGTGTGTGTCGTTCAGTGCATGACTTGACATGACTTGCGGGCCTGGTAGAGCTGACGCCAACCCCTTGTTACTTGCTGTCTGTGTATGTCCTGAATGACAGCCCAGAGGCAGTGCATGTGTGTGCGGTTAGGTGGGAAAAGAAACGTTTCATGTTTGACGGGAACCATCAATAAAACGGCAACCATGAAATCACCTCAAAACCACCTGAACCTGGTCCAAGAGTGTGTGTCATTGTGTGCTTGAGAGCGAGGGAGAACCTGAAGGATGTGTATTGACCTGCGTTCTTTCCTCTAAATCTGTCCCACGCCTCTAAACACCCAATCGCAATTGATGACAACGTTAAGTGGAATGTGTGTGTGCAGAGATGCTGATAGTGTAACACATTTAAGTTTGATTTAAGCTTGTCTTGTAGTGGACCCGTTTTCAGTCGAATCTGGGGATGTTTTGCAGTTCTTTGTGGGATAAATTAACAATTTGTTGCACAGCAATTAGCATGAAAAAGCAAGCAGCTTTTTTCCAGTCAATTTAACATCAAGCCATCTCTCTGTGCTTTTCTTAACCCCCACTTTTCTTCTGCTCCCTCAGCCCCTGAATTTTATGGCTGGCATTGTGGCGAGGTGAAGCGCGATGAGTGGGAGGAGTGCTAGTTAACCAGGAACACAGCATGAATGGTGTGTGTGAGTGTGTGTGTGTGCATATGTGTGTGTGTGTGTGTGTTTTTATCTATCTGCATGCATATGTATGTGCATGGCTGGGTGCTTCGGGCCACATAGAATAAGTCATGGTAACCCCATTCACACACTACACATTAAAAAGTAAGTACATATAAAGACGTTATTTTCTGAAGAACCCTTTTCAAATTTCTGAAAATGTAATCCGTTGTTTGAAATAGTGTAAACAGTTTAAATATTTCTATTTTTATTTCTAATGTCATGTTCTATAAGACTAACTTTATTGATCTCACAAAGGAAGTTGTCAATTGAAGTGTAAGCGTTAGAGAATTGTTGAAATAATAATAATAGGTTAATCACTGACATTTTTGTTGAAGGAGAAGCACCAAGAAAACTTGAACTGTCGTATAAAATGCCTGCTCACTTGTAGCTGCTGAAAGCAGTGAAGTAGTGGACAAGCTGACGCTAATTGTGTGCCCTCAAAGCAGCTCAAGTTTCAGTTTAAAAGTAGTTGAACTGTTGAATGAAACAACACGCAACAGCGACGGGGACTCCGAGGGTCTTAGTTTACCTTTTGGGGACTTTTTATGAGGAACATCTTCAATGCTCTTGCAGAATGACACCTTCCCCACATCTCGGCAAGAGAGGGGATGAGTAAAATAGTGTATTCTACCTTTAAAAATAACAAACACATCCACACACAGTTGGCTATCATGGCCGGTTGTCCTCAGGGTAGCAAAGGGAGAAGAGACCCCACAAACAGGCCTTCTGGTGGAATGGGGGAGTCTACTCAATCACGACTGGCCTCAGACAGACAGATGGACTGCTGGCCAATGAGAGACACACACACACACACACACACACACACACACACACACACCGGAGATGACCTAGACCCCCCACGCTGAGGTAGCAGTGATCAGATGCATCAAGTCTATCCATCAACATTGAAAGTGAAAAATGACGTCTGGAAGTGTATGATTATGCTCCTGGGCTTCTGCACATCAATCAACGGCCACACATACACACAAACACACACACACACACACACACACAACCACACATTCAACCACACGTTATTCGCAGAGAAGACCTAGTACTTGAAAAATGAACAAGAGTAAATTAATCTGTGTATGTGTTTGTGTGTGTGTGTGTGTGTGTGTGTGTGTGTGTGTGTGTGTGTGTGTGTGTGTGTGTGTGTGTGTGTGTGTGTGTGTGTGTGTGAGTGAGTGAGTGAGTGTTGGAGAAAAGAGGGATGAACAATGTTATCGGTGAAGAGAACAGAGATCACGGTCAGAGAAAGATTTAATCAAGGAGAGAGTTTGAGCCAGCTGGTTTATCAGAGTCTTCCCTGGTTGATGCTGAAGAACATTACCAGCTTCAGTTCAGGTTAAAGAAATTGTGCTCGAGCTTTAAAAGAGATGAAAGAAATCAAAAGATGTGGGACATGTGTTGCATCACCGGCCTTTCTGTTCCTATGTCTTCATCCCCGCTCCTCATCTTCTTCTTCTCTCCCTCACATCAGCCTTCCTCCCTGGTGCACAAAACACGGTGCTATTGGAGCGTGTGTAATTCATAAGTGGTGATGTGTGTGTTTGTTGGATGAGTCTCAATTTGTGTGTCAGAACCAGCTGTCGAAAATAGACCCTAATAACAGACTTTAAATGCCACATCCGCTCCTACTTATCATGTTAACCCCGACACCCTCACCACTTGCTCCATACTGGTTCCTCTGATAATCAATGCTGAACAGGAGAAGAGGAGCTCCTTTTTTCAGAGGAAAACAAAGAATTGCAGCATTTTGTAGTGGTGGCACAAAACGGGTTCAAATTACACGCCGACACCAAAGAAAGAACGTAATGTTTGGTTTAGGGAACAAATAGAACGTTAAGTTTAGGGAGAATCCTCACAAACGGTTCTTCACAACTAACTCAACACCGGTCTTGAATACCGGTTTCTTAGTTTAGGACCTGTGCTGGTTTGACTCATCAATCTTCCCTCCCTCCCTCCCTCCCTCCCTCCGTCTCCGCCTGTGTCTCTTTTCACGCTTTAAAAAGACTGTTTAATGCCACGTCACCTGACTGTTGCATAGTCACATGGATGCATTTCACTTGTGAGTCACGAAAAGGATTCATGGCCTTTTTTTCATAATGCTAATATTGAATTTGAATACCATTCGTGCCATTGTTGTATTTATCAGCAATAACATTGATTAGCTACCTCCTGAAAAACACCAAATAAATGTTTAAAAATATATGTATTCGCTTTCTTGAGAAATTGTAGCCCCTTTACTCATACGTTTTAAGGTAGGTAAATAAGTATGTTTATTTAAATTGCTCCATCTCAAGAGCACAATGACACAAAGTGCATAAAATGTACGTATTAGTCTTTTTAATACTCAAGAAGAGCGCATGAAACCACATATTAAGTGTAATTAATGATCTGGACTATTATATGTACAGTTAGATACATTTTGATCTACTTATCTTATCGTGCAGAATCTTCACTGCATTACATCAAATACAATAATAATGCAACTAGAAGATACAAATATTTTTCAAGAGAGTGTAATTCTTATCTGAGGATTCATAATGAATATAATAATTAGTAACCGTTGAACTAGAGGCATATTTGTGAATTTTGTAATACTACATTTGATTGATACAAATGAGCCAATCCAGCACACATCTCATCCTCACTCCTCAAACTCGGAGACCGGTTTGCCGTACTCTTCGTGCGGCGGCCAGTGAAGGGCTGGGTTCAACCGCTGGCTAGCAGCCCGCTATTTGCCCCATTTACTCAATCGCTAACCAACGTAGCATGAAAGCACGGGGGAATCGGCAAGCTAGCCAGTTAGCTAGTTACCTAGCCAGTTAGCTAGTTAGCTAACCGGCAGCAAAAAATTAGTAAAACTTTCTGACACAATGCTTTATTCACATACTCTTAGGAAAGCACTTCAGAAGCATTGAGGCAACTGTACGACCAACATTTGAGCGTCATCTCCACTAAAAAACTTTTGTTTGCAATTTCTGGACCTTTTGACTTTTGCCGTTGTGGACGCAAACCTGACCAGTAGATGTGATCAGGTACAGAACTTTGTTCTGAACACTGAAAGAGTCCAATGTAAAGCCAGAGTCTGGATTGCTGTTTTTTTCTTTCTGGTAGCATCTATTTCATGAAGTAAAGTAGAATAGTCCTTATGTTGGTAGAGACCTAAAGGCAGCTGCTGGTCGAGTAACAGAGGAGACACAGAGGCGGTCATAGTAAGTCAACGTGAGCTAAAAGCTATTGATCTGCAATCAACACGCTCCCTTTGAAACGTCAGAGATAAAGCCACCTCACAAACGTCAACCACATTTGAAGAAATCAATGAGGACCTCCTTCCTTCAGACGCATCTCATTAATGTGTTGGCGAGCAGAAAGGCTGCTCGCCATGAATCAGCAACTTTATTGTCAGTAGTTAACAGCGACAGGACGAAAGTTGATGAAGAGCGAAGAAACTCATAACGCAAGCAGCTTCGGCAAAGATACCATTTTACAGTGCGAGCATGTGTGTGTGTGTGTGTGTGTGTGTGTGCGTTCGTGTGTGCGCTATTCATCCACTCCAGTTACTAATCACAGTCTCATTCTCTCTCACCCTGCATAATTCTCCCCCTTGCCTTTATAAATCTTTCCACTCTCTCCACCTCTTCCTCTCTTTCTGAGGGCAGAGACAGCAGATGTGTTGGCAGCTTAAATGACCTCTGTGATGTATGACTTAACAAACCCTAGGCATCCATCAACCCTAAGTGTGTGTGTGCGTGTGTGTGCGTGCGCGTGTGCGTGCTTGGAACAAAGAGAGATGCTACTCATGAAGTACAATTTCAATTCACCTTCAGTTCAAACTTGTGCCTAACAAACAGAGACCACTCCTCCGCTCACCCATGAATCCATCCATCCTCCTCCACCTCTTCCCCCCTTCATTTCATGAATGCACGTGTCTACTGGTGTATGTAGATGTTCTGTATACATGAATGTGAATGAAGTGCTTCAACAGTGTAATTACATTGGCCAGGATTCCCTCAGTCTGCTGCATAGATAGACTGATGAGAGATGCTCTTTCTGACCCCTGTGTGTCTGCGTGCATGCGTCTGTGTGTGTGTGTGTGTGTGTGTGTGTGTGTGTGTGTGTGCGTGCACGTGTGCGCAGAAAAGCTTATTTGATGTGAGAACATGCAAGCCAGTGTTCACGAGATGCATACAGCAAAAGACAGAGGATGAGTTTATGTGTTTGCAGTAGATACAATCGGGGTTTCAGTGCTTATTGATCCTTTATTGTAAGTGCGATGAAATGGGATCTTGTAAATTGCTTATGTGAAAGTTTTCATCACAGCAACCCAAACACGTTTTCCCTGCTCCTCTGCCACAGTCTTCCATCAGCGCCGCGCTGACAGACGGCGGACGTGCCCTCTCCACGCAGTAATTACAGGAAGCCGGGGAGGAGCTGCTTCAGGCACATCCTGGCACACGGCTCACCTGGATGACTTTTTCCTCTCTCAATTTGTTATCAGGGTTGACTTTAAAGTGCATCGAAAGATAAATATCGGTCAGTCTGAGTTACTCCTCTGTGGCAAGGATTAATTAAAATAAACAGAGAACTTGTTTTGCTCTGGCACTTTTAATACTCTGGTCATATTTTATGATGTCTGTTTTCAAAAGTAGGTAAATACTGTTATTAGACATGATAATAACACGTGATAACTACTTTCAGTTTAATTTAATAATCACAATATCGTCTCTCAGGGACTTTTTGTCGTGAACTGCACCTGCTATTTCTAATGATCCGTCACATACAACAGAAACATACAATGTATTAGGCAGCTTAATTGAATGTGAAATTTCCATTTAGACAAAAGTGCACATTACATTCTACAGATATGTACAAATATCTGTCCATCTGTAAAGACACAGCAGTACAACAGCCACTAAACGAGTCAACAGTGTATTAGCAATTTATTAAAAGATACATTGATTTTAGTTGAGTGCGTTCTTATCAGCAACATTTCTGGCAACCAAAGAGCACAGGCCTCATGATATGTATTTAACATTTGAAAAACGAAAAAAAGAGAATTGAGATGCAACAACGCTGAGGAGAGGGAAGGGGATGTTTCAGTCGATTTAAATGCCATGAAAACAGTTTTTTAAATCATTTGGAAGTTTAAACGGTGTTAATATTCACATTAAGCACCAATACAACATCAGTGGCATAAATGTAGTCTAAAATCTTGTAACAGTTTTTTTTGTTTTTATTTCTTTGTTTTAAACAAATTGATTGACTGACTTTGAATATTTTTTTGTGTCATGTTTCGCAGCTGGTCTTTTGACTCTGATTCTCCTGCTAATTGTCCCAGCAGGGCAGCTGACCAAGATGGCCGCCCTGCCCTCTGGATTACTGTGACTATACTCCGCCAAACAAAAGAGGAGTTGTGGAAAACACCAAGGAGAAATAAAATACTTCACCCATCCCTCTCCCCGAGAAGTGCCAGATCTTTATTTCACTCTTTTCTCTCTGCTTTTTCTGCCTCAGTGCACACGAAGTGATTGGAAAGCACACGACAATCTTTTTTTGTTGACGTCCGATGGCGCGTGATAATGTGGTCATTATCATCGCTAAAGGAACAGGTTGGGCCTCAGACAGGGTTTCATTGGGGGCCTTTAACACACACACACACACACACTCAACCACACACACACACACTTTCAGTGTGGGAAAAGAATGCATTTAAAAGAGGGACAGCTGTTTGGGTGGCTCGTGAGGACGGCAAGATGGCCTACTGTAAACTCCACCTGTGCATACGGCCATGCCTCAGGCTGTGGGGGGACAGCGAGGTCCAGCGTGGGAACCTGTGATTTGTGTGATCCAATGGGACGTGTGTATTAGTGTGCACGGGCTACCAAAAATGACACCTAAATATATTCTTTATCGGCATATGTTCAAAGAATCCCAGATAAATCCCAGAAATTAATTATAAACATTAAACATTATAACAACTAGAGTGGACATCACAAAGGCAACATCTGCATGTCAGATAAAAAGGTTGTCATGGCCTCTTGTTATCCGTCAGAGGCTGAACAACAATATGCAGATACTGCAGTTTGCAGTTGGATATCGTTCATAAAATTCTAGTGAAAAATTCAGAAGCGTCTCAACTAAATGATCTTCAGCTTGTTTTGATTGCTAATAGTCTATATATCCTAATATATGTGTCTATATCCCTCCATTGTTAAATTAAGACTGAAATAGATACAATAGATTAATTTACGACTTAATACATTCGATCATGTAGATTTAAAGGTATAGCCACACCAAATCAGATGCATTCCACTCTGAGATTTGCATCTTTGCTGAGATTTGTTTAGATAGTTTTAAATAGTTTTACAAGGTATTTAGTTCCTGTTGTTTTTTCTCCATCATGATTTAATTTAACTAGTGCCTCATTTGGCTATATGGAACAACATGGCCATGAATAATATAACAAATAAAATAAGTACATTTCCTTTTAGCTTTAGCATAGACAATCTCAAAGCACAGCTCTCTTGTTGTAAGCTCACAACCAAAAATTAACAAATTCAAATAACTGTATACCAAATTATAGACTACCTCCGCAGAGATCCATTTAAAGGAGTGGATATTAGCATGTGTATTTGTGTATACATCAGCCATTAGTGGTATCATATTTTCAACATAATGTACACAACCTACTCTTACCATCTTTAGACATTTCTCAAATGGTTTCCTAAAACATTTTTAAAGAATAGTGTAAAATGTAAGCTCACTTATGGAGTGAAATTTGTCTTCAACATCACCAAAATTAAGCTTGCACACTATCAACAACCCAGTGTAAACGGTGTGTGTGTGTGTGTGTGTGTGTGTGTGTGTGTGTGTGTGTGTGTGTGTGTGTGTGTGCGTGCGTGCGTGCGTGCGTGTGTTGGGGGTTGAGTGGATGAGGAATGTGATTAACTTTACCGTCTATGTGTCTAGCGGACTTCATTCAGAATGATAGAACAAGAGAGATGAAAAAGGGGCAGGGAAGCAGTTAATGCCAAACAAATGAAGGATATGGATTAAATCCGGCTGTTTTATTAAATTTGAAATTAAAATGAAATGCTCCCTCTGTGGCTTTGCTCATATATTAAGAGGCTGAAGATCATTCTGGGTTATTTCTAGTATGTCATCATATTGGCCAATCAGCCATAATTTAAGTATAGGAGTGTTTACCTGTTTACATTCACGTTCTCCCTCACAGTGCATACAGCTTAAATCTGAGCCATGCACGACGAGTATTTAAATGATCTATAGAATTGAATAAAACACAGGAAGAGGTGTTTTTAAAAAAAAGAAAAAAAGACAACATTTGTTTTGTGTTGAATGAGATGAAATTGTGGAGGCAGTGGTGGTGTCCTCCCCTCCCTGCCCCAGGGCTGACGAGATACGCCCCAGGGACAGGATGGGATGGACCGGGCCTGCCTCTCATTCATCAGCCTCTCCCTCTGTATGGCTTCACAACATCAGTAAAAACATCAGGCTAGCTGAAACAAAGGCGTCCTGTCTTAAACATTCAAGGTTAACCTTTACCTTAACTCACTAATATGTGCCGTCTATACTGCTCACAAAGTGCTGTTGCGTTTGAGGTTTTCAATTATCTTTTTGGGGGTTAAATTGAAGGTATTATTCCCAAAAGGTGTACAAATTTGAAATAGAATTTCTTACCATGTGATCTGGATCTTCATGGTCCTGCGGGAGCATCCACCCTCCCACCCCCCCTCACTTTTCCTTTTTTTCCATTTTTAATTTTGAGCTATACAAAAATACTAGATTTAATAAACACACTGGAAAACTGCTAATTGATACTGCTAACAGTGTACTTACACACTGTGACACGTGTACCAGCTCAGTCACATAAATGTTTGAAGTAAAACGAGTGAGTTAGTGTTCAGGGTGTGTAGTCAAACTGGATTTATTGTCTTGAACGTTATGTTTTCTTTTCATATTCTCTCTCTCTGCAATTTGGAGCACGCTAGAGTCGCGGGACCTCGGTTTTCAAATTTACGACGACCTGATGTTCAGTGACAGTCTGAGCCGGTCTCTGATTGGTCCCTGGACTCTCCGCGGCACTTCAAAGCCTGAAGAAGTCACAACTACTGAAGCAGTGAGAGAGGAAGCGCAGACTCATCACGTTCAGACCCCGCGAGCACACACATACCCACAGAGACACAGATATCACACACAGACCATGGCTGCTACACTGCTGGGGGTAAGTTCGCTTCTCTCTGTACATATTGATCCGAGTTATCTCTAAAGTATTGATTATATGTTGTCATCATTTCCTTAAATGGCTCAGTGTGTCTGTGGTATTCCGGGAATCCATTTAACTTCTCAGGTTAACCAGTTCACTCCGTGTCGCTTTATTAACCAGTAATATTCCTCTGATCATATATCTGGTCTATACTCAATTAATCTGACAGCAGCATTTTTCAATGTGTTGTTTTCACTGATCGTGAAATAAAAGTAAAGAAAAGTAAAGTGTAAATTAGTTTAAAAGACAGAGGAGCAGACACATCGTTTTATATCGCTAAGAAACTGATGACAGTGAAGTGAAATATAATATTACTATCTATTTTATTTGTATTCTGAGGCCAGAGGCGCACGGTTTGTAAAACGTAAACTATATGCCTCATTATTAATTCACATGACTTCAATCTTTAATTCGAGAGCCTAAACATGGTACAAAGATGGAGTGACTAACACTAGAGGTATATAATATTCAGCGCGTCTTTACGCACGCCATGTTTGGCCATAACTCTGGAGTGGCAGGCCTAACTGTCTGTGTTCCCCACAGGAGGAGCCCCGGCTCGGAAGCACACCGCTGGCAATGTTGGCTGCCACCTGCAGTAGAATCGGTGAGTCCAGCCCTTCGTGCTCCCCTGGTCTTTCCGACGGTGTTCCGGGATACGTGAAGGGGTTTCACCCGTGGAAGCGAGGCGCTCCGGGTACCAGCAACCTTGGGGCTTGCTTCACCCCTCTCGGGGTTCCCTCCAGGAGTAACGGGACGGGCTTGACGGAGACCTCGAGCGCGTTCTCAGTGACCACGGCCAACTCGCCTTTTGGAAATGACATTTCGATGTACCAGACCTCCGTGCCATCAGAAAACAATGCGCCCGATCCTTCGCATACACAGCGGTCTATGTTTCTGACCAAATTCCCCTCCTCGGTGGAAAGCATAGCCGGAATTTATCCGAGGATGCACGCGCATCCCTACGAATCGTGGTTCAAGCCAGTTGGAGATGTCAGTAACGGGTCTGCTGCTTGGTGGGACATGGGGAACAGCTGGGTGGACACACAGACCCCGACCGGGTTACCCTCTCCTCTGAACGGCTACAACACTGACTACAGCTCCGCCTTCAGCCCCGGGGCCTCTCAGCACCTGCACCCCGCCACTCAGCACCTGTTTGACGGCTTCAGGCCACCTGTGCATGCTCCCTACGCAGAGTCCACAACGACGGGAGCACCTGTCATGACAGGAACCCCCGTCGTTTCTCTGCCCGCATCCTCTCGCTCCTCCTCGAGGCGCTACTCTGGCAGAGCCACGTGCGACTGTCCGAACTGCCAGGAGGCGGATAGCCTTGGCCAGGGGGGCACGAGTCCGCGGCGGAGGGGCTTGCACAGCTGCCACATCCCGGGTTGTGGTAAAGTTTACGGCAAGACCTCTCACTTGAAGGCTCACCTGCGCTGGCACACCGGGGAGAGGCCATTTGTCTGCAACTGGCTCTTCTGCGGGAAACGCTTCACGCGCTCCGACGAGCTCCAGCGGCATTTACGCACGCACACCGGGGAGAAGAGATTCGAGTGCTCAACTTGCCACAAGCGGTTTATGCGCTCCGACCATCTCAACAAGCACGCGAGGACGCACAGCGCGGAGGGCTCAGAGGATGGCGCGGAACCGGGACTCGGTAAAGGCAGTAGCGACACGGACAATAGCCTCACCGGTAGCCCGAGCCAATCTCCCGGGGTACAGGTGCGTCAGACTGTCCAAACCACCGAGGGACAGAGGGCTGTGAAATAATGTACAAAGCAACACGTGGGCATTTGATACCACTGTATGTCAGCCCGTATGGCGTGTGTTGTCTTGGACACGTAAACATTGAAATGGCACTTTATGATGAACTTCAGCTGTGGATGAACTCTGTGTCCTTACCTCATCTTATTTGTAGCCTTCTTAAAAAAATAAATTTGTGCTCTACAGCTTATCAGACTTGTTTTATTTGAATACGTTATTTGCGCTTAATTTATTCCCAAAATAAGTGGCCTGTCAGATCATTATTTGGGTTATTTCTTGCCATAAACGCGCCTTTTATTTTTTGTATTAATTCAATTTAATTTTAAGTAATGCCATATCGTTTTTATGTTGAAGTACATTTTTATGATTTTTCTTTTCTTGTAAGTCATGATTATAATTTATAACTCAATAAAACAGAACAATGTTGGACACATTTCGTTGCTCGTTAAACCTGTTGTCAGTAAATAACATATTTCTGTCTAAGAAATACAAAAATAAAACAGCATATAACTAATAACTAACTAACTTACGATTTAAATAAATAAAACTATACACATAAATTAACTGCTCGAATTAGACAACTCGATCATTTATATTTAAGGCTCCTGAAGTTTATCCATTCAGCGTATTTTTAAAACTGACGGTTGATTTGATTAATTGATTTTCAGTACATTCTATCAGACATATATGACAGGTCATATTTCATATAACTGAGGCTTGTGTATTGTATCTGATCAACTGAGCTGCACTGTTGAAGAAAGAATATCGGATTATTTATCAAACATTGTATTTTGCACACTTTATGCTACTGCCTATTGTTTATAGTTATACTATTTACAGTTTTCAGTAACACTTAGTATATCATACCTATAGAGAGCAACTCCACCTAGTGTTCAGTCACCAGTTTTTTGGGAACAGATGCGATAGTCACAGCTTGATGTTGTTTACATTTTGATACATCACAATATATATATATATATATATATATATATATATATATATATAATTTTTATTTTTTTTATTTTTTATTTTTTATTTTTTTTCAGGATCTGCACAAAGGTGTACGTTCAATTTGTCTGAAAACATTGACTCTATACAAAAAATATAGGCTAGTCTGATTAGTTACAGACATTAGATCCCGTTTCACCACACTAATTAATATACATTAGTTTATATACAATCTGTTGTTACAGAAAAGCTTAAGAACAGAAATTATAAAAAAATCTTGCACATTTTATTGTGATGAAAACATTAATGCCACACAACTAGTCACATTAATAGACAGCAAAACTACACAGAAAAGTGCTGTTGTTCCGAACTCAGTGCCCGATGAGATGATTATAACCTTATTGCTGAATTAGTCTCATGGTTAGAGATAGAGACCACTCTTCATTAACACAAACAGTACTCACTTAAAACTGGTAGCCTTATCATGAAATAGCACAATTAACATTACAAATAAAAAAATGATAATACAAATCACAATAAATAATAATTAGTGTTCCTGACTTACAGTAAAAGAGAGCAGTGATTGCTGTAAACACCATTGTGTTGAATAAAATTCAAAAAGTAGGAACAGGATTGGTCAAGCAAAAGTCTTACAAGATGCAACCGGCACTCTGGATCCAGGTGATCAAGTGTGTGAGGGCTGTATTTCCACGTCTGATCTCAGTACCTCCAGAGCTGATGTGTTGAGTCTAAACTCATCAGTATGGCGCCTGGTTGACCAGCTGTCAGTCATGTATCTGTTAGAGAGGCCACGAGCACACGAGTTTGATGACGCTGTTGCCATTAATTGTCAGTATGTTGAGTTTCATCAAAACATGATCTTTCAGTTAATTGTTATTCCAGTGTTGTGTATTTGTTACATAGCTTTAAATGCACTCAATGCGTAGCCGTGTAGATGCCTTCTAATGCCCAACATAGAGCAAACCAGTCATTTAAACCCACCATCACAGCTCTCCCAACCCAGAGACCCCACAGTTTTCAGTAGTATAATGCAAACAACTGTTCTAGTGCAAGTCTAACCAGATTATCAATAACACATTCAACTATATTATAATTCATCATGATAGAGAAATGCCATAAAGTAACAATAATTTGCAATGCAGTTGATCAGTTAACACAAAGCAAATACAAGGTATGCCACAGATGAAATACAAAAAGAGACATACAACGTCATTGGTGTGCTCTGTGACTTAGATCCTGAGCCAGTAGAGCTGACTGAGGTCAGTAATGTGTGGACAGTATTATTGGAGACTCAATGTTGTAGCTCAAGCTGGCCACAAGAGGGCATTCTAAAACAGCGGGACGTAATTCACTTGGAGATTTGGAGTGTAATCGCAGAAACGTCAACCGTGTAGTGTTTTAATATAAAATCCTAAATAGAAAGCCTGCATAGAGCATAAATGCACCTACCTGCTCCACACTCTCTCTCTCTCTCTTACACACACTCACACACACACACACACACACACACACACACACACACACACACACACACACACACACACACAAACACACACCTTCCAGCAGTATTTGCTGCCCGGCTAAGAAGCGAGGAATGATCATCTTCTCTCCTGTGGAAGAAGCAGCCTCCATGCTGGAGAGGAAGAGGAGGTGGGGGACATGTGCTCTTTGTTTTCATCTTGATTTCCAGGATACTGGCCTCATTAGTCACAGTCGATGAGAGTTTGGTCAGTTCATTGAAAAAATGTGATCCCATGGAGGTTTCATAGTTTAGTTCATATTTTTTCGGTTTCTACGTGCAGCTGGTTGAAGATTTAGAGGCAGAAAATAAGTCTTCACTTGACTCTTCTTCTTTAAGTCTCTACTGAATTTCTCCCGACCTTAACCTAATACTGCCAGGGGTCACCGAGGGGCATCTTGGGAACCTGGATGTGCATCTCCACGAGGCGATCAGGTGGATGGTCTCTCCTGTAAGTAACAGTCTTCTCATTGGTTGTTGGGATGAATGACAGGTCCTGAATAGTGAAGAAAATGCCATCAGTAATAGCATCACGCACACACACACACACACACACGCACACACACACACACACACACACACACACGCACACACACATGCATGCATCCTCTATGAGCATCTCATTTTCAGTGTATTCCATTAATGTTAAACTCAAAAAGTGGAGAGTAATTAATATATTGTTATGTAGTCTTTGGGGAAGTATGTTGAGGTTTACATCATTGCGAAACCCCCAGTTAATGTATGATCTGTCGAGAACGATAAATAAGAGGTTTCCAAACCAGGGGGTTCACACTAGTTTAGTCATACAGATCTCCAGAAAGCTCCCCTGTTGTAATTTCCATCAGTTCCTTCTTCTCAAAGGTGTCATACATCATTGTGAAGTCTTACATCTGGACGCTGTAGATGGCGAGCAGGGAGTTGAGAGGAAATGTAAAATACAGCTGTACCTCTGACAGCAGAATTCTTGCTCCAAATGAAAGCGGACAGAACACAGGAACAAACATGTCCTGTAGAATTAAAGGGTCCCTAATACTTCTGAAGGCTCCGGGGGAATCTCCATTAAAACCCTGCTGTGCGGATGAGAAGCGAACAAACCTTTCCAGTGCAGGGATAGGCTCCGTCCTGAGCAGCGCCCCCTGGTGGCCAGCCTCTCTTCTGGAGCAGCAGCCGGGACACGGCCACCGCCACCAGCCCGCACAGCACTGTCAGAGCACACACACTCAGGAATGTTCCTACCAGCCGGCTGCTGCTGGCACACTCTGTGGACGGACACACACACACACACACACACACACACACACACACACACACACACACACACACACACACACACACACACACACACACACACACACACACACACACACACACACACACAGACACAGACACAGACACAGACACATCTTCTTCTGTCATGGGTAAGGACAACGTTTACGCTCAAAGCTCTTACATCTGCAATTGAGGAGTAGAATTATAAAATGACATGAAAATACTAGTGCAAAAATATAGATACCTCAAAGTTGTGCATGAGTAATATACTTGATTACTTTCCATACAAACACGCACACACACACACACACACACACACAAACTCTCTCACACACACACACACACACACACACACACACACACACACACACACACACACTTATGCAGCTCGGCCAGTGGCAGCTGTGCCAGTGTTGCTGCACTGAGCAGTCAGCTGGCTGTGTGTCTGCTGGGGAGCATGTGTGGATGACGGGCTCATCGCGCTACACAAAGAGCCCAAAGAGTGCTATGACATTTTGTAACAGGGTTACCATGGAGACCTGGCTCCTGCTGGACCCGGGAGGAGTGGGCGTGAACCGGAAGAGAGTGTCCCGTTGGGGGGAGGGGATAGGGGAGGAGGGACGCACAATGAACGGTGCTGTTCCAAAGATCGTGGAAGGCGGGGATGAACTGTAATACTTGAATGTGCAAATTGTGCAATAATGTGTGTGTGTGTGTAACCCAGGTTATGTGTGAATTTGTGGCTTTTAAATTGTGTGTCTATGTGTGTGTGTGTGTGTGTGTGTGTGTGTATTTGTGTGTGTGTGTGTGTGTGTGTGTGTGTGTGGTTGTGGAAATCAAGAAGGAGCACTGGGAACTGAGGGGAAATGTAAAATACAGCTGTAAAACTGACAGCAGGCTTGCTGACTCAAATACATCAGGGTGCAGTAGAACAGCGGTGGTAGCAACGGAAGTGACCTTGAATGAAGGCATGTGTGTGAGATGTGTGTATGTGTGAGACGTGTGTATGTGTGTGTGTTGACATTATACCTGGTCTTGTGCTAATGTGAAGCTGAGTCTGACCAGACTGGGAGCTTGTTTGAAACCGATAGCGACAGCTGTCATTACTGATGTACATACACTGAATCCACGTCTCCCCCGCTTGGCCTGAAAAAAAATATATATATAGAGAGAGAGAGTTGAAGTAAGAAGTTGTTCAGTCCAGACATATTAAACTCCAAGGCCAAGTGAAAATCCTCCAGGATTACTGAAAACAAAAGAATTAGAATTAGAGTAGCATTACCAGAAATCTGCTGTGTTTTCACCTCAAATCTGCCCCAATCAATATTTATGGGACGTGCTAGTGAACATAATGGAGCCTTAATGCCAAATATGTTTTTCAGGAGTTAGAGGAGAGCAAAATAGAGCCAGAAACATGACTCAAGATCAATTCCAATGTTGCTCTGTGTGTGTGTGTGTGTGTGTGTGTGTGTGTGCTGTATCTGTAAACATGAATGATTGATAAATTGTTTGGCTTAGCAGGTTGTGCTGCCCACAAGCGTGCAACAATAATCAACTAAAAGAGCTTTAAAGAACTAAACAACAGCTGACATCTTGTTTTTGCAGAGTAATGTGAACGTGTCCTTCAGGGTGTGTCAGAGCATCGTGACCTCATGGTTGTGTGAGGTCAGAGGTGAGACGGACTATTGTGCCGTGTGTCAACTTTTTAAAACCAGTTTGATGTTAACCCACAGACTGGACTGAACGGGTATACCGGATTTCAACTCTCGGTGTCACACTTGACAGCCGTCCATGACTTTTACTTTTTAGTTTACGTGAAGATGATCTGATGATGATTGTCTTTTTCTAAAATTCCTAAACACAAAACACAACCTGCGCTGCCATGTGCATCTCCGTGTTGCTGGCCTCTTGGTTAGTCTGTTTATAAGCACATATATTATTTTTATCATTATGATAATTATTAATGCAATATAAGTTGGATTTAGCGCCCTTGGGTGATGCTATCATGAGCCCCTGGACAGCGTTGGCCTGGTTGCTTCTTTTTAACTCACCAGAAAGTGTCTTATGACAAATACTGGTTCAAACCGGTGAATCACGATATTTACCTACATTTACAACAAACTCTCTGACCTGAAGTAAGTTACTCTTTCAGTTATAATTCAAATGGCATACGGGAGGCTGAATAATGACGAAGGAAGCCCAGACAGTCAATTTAAATGTGTCATATTCTGTGATCTGATTTATCAACATTCCTCTTATCCTCCAAACTACAAATAGTACAAATAAATGCTTGTGTGTAAAATCTCCATCAGATCAGCTGTACCTGACACGACATCCGTGTAGCCCACCAGGGGTGCACAGGTGTTGTTGCATTGTCCAGACGCTTTTTGTGTGAGGCCGTGAGACAAGTGGCAGTCCACACACTTCCTAAGAGAGAGAGAGATAGAGAGAGAGAGAGAGAGAGACAGCGTCAGCTTCAGCTACGAATAGTTCGGTAAAAGCTCCCATCATGCTTTGTGTTAGCAAATATAAACCGACACGTACCAGTATGATTGGCAGTTGCTTTGGCAACCGGGACATCTCTCACAGAAGTCTCCGGAGCGCCAGGGGTCGTCGCACACACACTCGCCACACATACATCGGCCCCGCCCGCTGCACAGCAAGCCGCTGGCTGATTGGCAGGTTGCCTTGGAGACAGGACAACCACAGCTGTCACCAGTCCAGTCGTCCTCACACACACACTCACCTGACACACACACACCACGCCCTGAGGAAGGCAGATACAGACAGAAAAATTGCAGTGGGAATTTTTCTTTAGGAATAGATGTTCATAATACATCGTTTTGAAGTTCACCTGCACACAGCAGTCCCCCTTCGTACGGGCAGGAGAAGTCGTCCATCTCGCAGTATTTACCATATACTGTGCCAAGCCTGGTCCGCTCACACAGACACCGCCCACAAGTACACACTCCCCGACCGCCGCAGTCCACGTCAGACCCGTCCGCTCTGCAGCTCCAGTTTGAGTCTCTGTCTGAGTCCTTAGTTAGTCCGTGACCCGGCCTCTGCTCCTGATAGGAGCTCCCTCTGCACTGGCTGGCGTCATTGCAGTTCCTCGTCGGTCCACAACTGCAACTGCATTTTGAGTGGATCCTAATGACAGTGGATTCGTTATATCCCACGGGTCGAACCCAAACTGTTACATCTTCATCTTCAGCATCCTCAGGACAAGAGTGCATTCCGATAGTGATGTTGAAGTAAACCTGCATGAGAAGAACAAAAGGTTAATCGCCGCTTTGCTTAAGACGGACATGTCTCAACAGCTATTGGATGGATTGCCATGAAATGTGGTACAGACATTTATAGTGCACGGAGAACTAATCCTGAAAACCTTTGTGATTCCCTGACTTTTTTCTCTAGCGCCATCATCAGGTCAACATTTAAATGTGCCCAATACTTTACTTCATGACCACTGCTGTGCCTAAATACAGCCTGCAATCACCACGTCCTGACATACTGAAAATGAAATGTGTGGAAAAAATGATCACTAGAAATAGCATTATCTGTCGTATTCCCTGTTAGAAAATGTAAATTGTGACAACTACTCAAGTAATGCAAGACTAATTTAAACTACCTTCCGGCACCCTTCATGACCACATCCATCTTCAAACTTGACATTCATTTAGATCTCAACTATACATTTTTAAAGTTTTCTGACCGGTGACAAACTCTTTTCCCAGACTGATAGAAACATTAAAATCGGGAGACTAACAAGGTGGCAATAATGCCAGTGTCGCTGCTGTGGCTGGTCAACATACCAACAAAACAAATTAATGATTGACTATTCAACAACCATTTCTTTCTCAGGAGTCTGCTGTTGCTTTAGAGATCCTCCACAGATCCAGAGACATGCAGCTGGCTGTAAAAACATATTTCCCCCCATGAAAGTCTTGCTGTACATCTAAAATGAGCTTTTATAGTATAAATTTTGCAATCTATGCCTTCCTGGTTACTTCGCCAACATCCAGTAGCAGGAACTGGATTCTAAGAGTGATGCTTCATGATAATAATTCAATTTTTTACAGGCAGGCCTTTCACTGGAAAACCATTCTGGTAAATGTGGGTATTTATAATTCCCTTTAATCCAGCCATGGATTAAATGGCTGGATTTATTAGCACAATGAATTAACTATAGAGCAATCATTAAGTATCCTGGAATGAAGTTAAGATCCCCAAAAGGTTACCAGGAAGCGGAGTCTTATCTGCAGTTTAGAACAGGATAAAAATGTCCAAATGTAATGAAAATGTTATAGTTAGTACCAAAAAGGGGGTTATTTGTTTGTTATAGTTTCTTTAACCCTCCTGTTACCTTTACATTTACTAACATCTTTTAACCTTGGGGTCAATTTGACCCCAGCAATTAAAACCTCCAGAAAATGATTAGAATTAATATTGTTTCCCAAGTTTAAGTGTGAGGTACATTATGTTTGTTTGTTGACTACCTAAATAGCCCTTTAAATATATAAAAAAGTTGATATTTCCTATATGTTTGACACAGTGAAAGACAGCCTGGGGTCAAATTGACCCCAAAGAACATCAACGTTAAACATTGAATTGGGTCAAATTCCCCCTAAAGGTAACAGGAGGGTTAAAGTAGTCTTTTGCATTTTCAATACTTCAGCAGCAGAAAAGCTCCTCTGCCGAGATGCAGACTATTTACAATAGTTCTTTCTGGAAAAATGTAACAGGTATGAAAACACTGGATGTCCAGTCACCTATTTCTAAATATAAATTACCTATTTGTTTGCTTAAATTCTCTCATATTGGGCAAGGTAAGAATGTTAGGACACATAAATCATGGAATCACATGTGTGCCTGTAATCCACTCAACTCAGATTATTAACCAAATCTGTAGCTCTCAGTGACGTGTGTGAGTGTGTTTTTATGTGTCAAAATAATCCAATGCAACCCAATACATCTCCTATGGCATATCCCACAGCTTAAATCAAGGATTCTCGGATAAAAACAAGTAACATTTAGCTAAATCATGGCATTGTTTTAACCACATATGAGCTTCAGTTGTTTAGCTGAAGCTCCGCGTGTGTGCTTACCGTCTGGCCCGGCTGCACCCCCGAGCAACTCTGGTCCTTTGCGGTGGATCCATTGGGACAGAGAGGAGACACAGACACCCAGTACCTGCTGACTGCCTTGTCCTCCACTGACACCGATACGGACACCTCCGACAACAACCTCTGGATAGAATGCGGAGACAGATAAGAAGAGACATTCACTTTAGTGCCTGATATCAAGGACTTCAACGTATTATACTGGTTGCAAGGGAATGTGGGTCACGACAAAAGAGAGGGGGGAAACCGTGAATCTGTGTGAGTGGAAGGTAATGAGGGAGGAAGAGATGCGAAGAGGGAGTGTGATTAATCAAAGTTGTCACATGTCCCCAGAATGCCCTCCTTTCTTTCTTTCTTTCTTCCTTTCTTTGTAAAATACAGGGGGAACAAAATGGGGCCAGAAATAGCATCTTTGTATTCATCCATGATTAGGACTTATGGTTTCCGTGGAGATCTGATAATGCCAGTTTCTGTTCGGCTCTGCTGCTTGTGTATGCATGTGTATCTGTGTGTGTGTGTGTGTGTGTGTGTGTGTGTGTGTGTGTGTGTGTGTGTGTGTGTGTGTGTGTGTGTGTGTGTGAGTGTGTGATTTTGGACTCTGCCTGAGGCAAGATTATAGCTTAGACTGCTGCCAACTGAAAAATACCCCTAGAATCACACACACACACACACACACACACACACACACACACACACACACACACACACACACACACACACACACACACACAAACATAACATACCCTTCCTCAACCTCCTCTTCTCATCCATGTTTCTCTATTTCATCAGGACTTTCATCAGTTCTTACAGTTTGTCTGTCCTCTCTTTGTGCACTCTGAAAGCTCATCTCCTGGATGAATATAACAGCACACACTTTCTGTAGCATCACTTTGTTCTAGGCTTTCTTTTTGCTGCAAACAGGAATGTGATTTTCGTGCTGTGAGCTGAGTTCATGGTGCGTCAGCAGATCAGCGGTAAAATCCTTCTGAACCGATGCTGCGTGGGCTCATGTATTCAGCTCACGCTGTGCTGCTGCTCTCTTCTCTAACTTCTCACATGTTTCCTGTCCTTCCTGTTGTCTAATCATGAATAATATACAGATGACAAATAGATTGCGGGGGAAGTGAGTGTTCTGTACCTTGTATGCGTCCACAACCAGCTCTATGAGGTTTGAGGCCTGGAAGAGTCCTAACTTTCCCAGGTAGGAGCCAGGTAGGAAAGATACCAACTCCTACAGAAGAAAAGGGAGAAGAAGGTAAATTCTTACGGAAGCCTTAAAGCGGCGTGGCAACATTTGTTTTTCCACTTATATACAGATTGTAGTTGTGTGCCCATGTGCGGAAGAGATTACCTTGTACCACTGGTACTGCTGCTTCTCCACGGCGAAGATGGAGTACATATGGTTTTCAAGCAGCTTATCGGACAACTGACCCACACTGGGGTGGTCCTGAAAAGAACAGACTGAGCACTGTTTTCCTGCTGATGTAGTTTGACATTCAGGGTAATATATAGATATTTGTTTTCTTCACAAGCGACAAAGATGACTATTTCTCTAGACAGTAAATATGAAGCTACTGTCAGCAGCAGCTTAGCACAAAGACTGAAAACAGCCAGCAAAAGGTAACACAATCTGTCTAGCAGCACCTATAACATTCACAAATTAACACAGTATATCTTGTTTGTTTAATCTGTACACAAATTCATTTAAATTCAAGGTTCAGCTCTTGTAAGTCAGTCTTCCCAGCATGTGTTTCCTCCTGCTCTCACCATCCTAGTGCTTCCTGTGTAGACGTTGTTTTCCAGGTGACACAAGCCATCATGCGGCGTCACAATCCCTGCCAGCCGGCTGTCCAGGGCGAGGTGAGACGGCTGGTCGGTCATCAGGAGCAGCAGACGCTTGGCCTCTGGTCGCCAACCCACCGATCTCTGCAGGAGAGACGGAGAGGAGTCAGGATATTGTGTAATGGGATTAAACCACATGTATGCTGTCTCTGGAGACTAGTTTTATAGATGCTCTCCTTTTTACCACTTTGCTTCATGACTCAACACAATTTACACAGACTGGAAATAATGTGCATGCCTTGTATTTTTTACACATGTGGTAAGAAACTGCTAATTCAAACATCTGAATCATCTGCGCTAACTTAGTTCATGTGGTGATGCGCTTGTTCTGTAATGCCCAGCTCAAGGAAACACAGCAGCAGTTCCTCCACCAGTCACAGGCTCCCTCTTGATGTCAGTGGCGTGTCATAGATAGTGTGAGAAATGGGTTTATGTGAGTATGTGTGCGCACATGTGTATATAAGGAAACACAGTGAGTTCATGAATGGATATAATGGAGAGTCTATTTCTAGAGTGATGGTCACCATGGTGTTCCCCTGCAGGCTGGTTACTCAGGGCCCCCTGCAAGGTGTGATTCACAGCCCTCCTGCAGACATAAGCAACTCTATGTGTGAATGTGTGTGTGTGCGTGTGTGTGTGTGTGAGTCTGCCATACCCCAGCACTGGTGTCATTACTTAGTGGGATTCCAGTGGTAATATACAATGCGGAGTCAGAGTCTCACCATTCTCCCAGAATAAATGCTTCTTTCACTAACATGCAGACTTACAACCAAATTGGGGTCAACGCCTTATTTTTATGAACCTTTTTCTAGATTATCAAGGAAACTGAAAAGGATCAGCCATAAACAATGTTCAGCCAACTCTGTTTCTCTATGTTGCACACACAAGTAGCTCTTGTGAGCCTGACTTGCCAGCTTCTGTATACACACACCTGGCAGACAGCAGCTTGCAGCATAGCATCCAGTCCTCCCTCAGGTGTGTCCATGTTTCCGGAGATGCGTTGGCGCTTGATCACACGTGTGAACTCGCTCATGTTCCCGGTCATACCCAGGACGTGGTGGAAGCCGTGGGCTGGACGACAGCGGATCTCATAATCACTGGGGAGAGACGGTGAGGGACAAGAAGGTTTTTTAATTGCAATATTCAAGAAACGTAACCTCAGGACAAATGAATGTCCAAAGCCGGTCTCACAGCACGGCTCATTGTCACAGCAAAGTCGCCCCCTAACAACTGGGTCTCTGTCACAATGGGAACAACTAATGGAGCAGTTTTTATGTATTTCTAAATACTCACTCAAATCACCACTTTTCTTTTATCAATAAAAGAAGATAACGTTAGCTGAGGACACACTTTGAAAGTTTCACATATCTATTTTATACATAGCAAGAACATTCCCAAAATGAGCTATAAAGAGTGGATTAACATTTCTTTTCTTTTGTAGCAATCAATAAACAAAGCATCAAATGGTGTGTCTTACCTGCAGGGGTTGTTAATCTTAGAGGGGTGGACATTGATGTAAGGGGAAACAGGTTTGTCCACAAATGAGCCGAAACCCAGCCAAAGGTCCGAGGAGTGCTCCGTCATGCGAAGAGACAGCGCCACACCCACCGTCTTCAACTGGAGCACCGGAACCATGCCGAGGGAGATGGACACAGAATGGGAAGGCCGGGGGCGAGTAAAGGATGGAGAGGGGGAGAAGTTGAAAAGCGTGGAGAGGTAAAGGGTGAGACAAAATAAGATATAGGCAAAGAGAACAAGACACTTTCTTTCTTCAAAGAGATTCATACAATTATTTGAAATAATTGAAATAACATTTAATTAGATGAGTCTGAGCTCTGGCATTTCTGCCGTGTATTCCATGTGAAATGTAAATAAAGAAGCCATCTCATAAGCCCCAATGATTAAATACCACAAATGTTAACACAATGACTTTTTATAAGTCATAAAAACAACATCTGTAAATGAACTGTACTTGTATAGCGCTTTTCTAGTCTTCCGACCACTCCGGGAGCAACTTAGGGTTAAGTGTCTTGGCCAAGAACACATTGACACAGACTAGCGGCGTGAACCACTGATCCTCTGATTGAAGGAGGACTCGGCTCTACCACTGAAGCAAAGTCGACCCAAAAAAAAATGTTTTGATGAACCAGAATTAACTTTAAATTTAGAAAAAAAGAGTGAATAGCTCCAGCACAAATGAACACCTACATGATTGAGGTTTTCCTGCATAGATGCCGATACATCAACCAGGTAGTACAGATCCACTGGATAACGCTCAAGCTGCTTCACAGCCACTACGACGCTGGCCTCTGAACCTAGAGGCACACACGATGGAATAATTCATTAAAAATGTTACCTCAGCTGCTTCGTCACACACAGTGAGAAAACAGTGCGTATCAGAGATACACCATTTTACACTTAGCCCTTTGTCTACCTGGTCTGAGGGTGATGCTGATGTCTTGTGGGGACACTTGTGTGCTGCTGACCGTGGCGTCGACCTCCACCTTGATCTCTGACTGCTCCATGAACTCCTGTTCACAGCCTCTTCTCAACAGCTTCACTGGCAGGTCACAGCGCTGGCTCGGCACCGCCCCATCCAGAAAGTCCTAGAGGTCACACAAGGTCAAGAAGGGAAATGGTGACTTTTGAAAAGAACTGTCCTTCTTTAATGATATTGAAGTATAGAACGCAACACAAATACACTCTAAACAAGACACAGGAAGAACAGCTTAGAGGCAGTTGTAGGGGTATTACAACTAAGCTGTATTTTAAGATGGTATCACGATAATCGCTTTTCAGGAATGAAAAAAAGTGACGCAATAAAATGGGTCTAGTTGAACATCCCATAATCCTCTGTGACCCCGTGCGCAAGATGCACTAATGCTGCCAAATATATCCTGTAGTCCTTATTTACTCTCCACTCCTCTTCTAATCTTGCCCACTACATCCATTCACAAATAGAAAAGTACACACACACACACACACACACACACACACACACACACTGGAGTACAGTGTGTAATGCACTTGTTATCTCACCCGCCTCCTGATTGTGCTGCGTCGTAAACTGTGCTGGTTCATTTCACACATGGTATTTTTTTAAACCAGTTACAAGAAGATTAACTTGCTTTGGTTTCATTTCAGTTATTTTGATGATGTTTGTATTGATCTGTGATGCCGGTATAAGCTATACTGACATATTTATTACCATATAATGATGTGATTTTGACATTACTCTTCTGTCCTATTTATGTTGAGATCTAATATCTCCGAATCTGATCACAGCTAAATAAAAGTAGCAAATCTGATAGATAGAAAAGAGTAATGGCTGCAATTGCCTTTTTTTTCTTATTCAGTATATTATTTAATCATGGCTTCATATAATTAATTTTGCTGTAAATAACCACGCTGCTGCCTCTAACAGTACCGTACAACAACATCATGCATTGCAGCTTTTGAGTGGATTAGTGACCTTTGGTACTTTCCTCTGTGAGAAACATGCTCACAAACACATGACTCACTTGAAGAAAAGAAGATTAATCATTAAATGCGTGTATTCACAGACGTCATGGGCCTGAGGGAAATGAGTCTGATGCTCACGCATCGATCAACCAACAAGATCAAGCAAATAAGGAATGGAATGGCGTAATTTATTTAGATTACTGCTACAGAAATACTCTGTAGCAGATAAGCAAAACAGTCTACAATAAACAACTGCAGCTGATTGTGTGACCATGCTGTCCCTGTCGCTATAATTTGAATACCAGAAAGTTGCACGGTGACTTTCCAGGACTTTCCTGACAGACTTTGCCTCTTCTCCTGAAACTAAACAGCAATGAAAAGTGAGCATGCATGTTTACAAGCACTGCACTTATTATTCAGTGTTAGTCTAAGCATGACAGTGTGTGTATGTGTGTAGCCTATGTGTCTAGGAGGTTAGAAATGTGGCATTTGAATGCTTTCATACACCAGCGAGCCCGGCCCTATTTAATGATGTCAGTTAAGGTTCGGCCACACAGGGTGAGAAAGCACCTGAAGTCTGTAAATATACACGCGTTGACAGTCTGGTCTAGACGGGGCAATATGTGTGCACTGTATGTGTATGTGTGTGTGTGTGTGTGTGTGTGTGTGTGTGTGTGTGTGTGTGTGAGTGTGACTGGTGTGGCGCTGGAAGGCTTTACAGTTCCTTAAGGTTGATTCGGGACGGACTCTTTCCAAGACAGACTGACACCCAGAAAGCAGATACGGAAAAACACGAGGCAGATGCACACTTTGAGAAAATGTGCAGTGATATATGTGAGCGCCTAGACTAAACACATGGATAGAAAGTCTCTGCTGCGGCATGAGAAAGCACACATGGAAACATTCACACACACACACACACGCACACACACACACACACACACACACACACACACACTCAAACATGCACACAGGTCAAAGCGCAGGCCGCTAAGCCCACACACACACATTATATTCACATCTGTGGATGGCATCAAAGCTTCTGTGTGTGCCATCTGAGGAATGCTGTAACTTTTCCTTCTTTTCCGCTCCCTATCACACTCAAACATGCATCTTTTTAATACCTCTTTGAAGCACCAGGCACACTGTGGTCCACGTCTGAGGCACTCTGCGCAAGAAGTGACACTAGGAGACCAACACGAGCTGTCACCTGCAAATAGAGAGAGAGAATGAGAAAAAGAGAGAGAGAAAGAGAGATGGAGGAGAAATGGGATGAAGAGGAACGTCTATGATTAGCATATGAAACATTCATTGGCCATGCAGCCGAGCCCTTGGGGATATTTAGAGATCTCATTTGAGGCTATTCACCCATAAACAAGCCGTGTTGTGGGAACACGGCTGTGAGCGTGTGAACAGGTGCTTGAGATGTTGGAGTGGTGCAGAGGATCATTTCCCACACCCACACACACAGATGCACAGCGAGGACTAATTGTGAAACAATATGTGAATGCAACACAAATTATACATGTTGATGGAGAGACACTGTGACAAATGCAACTATGGGGAGAAAAATACAGCCTGATGTAGAAACTGATGGTTTTACAGGGAAAAAGATAAACCTTCATTTTACTTGACGATTCATTGGAGCGATTTATCTGCTGAAATCCAATTTTCCTGAGTAGTTTCAGTGAGCTGCGGGGCTGGAATGTAGGACAGAGAATTGCTGCAGGTCCTTCAGCATCACTAACAGCCCACTAACAAGCAGCTCTGACTCAATTAGCACTACTGGCCTCTGGCAGACCTCCAAATATGAGAAGCTTAAACTTCTAATTGATCAATACATGCTGAAACAAGAGGTTGACGTGGCTTCTCCAGTGGGTCCTCTGGTTGTGGCTTTTGAGGAATTCCCTTCATAAATGAACAGGCTTTAATTGATGTTAAATGAAACAGCATATGTCTGGCTATAAACAAAGGTCAGTGTCCCAACCAAAACATGCGACGATGAAAGCTGCGTGGAAATATCATCGTTAAAGTGGCTTGCTTACATGAAACATGTGGGAACCCATCTGCACCCTGCGGAGAGCACAGCACGGGGGCCGATGTCTTGACATGACACACCATGCAGGCTAATCGCTGGCTTGTGATGTAGGTAATTGGCCCTAATGAGCCTCCACTCACCGGCGCTGGAGGATTACCGGCGCTGGAGGATTCGGTGGTGACAGCAACCAGCACGCAGCAGAGCAGGAGACACAGAGGGACGCTGCCGTATGTGCGGAACCAGGAAGTCATATTATCCTATCCACACCGGGCGGACGGGGACGGGGACGACCGGAGCGAAGCCGCGTGGAGGGGCACAGGAGGATGTGCAGCTACTGGAGACCAACCGGGGAGCTGCGGGCACCTTGTCGTTCACCCAATTCGAACTAATAGCCGAAGAGGTGCCGGACATCACCAGGGTTACATCAGCTTACACGCGCGCTCCCCCGTGGACCACGAGCGGAGGTGGCGTAATCGACCAGGGTTACATCAGCTTACACGCGCGCTCCCCGTGGACCACCATCGGATTGTCCCCGAGTGCAGAGACGACGGCGGCGGCGGCTGCGGCGCAAGTCCCTCCATCTATTGTCCCCAGGTGTGCAAACGTGTCCCCGCGTGCTTCCAACTGTGGTCCTCGATTCACGGCTGATGTTGAAGTCTCATCCCGGGACGGAGCGGAGTTGTCCGCACGAGAACCAGCGCTGCGTTCAGCCGGCGCGCAACAACATGCTGACTGAACATCCCACACGAAAGCCAAGAGAGTGACCGTGTTTCAACCCCTGGACTGACTCAGACAGGCGGTGCCATGGCAACGACGCTCTTTCTCAGAGAGAGAGAGAGAGAGAGAGAGAGAGAGAGAGAGAGAGAGAGAGAGAGAGAGAGAGAGAGAGAGAGAGAGGGGGGGGACAAATAAGGAGAGAGAGAAAAGGAAGAGAGACCTAAAGTGCTTACTACAAGGAGTCGTGGTGGGGTGCATTCCAAGTAATCCACGGCCTTGAAGTGAACACACTGATTGTTATATTGCTTCTACAGGGAGCCATCCAAGACTGAGGGCTCCTGTGTGTGAGGGTCCATGTGTGTTGATGATGGGGTAAAGGGGGGTGGAGGGTGATGAAGCCAGAGCTCCAGCAGAGAGGGGTTCACAGGCTAGTGCTAAGGAGGAGGAGGAGGAGGGGGTTTGAGTCCATTGTGCACAGATTCCAATGACATTGAGTAACCTCGCCTCGCCGGCTGCTCCGTCGAGCAGCAGCCAAAGACTTGCTAAACAACTCAACATCTTAAGCTGGAGGAAAACAGATCCACGCAAAAGACACAATAGTCCACCATCTTTGGCATGAAACGCTTGTCTCCGGCAGAGGCCTACCACATAAAGTGGATATATTTTCCTTGGCATGTAGCGTAAACAGTGATTGTTAGTGTGCCAACCAATGCACAATGGTAAGTACACACACAAGTCCCGTATTGAGGCTGTTTAACCCCATCCGTCGGTCAGGGACCTGGGGCCAAGCCAGCCACGCCTCTCCTCTTCATCCACATAATTTGTCAACCAGGATTTTTTTTTGGGAGTGGGAATGCCAACACCTCCCCGTCCATGCCCTCTTACCAGTCACTCTCAATTATGTTAATGATGCAAACACACACCACGCTGTTTTTTAAGTGTGTGAAACGTCCCTAAAATGCAGGTTCTAAGTCCCTCCACTCAAGGGGGAGGGGGGGGGGGGCTGCAGGACGAAAGAGGATATGTGCCATATTGAGCAAACTTGATAATGGACTCTAGTGTAAACACTCCCTCGACCCTGTCAATACTGGTCAACATCAGCATCTTAAGGACGACTGTCATCTTTGTAAAGCTGACATAAAACACTCTTCTTCTCTTTCAGTCCTCCCCCACCTTTTTAACTCTCCCCCCAACGCTTTCTCTCCCGCGGTGTGTTTGTGTTAGCAGTTGGCTGGGCTTTCCATCACGCTGGTCTGGTCTCATCACCGTCCAACCACACACAGACACAGACAATCCTCCTGTCCACATTCGAACCACAACTCCCCCTCACACCTGCACCACTTTCTTTCCAAATTGCCCCTTTAACAGTTGAGTCATCTCACAGATTCAACTCTTGGAAGTATCTCGAACATTTTCCTTTCCGCCACACACAGTGGGAGTCCAGGATCACGGGGGAACTAGTGGTGATTCCCAATTCCAAGGGTGGATGTTTGGTGGAAGTATGTTTGTTTATGTCTACTTGTACATTTGCAGTATTCATTTTTAAAACATATATTTACTTTAAGTAGACTTCTAAGCCTGGATGTATCACGCCTGCTGTAGGCTTCTCTACATTTCAAGTCGTATCCGTTACATAGTCAAAATAAAAGTCAGAAAGTGTTGAACTGTGTGATTGAACCAGCAGCTGAAGCAGAGAAGAATCTGCAGGTCGCAGGAGGGCAGCGGGCCTGGAGAGAAGAATCACTGGGGGTTGTGAATATAATCAGCATTGTTGCACCTCAACATAGTTTACTTTTCTTTTTGTATCTTTCTTTATTAATGACATATTTGAAGGACTATCTTGCCAGCAATGTGTTCGGGAGCTGTGGCACGCTGGGTCTAGCAAACATGCTCACATGCTGACATGCCAAAATGCTGACATGCTGAAATGCTCACATGCTAACTCGCTGACATGCTAACATGCTGAGGCCTTCAGCGGCAACTTATACTCGAAACGTCACACATTTTAGGAGTGCAGTGGGACCTTTTTATGAGACCTTGACAATGACTGAGTAGAGAAGTTGAACCAGGAGCACCCCCCCCACACACACACACACACACACACACCTGTTCATCTTCACACTAAGGTGAGGTTAAGTTTAAGCATGACCTCTGTCAGAATTGCACATCCCAAATCAGGAATGAGGTAATTTAATGTGATTCATTCTCTAACCACAGACATACACTTTTCACTTTATGACATCATGAAAGTGCTCAGAGGAACTCTCTACGTTCCTGTTTTTGTTGGTTGTGCGTATTCAGGGTATTTCGTATGTCTACTGACTAAATCAAAGATTGTCCTCTGTTGAAACTCAATTTAGAACTGAAATAGTTGAGGTAATAGTTAGGGAAAAAATATTAGAGACAGTCACATTGTCTGGTCTGAGTCCCCATGTTTATAGTGTCACCTCTTCACTATTTTAAATGTCAGTGACAACAAACTGCAGGTTTTTGTGTGGACTATATCACCAATGCGTGGGAAAACTCAGTGAAGTGCTAGTTTGTTTATGATTCTTATTCTTCAAATAATATTCTAGATATAAAGATGAAGTCAATTGTTTGTGTGACTTTGAGATCCAAGCAGTAATATAATAATGATGGTGTTAGTTAGCTACACTAAAGTCTTTAGCATTGGAGTAAAGCGGCTGCTCCAAACTCAGAACAGGAGATAAACAACACATTATTATTATTTTATTGTAACGGTCCTCCTGACTAACTCACCTGGCCGGCTGCTGGTTGTTTTTATCTCAGTGATGGTCTGGCAGCTTGTTAAACAGGCAGTCAGAGTCACTTGTGGTGTTCTCAATAAAGAGATTTCACTGCTCAACTAGTTTGTCTGTGTGTACTTGACCTGCAGTTTGTTTTGTCATAGTTAGTGAAGGTATACTCAAATGTCAGATGTCCTGCTAACTAGATGACTACCTCCAGTAGTAACAGCCAAGGAGCAAACATCAGACCAACATAATAGTTTAGTTTTACATTACATGTTCATATATCCCTAGTACTAGCTCTACAATGCAAAACAGAAGCCAATCAGTCAGCTGGAAACAACAATCAGTTCAGGTGCTTTTACCATTTACCAGGTATTAATAACTAAGCTTGTAATACCAATCACTTCTTCCTCCATTGATCCTGTAACTTACTGTTACAAAAACATTCATGCAACTTGATATATTCCTTTATTCGTCCCACATTGAGGAAATTTCAAAAATCACAGCAGCGGTGCACATCAGAGCATTAATAAAAATAATTATAAAACACAAAACTAAATACTTAAAAACTAAAAACTAAATACTAATACTAAATATACAAGGGGAAAACCAAGTAAAGTGCTGAGTAAAGTAAAGTAAAGTGCTGAGTAAAGTGTTGAGTTTGTCAGGATTTGTTGTTGTCCAACTTGTCCAACTTCCTTCTCCATCTTCAACTTTCCTGAGGACTACAAACAGGACACAAGTTTATGTTTTACTTACAAATGTTCTAAATTTTTTTAAGTGTGCCATTGTGAGAAACTTGAAACGTTAGGCCCTGACAGTATTTAATGGAAAAACATGTTTAAGGTGTTTGAATTTAGATGAATATCAGAGAATGGGAAAAAACAGAATCAAATATTTCCTTTGCGGTTTCATGGTTGAAGTAATGGCACGCACTGGAATTCTGGAAAACATCCGTTTGCTACGTTTAGGGCATAACCAAGGAAACCCCGTGGTTCTCACTGGTCAGTGCTGACACGATTACATTGAAAATCATTGGTCTTGTGGTCATGCATGCACGCACAGATACATGGAGACACCTACGCTTCACTCAACCACGAGCCTTGTCAGAACATAGCAGACACTCCAAGACCACAGTGACCCATTTTTATTTTATTTTACTGCCTTTTAGTTTGGAGAAAATTCAATTCCAATGACTAGTCTCCTAAATAACTCGATTTTCTTTGCAGATCTCATAAAATTAGTTTTCACACTTGAAGTATATCTCTCTGAAATCTCTCTTTCATTGCAGCAAAGCTCATGGAAATATGCTAATTTGTTTTCATGTAGAGAGTTAAATTCTACTGTCTAATTGTTTACTAATCTTATATAAAACAGTATATTTATAAAAGAGATGAGCCATAACAGATAACGGAGATTATCAGCTGTCTGTGAACACCAAAACAAAATAGAACTAGAATGGGCACTTGGTAAAGGGCATACCTTCGCATATCACAAGATTGGGCATTGAATTATGAACATTTTGGCATTAGCTGCATGATACAAATTAGATACAAATTGAACGTGCTATGGTAAAAAGAATATTTGGACCTTTTCATGACCTTGACATTGACCTTTGATCCGATCAATCCCAAAATCTAATCAAATGCCATGCGATTCGGTTTAATACTTTTTGAGTTATGCGAGTAACACGGATACAAATAAATAAATAAATACATAAATAAATACACAGCGATCAAAACATTACCTTCCGCATTTTCAATGCGACGGTAATTATCATTGACTGCCTAGCATCAAAGATCATTGACCAAATGTCAGCTGATGACCAAAGAAAGAGAAAGGACACTCTTCATATTCATCTTTAAACAGAGAGAGGAGTAATGATCACCTGCTATATGTGACCACGCATATAAATGATATCTATTAATGACAACTGAGCAAACTGCGGGTGACCACGAGACTGAGTTGCAAGAACACTAATAAATGGACCCTCAGTAAAAAGTTACTCCATCACTTCACCTTTTTGGTCTTATAGTCGGAAACAAATAAATAAGATGTTTGGATGCTTATTTTCTTTCATGCCTTATTTACAAGAAACGTATCAGCACGTCTCTAGTGAACACAACATTTAAAGTGGTGATTCTCTGTGATTTTGGTGAAATTCAACCAAGAATGTCTGGTTGAGGACAACCCTATAACTGTTGTCATGTGCTCGTTGTGATGAGTGAGCTGAACTTTAGGTGGCAGAGCACAGCTCTTTCAGGAAAAAAATATCTTTCCAAAACTGGTCGACTTTATTGCCATTTCAAAGAAAGCTGCTGTGAGATTGCTTTGATCAGCTAGGAGTGCAAACTACACAGACATGTAGACACTCTACAGAAATACATCTGATAGAAACACATTTTAACAATCAAAATACTAACAGAATACACAGAGTTAAATTAAATAGCAACATCTTCCTTTAAACACTCTGCATTCATCCCCCATTGAAACCGTAGGATGACTAACTATTACTGTAACCTTTGAGGCACATTTCAGAAACACTCAGTTATTTGTCCTTGAAATGTGAAAGTGAAATACAAGAAGAGAGCCTAGTTATCTATTCTTCTCATTGCAACCTTTTTCGCACACAAGGGAGTCTTGGAGAGTCCCTGTTTTTCTCTCCCACATCCCTAGCTGCTGTGCACTTTGCAACTGTAATTCTATCACGGCCCACAGAGCTGCTCTCCGGCTCAGTGCCAGCCTCACCACGAGAATGAAAGAGAGAGAGGGAGGGAGAGAGGTCAGTGGTCTCAAGGACGTCTAGCCACAGTGTCTATATTCAGGGGAATAACACAGTTTGGACTGCAGGGTTGCAACAGGGAGGAGTAACAATGATATACCATCCTGTGGTTTAGTTTGCAGTCCATTCCACACATACACACCCACTTCACCACCGGCTTCTCTGAAGCTCCACCCAGCTTATATTTCCCTGACACAACTGAGTGGTGTGTGATGGCCCAGCACTCTTTAGGTAATTCACCCGCTATCAATGCAGCGAGTTCTGCTGCAGATGATGAATTTGACCTCAATGTAGCCATTTTGTGCAGTTCTAACTCAGGGCCATGAAGTAACGGGTTGTATTCCCCGAATGCAACACAATTACAGATTAGACCAGCAGAAATAGTTGGTTATAGTGTGTATTGTGTTATTTGGATACAAGCAAAATTCTGTAATTAATGTAAAACATTTTTTTTTTAAATCACTATTGGTAGAAGAGATGGATAAACAATGTGTGGCCTTGTTAAAGATGCAACTAAATAAATCTATGACTAACTCATATCTGACCATCACCGTAAAAAGTGTTGATAGAAAGCAGTGTCACTCTTAATGTGTAATTAAATTCATCAAATTATCTTCAGTTTTCTGTTTCACTTAGCTTTCCTTCTTCCTTCCCAGAAGGCATTACAGTTCATTCGCCAAGGACACTCTCAACAATATCCTGAGTATCTTCAAAGTTAGCCGTCTCATACAGAGTTTCACATTTTATTCAAAGCTAGTTTTTAATGACGCAGGTCCCAAGTTGAAAAGCATTTCTTAGTGACTGCTAAAGAAATGTAAGGTCAGTTTCCGTAGTTCATAAGGTTGGAGCGCCTCTGCCCACAGATTTATATGCATGATTTCCCTTTTTCAGTAGTTTTACTTTATTAATCATTACTTAAGTTACTAATTCAACTATGCTACTCTCCTCATGTGATGTGAACTGGTGCCATTAAGCGGCAGAGCTGCAACTCAAATCACCTCCGTTCAAATCAACACCGAGGAAAGTCCTAGCCACAATAGACCTCTTCGTTCTCCTGGCAATGAGAAGCAGCCTCTTTTTCTGGATTTGATCTATTCTGTTTGATTGAGTTTCTATAAAACTCTGGAGATTTTGCACGTGTTCTCAAGAGTTTGTGTCCATGTGTTTTCTTTCAGCAGGCAGTCTTGCAGGTTGCAGTTCTGTGTGACGTGTTTAGGTGCTAAATTGAATGCAGTGTACTTTGCTGACAGTAACGTTCTACAAGCGAATGCGATTGCTGGCCAGTCTACACACACGTAGCTGCGTTGGTATCTAAATCTGTAAGCCAGTAAACACAGTTGCATTTCTCCAGTTGCCAAATGTCATAAGTGTTTTGATCATTTCTATGTCTTTCCAACATCTTCACACCTGCTTAAGAAACTCTTAAGCCTCTTTGCAAAATGTTCATATATGTCACAGGAGGCAACGGCCTTCTTTTGGAAATGTAGACTTGAAGTAAAATAGCATGAAGCATACATGTGAGATCAAAAGATATAGGGATATAAGTTAAATATGTTCATTTATTTAAAATGTCTGTTTAAGTGGCTTGTATTTACAATGAGAGACAGTTTCATGTGCTTCCTTAAAAAAAAACATATATTCATAATCATACAGGCGGTGAGAGCGATCAATCTTATGGCAGAGTGTATGATGTGAGTGGTGTAAATAGATGTGTGTTTTTCTCCAGCAGCTACAGGAAGCTATTGCATCACCTCTACAACTGTGTTTGGGTTTCAATTTGGAAATGTATTAGTCCGAATAGGGTTGATGGTGTGTGTCCCTCCCCTTCCTTATGTGTCATTCATGGGTGTGTCATCCACACTCATCTATAGTTTGCATATCAGAAGTTCCTTGATCTTCTTCAAACGGGCAGCAGAGCTACAAATACTCGAGAATCTGCTGTGAGAAAAGAAGAGAGGAGGGATTGTTTTTATTGAAACTGAATGTCAGCCTTTGATTTTTTTTGCAGTTCACTTGAGGGAGCCAGCTAATGTGTGTCTATTGACTCAGTCCCCCTATTTCTTCCATATTTCTCATCAAAACAGTCACACAATCACACAGCTGCTGTAGTGGACTTTGGACTGACGTCATTTGGGAAAGCAGGGAGTTTCCTTCATAGGTGGACTAGTTTCTGTGTTATTCAGTGGGCTGCTGCTGTGGTCGGGGCTCGGAGGTGGAGAATGTAAACATTAAGTCCAACACTTCACCTTTGGAGTTAACGCACACTCATGATTTTCAGCTAAATCAGCCTCCCATCTGCTTCATACTGTAAACATTTTACCTACGCTTTTCCATATCAGTTTATGTTTCACTATGCACCTATAAAAAGGTTTTATTGACGAAGACTAAACTGCACCTATTGGTGGAAGAAGTACTCCAAACTACCAATACAACCATGTAAAACCACTTCATTAAAAGAACAAGTTCAAACGAGTTCAAAGTCAAAAGTATTGCAGTATCAACATCAAAAGTACACTTGAAGAAGAAATACCCTTGTGATTGATATAAATTATTATAATTGACATGGTTAGATTGTTAATACAGAATTTTGCTGTTGGAGCTGGACTCTCAAATGTGAGGATTTGCTGCTTTTTTATATTATTGTAAATGTAATATATTTTAATGTGTTTCAACTTGTGTAAAACACAACATTTAAGAACTCATCTGAGCTCATATAACTTATTTAATTATATTATTAAATGACAAAGTATTGCTAGTTGCAACCTTGAAGCAAAAAACACATCACATCTAATTCCGCTCAATATCACTTTGTGAGATGTATACATCATATGCATACGTTCCTTTAATTTAAACATACAATAATTGATTGAAGATGAGACATTCAACCACCGCTTCTGTTATACTAATAGACTCATTGTGGCTATTAACAAGCTCTGGCTGTGTGACAGAGCCCTCTTGTGGTGCCAGAAGTCATGACATGATGAAAAGAAAAGGGACCAAGATATCCTGGATCTCTCATTCCTTTTTCCATTCTGTGCCCCCGAAATTTCCAAACAAGTTTAAGAGGATAACAAGAACATGTGGAGTTGTATTATTGCCGTTAATGATAATCGTATTATGACCTAACAGTTGCAGGTCAAACTTTTGGTGAAGAGATTCACTTTAAATCATGATTTCTGTAACCGCTCCCAGGATTGGACATATTCTTGTTTTGAGGTCTCAGATGTCTGCAGCGGAGCTGAATCAGGTTGTCTCAGCTTTGCTTACTGAGTCATTATCTGTCTGCCCATGAGAGAGAGAGAGAGAGAGAGAGAGAGAGAGAGAGAGAGAGAGAGAGAGAGAGAGAGAGAGAGAGAGAGAGAGAGAGAGAGAGAGAGAGAGACTGGAGGGAATAAAGAGGCTCCTGAGTCTGCACTCCCAGAAACTCTTACTTGCATTTGGGTATCCTTGTGTAAGTGGGACTGCTGTGAATTTTTAATAGTTAAATAGTTAATATTATTGGTAAGATGCAAATTGGTCTGTAGTTAGACATGTCAGATTTGTTGCCAGTCTTGAAGATTGGGGTGCCAAATCCACTGAGGTCCTTTTAATCCAAGAGATGTGGGCACACATTTTAAATAAATCTAGCATAATGTTGTTAGACAGTGCCTTGCCTCCTGCTGTGTTTTAACCATTGCACTTAGTAGTTAGGTGCTAACTGTTGTTTTCTCATGCATGTGTTGTTACAGCATGATGGTGTGCTTTACTTGGTTGCTGGCGATTAAAGCTTTCAATGGCATTTTTCCAATACTAAAAACATTTAAGCAGAAGGCTGGGCCATTCTTTTTTTCCAGAGTGGTCTTTTTGATGCTTTGACACAATCAAAATAAAGTACCTTTTTCAATGTAGATGCAGCACAGTTACTCACTATACCACTTTGCCGGAAAACCGTAACTTCTTGTGCTGAAGTAGCTGTGCTCTGATGAATTCCTGATCAGGCTGGTATGGTTCACTCATGTCCAGGACACTGACTGTTCCCTAAAAAGCAAAGAAAATGTAACCTAGTCTGCACATGAATATTTTAACTCAATAATAATTCACTTAAAACAAGTAGACCATGTTTACACTGTCAGCCATGATAATACACCTCAACACAGAATTAATGTAAGACCTCACATGAATCCCTAATGTTCCAGCTGCTGCTTCCTTAACCTGCACAGGTTGTATGGAACATTGTTGGTGTTTTTATTCAACATCACATAATTCACAATCCAAAAGTGCTGACAGGTCAGATTCCCCAAAGTACTTCAGTTTTATTGTTATTGCATGGTAATTTTTAACAATATGGAATGACTAAAACCTCACCTGAAGCTCCGACGTCCAGCTCCTGCTTCCTCAACCTGCACTACAACTGCACTGAGTTTCCTGATTACATTTCGAAATTCTGCAGGTTTGTACTCTGTGGGTAGTTAGCCTACTAACGTAACTAGCTAACACAAACTAACAACAACCTGGGCTTCTTGATAGTTACTTAACCTCTGGGGGGTGAAACAAATTTGGATATATTTTTAATTTGTTGGTGGTATTTTCCTTTCTACAAAGCACAAACGGGTTAACAATATCAATGCTGAGGCCAAACGAAATACTAATATGAAGCTTTTTTACTTACTGGCTTATTTAGTAGCTTATGTGACAACTGCCAGCTCTCTTTCTGCAAGTTACGATTCACAGTGTTTCTGTATCTGACACTTCAGCCAATTAACAACACATCTTGTCTCGCAGGCTCAAGATGGCATTGGAAAACTTGGAAATGTATTTTTATTCTGAGCGAGGGACATAGTAATAATCCTAATGAGTTTGCAAATGTATTGTGCGAAATACCAGGCAATTCAAATTAACAAAATATTGGTGGGGACAATTGTGTCTTTCCCAAACTTTGGTTGTAAGTTGTCTCTATAGGCCCATATGCAAACCTATGCTCTCGTTTCAGGGAGAACTTTACTACTCAGTCAAGCCAGGAAGCACCATGGGTTTGTTAGCACTAATAATCGTTATACTAAAATTGAAGGCCAGACGTATACTGGCCAATGGCCAGGAATTCAATCATTTGATTAAATAAATGGATGTAAAGCCAGATAAACTAAAATGATTTGCACTGTTCAGGTGGTACCTGGATGAAATACACTTTTATGGGATAAAAAGGTTGAGAAGCAATGCTCACTATGTGCTTGGCAAGTTTGACTAGTTTCAAGAGCTAGCAGAGGGCTAGCTACAGCTATGAGTCAGAAGGTGAAATAATAGCAAAGTGGAGTGTGTGCTACTACTGTATAAAGTTTAAACTGTTGGAGTTAAATTTGTAACAGTAAAGCAAGCACTATAAAATGTGTTTAACCCTTGTGTGGTGTTCGGTCGGGTCTATGGAACCCGTTTATATTATGTATCCCCATAAAAACATTATGTTTTGCTGTAAAGTGTTGGTACCTTTACTATGTCAATGTTTAACCTCATAAAAGATGGGACAGGAGCTATAAGGAGGAAGCTGATCATGATGGAAACATTGCGGGGAAAGCAGTCTGAGCTCCATCCCAAACTGTTGAATGCAGAGATTAGGTTGGTAAACTTTTCTAAGTTTGTGTTTATGTGCCAAAGAATGGCAAGAATGTGGCACATAGGTGTCGCGATTTAATCAATCCATGACTACGCGTGCAGGAAAGACCAGCCGTACTACAGGAGGATTTTAGTTGAACTTTAATCAGGATTATTCAATAGAAATTTTTAGTTGAAAAAAAAATCTCCGCCCGCTACCCTGTAATTTTCTCTACCGTGCCAGATGACAGCAGAAGTAATTTAAGGTCCTTTTCTTAAAGACGTCTTTGTTCCTCTATTAAACTAAACGTCTGTTATTGATCGTACCGACACAGCAGCATGTCATTCTGTCTCTACGTGTCGCGTTAACACTTCTCGGCTCTCCGTCTCGCGCGCCGCAGAGCTCCGATGCCGGTGTTCTGCCATTTTTTGCTGCCTTGTCAGAATTTGCTACCGCTGCATAAACCGATAGGTGTGTATCGATTCATGCCACCCTATCTGATAGGTAGGATGTTATTGTACTATCACAATAGGCTTTTCTTTCAAAGTTCAATGTTTCACTTTTCACTGTTAAAGTGTTTATCTTCAACAATAAATACCCTAATAATAAACCAGTGCTTTATTGTGATAATGTGAACAAACTTATGTTTACAATAATTTGTTGACACAAAAGGAATAGCAACTGCTTATCACTCATTAATCTACATCTCATTACTACATATTATTACAACCTGTACAATATACATGCTGAATGTACTTTTTACTAGGCCAAAATAATCGGGATTTTCACTCACCGTTATCAGACGTGCAAAACATTATGGGCGTGTCAAACAAACTCGGAAAATCGACTCGGCGCATGCGCAATACCACAAGGTAGCAGTCCTCGACTAGTAGCATGAAATGATAGAACACCGGCGTGTGCGCGCATCGGTGCGGAGCAAAGAAATAGTCACCTGCACCTGCACTCATTATATTACGATATATATATATATATTTATATATATATATATATATATACATACATACAATCTTGCACATATAGATCAAGGGTCTGGATAGGACATGCTAAGTTGTAATAGGTCATTTTGACTTTGCACAAGGCAAGGCAAGGCAAGGCAAGTTTATTTGTATAGCACATTTCAACAACAAGGCGATTCAAAGTGCTTCACATAAAACCAATAAAAACATCAAAACATATTTAAAAACAGTTAAGAAAACATTAAAACAGTCAAAAAGCAAAAATTTAATAAAAATCAGTTAAAGGCAGCAGAAAACAGAAAAGTCTTCAAGCTGGATTTAAAGGAGCTGAGGGTCTCAGCAGACCTGCAGCTTTCAGGAACCTTGTTCCACATATGTGGAGCAGAAAAGCTGAACGCTGCTTCTCCATGTTTAGTTCTGACTCTGGGTACAGAAAGTAAACCCGTCCCAGACGACCTGAGGGGCCGAGATGGTTCATAAGGTAGCAGCAGATCACACATGTATTTAGGCCCTAAACCATTCAGTGCTTTATAAACCAGCAGCAGGATTTTAAAGTCAATTCTTTGTTGGACAGGAAGCCAGTGCAAAGACCTCAGAACTGGAGTGATGTGATCCACTTTCCTGGTCTTAGTTAGGACACAAGCTGCAGCGTTCTGTATCAGCTGCAGCTTTCTGATTGACTTTTTACAGAGGCCTGTGAACACACCGTTACAGTAGTCAAGTCTACTGAAGATAAATGCATGGACAAGTTTCTCCAAATCCTGTTGAGTCCTCTAACCCTTGATATATTCTTCAGGTGATAATAGGCTGATTTTGTAATTGTCTTGATATGGCTGTTCAGGTTGAGGTCTGAATCCATAACTACACCTAGATTTCTGGCTTGGTTTGAGGTTTTTAGCAGCAGTGTTTGAAGCTGAGCACTCACTTCCAATCGTTCATCCTTGGGACCAAAATCAATGACTTCTGTTTTATCTTTATTTAATTGAAGAAAGTTCTGGCACATCCAGATGTTGATTTCTTCAATGCGTTTAGCCAGCCCTTGTATGGGATTATAGTCCCCTGGTGATATCGGAAGGTTACAAGACAGTTCCCTATCAGCTCGGGACCTCCAGTTTGATACACCTTAATAGACACTACAGAGAAATGATACCACACCTGTTTAAGTTTCAGTGTATCACGTGCTATGTCATTTCACACACGCACACGGTTCATATTACAGATACGTAAAGGTAAGAAAAAGTTTTATATATATATATATATATATATATATATATATATATATATATATATATATATATATATACATATTTGTGAATGCAAAAGAGTAGGTGGAGCGTCAGTCAAATGTCACATCTGAAGGGATAACAAAAACATGAGAGAAAAGCCGCAAAGTTTTCATATGTGGTTTTACTTACCAAACCTGTGCAGCTTCATTTTGGGTCCTGCAGAATATCTACACACTCACCAGCTGCTCTGAAGGGACATGCAAGTATATTGACAACATTTTCCACCTGTTTTTGTTAGGGGATATATATATATATATATATATATATATATATATATATATATATATATATGTGTGTGTGCGTTTGTGTGTGTCCAGGGTAGCGGGGGGCAAGAGCTCATGCTCAGAGGAATAACAAAAACTCTCCTTACTGAGGCAACGGTACCAAAAAAAAACGTAGGTCGTAAAAAACAGGTGTACGGCATGAGACAGTAACGAGATGAGAGTGGCTGAGGGCAGGTGCAGGGAGTGAAACAATCAAAGAAACAGGAGTCTCTGAGGACAGGTGAAGGGAATGAAACAATCAAGGAGACAGAGACGAAACAAAGGAGACACAGAACAGGGTGTTACACTATAACTCCTATGTCTGACTTTTTCTTTTGAGTACTCAATTCGACAGACTCTTTGAGACTGTATAACTGTACCTCTTCTTGCAACAATACATGTTTAATAGACACATTCTATTTTACAATATTCATCATTTCAGCTTAAAAAGACTCAACAGCGATTAATATTGTTTTGTTTTTTTAAATATCAATATGATTGATCCGTTCCATTTGCTTCCATGCATCGGATTACATTTACTTAAATATGTCCATGATTTTGACAAGTCCTCTCTCCTTGCAGGTTTAACATGGCCTCTGTTTTCTATGTGTTACGAGTCACCCTGACGGTGATTCTCCTGCTGGCTGGAATCATAGTCCTGGTTTTACAGTATCTCCAGTCGTCTCCATCTCCAACATGTCATCTTCCCCCGGCTCGTTCAGGACAGCAGACAAAGCAGGAGAACAGCTCTGAAGCGGAACAACGGACATACAAGCCTGTAATGCTGCTGTGGTTTTGGCCTGGAAACAAAAGTTTTGATCTTCAAGACTGTAAGACGCTTTTCAAAATTGACAACTGCCAGCTCACAGACAATAGATCGTTGTACTCCAGAGCTCATGACGTGTTGGTGTTTCACAGAGCTATTCAGGATGACCTCTCCAACCTCCCCACCTCACCAAGGGCAAAGTTTCAGAGGTGGATCTGGTTCAACACAGACTCACCGAACCACACACACAGGATAGAAGGCATAAAAAGCCTATTTAACTTAACCTTGACCTACCGGAAGGATTCAGATATTCAAGTTCGCAGGCTACTTACTTTCAAGAATTCAGATGAAGAGTTTGTACTTCCCAAGAAGGAACGTTTGCTTTGTTGGTTTGTGGATAGTGACAACCTCACTACCCAATCAGGGGAGGGATACAGATACTACAGAGAGCTTATAAACCACATTAAGGTGGATGTTTTTCACAACTCTACCAAAGGGGAGAACTATTTCCTGACCATTAGCAGCTGCAAATTCTACCTTTCCTTTGAGAATTCAATTCACAGGGATTACATTACAGAAACGTTCAACGACCCTCTGTCAGTTGGCACTGTGCCGATAGTTTTGGGCCCACCGAGAAAGAACTATGAGGATTTTGCTCCAGGTGAATCCTTCATACATGTTAACGACTTTCCTACTTCCTCAGCACTAGCTCAGTTCCTCCTGGGGCTGGATAAGGATCAGGAGGCTTATATGACATACTTTAATTGGCGAGGATACTATACTGCAGGTCTTCCTCTTACTGATGAGAAGTATGAGTTTGCACATGCTATCTGCCAGGCCTGTCGTCACGTTGGTGTACACAAGAGGTACAGAGTTGTACCTGATCTGTACAAATGGTTCATACTTTAATGCTGTTATTGATGTACTGTTACTCTGAACTGATTAAAAACAGTCAGAATCTATTCAGAGAAATACTTGAAAGACTAAATGTGGCAGCGGGGTGTGTTAAGGCTCGGCAGCATAGCGGTTAGAGTGGGGGGGGGGGGGGGTTAGAGAATGATGTTTAATTGATCTCAGCTGGTGGCTGATTGGTAATCAGCCCAGCTGAAGCCAATGAGTGTATGTGTGCAGGTGTATGTATCTGTCCCCATAGAGGAGCAGCAGAGACTGAGGAGCGAGAGACCGGGGAGCAGAGGAACAGTCTGCTGGAATAAAGAATCTTACCAAATACATCATCTGTGAATGCTCATCCTTTGGTGCTTGGGGGAGATACCTACCTGGGACAGACACGTAACTTTTACTAACTAATGCCCCCCATAAATATTCTCCTGCCAGTATTATTGCAAATGATATCAGCGATCATTGTGTTATTGCCACAGTTAGATGTACAAAAATTCCCCAAACTAAGCCACGTATCATCATAAAGCGGAATATGAATCATTTTGTGGAACAAGGATTTCTTCATGCTCTCTTTTACTCTGACTGGGAATGAATTGGCATCATCGGTGATGTTGAGAGTGCTTGGCAATTCTTTTATGATGGTTTTATTGGAATTGTGGACAAACATGCTCCTTTCAAAAGTGCAGGATTAAAGGCCGTGATACTGCATGGTTCAATTCGGATTTATCCAAGATGCTACATGAGCGAAATGTGGCTTGGGCCAAGGCAAGGGGTTCTGGTCTGGAGTCAAATTGGCTGCTGTTTAGAAAACTGCGCTATGCTTGTACAGTTGCTATAAAAAAAGCTAAAGCTCAGCATTTTTTAAGTGAAACGTCAAACAACCTCAACAATCCAAGACTGTTTTGGAGGACAATTAAATCTTTATCTGGAAATAGAAATGGTATTGAGCTTCCCGCTTGCATTGTCAAGGACTCAAATGACATCTCTGACAAAGCCATAATGCTGGACTGTTTTAATGAGCACTTCATTGCCTCTGGTTCCCTATTTGACACTTTAAACCATCCATATGAGAAATCCTCTGTTTGTTTGGGTCGCCAGGAAACTGGAGGTGAGTCTTTCAGTTTCAAGCCTATTACTGTTGCTGAAGTGCACAAAGCCCTTAAACTTTTAGACATGAGAAAACCGGCAGGTCCGGATAACCTAGAACCATATTTTTTAAAGTTAGCTGCTGATTTTATCGCACCCCCTTTAACATATATTTTTAATATTTCATTGTTCTCAAACGACATTCCCCTCATATGAAAGTCTGCCTTTGTTCTCCCCCTGTTAAAAGGAGGAGACCCCACACTTTTAAATAATTACAGGCCTATCTCCAAACTGTCTGTTTTAGCTAAGACACTAGAATCCCTCGTGAGTGAGCAACTTAAGGAGTTTTTAATCATAAACAATATTTTATCTGTCTATCAATCAGGTTTTAGGAAAAAACATAGTACAACCACAGCAGCATTAAAGGTAGTAAATGATTTTATTGCATTTTTGGACTATAAACACCACTGTGCAGCCCTTTCTTTTTTTTAATTTTTTTTTATTGACTTGTCCAAGGCCTTCGACACTGTCGATCATGCAGTAATGATGCAGAGACTTCTTGCTATTGGACTGTAAAAACAAGCTGTCTGTTGGTTTGAAAATTATTTGTCGAACAGATCACAGTGTGTTCAGGCTGAAGGCATCACCTCTAGTCCTCTTGATGTAATAAAAGGCGTGCCCCAGGGCGCGGTCCTTGGACCACTTTTATTCACAATTTATATTACATTACATTACATGTCATTTAGCAGACGCTTTTATCCAAAGCGACTTACAATAAGTACAACTTATATCAACAGTATTGGTCAAAATGTGCCAGATGCCAATTTTCACTTTTATGCAGACGATACTGTAATTTACTGCTCTGCTCCTAGACAGCATCAGGCTCTCTTATACTTGCAAACAGCCTTTGGTACTGTGCAACACAATTTTAATGAGTATGAAATTAATGTTGAATAATAAATAAATAAAACAAAGTTGATGATGTTTACAAACTCAAAAACAAAGCCATTAAACCTTCCAGCTATGATTACATCTCAAGGCAATGTGATTGAGTCTGTATCATCATATAAATACCTGGGATTCTTGATTGATGATTCTCTCTCTTTTAAACCTCACATTCAGCAACTTGTGAAGAAGTTGAAAGTGAGGCTGGGTTTCTATTTCAGGAATAAGTCTTGCTTTTCTTTTGATGCTAAAAAGAGACTTGTGCTGCTACTTTTATGCCTGTGATTGATTATGGTGATGTCTTATATATGCATGCTTCTTCTCAATGCCTTCACTCCTTAGATACTGTCTACCATGGAGCACTGAGGTTCATCACTAATCTTAAGGCTCTGACTCATCATTGCTCCCTGTATGCTAGGGTTGGTTGGACGCCTCTGTCCATCCGTAGAAAAAAATCATTGGCATGTCCTTATATATAAGGCTATTCTACATGTACTTCCATCGTATCTTTGTACGCTAATTAATCTGAAAGACCCTGGAAGCTACCATCTTCGCTCTGTGACCTACGCTCAAGGCCTCCTCTTGTCCCTAACGTCTGTTTGGAAATGGGAAAGAGAGGTTTTAGGTTTGCTGCTCCTGCGGCTTGAAATTTGCTGCAGACTGACCTGGGTCTCCGGGAACCGGTCTCTTTAGGTGTTTTTAAAAATAGATTAAAAGAATTGGAGGGAAATTCATCTAATTGTAAATGTTTTCCATGATGGAGGTATGTGCTCCTGTGTAAGCTTGTCGTGTTGACTTGAGGCTTAGTTTTTGGTTTTATTTCATGCTGTGATTTTGTTCTTTGTTTTTTATATTGTCTGTCACTGTTTTATGTTATCCTGTCTGAAACTTTGTGTGACGTGTTACTGCTACCGTCTTGGCCAGGACACTCTTGTAAAGGAGATTTTGAATCTCAATGAGGCATTTCCTGGTTAAATAAATAAAATAAAATAAATAAAAAATCTATAAAAAGTCTGTGCAACCGGCTACAACTGCACCATCATGTCATGTTGAACAGGACTGTGATGGAACAGAACAGCCTCTGCTCATGGTTAAATACATATTTGTTTTTAAAACAAAATATCTTGATTTTACTCACAATTATGATGTTATACATAATATGTTACACCTGATGATATAATACACCTACCTTAATTCAAATGTGTTGATGTTGTCATTTGAGTCTGTTTGATGTTTTTAAGTGAAATACTGTAGCTTCAGAGCTTTACTGCACATACAACTGTATTGTCATTAAAAGGGTCAGTTCACTCAAAATTTCAAGTAAACAGGATGTTTATACTTACCTCAGGTGTTTTATGAGGCGTTTCCAGGACTCTGTAAATGAGACTAACTCAATATGTATTTCAGTTTAGATTTCACAACTGAAACGTGTGTATTTACTACAGTATTCCAGTATGAGCAGTCCTGATCTTTAAAAGCTGCAAGTGACGACTTTGGAGTTGCAGGTAATTTTATCATCTCAATGCAGTTTCTAGCACCAAACTCGAAAGAGGGTTGAGGCTTTTTTGTTACTGCTTAAACAAAAGTTGGCTTTATTCTTTCATTGTATTCTGTTCCATTTAACCTATTTTTTCTATTCCGTCTTATATAGTTTTCCTTTAAATCCTGTGTAGCTTCTTTATTAGTTGTACTGACTTAATGCTAAACACACTTTAAATCACACAGTTTGATCAACTGATCTAGAACCAGTGACCAAGTCATTTAACGAGCAGCACAACGAGCCTGAAGACTTTATGGTGTTTGATAGTTTCCACATGTGGGCGGAGGCTGTGACTCGTGGTCTTTTATCTGTACTGACCTGTATCGCCCGCGTGTCTCTGTGCGCACGAATCCGAGTGTTGGCAGTGTGTGTTTGCAGTTGCGCTTAACTACCTTGGACAGCGGCCAGCGACACTGGAGCACTTGAGCAGGTGGAGGAACTCCCAGAGAGGATGCGTATCTCCAGGAGAGATGTGGAGGGAGAGGCACAGATCAAAGTCAGGGGGACTATCTTACTTATCCAGCTTTGAAAATATCTCTAGTCTTAAGACATCCCCAGTAGCTGTAGTTTAAATCTCTATAGGCTCAGATATTGCTGTTTTGTTTTGCACTGCAGATATTAGCAGAAGTTGTGTTCTAATTAATTTAAAGTGTTTCATATTCAGGCTTTACTATTGCATCTCAAAATACTTCTAGGGTTCTAGAAGAAACCTTTAATGCAATCCATCCTTAAAGTATACCTCTAAAGCAGGAGTGTCAAACTCATTTTCACCCTAGGTCACATCGGCAGGGAGTCTAGGGGCTTGATTAGTGATCGGAGGCAGGTCAGTGAACAGGTTAAGGGAGTTGGACTGTGAGGAGGGAGTGACGGGGTGGAGTGGGCTACAGGAGACTCTCAGGACTGAGCTTTGGCTGTTGGTTTTGAAGACTTCTGAGAGTGACAAGCCTGCGCAGGGACGAACTAGCGCACAGGAGAGGATTGGAGATGGCAGCGACCTCCGCAGGATGTGGACGAGAAAAGGCAAATCGCCAGGAGCAATTTATTTGGATCCTGTTGAGCATGACTGCTGTTAGAATGGAATATACACAAGGATATATATATATATATATATATATATATATATATATATATATATATATATATATATATATATATATATATATGTATGTATATAACATATGTATTATACACACACATATTTATCTATAATCGAGATATGTTTTTAAATTTTTTTACAAAATATATACAATTAATTATGTGTAGGATTTTTTTATTTTGAATTGTGTCTATATATATATATATATATATATATATATATATATATATATATATATGTATATAGACAATTCAAAATAAAATAATTATGTCTGAAAGGATAATGAAAAAAGCAGGGTTGTAATATTTTGTTTGACTGTAAAAAATTATTTACAGTGAATAATTGGAGTAAACTCATGAGCAAGAACAGCTGATGTGGTGACGTCATCAAGTAAGCTGCTGTTCCAATCACAGAAAGACCGTCCTCCCTACCTCCCTTCCTCTCCTCCTTCGGAGTCTGGACTCCAAAGACTAAACTCCCAAGTCCAGACTCCAAAAGAAGTCTGTACTCGGTGTACTTGGAATTGAGAAACGGTTTTAGTTTCTGTCTCTAGTAGTGTCTCAGTTTCGATGATCAATTCCCAGTCTTTGTTTGAGTTGTTGTTTCCTAATGTTTTTTTGTAGTTGTTTTCAAGCCAGAGTTTTTATCTTGTATCTTTTCCTGAAGTAAAGTGTTTTTGTTTCGCTTTAAACCTGGAGTATATGAATATATTCAATGTTAAATCAGACACTGATGCCACAGCGCTGTGTATTACATCTTATTTTTAAACCAGTGAAGAACCACTGCTCTACACGGTCTCATCATGTTTGACATGTTGTCAAGAGCTGGCAGAGGGAGTGCTAGCTACAGCTATGAGTCAGGAGGGGAAAGTCTAGCAAAGTGGAGTGTGTGCTTCTATACTGTATACATTTTAAAGAAGAAGACATTGAAAGGGAAGGAAAAGCAAGGGAGAGAGACACAGTGAGTTTGAGAGATGCCTGGAGAAAGAATTCCTCTTTGCCCTGAGCCCCAGAGAGTGAATTGATTTTAGAATTGGTGGTATTTGTCAGAAACTTTTGGGAGTTCAATTTGTCACAGTAAAGCGAGCACTATCTAATGTGTTTAACCTGTGTGGTGTTCGGTTGGGTCTTAGGGACTCAGACTCATTGGCCATGGCTCGTTTTCTGTGAAGAACATATATCAAAACACATTTTCAAAGAACACACACTGTACACCCCTCCTACACATGCATATTACATACAGGACGTTTGGGTCCACTGGACTCATAAGAGTTTGTAAATTGTAAGTCCTGTGTACCTTCACTCTGTCCTTCTGTCTGGGACTACTTATATAGAAAGTGTGAGTCTTTTTCAGTCCCTGCTGTCAAGTGTTGGTACCTTTACTCTGTCTGTTTTACCTCATAAAAGCTGGGACAGGAGCTCCTAAGGAGGAAGCTGATCATGATGGAAACAATAGGTAAAAACCAGTCTGAGCTCCCTCCCCAACTGTTGACTGCACAGAACGGGCCGTTCAACTTTTCTAAGTGGTACGCGGGTACGCATGCGCAAAGATAATCAACAATGCGTAATGCCACTTGTGTTACTTTGTGCTTTTGCGTACTTGACCGATCATCTCACACATGTTACTTGTAAACTACTGTTAGAGATGTCCAACAAGCAACAGACCGTAAGCAGCTTCTTTGGCGTTTCGCCACCTACAAAGAAACGCCAACTGGAGCCCGAGTCGAAGAAAAGACTTTTATCGGAAAAGTGGCTCCAAGATGTGAAGTGGTGTGAAGCGAACGATGAACGCACTGAAATGTGGTGTAAGATTTGCCGCTCACATCCAAGTCTAGCAGACAAAACAGATGCGTTTTATTAAAGCTCAAAGAATTTCAACCATCCTTTATTTGACAAACATGAAAAGAGCAAGGAGCACATGAATGTTTCTCCTCGCCTTCCATAAAGCTAAACACGCACGTCCCATGTCTTCCTATTCTGAGGATGTTCCTTTACTGAACTCAGAGTAAATGTAGGAGGTGCATATCATTCAGATGAAGGAGGCGCACGGATCATGCAAGTAACCCAGACGCTTACTCCAACATCAACAAGGTGGTTAAGCTGTCTCTTACGCTGCCTTTAAGCAGTGCAGCTTGTGAGACAGGATTCTCACATCTCAACATGTTAAAAAACAAGTACGGCTCTCATCTGTCACATACTCGTCTCTCAGCCCTGATCCACATTCACAGGTCAAAGCAGAAGGACAGTGGGGGCGACACTGAGGAGGACAGTGAGGAAGACTGCACTTATTAAGACCACGCTACATATGGAGTGAGCAGGCACGTGCACAGACATTTTGGGGGGCAGGTGCTCAAACCCCAAAAAAGGGCACCCAATGCCCCCAAAACATTCTGATAGAGTTGAAGCATTAGCAACAATACAATGATGATGCTGTCCTCGACCTGCGTTTCCTCTGGGCAGCATCAGACCGCTAGCTTATATTTTCTTTATGAATAAAGATGAATTATTATATAGCAACAACAGTACAAGCGTTCTTATTGGCTAATGGGTCGTCATGCCAGTCACGTATCGCCCTCCTCGCCGGTCTGATTCTGATCCGTATTGCCCTCTTACATCATTTTCAAAATGAGCGAAATTGATAGACATCAACAGCCAAGAGCAGTGGTCCTCAAACTAAGGCCCGTCTCCACATTTGGCCCGGCCCTCTGAACAATCCCAGAGTCAGTCAGTCTGGCCATGCAAATCCTAGACTAGCCCCTATTAAATAGAACGGAATAAGAATTCTCTCTTCTCTCCCTCTTCTCTCTCTCCATCTCTCTATTCTCTAAACATAACTAACGTCAGTAAACAGCTGGCCGAGGCTTTGAAACCACGGATTTCGTGAGTTTTAGTTTGTTTATTTTTTTAGGAAACGTCGAACCAGTTGTGACGTCATGTTTTCAGCAGCGCTAATGTTGTGGTTCATTTATCACAAAACAACGTCAGAGGACAAACACCGTCATGACCTGTTTGTCTGGTGCTGCGGGTCCGAGGAGAAGGAGGAGCACCCGTTTAGTGGCACGAGGAGCACTGCGCAGAGGAGGAAGTGGAGGAGAAGGAGGGAGGAGCGCGGCGGGGGGAGGGAGAGGAGGGGGGGCTCGTGAGCGAGCGGAGCAAGTTGGGGCGAAATTCTCACAAGAACTCAAATAAATTTCCCCCGTCGGATATTAAAACACATTTGTGGGGTCTTGATGACAAAAAGAGTACATTTTATTCTTAAATACGGATGACATTTTTTTGGGTCTCGAGTTGAAAGAGCACTTTTTTCATCCAGGGCAAAAGGGTTGGTGCTTGAGCACCACTAGAGCTATATCTATCTCCTGGTACTCACCTGAGTAACTCACTGAAAAAGTGATTTGCACTCCTGCATATATGCTGTTGTAGGGGACTCTGCTTGGAGCACATAACTCACATGACTTGTGCGGTGGGTTACGATATACGACAGGGTCCCTTTAAGAGCTGCAATCGTAACCAGGGCAACGAGGTGGCGTTGAGCGGTTAAAGGAGACTGTCAGTGTCACGGTGATTTGTTTGTGTGAGCGTGTAAGCGACCACAGAGGTGTGCAGCCGAAGAGACCAACGTTGTCCGCTGCGTTCATTCCTGCGCTCCTACACTGTTTTAAATACTTGTTTGACAAGTATAACTAGTGGGTGGAACCACAAGTAATAAAGAATGTATCTCCACCTCAAAAGGAGCAGTCTTAAAAAAGGACGAGCTTTGGCCTCATAAGGAAAAACTAAATGAGACGGTGTTGCTCCAACAATGCCTCGGTTTTATTATTTCATTGAATAATAAACATTATTGTTTTGAACTCTGATCTTTTCTAGGGAATTTTTCGTATATCTTTAAGACACCAAAATCTGTAAACTACAGCATAGACAAAGTGTTGCAGGAGGAGTTGAGACTTTATCAACTGGCCCAGCCTGAACTTCTTTTTGTCCGACAAGCACACGGTAAGAATCTGGAGATTGTTTGCATAATCTCTCTTCATCTCCTCCTCCTCTTTCATTCTAACTCTTCTCTGCTTTATTTCTCTTCTGTACCTACATGTCCTCTGACGTCCTTCTATTCCTCTACGGGGGTCTCTACATTGCTTTTTGTTATTGACTTAATATTAAGTGTTTTAAAAACCAAAATGTCATTATTAGGAGCCAGGTTGTGTGCCAAGAATGAATGAATCAAGTTCCTCTTTGACGTGTGTGTGTGTGTGTGTGTGTGTGTGTGTGTGTGTGTGTGTGTTTGCGTGTGTTTTCTTGTTCTGCACTTGTGCAAATCATATACAAAGTTTATCATGCTAGAAATGTGCAGAGTGTGTGAGTTTGGACAGAGGACTGACCAAAGTGACAGACATGCTGTCTATGTAATATGTTATGTCTCAGAAGTGTGAGCTCTCTGGTATATTCTTTATGTTGACAGGGCTACTTAGCTGAATAAAACCTCCATTTTCATCCAACACATTTGGAGCTTCTTTCAATTTTAGACGCTGATCATATGTTTTCTATCTGACAACATTTTGCAAAGTACGATAAACCAATAATAAGAAACGAAGACAACCTCTTTAACTTCTGCTAATCGCTCGCTAATAATGACGTGGATCAATAAATAAAATGCACAATGGCCACTCGATCTTCCCGTGTGTTAAGTAAGCTTCCATAGGAAGTTATTTTAATTGGAATGCGAGCTAAAAACTGTTCTGACCAGGAAACATTTCCGTTACACTGATCATGTGACTTCAGACACAACTCAGTCAAAAGTCTCTCCAGCTGTTAAAGCTGACTGACAGCTGATCCAGCTGTGATGAGCAACTCTGGTGGGAGGAACTAAGAGACAAGAGGGAAAAGTTGATGCAATGAAGAGACTTGGGCTGTACCTCAGTGAAGTTTACCCTGCGGTGCAGCATAATGTAAACAGGAAGTCCGTGATTGGCTATAACACTTGCTACTTAACCTGAGCTAATGAAAACAAGACAACAATATATCAGAGGGTTGCATGTTGCTTTAAAAGATTATTTAAAATGCTAAATAATTGTCAGAATGTATTGTATGATAAGGCCCCAGAGACACAACTTAAATTACACAATGTTCAGCATTGATGCGCTTTCCTGCAAAGCCAGCAACAGGTGTCAGTTTCCCCTTATTATATTCTGTTGGTTTAGTTTTCACCTCCACCTTGTCAACAACATTAATGCTGTTAGTTTTCCCTCAGTTGTTAATCTTTTGGACTGATGATCTTTGACTCCATTTGCTGCAACTCCTGAGGTAGTTATCTAATTGTATCCTTCATTCTCTAATTCTACAGATGACGACACCGGCTTCCAAGAAAACCTTGTGCCTAAGAAATACGGCCGCTATCGGCCTCATTGGATCCATCCTGGCATTCTCTCTGTATTTTGAGGCACCATCTCCTGGTTGCCCCCCTAGATTTGCTCAAGAGAAATCTAGCTATCCACAGGAAAAACCTATAGTCCTGGTGTGGTTCTGGCCTCTCAATATAAAGTTTGATTTCAAAATGTGCTCAACACACTTCCACATTGATAGCTGTGTTCTGACGGATAATAGATCCCTCTACAGTCAAGCAGAGGGAGTTGTTTTCTACCAGAAAAATATAGACTGGCTCTTAACAAGAATGCCGCACGATCCCCGTCCAGCTTTTCAGAAGTGGATTTGGTTCCATGTGGAATCGCCGACGAACACAGGGAGGTATCCGGGTCTGATCCACCTGTTCAACTTAACGCTGAGCTACAGAAGAGATGCTGACATCACCGTGAGGAATGAGCTCACGATCAGAAAGACAGAACTGAAAGAGGACATTGTTCTGCCCAAGAAAGACAAACTAGTGTGTTGGATTGTCAGTAACAAAAACCCTAGAACTGGAACAGCTGTGAGAGAACAATATTATCGTGAACTATCCAAACACATCGAGATCCACATGTTTGGTAGAGCCTATGGAGGGCACATTTTGAGTTATGATGAATATTATTCAACCATTGCAAGCTGTAAGTTTTACCTCTCATTTGAGAACTCGATCCACAGAGACTACATCACAGAGAAGGTTAACGGGCCCCTGGTGGCGGGGACGGTCCCTGTAGTTTTGGGTCCGCCAAGAGAAAACTACGAGCAGTTCCTTCCTGCCGACGCCTTCATTCATGTAAATGATTTTCCTGATGCAAAGTCACTGGCAGACTTCCTGCTGCAAATGAATGACGAGGCGTATGCACGTTACTTTGAGTGGAGGAAGTTCTTCACAGCCACCCCTCATCTGCTGTCAACCAAGAATGAATTCATTCATCCCATCTGCCTCGCCTGTGACCACATATCAAGAGACAAGGATTTCCATGTAGTTCAGGACCTTTATGAGTGGTACTTTAGGAAAGAGCATTGAGAACGTTGTTTGATAGTGGCTCACACATGCAAATATTGTTGACTTTCTTGTATATTGTGTAATTTAGTCCATCACACACAAGCGCATGCTGCTTTCTCGCTGACGGTCTTGCATAGGTAGATCCAGGGTCTGGATAGGACACTACAGAGAAATGAGACCACACCTGTTTAAGTTTCAGTGTATCACCTGCTATGTCATTTCAAACATTGTGTTTGAGCTTATATAGGTGAGGGTGTTACGTGTCAGTGTTCTGTAAATAAATCTTATTTAAACCAGTTACTCCTAATTTTAATCTTTTCACGTATTCTTTGACTGTCATGTGTTCGCTTCCCCCACTTATCTTCCAAGAAGGGGTAACACAATATTACAAACCCTTGGTTGTCAAATAAACGTTCACAATGAAAATTATTGAGGAATTGTAAATGTTTCAACTCGTATTTTTTTTATATGTGAATAAATATATATATATATATATATATATATATATATATATATATATATATATATATATGTATTTGTGAATGCAAAAGAGTAGGTGGAGCGTCAGTCAAATGTCCCATCTGAAGGGATAGCAAAAGCATGAGAGAAAAGCCACAAAATGTACATATGTGGTTTTACTTGCCAAACCTGTGCAGCTTCATTTTGGGTCCTGCAGAATATCTACACACTCAGCTGCTCTGAAGGGACATGCAAGTATATTGACAACATGTTCCACATGTTTATGTTTGAGGGGGTGGGAGTACATTTAACTTTGAAATAATACTCAATTGTATTTAAACAAACTTGGAAATGATACAATGTAATGCAATTGTATATTCTTAGTTGTATGTTGTATTTCTTTCTAAGTTAACTGGTTTATTAACAATTTCGGAGACTACCACCACTGCCTGCATTGGTTGGGGTTAAGCAGCAGCTGCCTTAGTAGTATGTAGATCCTCATACCAGCTGTTAGGAAATAAAGAACTACCTGTTAAGTACTATAGTACTTACGTGAAACTTAAGGGCAGGAGCTATACATCAGTATGTCTTATAACTATGCTGACTAGGAATTCATTTTGTCTGACAGCCTAAAGCATCATGTTCCAATCCAGCCCCCATCTTGGTCGCTCCCTATATACAGGACTGTCTCAGAAAATTAGAATATTGTGATAAAGTTCTTTATTTTCTGTAATGCAATTAAAAAAACAAAAATGTCATGCATTCTGGATTCATTACAAATCAACTGAAATATTGTAAGCCTTTTATTCTTTTAATATTGCTGATTATGGCTTACAGCTTAAGAAAACTCAAACTCTAAATATTAGAATGTCATGAAAAAGTATACTAGTAGGGTATTCAACTAATCACTTGAATTGTGTAATTTACTCGAAACACCTGCAAGGGTTTCCTGAGCCTTGAAAAACACCGGACAGTTGCAGAGTGGTCCAAAGTCCTCTTTTCAAACGAAAGCAAGTGTTGTATTTCATTTGGAAGTCAAGGCGCCAGAGTCTGGAGAAAGGCTGGAGAGGAGCAAAATCCAAGTTGCTTGAAATCCAGTGTGAAGTTCCCACAGTCAGTGATGATTTGGGTAGCCATGTCAGCTACTGGTGTTGGTCCACTGTGTTTCATCAAGTCCAGAGTAAATGCAGCTGTGTACCAAGAGATTTGAGCACTACATGCTTCCGTCTGCTGAAAAGCTCTATGGAGATGAGGATTTCCTTTTCCAGCATGATCTGGCACCTGCCCACAGTGCCAGAACCACCAGTAACTGGTGTACTGACCATGGCATTACTATCCTCGATTGGCCTGCCAATTCCCCTGACCTGAACCCCATAGAGAATGTGTGGGGTATTGTGAAGAGGAAGCTGAAAGACAACAGACCCAACAATGCAAATGAGCTAAAGGCTGCTATTGAAGCATCCTGGGCATCCATAACACCTCAGCAATGCCACAAGGCAAGGCAAGGCAAGGCAAGTTTATTTGTATAGCACATTTCAACAACAAGGCGATACAAAGTGCTTCACATAAATCCATTAAAAACATCAAAACATATTTAAAAACAGTTAAGAAAACATTAAAACAGTCAAAAAGCAAAAATTGAATAAAAATCAGTTAAAGGCAGCAGAAAACAGAAAAGTCTTCAAGCTGGATTTAAAGGAGCTGAGGGTCTCAGCAGACCTGCAGCTTTCAGGAACCTTGTTCCACATATGTGGAGCAGAAAAGCTGAACGCTGCTTCTCCATGTTTAGTTCTGACTCTGGGTACAGAAAGTAAACCCGTCCCAGACGACCTGAGGGGCCGAGATGGTTCATAAGGTAGCAGCAGATCACACATGTATTTAGGCCCTAAACCATTCAGTGCTTTATAAACCAGCAGCAGGATTTTAAAGTCAATTATTTGTTGGACAGGAAGCCAGTGCAAAGACCTCAGAACTGGAGTGATGTGATCCACTTTCCTGGTCTTAGTTAGGACACGAGCTGCAGCGTTCTGTATCAGCTGCAGCTTTCTGATTGACTTTTTACAGAGGCCTGTGAACACACCGTTACAGTAGTCAAGTCTACTGAAGATAAATGCATGGACAAGTTTCTCCAAATCCTGTTGAGTCCTCTAACCCTTGATATATTCTTCAGGTGATAATAGGCTGATTTTGTAATTGTCTTGATATGGCTGTTCAGGTTGAGGTCTGAATCCATAACTACACCTAGATTTCTGGCTTGGTTTGAGGTTTTTAGCAGCAGTGTTTGAAGCTGAGCACTCACTTCCAATCGTTCATCCTTGGGACCAAAATCAATGACTTCTGTTTTATCTTTATTTAATTGAAGAAAGTTCTGGCACATCCAGATGTTGATTTCTTCAATGTGTTTAGCCAGCCCTTGTATGGCATTATAGTCCCCTGGTGATATAGTTATGTAGATTTGTGTCGTCTGCATAATTATGATAACACACTTTGTTGTTTTTCATAATCTGAGCCAGTGGAAGCATGTAGATGTTGAACATAAGCGGCCCCAGTATTGAACCTTGGGGAACACCACATGTCATCCTGGTCAGCTCTGATGTGAAATTAGCTACCGATACAAAGTATTGTCGGTCCTTCAAGTAGGATTCAAACCAGTTAAGAGCTGCGCCAGAGAGTCCTACCCAGACTTTCAGTCTGTCTAGTAGTATGGCATGATCGACCGTGTCGAATGCAGCACTGAGATCCAGTAATATTAAGACTGATTGCCTCCATGCCACGCCGCATTGATGCAGTAATCCGTGCAAAAGGATTCCCAACCAAGTACTGAGTGCATTAATGGACATTTTCAAATGTTTGATTTTGTTTTGCTGTTATAAATCTTTTGTTTTACTTGGTCTGAGGAAATATTCTAATATTTAGAGATAGGATATTTGAGTTTTCTTAAGCTGTAAGCCATAATCAGCAATATTAAAAGAATAAAAGGCTTGCAATATTTCAGTTGATTTGTAATGAATCCAGAATGCATGACATTTTTGTTTTTTTAATTGCATTACAGAAAATGAAGAAATTTATCACAATATTCAAATTTTCTGAGACAGTCCTGTATATATATATATATATATATATATATATATATATATATATATATATATATATATATATATATATATGTCATGGGTAGCGAGGGGCAGGAGCTCTTGAGCAGAGGAATAACAAAAACTCTCTTTACTGAGGCAACGGTTCCAAACAAAAACTCAGGTCAGCAATAGTCACAAAGACAGGCAGCACAGAACTAGCGCACAGGAGAGGATTAGAGATGGCAGCGACCTCTGCAAGATGTGGAAATGCAAATTGCCAGGAGCAATTTATTTGGAGCCAGATCATGACTGCTCTTAGAATGGAATATACACTAGGAGATATATATATATATATATATATATATATATATATATATATATATATATATATATATATATATATATATATATTTTTTTTTTTTTTTTTTTTTATTTTACAAAATAAATACAATTATATGTGTATGATTATTTTATTTTGAATTGTCTATATAAATATATACACACATAATACAATATAAAATAATTCCATTTTAAAGGATAATGAAAAAAGCAGGGTTGTAATTTGGTTTGAATGTAAAAAATAATTAACAATGTCATGTGTTGTCGTAGAGAGAGAGGACCCAAATGCCGACACTACTACAAAACCAATAGTTATTCTGAATTACAACTAGACAGGTAACACAGGCCGACAAGCACGAACCAAACGGGACAACGCCACACAGGGGAAAGATACAAACTGTGTTTAAATACACAGGCAGGCGGAGGTGATTGGACAACGGGGAACAAGACACAGGTGGATACAATGAGGGCGGAGCCAGCACAGAAGGAAACAATAAGGACCAGGGCAGACAATCACAGGGAGACAGATGAGGCAAGGACTTCAAAATAAGACACAAAACAAGACAGAAACTCCGGGTCATGACAGAATAATTAGAGTAATTAGAGTCTGGACTCCCAAGACTAAACTCCCAAATCCAGACTCCAAAAGAACACAAGTCTGTACTCAGTGTACTTGGAATTGAGAAACGGTTTTAGTTTCTGTCTCTAGTAGTGTCTCAGTTTCGATGATCAATTCCCAGTCTTTGTTTGAGTTGTTGTTTCCTAATGTTTTTTTTGTACTTGCTTTCGAGCCAAAGTTTTTATCTTGTATCTTTTCCTGAAGTAAAGTGTTTTTGTTTCGATTTAAACCTGGATTATATGAATATATTCAATGTTAAATCAGACAATGATGCCACAGCGCTGTGTATTACATCTTATTTTTAAACCAGTGGAGAACCACTGCTTTACACGGTCTCATCATGTTTGACATGTTGTCAAGAGCTGGCAGAGGGAGTGCTAGCTACAGCTATGAGTCAGGAGGGGAAAGTATAGCAAAGTGGAGTGTGTGCTTCTATACTGTATACATTTAAAAGAAGAAGACATTGAAAGAAAAGGAAAAGCAAGGGAGAGAGACACAGTGAGTGAGAGAGATGCCTGGAGAAAGAATTCCTCTTTGCCCTGAGCCCCAGAGAGTGAATTGATTGTAGAATTGGTGGTCTTTGTCAGAAACTTTTGGGAGTTCAATTTGTCACAGTAAAGCGAGCACTATCTAATGTGTTTAACCTGTGTGGTGTTCGGTTGGGTCTTAGGGACCCGTTTACATTTTTTATCAAAAGAAAATTGTTATGCTTAATTATTCTTTTTCCTGTGTACCTTCACTCTGTCCTCCTGTCTGGGACTACTTATATAGAAAGTGTGTGTCTTTTTCAGTCCCTGCTGTGAAGTGTTGGTACCTTTACTCTGTCTGTTTTACCTCATAAAAGCTGGGACATGAGCTCCTAAGGAGGAAGCTCATCGTGATGGAAACAATACGGGATAAACCTTGTCTTAGCTCCCTCCCCAACTGTTGACTGCACAGAACAGGCCGTTCAACTTTCTAAGTTTTTGTTTATGTACCAGAGAATGGCAAGCATGTGGTAGTCAAGAGAACAATATACAGGGATGGGTGAATCTGTGTCAGGGAGCATCACTCATATCTTTATTCTAATTGATTTTTTATTATATAAAAAAATAAACAAATAAAGTGATCTAACAAAGGCAAAGTGCACATTTTAACCATATGCTGTTGTAGGGGACTCTGCTTGGAGCACATAACTCACAGGACTTGTGGGGTGTGATATACCTGACAGGGTCCCTTTAAGAGCTGGAATCGTAACCAGGGCAACGAGGTGGTGTTGAGCGGTTAAAGGAGACTGTCAGTGTCACAGTGATTTTTTTGTGTGAGCGTGTAAGCGACCACAGAGGTGTGCAGCCGAAGAGACCAACTTTGTCCGCTGCGTTCATTCCTGCGCTCCTACACTGTTTTAAATACTTGTTTGACAAGTATAACTAGTGGGTGGAACCACAAGTAATAAAGAATGTATCTCCAACTCAAAAGGAGGAGTCTTCAAAAAGGACTAGCTTTGGTGTCGGAAAGATCTGTAAACTACAGCATAGACAAAGTGTTGCAGGAGGAGTTGAGACTTTATCAACTGGCCCAGCCTGAACTTCTTTTTGTCCGACAAGCACACACGGTAAGAATCTGGAGATTGTTTGCATAATCTCTCTTCATCTTCTCCTCCTCTTTCATTCTAACTCTTCTCTGCTTTATTTCTCTTCTGTACCTACATGTCCTCTGACGTCCTTCTATTCCTCTACGGGGGTCTCTACATTGCTTTTTGTTGTTGACTTAATATTAAGTGTTTTAAAAACCAAAAGGTAATTATTTGGAGCCAGGTTGTGTGCCAAGAATGATTTAATCAAGTTCCTCTTTGACGTGTGTGTGTGTGTGTGTGTGTGTGTGTGTGTGTGTGTGTGTGTGTGTGTGTGTGTTTGTGCGCGTGCATGTGTGTTTTCTTGTTCTGCACTTATAATGCAAAGCATATACAAAGGTCATCATGCTAGAAATGTGCAGAGTGTGTGAGTTTGGACACACACTGACCAAAGTGACAGACATGCTGTCTATGTAATATGTTATGTCTCAGAAGTGTGAGCTCTCTGGTATATTCTTTATGTTGACAGGGCTACTTAGTTGAATAAAACCTCCATTTTAATCCAACAAATTTTGAGCGTCTTTCAATTTTAGACGTTGATCATATGTTTTCTATCTGACAACATTTTGCAAAGTATTATAAACCAATAATAAGAAACCAGAGGAAGACAACCTCTTTAACTTCTGCTAATCGCTCGCTAATAATGACGTGGATCAATAAATAAAAGGTACAATGGCCACTCAATCTTCCCGTGTGTTAAATCAGCTTCCCTAGGAAGTTATTTTAATTGGAATGCGAGCTAAAAACTGTTCTGACCACGAAACATTTCCGTTACACTGATCATGTGACTTCAGACACAACTCAGTCAAAAGTCTCTTCAGCTGATAAAGCCGACTGACAGCTGATCCAGCTGTGATGAGCAACTCTGGTGGCAACTCTGGTGGGAAGACACATGAGACACATGAGGGAAAAGAGGATGCAATGAAGAGACTTGGGATGTACCTCAGTCACGTTTACCCTGCCGTGCAGCAGAATGTAAACAGGAAGTCCGTGATTGGCTATAACACTTGCTACTTAACCTGAGCTAATGAAAACAAGACAACAATATATCAGAGGGTTGCATGTTGCTTTAAAAGATTATTTAAAATGCTAAATAATTGTCAGAATGTATTGTATGATAAGGCCCCAGAGACACAACTTAAATTACACAATGTTCAGAATTGGTGCGTTTTCCTGCAAAGCCAGCAACAGGTGTCAGTCTCTGCTCATTATATTCTGTAGGTTTAGCTATGAATGCTAGATGAAATCAGTCTGCAGAAGTTTTTACCTCCACCTTGTCAACAACATTAATGCCATTATTTTTTCCTTAGTTGTTAATCTTTTGGGCTGATGATCTTTGACTCCATTTGCTGCAACTCCTGAGGTAGTTATCTAATTGTATCCTTCATTCTCTAATTCTACAGATGACGACACCGGCTTCCAAGAAACCATTGTGCCTAAGAAATACGGCCGCTATCGGCCTCATTGGATCCATCCTGGCATTCTCTCTGTATTTTGAGGCACCATCTCCTGGTTGCCCCCCTAGATTTGCTCAAGAGAAATCTAGCTATCCACAGGAAAAACCTATAGTCCTGGTGTGGTTCTGGCCTCTCAATATAAAGTTTGATTTCAAAATGTGCTCAACACACTTCCACATTGATAGCTGTGTTCTGACGGATAATAGATCCCTCTACAGTCAAGCAGAGGGAGTTGTTTTCTACCAGAAAAATATAGACTGGCACTTAAAAAGAATGCCGCACGATCCCCGTCCAGCTTTTCAGAAGTGGATTTGGTTCCATGTGGAATCGCCATCGAACACAGGGAGGTATCCGGGTCTGATCCACCTGTTCAACATAACGCTGAGCTACAGAAGAGATGCTGACATCACCGTGAGGAATGAGCTCACGATCAGAAAGACAGAACTGAAAGAGGACATTGTTCTGCCCAAGAAAGACAAACTAGTGTGTTGGATTGTCAGTAACCATAGAGCTAAAGCAGCTGTGAGAGAACGGTATTATCGTGAACTAGCCAAACACATAAAGATCCATATTTTTGGTAGAGCCTATGGAGGGCACATTTTGAGTTATGATGAATATTATTCAACCATTGCAAGCTGTAAGTTTTACCTCTCATTTGAGAACTCGATCCACAGAGACTACATCACAGAGAAGGTTAACGGGCCCCTGGTGGCGGGGACGGTCCCTGTAGTTTTGGGTCCGCCAAGAGAAAACTACGAGCAGTTCCTTCCTGCCGACGCCTTCATTCATGTAAATGATTTTCCTGATGCAAAGTCACTGGCAGACTTCCTGCTGCAAATGAATGACGAGGCGTATGCACGTTACTTTGAGTGGAGGAAGTTCTTCACAGCCACCCCTCATCTGCTGTCAACCAAGAATGAATTCATTCATCCCATCTGCCTCGCCTGTGACCACATATCAAGAGACAAGGATTTCCATGTAGTTCAGAACCTTTATGAGTGGTACCTTAGGAAAGAGCATTGAGAACGTCATTTGACAGTGGCTCACACATGCATATAGATACTTGGTGCTTTAGAGGTGCTGGTAGTGTGATTTTGTTAATGTTATTAATGTTACAATTTTGATAACCTCCTATGAACTTGGTTTCTCAACCCTGTAATGTATATTATCTCTCACTCAAATGTGTTTTCTATAACAACGGTCCATCTCCCAATGGTCCTCTTAACAGTTGTTGCCTGTTTTCTCATTGCAAATAGATGATCCACTAAGGACCAGGTGAGGTAGAGACAAAGAGGCTTTTGGTAGGTTGCATCCAATCTTTGCTTATCTGTCATGTCATTTGTACATTCGTGCTTTTACTACGTTCTTCGTCGAAATCTCAGGATGGGAAACAAGTTGTCACTATGAAGATAAAGGGGGCGCAAATCTGGGTAAATACAAAGGGATTGCTTCTCTGTGACTTTATTATGGCTGATAATAGAAATATATTTTGATTTTACATTTGTAAATGTAGATGTAATAGTTTCAACCTTCCTTTTGTGTAAAACTTTACATTAACATAATGAAATTATATAATGCTCATATATGGGAATGTCACTGATTCACTACATTTAACAATCAAAGTCTTGGATCTTTGTAATGATCCACTTTTAGATGAAGGCTAAATATAAAGATGCTTGAGGAATTTTAAATCTTTCAACATATACTTTTCAAAAATGCATTGCAATGAAACACTCAACTTTAAAGAGATTTAAATGCGGGACTGATGGCCGGGACATCTAACTCATTCATCATTTTATGATAAATATGTTATACCTGGGGATACAATACAACTATCGTAATATTTTAATGGTATTTAAGTTTCTTTAAGTGTTTTAATTGATATACAATATATCTCTGTTGAAACACTGTAGCTTCACAGCTGGGCTGTACATTAACTGTGTTTTGTGTCATCATGTTTCAATTTATTGTCATTAAAGAGTCAGTTCACTCAAAGGGGGATTTATGACATGCACATTATTTTATTTGCATTTTCAGTGGATTATTCAGTGTGATGGGACACTGATGTGAGAACTGCTAAATCCATATACCTCAATACTGTATTGGGGTCGAGATAGAAACAAATATCTCGAAACATAAAATAATGTCACCAACCGCAACCAACTATTTGCCATGCCAGCAAATGCAATAAAATAGTAGAATGTGTTTTTGTTGCATTAGTATTCTAGGTAAACACTATTTCACTATTTATTAAATGAGTTCCCTCCATTGTAAAATCAGGGTGTCACTATTAATGTGTATGTGGTTACCAGTATGATGATAATAGAACAATATGTCACTGCTACTGAATTCAAAATAAAGTTATTAAACTTACTGAATGATACATTCACTCTTACAAGTGAACAAGTTTAATTCTATTTATATAATTTTAGGTTATACCCCTATATGATTGGTTAAAAACAAGGCTCTGTGTGCTGGCTACGTCATATCTACGCTGCTGGCTACATTGACAGAAAGTTAACACGTAGAAGAAAACATGCCAACACGTCAGACGTCGTTCAACCCAAAATGAACAAAAGAACATAACTTTATTTTTTTAAACAGTCGAGACTCCTTCCATGGCTGCTGCTCTCTGTCGCTGGGATGTTGAAATAAGCAGTCAGGGTGAAGCTGCCATTGAAAGACATGCGGGAACGGAGAAGCAAGGTCAAGGTATCAAAGTAACAGATGTGCCGCAGGTATCTCTTCACTCCCCATTTTTTTTTAGAGAAGCTATGTCGCCGTTGGATGACTACATCTCCGCTGTGTAAAGTTGACCATGCTGTAAAGCACCACCTGTCGAACCGGGGGTGTAGATGCAGTGTGACGGTGGGTCGAGAGATATTTAGTGATTCGCCCAAAGCTACAGGGATTAGGTGTGGCCGGATTAAAGCCCAGGCTTTGGGACATTATATTTCACTTTTATTTATGTTAAATGCCGCTAAATAAAATGTATTAGTATTGCTGCTGGGCTCCTCCTCCTCCTTCTCCCCCCTCCCCTCCTCTATACTATGAGTACAGACTACAACTATAAGCACTGTCAAAGAGGAAAGTCGTAAATCTAATCTTAAAGGAGGCGACTGTGTCTGCCTCCCGGACTGAAGGTGGAAGCTGGTTCCATAAAAGAGGAGCTTGATAACTGAAGGCTCTGGCTCCCATCTACTTTGCAAGACTCTAGGAACCACAAGTAGTCCTGCTTTTAGTGAGCGCAGCTCTCTATTGAGGCAATATGGTATTACACACTCCTTAAGATATGATGGAGCATCCCCAATCAAGGCTTTGTCGGTGAGGAGAAGAATTTTAAATGTGATTCTTGATTTTACAGGGAGCCAGTGCAGAGCAGCTAGTGCAGGAGTAATGTGATCTCTTTATAGTTTTAGTGAGAACACGAGCTGCAGCATCCTGGATCAACTGGAGAGACCTAAGAGACTTATCAGAGCAGCTTGACATTAAGGAATGGCAGTAATCCAGTCTAGAAGTAACAAACGCGTGAACCAGTTTTTCTGCATCTTTTTGAGACAAGATGTGCCAGATTTTTAAAATGTTACGTAGATGAAAAAATGCAGTCCTTGAGATTTGTTTTACATGGGAGTTAAAGGACAAGTCCCGATCAAAGATAATGGCAACACTCTTTGCAGTGGCATTGGATGTCAGGGCAATGCCATCTACAGACATCACCAGATAATTTATCTGAGTTGCTCAGGGCCGATTAAAATTTCAGTTTTGTTAGAGTTTAACATCAAGAAGTTGCAGGTCATCCATGCTGGAATTTTAGCGAGCTAGTTGGTCTCCTCTGGTGTGATCGCTAAATATAATTTAGTATTTTAGTCTGTCTAGCAGTACGTCATGGTCAACTGTGTTGAATACAGCACTGAGATCTAGTATTTCTATGACTGACATTCAAGTGGATGTCGTAAACCTTAACAAGAGCAGTTTCCTTACTGTGGTGCTGACGAAAGCCGGATTGGAAGATATCGAAACAGTTATTTTTGTCCAAGAAGTTATTCAGCTGTTGAAAAAACACTTTTTCCATTATTTTACTTAAAAATGTGAGGTTTGATATCGGCCTATCATTTTCATTATTTTAAATAAAGGTTACTTGAGTTGATAAACGTAATAACTTTACTCACCAGAAAGTATTCTTTACTAAGTTTCTATCATTATGGTCAACAAAGTAAGCAGATATAAGTTAAGCTCACTATTTTATTTTGTTGTTGCTTTTTTTCCTTCCTTCCTTCCTGTTACCACTAGGCTCAAGGCTGGTAACAAAAAGGGAGGCCACACATCAAGCTTTATAACAATCTATTTATTATAACAACCAACTGATAACATATCGAAGCTGGTGCAGCAGGCTCAGCTGACTACAAACGCCATGTGTGCAGGAGCGAGAGCCAGAGCCTCCCCTTCCTGCTTCCTTTTATGCTCTCCTGGTAGCTCCTCCCACCAGGAAGCCTTTCTGGGCCAGGTACCCAGCTGCAGCGGGGGAGGGTCGTCACACCCCACCCCTTAAGAAAGTGGCCCTCCCTGCAGGCGACCTCACGCACGCATCCGGAACTTCCCCACTGCACTTCAGCGAGTCTAAGAAAAGAAACCCGGAACAACCTGGAAGAGACACGGGCAGTCCACCCCAGTTCCATTATCCTGCACCAATACAGCCCCAGCTCCCACCTTACTAGCATCTGCATAGAGCGTAAATGGCTGGTCCATCTGGGGGGCTGCTAAAACAGGAGCAGAACACAACAACAACTTGACAGCCTCGAAAGCTTCTTGACAGGTGCGAGACCACTTAAACTTGACCTTTGGGCTGAGCAGACCAGTAAGTGGGGACACTACTGTGGAAAACCCTCTGCAAAACCCACGATAGTACCCAACCATGCCCAAGAAACGAGAAAGTTCCTTCTTTGTAGTAGGAACTGGAAACCGATCAATTGCCAACATCTTGGCTCTCACTGGACGCACTTGCCCTTGTCCCACAACTTTCCCCAGGTAGGTTACCGTTGCCTTAGCAAACTCGCACTCAGCTAGGTTAATGGTCAGACCAGCCCAGGCAAGACGTACAAACAACGCCTGAACACGTGGAAGATGACTCTCCCAAGTGTCACTGTATATCACCACATCATCTAAGTATACCGCACAGCCAACCAACCCAGACACCACTTTGTTCATTAGGCGCTGGAACGTGGCTGGAGCATTACGTAACCCAAATGGCATAACGGTGTAGGAATACAACCCACTCGGCGTAACAAAGCTGGCGATTTCCCTAGCTCTGGCAGTTAAGGGAACTTGCCAGTAACCTTTAAGTAGGTCAAACTTACTAACAAACTTAGCGGAGCCAACTTGGTCCACACAGTCCTCCATGCGGGGGAGCGGAAAAGAGTCTGGTTTAGTCACCTGGTTTACCTTTCGGAAATCAGTGCACGGTCTAAATGTTTCATCTGGCTTCTTAACAAGTAGACATGGGGACGACCAGCTCGACGAACATGGCTCAGCGATGTTATTTTCCAGCATATACTTGACCTCTTCTTCTAAACGTTCACGTTTGTCAGGGGACATACGATAGAAGTGTTGTCTAACTGGCTGAGCATCTCCCACGTCAACATCATGCTCCACAAGATGAGTACGAGACGGGACGTCAGAGAACAAGCAGTGTTACGTATTTCAGAATTGAACAGCCTGGAAGAGCTTCTACGATAATAAGACTCACAGTCTGCTAATGTTCTCTCCATTAGGGAGACGTTTATTCACTGATCAAAAGCAAAGTACAAATACTCACGCGCGATTGCAATCACGCCGTCAGCTCTCCTCAACATGCAAGTCGAGCACCAAAAACACACTGAATCCCCAAAACAAGGTTCAGTCCCCAAAAACACAGATCTCGTCAAAAGTACATCCTAGTTTCTCATGGGAATTTACTCCAACCCCCGGGTGGGGGCTGTCTGTCGTCCGTGCCCCTCTTGGCATATGTAAATACCGATAACAAGTGTGTGAATGTTGAATACTGTTAGGCGTGTAGCTAGCCTTGAGCTGCAGACTCAATATCTCTCTGTCCTCACAGGCAAAGTGCCTTCACTTCTGATATTCTGCCGGAACCTAGACATTACGGTCCCTTCAATAAAACAGATTTAATATTAACAATAACCCCTAATAAGACTCACCAACTCTGTTCGCTTCGGTTCAGGTAAATGTTGCAACGTTACCTCCAGTTTGGCAAGTGACTCAGAGTTGTGAAGACGTCCTTTCAAAACAACATCATCTGGTGTATAACATTCTTCCTCACACTCCTCTGTTGGCTCAGGAGGGGACTGAGCAACCGGGACCACTGTAGCCACAGAGGTCACCACGGGGCCTGGCACAGGGGAGCGGGTAAAGTAGGGTTTCAACAAATTAATGTGACAGAGCTGCACAGACTTCCTTCGATCAGGGGTCGCAATCAAGTAGTTTAGGTCAGACAATTTTCGGGTCACAGTATAGGGACCCGAGAACTTTGCCTGGAACGGAGACCCAACTAAAGGCAACAGTGCAAGAACCTGATCACCAGCACTAAACTCACGGCGTTCCGCTCGTCGGTCATACAGACTCTTCATTTTCTGCTGCGCTGCCTGCATGTTCTTTCTCGCCATTTCATTCGCCCGGTACAGCCGCTGTTTAAAACCATTTACATGATCGATTAGGTTTGTTGGAGCCTCCTCTGCTTGCCAGTCCCTGTGTAAAGAAGCTAGGGGGCCCCGCACTGTGTGACCAAAGACCAAGTCATTGGGACTAAAACCCAAGCTCTCCTGAGACACCTCCCTGGCTGCCAACAACAGCCAAGGTAGCCCCTCCTCCCAGTCACGGTTCAACTCCGTGCAATATGCAAGGAGGAGGGACTTCAACGTCTGGTGAAATCTTTCTAGAGCCCCTTGGCTCTGGGCATGGTAGGCGCTGGACTGACAATGTTTAACATTTAAACGCTTTAACACCTCTGCAAACAACTTTGAACTGAAGTTAGACCCCTGATCAGATTGAATTATTTCAAAAATAGATATAAATCGAGTCAGCGCCTTTACCACCGACTTTGTAGTAATGTTCCTGAGGGGATATGCAGCCGGATAGCGTGTAGCCTGACACATAACCGTGAACAAGAAGTTACTACCAGCTTTAGAGCGTGGGAAGGGACCAACACAGTCAATGATCAGGTGCTCAAACGGTTGGTCAGCAACTGGAATTGGATACAAAGGAGCAGGCCTTATTTTCTTATTGGGTTTTCCCGTCAGCTGACAAACATGGCACGCTTTAATGAAGGCAGAAATGTCTTTTTTCATAAAAGGCCAGTAAAAGTGTCGTTTCACCCTATCATAAGTTTTCCTTACCCCCAAATGACCTGCAACTCCATCATGAGCAGTCTGCAGAACAGCCAGTCTCACACTAGAGGGCAGAACAATTTGCAAGGTCTCTTCCCCCATAAAGCATTCTCCCTGTGGAACCCATTTCCTCACCAACAGGCCATCTTGTAGAAAATAGCCAAGGGCCGCACTCTCCACCTCATCATCCTGGAGAACCTGCTGGTACAGCGCCTGAAGTGTGGGGTCCTGTTTTTGTTCTTTGAGCAGGTCACTGCAAGAGACAGGCAAGGGAAAAGCAGGCACAGGATACACAGACCCTCCTTTAATTTCTGAACCCCCAACACTAGACTCACGCTTGGTCCGGCTCATAGCACGAGTCACAGCACCGGCAGCATTTACCGTAGAAGGCTCTGTGGGATCCTCAGACTCTACTTTGGAGGGCAAGGCCTTTGCCGAGTCAGGCCACACCCGACCGCCAGCCAGGTCATTCCCTAAAATGACCTGTACTCCAGCCATAGGCAGCGAAGGTCGCACTCCCATGACCACATCACCTTTAACCAAATTCGAGCTCAAAGTAAATTTATGCTTTGGCGCCGAAAAGACCGCCAAACCCATTCCTCGGGCAGCAGCACTGGAACCAGTGTCCGTTTCTGAAGAAAAATTTAACACCGACTCTACAATGAACGATTCCAGAGCCCCCGAGTCTCTTAGAATCTTCACCGGTATTTTTGTCTCACTGCCTACCAGTGAAACAAAACCATCCGACACAAATGCCGCATAACCAGAATCAATATCCTGGCGAGTAGAGGAACATTTCAGCTCTTGATCCAACCCTGGATCCACAAACACCGACTCAACCAAAGAAAGTTTTGTGTGCGCCCGCACGGCAGCAATGGCACGCTCTCTTTCTTCGGCACGCAAAGACACAGCCGCACCAGACGGTTTAGGCGGCAAGAACCCCGGCTTTAATTTGTTTTTTAACACCGAACACTCCTTCCGCCAGTGTCCCTTACCAAAACAATAATTACAAACGCGATTGGGGTCCAGTCTTCCCCGTAACCCCGGGTCTGTCTTCCCTGGAAATGTATTTGCCCCCTCGGCCCCAGGCCTACCGGAGTCAACTTCCCCCATACTGTCTCGGAAACCAAGTTCCCTACGACTCCAGCTCTCACCAAATACTACCTTATGAGTCAACACAAACTCGTCTGCTAACCTAGCCGCATCCGTGATCCTGCTGACTTCCCTCTCCTGAATGTAGGTAACCACACGGCCAGGCAGAGCATTCTTAAACTGCTCAAGCAAAATCAAATCCTCAAGTTCCTCTTTAGTATTGATCTGTGAAGCAGCACACCAACGACTAAAAAGAGTAGTTAGGTCACGCGCAAACTCAACGTGAGACTGAGCCTCTTTTTTGAGCGACCTGAAACGCTGTCTATAAGCCTCCGGGACCAGCTCATAAATCTGGAGTACAGCAGCTTTAACCAAGTGGTAGCTACCACTATCAGCAACACTCATAGCTGAAAAAGCCTCCTGGGCCTTTCCAGTAAGCACACACTGTAGCAAAAGGGTACGTTCAGCATCAGACCAATTTCTAGCGTCTGCTAAACGTTCAAACAATATAAAGAAAATGTCAGGGTCCTTTTCATTAAATTTAGGAACTAACCTCAAACTAATAGAAACGTCAAAAGACAACGGCTCCCCCTTGTGGGAATCAGTTGGAAGTTTACCTTCACTCATGAGACCCAACTTGTACCGCTCCAACTCCAACTTTTGTCTTACCTGAGCATGTTCAAATTCGGCCTCCTGGAGACGTGCCTCGTTCCTTGCCTTTTCAAGCTCCATAATATTCCTATGTTCCTCTTGCATGAGTTGCCTTTGCTGCTCAAACGTTAAACCAACTCCAGCCACTTTGGAGATTTGAGCTGGCCCACTCAAAACAGGCAACACTTTTTCCTCCACCAAGCGACCCTTCAAGGTGAACAACATCTCAGCTTTACTCAACTTTTTGGAAAGCTCAACACCATAGCGGTCCGCTAATTTCAGGAGCTCCTCCTTTTTGAAAGACTCTAGCAAACCTTCTGAGGGAGACAGCACAAAGTCATCAATGGAAGCCATTTTAACAAATCAAAACAAAGCTTTACACCTAAACCAAAACGTCCAACAGGTAGCTGTAAATAAGGAACCCAACTCCCCTGACTAACTGCCTAACTTAACCCTAGTCTTCGTGCAGGCTAGTGGCAGGATGGATTAAGCACAAAGCCCAGTAACCCGGTTAACCCTCAGCAAGCTGAAAATCACCTAGACAGTCATGGAAGTGCCCCCGAGCAACTGCTCTAACCACTTGCTGCACAAAAATAACAAACCAAAAAAATAAAGGGGTCAAAGAGAGACAACTGGTGCCACTCATTGCTTATGCCTACCAGGAAAAGGGTTCCAAATTACTCACACCTGGACCACTACAGCCGAAACACTCGATCCAAAAAGACCTGTGTGGAAACTCCCTTTAACCAAATTATGCATCTGATTCAAAAGATCCCGGACGAGCCCCCATTTGTTACCACCAGGCTCAAGGATGGTAACAAAAAGGGAGGCCACACATCAAGCTTTATAACAATCTATTTATTATAACAACCAACTGATAACATATCGAAGCTGGTGCAGCAGGCTCAGCTGACTACAAACGCCATGTGTGCAGGAGCGAGAGCCAGAGCCTCCCCTTCCTGCTTCCTTTTATGCTCTCCTGGTAGCTCCTCCCACCAGGAAGCCTTTCTGGGCCAGGTACCCAGCTGCAGCGGGGGAGGGTCGTCACAATTCCCAGTTACTTTTAAACACATTCCAAAATAATATACAATTAACATTTTAAAATAATAGCGTTAATAAGCATATAAACTAATAACACTCAATTATTGCATTTCTGAGAATATACTGAAGGTACAATTTCTCTGTGTGTGTGTGTGTGTGTGTGTGTGTGTGTGTGTGTGTGTGTGTGTGTGTGTGTGTGTGTGTGTGTGTGTGTGTGTGTGTGTGTGTGTGTGTGTGTGTATTGTGTGCTGTGGCAACCCGGGGGAAGTGGAGGTGAGATTCTGAATAAAATCAGGAGACGTAGTGCAAAATAAAGGGTGTTTTAATAAAACGTATAGGAAAAAGGGGAATGGGCATGTAAAGGCAACAGAGGATTCTTCCCGGTCAGGGTCTTTGGTCTTCGGTCTCACACCTACTGTGAGACGGTTTGTAGCTCCTGTATGGGCAGAGCAGAGGAGAGAGGGTCCAGTTACCTCTGGTCTGTCACAACTCCTCTCCTGAGGTTCCACACTCCCTCTCCTTTCCTCTTCAGGCAGCTCTCCCCGGATGCCTTCCAGTGGAGGGAAGATATACTCTCCGTCTCTCGTTAGCTGATGGGCTGCAGGTGTGACCACTCCCATGTGCCAATTGGCTGTATATAATAGAACAAATAGTGCATCCTAAAAGTTGCATTTATGTATTGTGATTTAATAACCAAGAGATAATTTGTAATAGTGATTCTGTTGACTTAAAGCACTAAATGGTTGGAAACTGTTAAAACAACCAGCTCAATAACGCATTTTAAGAATAGGGAAAAGCTTACATTTTGTATTATTTTTATATATTTACAGAAACTACAATTATTTGATAGTATTTTTGCAATTTACTATTTAAAATGTAAGTATACTTGAAATACAAAAAAGTGTTTTTATTTCCACCTGTGCAGCACTATCAAATGTGTTTTACAAAGGCATGTGAACTGTCAGGCTGACATTTAAACTCACCAACCTGGTTTATATTTGTGTATGCAAAGTATAAAGTAAGTGGGTGGAATCACAAGTTCTCCTGTACACAGAAGGAGGAGTCTTTAAAAAAGGACTAGCTTTGGCCTCAGACGGAACGACTATGAGACAGTGTTGCTCCAACAATGCCTCGGTTTGATTATTTGCTTAAATAATAAACATTATTGTATTGAACTCGGATCTTTTCGAGTGAATTCTTCAAACATTATAAGACACCAATATCTGTTAACTTGAGACTTTATCAACTGGCCCAGCCTGAGCTTCTTTTTGTCTGACAAGCACACACGGTAAGAATCTAGCGATTAATTGCATAATCTCTCTTCATCTCCTCCTCTGCTTTCATTCTAACTCTTTTCTCCTCCATTTCTCTTCTGTACCCAAATGTCCTCTGATGTCCTTATATTCCTCTACGGGGTCTCTACGCTGCTTTTTATATTCCCCCTCCTTCTCCGCCTATTTTTGCCAATCCAACCAGATTCTACACACACACACACATCCACTGTTGGATGCTTTCCTGTAGACATCAGTAGGAAGTGGAATACAACCTCTCTAGTCTTACTCTCACTTCTTAAAAGAAAAAGGAAATGTAAAAAAATAAAAAGAAATGCAACAGAAAATAAGTGATGCATTATCCAAATGTGTGTGTGTGTGTCTTTGGAAACATCTGGAGTTCAGAGTTACAAACTCATGTTTGACCGCAAAGCTCCGTGTGTGTTTTTGTTTGTGTGTGAGAGAATCTAAAGCAATACAATCGTGAGCAACTGGTTGCAAGGATTTGAATTTGAGAGGGGGGGATGGCACAACTGAGTCTCACAAGTGGGTTGGTCACCCAGAATCTGGAGTCTCTGAACGGTCAGAAGTGTGTGTGTGTGTGTGTGTGTGTGTGTGTGTGTGTGTGTGTGTGTGTGTGTGTGTGTGTGTGTGTGTGTGTGTGTGTGTGTGTGTTTTCCTGTGCTGCACTGATAATGCAAGTCATATACAAAGTTACTGAGAATGTGAGAGTGACAATAGCATTTATTTTTATTTTTTGCACAAAGAGGACATTTGAGTGCACACTTCCAACAGGGTCGATAATATGGTAGAACAATGGCACGGGTACTATGGAGACAACATGAGACGATGTACAGATGATAGGAATGGGCAGCTTTGTGCACAGTGAAGTCTCCTTTTTTAGCCCACTATGGGAAGTGGAGTGCTGGCAACAGAGAATCACTCAGGACTCTGGAGCCTCTTCAACTTATGATCCTTGCTAAAATATAAACTGTTCAATATTTAAAAGGCAGACTGCAATCGCGGCAGGATATATTCACAAAAGCTACAGCCCAAAATACTGCTGCACACTAAGGGTATGTGAGCGGGTGTGCCCGAGACGAGATAAAGGTATGTGAGCATGTGAGCTCCAGGCTAAATAAAGGTATGTGAGCAGGTGAGCTCCAGGCTAAATAAAGGTATGTGAGCAGGTGAGCTCCAGGCTAAATAAAGGTATGTGAGCAGGTGAGCTCCAGGCTAAATAAAGGTATGTGAGCAGGTGAGCTCCAGGCTAAATAAAGGCATGTGAGCAGGTGAGCTCCAGGCTAAATAAAGGTATGTGAGCAGGTGAGCTCCAGGCTAAATAAAGGTATGTGAGCAGGTGAGCTCCAGGCTAAATAAAGGTATGTGAGCAGGTGAGCTCCAGGCTAAATAAAGGTATGTGAGCAGGTGTGCCCCAGACTAGTCAATTCAATTCAGTTTATTTTATTTAGCACAATATCACAAATTATGAACTTGCCTCTGAGGGCTTTACAATCTGTACATATACAACATCCCTGATCCAGGACCTCACATCGGATCAGGAAAAACTCCCCAAAATTAAAGAAAAACCTTTCACAGAAAAAAAAGGGAAGAAACCTTCAGGAGAGCAAAAGAAGAGGATCCCTTTCCCCGGATGAACAATAGATGTCATGTGTATAGAAGGAATCATTACAGAGTTACATAAACAAATTCAATTAATACCAGCTTTATTGACTATCTATGTGTGCACGTGCATGTAATTTGACTCCTGTTCCACATACATTTTGACGTAAATTAAAAAAGTAAAAATGACAGGATAAATATTTTTTTTAAACATTGAAGACAACAGAAAAGAAACATGTATGTACATTATAAAAAAACAACAACAGTGACAATGAATGGGGATGTTAGGGCAGAAGGAAACTGGTAATAGTGCAAGTATGTGGATGTGTCGGATTAACTGTTCATCAGAGTGACGTCCAGAAGAATTTGACAGAATGTATGAATAGTTTGTCATCCACGATCCATGAGAGAGAGAGGGGGGGATCTTAACCCAAATTCAATGGATTCATTTTAATTTAATTGTATATGTATATTATAAATGCATGTTAAATATGTTTACACTTGAATAAAAAAATCAAATACAAAGTTATTTAACAACTGATGTGGCCCTGGGTGAAAATGAGTTTGACATGCTTACTCTTTCCTCTCTTCTCGCATGGTTTCCTTGCATCTGTCCATGCATCTGTGGTGTTAATCTTTTGGACTGATGATCTTTGACTCCATTTGCTGCACCTCCTGATGTAGTTATCTAATTTTATGCTTCATTCTCTAAATCTACAGATGTCGACACCGGCTTCCAAGAGAACAATCAGCTTAAGAAATACAGCCACTATCTGCCTCATTGGGACCATTGTGGCTTTTGCGCTGTATTTTAAGGCACCATCTCCTGTTTGCCCCCCTAGATTTGCTCAAGAGCAATCAAGCTATCCACATGAAAAGCCTATAGTCCTGGTGTGGTTCTGGCCTCTGAATATACAGTTTGATTTAAAAATGTGCTCAACACACTTCCACATTGATAACTGTGTTCTGACGGATAATAGATCCCTCTACAGTCAAGCAGAGGGAGTCGTTTTCTTTCAGAAAAATGTAGACAAGTATTTGTGAAACATGCCGCTGGAGCCCCGTCCAGCTTTTCAGAAGTGGATTTGGTTCCATGTGGAATCGCCGGAGAAGACAGCGACGCCACCGGGTCTGGACAACCTGTTCAATTTAACGCTGAGCTACAGAAGAGATGCTGACATCACCGTGAGGAATGAGCTCACGATCAGAAAGACAGAACTGAAAGAGAACATTGTTCTGCCCAAGAAAGACAAACTAGTATGTTGGATTGTCAGTAACAAAAACCCTAGAACTGGAACAGCTGTGAGAGAACAATATTATCGTGAACTATCCAAACACATAAAGATCCATATGTTTGGTGTAGCCTATGGAGGGCACATTTTGAGTTATGATGAATATTATTCAACCATTGCAAGCTGTAAGTTTTACCTCTCATTTGAGAACTCGATCCACAGAGACTACATCACAGAGAAGGTTAACGGGCCCCTGGTGGCGGGGACGGTCCCTGTAGTTTTGGGTCCGCCAAGAGAAAACTACGAGCAGTTCCTTCCTGCCGACGCCTTCATTCATGTAAATGATTTTCCTGATGCAAAGTCACTGGCAGACTTCCTGCTGCAAATGAATGACGAGGCGTATGCACGTTACTTTGAGTGGAGGAAGTTCTTCACAGCCACCCCTCATCTGCTGTCAACCAAGAATGAATTCATTCATCCCATCTGCCTCGCCTGTGACCACATATCAAGAGACAAGGATTTCCATGTAGTTCAAGACCTTTATGAGTGGTACTTTAGGAAAGAGCATTGAGAACGTTGTTTGATAGTGGCTCACACATGCAAATATTGTTGACTTTCTTGTATATTGTGTAATTTAGTCCATCACACACAAGCGCATGCTGCTTTCTCGCTGACGATCTTGCACATGTAGATCAAGGGTCTAGATAGGACACTACAGAGAAAAGATACCACACTTGTTTAAGTTTCAGTGTATCACCTGCTATGTCATTTCAAACATTGTGTTTGAGCTTATATAGGTGAGGGTGTTACGTATCAGTGTTGTGTGAATAAATCTTATTTGAACCAGTTACTCCTAGTCCAGGTGTCAGGAACCTTTTTGACTGGGAGAGCCATAAAAGCCACATATTTCTAAATATATTTCATTGAGAGCCATATAGTATTTTTAACGTATAATAAATAAAATATGTCTTGCTTTTAATGCGACTTCTGGCGCTGCATGATGCTACGGGGGGTGGGTGGGTGGGGGGTTGCAGGTGACCTTTTCTTTGCTCCGCCCCGACATTGGGGCTCTGAGGCACACGAGACGGCGAGCCGAGAAGTGTTAACACGACACATAGAGACAGAAATGACATGCTGTTGTGGAGATACGATCAATAACAGACGTTTTAAAAAAGAACAAAGACGTGCTCTTTAAGAAAGGGGACCTTAAATTACTTCTGCTGCAATCTGGCGCGATAGAGAAAATTACAGGGGGGCGAGCGGAGATTTTTCTTTTTAACTCAAAATTGTCTGCGAGCCATATGCCGTCATAGGAAGAGCCATATATGGATCGCGAGTCATAGGTTCATGACCCCTGCTGCCTAAGTAGCATGTAGATCCTCATACCAGCTGTTAGGTAATAAAGAACTACCTGTTAAGTACTATTGTACTTACGTGGAACTTAAGGTCAGGATGTATACATCAGTATGTCTTAAGTTGTAACTATGCTCACCTAGCATTAATGTTGTCTGACAGGTGTACGATATGAGAGATTAACGAGACGAGAGTGGCTGAGAGCAGGTGAGGGGAATGGAAGAATCAAGGAGACAGAGATGAAACAGAGGAGACACAGAACAGGGCGTTACCCTATATCCTACGTCTGACTTCTTCTCTTGAGTACTCAATTCTACAGACTCTTTGAGACTCTGTATACCTGTACCTCTTCTTGCAACAATACATGCGTTCCGGGCTCCAGGTCAAGCGAAGACGCGCTGCAACACGCCTGGGCTCTGCCATCCTCGGCCACGGAGAACGCGCAAGGTGTCTGCACCAGGTCCCTCTCCTCAATGTGTGTGACAGCACACCCACGCTGCTGTCTGTTTGGACTACAATGAAAGTCCTGGAGCCTGCACAGCGTTGGAGTAGTGGCCACTGGCTATTGTATACAGGGACAGTTGCACATGCAAAGTGACCCAGATCCAGGAATTCACTTCATTTGAGTCCCAGATGGTCAAAATGGGTTCTTCAAATCCATTCTACTGTGTGTCGATCTATCGTCCTCCTGGTTCTGCTGCTGTGTTTTTGAAGGATTTTAGTGATTTTTTTATCCTCCATTATAAAGTTGGACTCTGTTCTAATCCTTGGAAATTTTAACCTTCATGTTGATGACAGCTCATCTTCCTCTGCAAAGGAACTTTTAACTTTGACTCAAGTTTTTAATTTTGAGCAACATGTTTCTGAGCCCACACACCAAAAACGCCACATTTTAGACTTGTTTTTTACGCTTGGCCTAGACATTTTAAATGTGTCTGTACAGGACGACCATTTGAGTGATCATTGTCTTGTTTTGTTTGACCTGCACTTCAGCCCTGAGCCTAAGCCCTTAGAAATTAGGTCTCAGAGGCGTGTTATCTCTGCTAATACTGCAGACAGTTTTTCTGCTATGTTTGACCCGCTTTTGTTCATGGATTGCCTCTATGTGGACAATTTCATTCACTGTTTCACCAATCACTGTGTTAATACCCTGGATCAGGTGGCACCTGTTAAATCTAACTTGTCATTACAGAAAAAAGTGTGCTCTTAGTCAAACGAAGATACCCAGAGACTGAAGAGACTATGTCGAAAGACTGAGCGTCTGTACACATGTACTTTATCTCAGGAATCTTGTGTCCTCATACAATGATACCAGATCTGACTATATTCATCAACTGGTTTCAGTAAATAAGAAAAACCCTAAAGTGTTGTTTGACACGATCAATTCGCTTGTATGTCCTGCTGCTCCAACTACCCCTGTTTTTTGTGAAGCTGACAGCAATGCACTCTTGAGATTTTTCACTGACAAAATTAGGATGATCAAGGAGAAAATCCCTCCCCTTTTGTGTGGAACCCCTGCTGTCATTGAGCCTGTCTCCAGCTTGTGGTCCTCATTTAAGTCTGTGACTCTTCCTGATATTTCGGCACTGGTGTCCAAGATGAAACCCTCCTCTTGCTCATCTGACGTCCTTCCGTGTCGGCTCTTTGTGAAAGTGTTTGATGTAATTGGCCCCTGGGTTACCAAAATGGTTAACCTCTCTCTTTCTACAGGTGTGTTCCCCAATACATTTAAGCATGCCATAGTGGAGCCGATACTTAAAAAGACAGGCTCAGACCCAACTGACCTCAGTAATTTCAGGCCTATTCCAAAGCTTCCACTCTTGTCCAAGATCCTAGAGAAGGTGGTCGCTGAATAGCTGTCATTATTTCTGGATCAAAGTAACATTCATGAGACGTTTCAGTCTGGTTTCCGCAAACATCACTCTACAGAGACAGTCTTACTGAAAGTGTCCAGTGACATTATGATGTCTGATGATTCGGGAAAGTGCACTGTTCTAGTTCTCTTAGATCTGTCCTCAGCTTTTGACACCATCGACCACCAGATCCTGCTGAGTAGACTGAGGGATGAAGTAGGGCTGTCAGGGTCAGTTTTACATTGGTTCTCGTCATACCTATCTGGGCGTAGCTTTAGTGTCACAGCTAACCAAATAAGGTCTAAGTCAGCAGATCTGTTGTGTGGAGTCCCTCAAGGTTCTGTTTTGGGGCCTGTATTATTTTTGTTGTATTTAATCCCCTTGGGAAAAATCATCCAGAGATTTTCTGATGTTTCATATCACATGTTTGCTGATGATATCCAGCTTTACTGCTCTTTCAAGCCGACTGAGCTCCAGAGGCTAAACTCCTTAGTGCATTGCTTGATGGAGATAAAACAATGGCTAAGTGATAACACCTTGCAGCTAAATATGGACAAAACTGAAACTCTAGTTATTGCCCCTGATGACTTAATTCCAGGGATTAACCAGTACTTAGGTGACTTGGGCCAGTCTGTTAAACCGAGCCTAAGGAACCTGGGTGTTATATTGGACAAGGACATGTAATTAGTGCAACACTGCAAACAGCTGACCAAAAATAGTTTTTTCCATCTGAGGGATATCTCTAAGATTAGGAAAATGGTGTCACAAAATGATTTGGAGCTGATCATTCATGCTTTTGTGTCTTCACGTTTAGACTACTGTAATGGTTAATTTTCATGTCTAAACAAGAAGGAGCTGTCTCGTCTGCAGTTAGTGCAAAACTCTGCAGCGAGAATTCTGACCCGCTCAAATAGGAGGACACACATCTCCCCTATTCTTAAAGCTCTGCATTGGCTGCCAGTTTCCTTTAGAATCAATTTTAAAATTCTGGTTTTAACTTTTAGAGCCTTACATGGTCAAGCTCCACCGTATATCAGCGATCTGATCCAGCCTTATACCGCAGCTCGGGCTCTGAGGTCTGTGGGTCAGAATCTCCTGATGGCTCCGCGCACTCGTTTCCGGAGCAGAGAAGATGCTACAGGGCGCTATACAAATACATTTTACTTACTTACTTACTTACATGTTTAATAGACACATTCTGTTGTACAATATTCGTCAATTCAGCTTAAAAAGACTCAACAGCGAGTAATATTGTTGGTTTAAAAAATATATACCAATATGATTGATCCGTTCCATTTGTTTCCATGCATCGCATTACATTTACTTAAATATGTCCATGATTTTGACAAGTCCTCTCTCCTTGCAGGTTTAACATGGCCTCTGTTTTCTATGTGTTACGAGTCACCCTGACGATGATTCTCCTGCTGGCTGGAATCATAGTCCTGGTTTTACAGTATCTCCAGTCGTCTCCATCTCCAACATGTCATCTTCCCCCGGCTCATTCAGGACAGCAGACAAAGCAGGAGAACAGCTCTGAAGCGGAACAACGGACATACAAGCCTGTAATGCTGCTGTGGTTTTGGCCTGGAAACAAAAGTTTTGATCTTCAAGACTGTAAGACGCTTTTCAAAATTGACAACTGCCAGCTCACAGACAATAGATCGTTGTACTCCAGAGCTCATGACGTGTTGGTGTTTCACAGAGCTATTCAGGATGACCTCTCCAACCTCCCCACCTCACCAAGGGCAAAGTTTCAGAGGTGGATCTGGTTCAACACAGACTCACCGAACCACACACACAGGATAGAAGGTATTCAAAGCCTTGACCTGACCATTTCCTGACCATTGGCAGCTGCAAATTCTACCTTTCCTTTGAGAATTCAATTCACAGGGATTACATTACAGAAACGTTCAACGACCCTCTGTCAGTTGGCACTGTGCCGATAGTTTTGGGCCCACCGAGAAAGAACTATGAGGATTTTGCTCCAGGTGAATCCTTCATACATGTTAACGATTTTCCTACTTCCTCAGCACTAGCTCAGTTCCTCCTGGGCCTGGTTAAGGATTAGGAGGCTTATATGAGATACTTTAATTGGCGAGGGTTGGGTACCGGAAACCGGCGCGACGGGGACACTTTTTATCAAAAGAAAAAAAAATGACGCCTCATTTTTTTTTTTACTCAGACTCATTGGCCATGGCTCATTTTCTGTGGAGAAAATATATCAAAACACATTTTCATTGACCACACACTGTACACCCCCCCTACACATGTATATTACATACATGACGTTTGGGTCCACTGGACTCATAAGAGTTTGTAAATTGTAAGTCCTGTGTACCTTCACTCTGTCCTCCTGTCTGGGACTACTCATATAGAAAGTGTGCCTTTCTTAGTCCCTGCTGTGAAGTGTTGGTACCTTTACTCTGTCTGACAGGAGCTCCTAAGGAGGAAGCTGATCATGATGGAAACAATAGGTAAAAAACAGTCTGAGCTCCCACCCCAACTGTTGACTGCACAGAACAGGCCGTTCAACTTTTCTAAGTTGTTGTTTTTGTACCAGAGAATGGCAAGCATGTGGTAGTCAAGAGAACAATATACAAGGATGGGTGAATCTGTGTCAGGGAGCATCACTAACAAAGGTTAAGAACAACTATTAACCATATATGATGCTTTAAATACTTGTTTGACAAGTATACTAGTGGGTGGAACCACAAGTAGTCATGAATGTATCTCCACCTCAAAAGGAGGAGTCTTAAAAAAGGACTAGCTTTGGCCTCAGAAGTAAACACTATATGAGACGGTGTTGCTCCAACAATGCCTCGGTTTGATTATTTGCTTAAATTATAAACATAATTTTATTGAACTCGGATCTTTTCCAGTGAATTTTTCAAATATCTTTGAGATACCAATATCTGTAAACTACAGCATAGACAAAGTGTTGGAGCAGGAGTTGAGACTTTATCAACTGGCCCAGTCTGAACTTCTTTTTGTCCGACAAGCACACAAGGTAAGAATGTGGGGATTGTTTGCATAATCTCTCTTCATCTCCTCTTCCTCTTTCATTCTAACTCTTTCTCTCCTTCATTTCTCTTCTGTACCTACATGTCCTCTGACGTCCTTCTTTTCCTCTACGGGGGTCTCTACATTGCTTTTTGTTGTTGAAATAATATTAAGTGATTTAAAAACCAAAAAGGTATTATTAAGAGCCAGGTTGTGTGCCAAGAATGAATGAATGAAGTTCCTCTTTGACGTGCATGTGTGTGTGTGTGTGTGTGTGTGTGTGTGTGTGTAATAACGCAAATCAAATACAAAGGTCATAATGCTAACAATTTGCAGAACGTGTGAGTTTGGACACAGGACTGACCAAAGTGACAGAGACATGCTCTCTATGTTATTACTAATTGTATACTAATTCCAGTATTAAAGAGAAACTCAAATCATATTCTGGGTTATTTAATAATGAATTCAGAATCAGATTTGTAAAACTTTCAGACACAAATAATCCATAAATAAGACAATCACAGAGTTTAATTGGAAAGTGAGCTAAAACTGTTCCGACTAGGAAACATTTCCGTTACACTGATCATGTGTTCAGACACAACTCAGTCAAAAGTCTCTCCAGCTGTTAAAGCCGAAGCTGATCCAGCTGTGATTAACAACTCTGGTTGGAGGAACTAAGACACAAGTGAGGGAAACGGGATGCAATTAAGAGACTTGGGATGTCAGGCACGTTTACCGTGCCGTCCGGCAGAATGAAATGTAAACGACAATAGGACAACGGTAACCCTATCTGACGCAGATATGTATCTGTGTCGGCAGCCGAGGATTGGCTATACAATTTGCTGCTTCACCTGATATCAAATCAAGACAACAATATAGGGGTTGCTTTAAAAGATTATTTAAAATACTAAAACATTGTGAGAATGTATAGTTTGATAAGCCTCCGGAGACAAAACTTGAATTACAGAATGTTCACTATTGAGTAGATGTTTTATGCTGGAATGCACAATGGGAGTTGTGGGGCATTTTCCCCAAAAAGCAAGCAATAGGTGTCAGTTTCCAATCATTACAAGCATACGGTAATTTTAAAATAAAGTCTTGTCTTCACAGAAAACAAACAGTTAGGTTTTTGTAACACATATACTTTGTTAGGTTTAGGTAAGGATCGTTGTTTGGGTTAAAATAACTAAGAAAGTGCTTGAAACTCCTGAAGTAGTCATATGCTTCTATTTCCACAGATGATGACACCGGCTTCAAGAACACTTTGTATTTACTTAATATAACCACTTTCAGCCTCATTAGCTCTATTTTGGCATTCACTGTATCTTGAGCCACTGTCCGGCAGAATGAAAACAAGAAGTAATGGGATTGACTAAAAAATGTGCAGCTTACCCTGAGCTAATCAAAACAAGACAACAATATATCAGAGGGTTACAGGTAGCTTTAAAAGATGTTTTAAAATACTAAATAATTGTCAGAATGTATTGTATGATAAGGCCCCAGAGACACAACTTAAAATACACAATGTTTAGCATTGATTTGATGTTTCATGCTGAATTGCATAATGGGAGTTGCAGGGAATTTTCTACAAAGCCAGCAACAGGTGTCAGTTTCTGCTCATTACATTCTGTAGGTTTAGCTATGAATGCTAGATGAAATCAGTCTGCAGAAGTTTTTACCTTCACCTTGGCAACAACATTAATGCCGTTAGTTTTTCCACAGTTGTTAATCTTTCGGACATTTGCTGCAACTCCTGAGGTAGTTATCTAATTGTATCCTTCATTCTCTAATTCTACAGATGTTGACACCGGCTTCCAAGACAACACTGTGCCTAAGAAATACGGCCGCTATCGGCCTCATTGGATCCATTCTGTTATTCTCTCTGTATTTTGAGGCACCATCTCCTGTTTGCCCCCCTAGATTTTCTCAAGAAGAATATCGTCAGGTCAAACATCCACATGAAAAGCCCATAGTCCTGATATGGTTGTGGCCTTTTGGTTTCACGTTTGATCTCAAAGCCTGCTCAACCTACTTCAATATTGATAGCTGTGTTCTGACGGATAATAGATCCCTCTACAGTAAAGCAGAGGGAGTCATTTTCTTCCACAAAGATATAAATAGGCAATTTAAAAACATGCCGCTGGAGCCCCGTCCAGCTTTTCAGAAGTGGATTTGGTTCCATGTGGAATCGCCGACGAACACACCGAGGCCATCGGGTCTGGACAACCTGTTCAACTTAACGCTGAGCTACAGAAGAGATGCTGACATCACCGTGAGGAATGAGCTCACGATCAGAGAGACAGAACTGAAAGAGAACATTGTTCTGCCCAAGAAAGACAAACTAGTATGTTGGATTGTCAGTAACAGAAACTCTCAAACTGGAACAGCTGTGAGAGAACAATATTATCGTGAACTATCCAAACACATCAAGATCCATATGTTTGGTGTAGCCTATGGAGGGCACATTTTGAGTTATGATGAATATTATTCAACCATTGCTAGCTGTAAGTTTTACCTCTCATTTGAGAACTCGATCCACAGAGACTACATCACAGAGAAGGTTAACGGGCCCCTGGTGGCGGGGACGGTCCCTGTAGTTTTGGGTCCGCCAAGAGAAAACTACGAGCAGTTCCTTCCTGCCGACGCCTTCATTCATGTAAATGATTTTCCTGATGCAAAGTCACTGGCAGACTTCCTGCTGCAAATGAATGACGAGGCGTATGCACGTTACTTTGAGTGGAAGAAGTTCTTCACAGCCACCCCTCATCTGCTGTCATTCAAGAATGAATTTGTTCATCCTTTCTGCCTCGCCTGTGACCACATATCAAGAGACAAGGATTTCCATGTAGTTCAGAACCTTTATGAGTGGTACTTTAGGAAAGAGCATTGAGAACGTTGTTTGATAACCTGTTATAAATTGTGTTTGTGCATTGCAAGAAGATGATCCGGTAGGACCATCTGAGGTAGAAAGAGCTCTTTCGACCTTCTTTAAATTAATGAATGCTCATATGTGGTCAGTGATTGTGAAGTCAACAACTTGGATCTTCGTATGGTTTAACATAGTTGTTGTCAAATAAAGAATGAATATAAAATTATATAATTATGAATTTTAAATATTTCAACATTAATGAAATACTCAAATATAATGAAAATAAATAGTTTAAAGATTATATTGTATTAAAGATGTTTTAATGCGGGACTGATGGTTCTGAAATCCCAAAAAATTACTAGTTCAATTCAATTCATTATATTTTGTATAGCCCCAAATCCCAGATCATGAATTTGCCTCAAAGGGCTTTACAATCTGTTCACATATGGCCGACAGAGAGTGATAGAGCTGTTACTCTGTCAGCCTGGCTACAGTGTTAAAGAAAATATGTGGTTTTACTTGTCAGACCTGTGCAGCTCCTTTCATTCATTTTGTCTGACAACCTAAATCTCCATGTTCCAATCCAGCCTCCATCTTGGTCGCTCCCTATATAACTCCTACGTCTGACTTCTTCTCTTGAGTACTCACTTCTACAGACTCTTTCAGACTCTGTATACCTTTGCCTCTTCTTGCAACAACACATGTTTAATAGACACATTCTGTTTTACAATATTCATCTCATCAGCTCACAGACAATAGATCGTTGTACTCCAGAGCTCATGACGTGTTGGTGTTTCACAGAGCTATTCAGGATTACCTCTCCAACCTCCCCACCTCACCAAGGGCAAAGTTTCAGAGGTGGATCTGGTTCAACACAGACTCACCGAACCACACACACAGGATAGAAGGCATAAAAAGCCTATTTAACTTAACCTTCACCTACCGGAAGGATTCAGATATTCAAGTTCGCAGGCTACTTACTTTCAAGAATTCGGATGAAGAGTTCATACTTCCCAAGAAGGAACGTTTGCTTTGTTGATTTGTGGATAGCGACAACCTGGTCATGGTTAAATATATGTTTGTTTTGAAAATAAAATATCTTGATTTTACTCCCAATTATGATCTTATGATCACCTGCTGATATAATACACCTACCTTAATTCAAATGTATTGTTGTTGTAATTTAAGTTTGTTTGATGTTTTTAAGTGAACTACTGTAGCTTCAGAGCTTTACTGCACACACAACTATTATCATTAAAAGGGTCAGTTTACTCAAAATTGCAAGTATAAACATGATATGTATACTTACCTCAGGTGTTTAATGAGGTGTTTCCAGGACTCTGTATAAAGGAGGCTAACTCAATATGTAATTCAGTTTAGATTTCACAACTGAAACTTAGTGAATAAAACGTCTACATTGCTGTATTTACTGCAGTATTCCAGTATGAGCAGTCCTGATCTGTAAAAGCTGCAAGTGACGACTTTGGAGTTGCAGGTAGTTTTATCATCCCAATGCAGTTTCTAGCGCCAAACTCCAAAAAGGCTTGAGTTTTTTTCTGTTCCACTTTTTAAAATAAAAGTTGGCTTATTCTTTTATTGTATTTGTATGCTTTTTGTATTCTGTACTGACCTGTATCGCCCGTGTGTCTCTGTGCGCGCGAATCCAAGTGTTAGCACGGCAGTGTGTGTGTGTTTGCAGTGGCGCTTAACTACCTTGGAAATCGCCCGGCGACACAGGCGCACTTGAGAAAAGTATGCTTAGAGTTTTAATGTTTTTTATGTATACTTGCACATGTAAATAAGAGTCTATGTTTTTATATTAATACATAAGAAAGCTGTAATCATCAATAAAAGACATTATGAAGAATGTATTATGAAAACATATAGAAAGTCAATGTCACTGAAAGTATGATTGCTGTATAAGTATGATCATTCTATTATTCTTGTAACTGCACTACTGACTAAGATATGCTATGCTTATCATATGGCATGACGCAAGTATAAATGAAATGTATTGATTTTGGGAGGCGTGGTCACAATGGCAGTTTCTAGTGATTATTATTATTGTGAAGGATCGTACGTGAAGTATGCTAGTGGAAGTAGCATTGTTGTTTGATCAGAGACAGGTGAGTGAACAGGTAATGGGAGTTAGACTGAGGAGCGAGTGGCGGGGTGGAGTGGGCTACAGGAGACTCTCAGAACTAAGCTCTGACTGCTGGTTTTCAGGAATTGTGAGAGTGACATGCATGCGCAGGGACGAACTAGCGCACAGGAGAGGATTAGAGATGACAGCGACCTCTGCAGGGCGTGGACGAGGAAATGCAAATCTGCAGGAGCGATTTCTTTGGAGCCAGTTGAGCACCACTGCTCTTAGAATGGATTAGACATAGGCAGTGGGGCAGAAATGAACTGTTGTCATGTGACTGAAGAAGAGAATGAGGATGAGTTACTATTGTCATAGTAAGGTTCCATGAAAAGGCTCAAGAGAACATAAAGAAAATATGTCTGTTTGTGTTTCAGGTCTGGCAAGTAAAATAGGGGAGATTATATGCAAAGGTCCTAAATTATGGCAACTTACTCACTTATGCAGAAGATGTAAGAGAAGCACAAGTAAGGAACAATGTTACCAAGATTCAAGCAAAAAAGGGGATCAAAAGCTGCAAAAAGTAAATGACAAGATATAAGTGGACAACAAGGATTTAGTAACATTCATTGCAGGAGTATTTAAGTAGTAGTTAATAGCATAGCCAAAGTAAAGTCTACAAATTATAAAACTCCAGCTGATTGTAAAAGCAGCAGTAAACCACTTATGATTAGAGGGACTGCCATGGGAAGAGGTGATGGAGAACCTTTACTACTCAGTCAAGCCAGGAAGCACCATGGGTTGGTTATACTACTACAATGGAATGGAATGACAGAAGTATACTGTAAACAAGTATACAATGGCCAGGAATTCAAGCATTTCATTAAATACATGGATGTTTGAATAGCATACTAAAAATACAAGGACAACATTGATATGAAGTAGTATGTGCTGGTTTCAATGCCCACAGTACAATGCTGTGGGGTCAGCAAACAGATTGAAATGCAAGGATAATTGAAGCTTTGATGGATTATAGAGATGTGATGTTCATGAAATATGGTAGAGGAACAAGGACAAACATGAATACATGTACAGAGTCAGCATTTTTTATCACATTTTTGTCTAATGCATTGGGAAGTTTTGAAAGCTAGTAGTCAGTGATCATTGTCTGGATATATAGATTACATAAACAAGCAGGTAACTTCAGCAATTATTATGGCAGCCGATGGATCTATTCCCAGGAGTAAAAATAGGATAAGTAAGAAACGTGTTCAATGGTGGACAGAGGAGTGCTGTCATGCTATTAAAAGCAGGAACAAAGCATTCAGACACATCATGCAGCATTTAATTCAATACAAAAAGCTAAGAGAGATAGGTTGAAGACATTTTTGCAATAAAATAAGAATAACTACTCCGGTGGGAGAGGTATGGGGAATGATAAAGAGGATCGCAGGAGAAAGAAGGGAATGGGAATAGGCCTACCTAATTTTTACATCTGAAAAAGTAGGTGAAAAGCATAATGGCCAAGGCATTTGTGAAGATTCATGGGTCAGATAAATTGTTGAAAGCAGAAAGGAGAAGGGATAGAAGAATGAATCAGCATCAGACAAGGAAAAAACACACGATACAATTGATGAACCTTCTACTTTAGCAGAGATGGTGAGTGCACACATTGGGAATGTGTGGGATAGTTTATAACTGGGTAAAGGTCTGTTTGGAAGAAAAAATCAATGTCAAATCAATACTTAGTTGATAATGGTATGAATTAAGGTAGTCTGATTAGCCCGCTACTCATCATTAGGATTAATGAGATATTCACAGAGGTAGCAGTATAGGTTGGTCTCTCTTTGCTAATGATGGAGCGTTGTAGTAAAAAGGAAGGAACATGGAACATGCAGTCAGAAAAGTACATGAAGCAAATTATGAGGTGGTGGAGTGGGGATATTATTGGGGATTCAGGTTCTCGTTTGAAAAAACACAAACGGCCGTACCAGTAAAATAATAAAGGATTGATTAAGCTAACAATGTATTGGAAATACTTAGAAAGGGTTGGAACATATACATTTACATTTGATGAGATATATGACTGTTAGGAAATTGGGAGCCAGTTGTTCATCATTAAAAACAATGCCTTGATAGGATCAGTGTTGGATTATGGAAGCAGACCTTTAATTGGTCAATTAGATGTGTTTCAGGCACAGGCATTTAGAGTATGTAGAAGTAGAGCTTTTAAAACATGCCCTGCATTGTTAATTGAATAATTGAGACTAATTGTGCTCCCAATTATTGCTTATGCATTTCAGGTGTGTCTGTCATGTGACCAGGTCTATATAAACTGATGCACCTGCAGAAAATAAAGTGCTTGAGTATCATTCTCAGAAACTTCCAGCGTATTTGTCCTCCCAAGTTTATATATGTTTTGAGTCGGTACATCTTGCAGTCAAGCTCTATTGAACAATGTAGAAATGGGAGAAATACCGCTAGATCTAAAGAGGAAACAACTAATAGCAAACTACTTGGCCAATTTAAATGGACACAATGAATCTCACCTTGCACACCCTCCTCTGTCTTCTGTCTTGATTGTTTATTCCCTTCACCTGTCCTCAGCCACCCCTGTCTCCTTGATTGTTCATTCCCTTCACCTGCCCTCAGCCACTCCTGTCTCCTTGATTGTTTCATTCCCTTCACCTGCCCTCAATCACTCCTCTGTCTCCTTGATTGTCTCATGTGTACACCAGTTTCCCCCCTATATAATGTGCCGGTCTTTCCCTTGTCGCCAGTCTGTTTGTTGTCTTTATTCTGTCTCTAGTAGTGTCTCTGTTCGATGATCAATTCCCAGTCTTTGTTTGAGTTGTTGTTTCCTAATGGGTTTTTTGTCGTTGGTTTTTAGCCAGAGTTTTTATCTTGAATCTTTTCCAGAAGTAAGGTGTTTTTGTTTAACTTTAAACCTGAATATTGCCTGTTTCTCTGCACCTGAGCCTCACCCTGTGACAACCTGTGACACATCAAGGCATATTAAATCCTTCAGTAAGTCACACAAATAACCAGTCAGGGTGGTCTGATTACATTCCCGTGAGTTGCAGCACAGGTAGTGGGAAGACACGTTGGCAAAGTGAGCTTTAAAGAAAGGAAACATAGAAGTAAAGATTATGATCAGTAAGACAGAGGCCAGTTGTGTGAACTGGAAAATATCAACCAAATATAGAAAGATAGGAGGGACAGAGAAGAGAAAGGAAGACATTTATATAATGTTCAAAGGAGCATCAAAGTTATCAGGGTAGGAAGTTAGAATATATACTCTGTGGCTCTATTTGAATCATTTTATCATGGACCAGGTATACCAGGTTTATCTATGGAGCACAATTGTTGTAAACAATTAACAAAAACCTGACCTACAAAAGGTCACAAAGAACAGTTAATTTAAACAAGTTGAGTTGTAAGGTGTATGAGACTCAGAGAGAGATGATGAGGAGTACTGAGCATGGGTGAGAGATCACAGGTTAGAGTACCTTTAGCGGTCTTAAAGAGAACACCGTTCTTTTGTATAGGCTCTAAAGAAGACTGACTGACAAGTATAGTGAGGAGGGTGTGGAGCTGAACTGTGACACAACTTCTAACATACCTTTATGTGGTCTGGGGCACTTAAAGCCCCACTATGTAACTTTTCCTACCTTAAAATAACAGCTTGAAAAAAATGGTGCCGCTACAATGACTTTTAATATGGAGATTTGCGCCTCCGCCACCGCCATCGGGGGTCTGTGGGCAAAAATCTGGCGAATGTAAGATGTCGCCCGCGCCGCAGCCCAGCCTGTAGTATGTACGGGTACGGCTTCGGACCTGGCAGTGATTAGGCAATGTCATATAGTGCCAGTCCACGCCCGCAGGTGACTTTTTATTTGCTCCGTGACGTGTAGAGACAGAGTGACATGCTGCTGTGGAGATGATCAATAACAGACGTTTACAAGGTTTTTCCTGCATAGAACTCAAACTCAAAAGAGCCATATGTGTGACCGGAAGAACCATAAATGGCTCGCGAGCCAGAGGTTCCCGACACCTGATCTGTCGTAACTAGGTATTTACGACACTGAAGTAAACGTTAAATATCTGAAGGGGGCGCTACAAGGGAAAAACTACATAGTGGGGCTTTATTTAAAATGACCATCCATTAAAAAATATATATTTTCAAATATTCAATAAAATATATATGTAATTTCACAATCAGAATTTTATATATTCAATGTTAAAACAGACACTGATCACACAGCGCTGTTTATTACATCTATTTTTAAACCAGACATACACTGTCTCGTGTTTGACAAGTTGGCAAGACCTGGCAGTGGGAGTGCTAGCTACAGCAGTCAGGAGGGGAAAGGTTAGCAAAGGAATGCCAGGCGTATACTGGCCAATGGCAAGGAATTGAAGCGTTTCATTAAATAAATGGATGTAAAGCCGGATAAACCAAAATTATTTATACTGTTCAGGTGGTACCTGGATGAAATAAATCTTTTATGGAATAAAAAGGTTGAGAAACAATGCTGACCATGTGCTTGGCAAGTTTGACCAGTTTCAAGAGCTGCCAGAGGGAATGCTATGAGTCAGAAGGTGAAGAAATAGCAAAGTGAAGTGTGTGTGCTACTACTGTGCACATTTTAAGTTAAGTCTGTCAGTTAAATTTGTCATAGTAAAGCGAGCACTATAAAATGTGTTTAACCCTTGTGTGGTGTTTGGTTGGGTCTATGGGACCCGTTTAAATGTTTTATCCCCGAAAAAACATTACCCTGATTTTCTTTAGCTCAGACTCATTGGCCATGACTCATTTTCTGTGGCGAAAATATACACACACACACACACACACACACACACACACACACACACACACACACACACACACACACATGCATATTACATACAGGACGTTTGGGTCCACTGGACTCATAAGAGTTTGTAAATTGTAAGTCCTGTGTACCTTCACTCTGTCCTCCTGTCTGGGACTACTTATATAGAAAGTGTGCGTCTTTTTCAGTCCCTGCTGTGAAGTGTTGGTACCTTTACTCTGTCTGTTTTACCTCATAAAAGCTGGGACAGGAGCTCCTAAGGAGGAAGCTGATCATGATGGAAACAATAGGTAAAAACCAGTCTGAGCTCCCTCCCCAACTGTTGACTGCACAGAACAGGCCGTTCAACTTTCTAAGTTTTTGTTTATGTACCAGAGAATGGCAAGCATGTGGTAGTCAAGAGAACAATATACAGGGATGGGTGAATCTGTGTCAGGGAGCATCACTCATATCTTTATTCTAATTGATTTTATTTTGTATTATATTTTATAAAAATAAAGTGACCTAAGAAAGGTAAAGAACAGATATTAACCATATATGATGTTTTAAATACTTGTTTGACAAGTATACTAGTGGGTGGAACCACAAATAGTCATGAATGTATCTCCACCTCAAAAGGAGGAGTCTTAAAAAAGGACTAGCTTTGGCCTCAGAAGTAAACACTAAATGAGACGGTGTTGCTCCAACAATGCCTCGGTTTGATTATTTGCTTAAATTATAAACATAATTTTATTGAACTCGGATCTTTTCCAGTGAATTTTTCAAATATCTTTGAGATACCAATATCTGTAAACTACAGCATAGACAAAGTGTTGGAGCAGGAGTTGAGACTTTATCAACTGGCCCAGTCTGAACTTCTTTTTGTCCGACAAGCACACAAGGTAAGAATGTGGGGATTGTTTGCATAATCTCTCTTCATCTCCTCCTCCTCTTTCATTCTAACTCTTCTCTGCTTTATTTCTCTTCTGTACCTACATGTCCTCTGACGTCCTTCTATTCCTCTACGGGGGTCTCTACATTGCTTTTTGTTGTTGACTTAATATTAAGTGATTTAAAAACCAAAATGTCATTATTAGGAGTCAGGTTGTGTGCCAAGAATGAATGAATCAAGTTCCTCTTTGACAATTGTGTGTGTGCGTGTGTGTGTGTGTGTGTGTGTGTGTGTGTGTGTGTGTGTGTGTGTGTTTTCTTGTTCTGCACTGCATTTATAGTTACACATGTTAAAGTTGAATTAAAATATTAAGTTATGAATCTTAACACTCAGTCAAACTGATTTAATGTTATCTTTGAATAAATAATAAACTATTTGTGCTCGTTAGATCCTCCAAACCGAATTATAGCTCATATTTAACCACTCCACTATTAAAAATATGTTTTTAAATGCTAAATAATTGTCAGAATGTATTGTATGGTAAGGCCCCAGAGACACAACTTAAAATACACAATGTTCAGAATTGATTTGATGTTTCATGCTGAATTGCATAATGGGAGTTGTGGTGAATTTACTGCAAAGCCAGCAACAGGTGTCAGTTTCCGCTCATTAATTTCTGTTGGTTTAGCTATAAATGCTAGATGAAATCAGTCTGCAGAAGTTTTTACCTTCACCTTGGCAACAACATTAATGCCGTTAGTTTTTCCACAGTTGTTAATCTTTCGGACATTTGCTGCAACTCCTGAGGTAGTTATCTAATTGTATCCTTCATTCTCTAATTCTACAGATGTTGACACTGGCTTTCAAGAAACCATTGTGTCTAAGAAATACGGCCGCTATCGGCCTCATTGGATCCATTCTGTTATTCTCTCTGTATTTTGAGGCACCATCTCCTGTTTGCCCCCCTAGATTTTCTCAAGAAGAATATCGTCAGATCAAACATCCACATGAAAAGCCCATAGTCCTGATATGGTTGTGGCCTTTTGGTGTCACGTTTGATTTCAAAGCCTGCTCAACCTACTTCAATATTGATAGCTGTTTTCTGACGGATAATACATTAAAAAAAATGTTGTCCCGCCCCCCTCTAACTTTCTCTATAGCGCCAGACTACAGCAGAAGCGTGTCATTTCTGTCTCTGTGTCGCGTTAACAGTCCTCTGCTCGCCGTCTGGCTTGCGCGCATTGGGGTGGAGCAAAGAAAAATTCACTTGCTGAGCTACAGAAGAGATGCTGACATCCCCGTGAGAAATGAGCTCACGATCAGAAAGACTTAACTGAAAGAGAACAATGTTCTGCCCAAGAAAGTTTTACCTCTCATTTGAGAACTCGATGCACAGAGACTACATCACAGAGAAGGTTAACGGGCCCCTGGTGGCGGGGACGGTCCCTGTAATTTTGGGTCCGCCAAGAGAAAACTACGAGCAGTTCCAGCTCCGGTAGGAACATGTGAGGTAGAAACAGCTCTTTCTTCTTAAAATAAATAAATGCTCATATGTGGTCAGTGATTCAAGTTAACAACTTGGATCTTTGTATGGTTCAACATAGTTGTTGTCAAATATAGAATAAATATAAAATTATATAAATATGAATTTTAAATCTTTCAACATTTATGAAATACTTAAATATAATGAAAATGAATTGTTTAAAGATTATATTGTAATAAAGAAAAAGAACGTGGTTTTACTTGTCAGACCTGTGCAGCTCCTTCCATTCATTTTGTTTGACACGGCCTAAAGCACCATGTTCCAATCCAGCCTCCATCTTGGTCGCTCCCTATATAACTCCTACGTCTGACTTCTTCTCTTGAGTACTCACTTCTACAGACTCTTTCAGACTCTGTATACCTGTACCTCTTCTTGCAACAATACATGTTTAATAGACACATTCTGTTTTACAATATTCGTCATTTCAGCTTAAAATGACTCGACAGCGAGTAATGTTTTTTTTCCCACCACAATAACAATCCAATTGTCTTTACATGCTACATGTGGTTATCAGCTGTAGTACCTGCTTACATTTGCTCTGTTTTACAGCCTACTCTAGTCACAGTTTTGAGTGAATTGAACTTGTCAGAATAGTTTTAATGCAACCTACTGATTATATACTTTTTGTATTTGCTTAATATTAAATATGTCCATGATTTTGACAAGTCCTCTCTTCTTGCAGGTTTAACATGGCCTCTGTTTTCTATGTGTTACGAGTCACCCTGACGGTGATTCTCCTGCTGGCTGGAATCATAGTCCTGGTTTTACAGTATCTCCAGTCGTCTCCATCTCCAACATGTCATCTTCCCCCGGCTCGTTCAGGACAGCAGACAAAGCAGGAGAACAGCTCTGAAGCGGAACAACGGACATACAAGCCTGTAATGCTGCTGTGGTTTTGGCCTGGAAACAAAAGTTTTGATCTTCAAGACTGTAAGACGCTTTTCAAAATTGACAACTGCCAGCTCACAGACAATAGATCGTTGTACTCCAGAGCTCATGACGTGTTGGTGTTTCACAGAGCTATTCAGGATGACCTCTCCAACCTCCCCACCTCACCAAGGGCAAAGTTTCAGAGGTGGATCTGGTTCAACACAGACTCACCGAACCACACACACAGGATAGAAGGCATAAAAAGCCTATTTAACTTAACCTTGACCTACCGGAAGGATTCAGATATTCAAGTTCGCAGGCTACTTACTTTCAAGAATTCAGATGAAGAGTTTGTACTTCCCAAAAAGGAACGTTTGCTTTGTTGGTTTGTGGATAGTGACAACCTCACCACCCAATCAGGGGAGGGATACAGCTACTACAGAGAGCTTATAAACCACATGAAGGTGGATGTTTTTCACAACTCTACCAAAGGGGAGAACTATTTCCTGACCATTAGCAGCTGCAAATTCTACCTTTCCTTTGAGAATTCAATTCACAGGGATTACATTACAGAAACGTTCAACGACCCTCTGTCAGTTGGCACTGTGCCGATAGTTTTGGGCCCACCGAGAAAGAACTATGAGGATTTTGCTCCAGGTGAATCCTTCATACATGTTAACGACTTTCCTACTTCCTCAGCACTAGCTCAGTTCCTCCTGGGGCTGGATAAGGATCAGGAGGCTTATATGACATACTTTAATTGGCGAGGATACTATACTGCAGGTCTTCCTCTTACTGATGAGAAGTATGAGTTTGCACACGCTATCTGCCAGGCCTGTCGTCACGTTGGCGTACACAAGAGGTACAGAGTTGTACCTGATCTGTACAAGTGGTTCATACTTTAATGTTGTTATTGATGTACTGTTACTCTGAACTGATTACATCTATTGCATCTGTCCATCCTGGAGAGGGATCCTCCTCTGTTGCTCTCCTGAAGGTTTCTTCCCTTTTTTTCCCCCTGAAGGGTTATTTGGGAGTTTTTCCTGATCCGATGTGAGGTTCTGGGGCAGGGATGTCTATGTGTACAGATTGTAAAGCACTCTGAGACAAATTTGTAATTTGTGAAACTGAGCTATACAAATAAACTGAATTGAATTGAATTAAAAAAAGAAATACATCTAAAAAAAAGCCTGTCCAACTTTTGCCTCTGCCGATGGTTATATTTGTTTTGAAAACAATATATCTTGATTTTACTCACGTTCATGATCTTATACATAATATATATAATACACCTGATGATATAATACCTACATATAAAACCTGTCTTAATTCAAATGTGTTGATGTTGTTTGTTTCATGTTTTTAAGTGAACTACTGTAGCTTCAGAGCTTTACTGCACATACAACTGTTATCATTAAAAGGGTCAGTTCACTCAAACTTGCAAGTATAAACATGATGTGTATACTTCCCTCGGGTGTTTTATGAGGTGTTTCCATGCAAGACTCTGTATAAAGGATACTAACTCAATATGTAATGCAGTTTAGATTTTACAATTTAAACTTATTGAATAAACCGTCTACATTTCTGTATTTACTACAGTATTCCAGTATGAGCTGTTCTGATCTGTAAAAGCTGTAAGTGACGACTTTGGAGTTGCAGGTAGTGTTATCATCCCAATGCAGTTTCTAGCGCCAAACTCCAAAAAGGCTTGAGTTTTTTTCTGTTCCACTGTTTAAAACACAAGTTGGTTAATCTTTTCCCATTGTATTCGTATGTTTTTGTATTCTCTTCCATCTAACGTTGTTCAAGTGCTAAACACGCTTTCATTTAACGAGCAGCACAACGATCCTGAAGATTGTCGGATTTATGGTGTTTGATAGTTTCCACATGTGGGCGGAGGCTGTGACTCGTGGTCTCTGATCTGTACTGACCTGTATCGCCCGCGTGTCTCTGTGCGCGCGCGTTGGCAGTGTGTGTTTGCAGTGGCGCGTAACTACCTTGGACAGCGCCCGGCGACACTGGCGCACTTGAGCAAGCGGAGAAACTTCATCAAAGTGCAGAGCCAGCCTCCATCCTCCAGCTGTGTTAACTTGAACCCTTCTCCTCTATTTTTGGACCTACTTGTTCGGATAATCTCTTTTTCTCCCAGCCGGTCGGAGCACCGGGAAGCGGACTCCCACTCTCGCCCCTTGTCCGCCTCCTGCTGGAGTTGGAGAGATGCCCGGGGCAGGATGTGCTCCAGCCGCAAGATCCTGTGGAGCCTGCTCCTGCTGTCCGTGGTGGAGGTGGGCCTCGGTGTGGCGAGCATCGTCCTGGGAGCCGTTGGCATCAGCTGGGTCCGGGGCCAGCACAAGCCGCAGCAGGGCGACGCCTCCCCGGTGTGGAGCGGACTCTGTGTACGTCCTGGGAACCACTGCTGTCCTGACTCTCCTGTATTCACTTCCAGAGAGGATGAGTATCTCCAGGAGTGATGTGGAGGGAGAGGCACAGATCAAACTCAGGGGGACTATCTTACTTATCCAGCTTGGAATGTTTCTCAAAAACATCCCCATGCAGCAGCTGTGTTCTAAATCCCTGTAGGCTCAGTATTGCTGTTTTGTTATGTTTTGCAGATATTACCGAAGTTGTGTTCTAATTCATTTATTTAATAAAGTGTTTACATATAGAGGATGTACTACTAATAGTTCTAAAACTGTAACAACATAACCTAATAATTCAACAAAATATCATTTAAAAACATGAATGAAATCAAAGCATTTTTCTTTGAAAGTCTTTCAGGCTTTTTGGTTAATGATTCTGTTAATATGTATCACAGACATTTTGTGTATACAGTAAAAAGCCATTGTTGAAATTAGCTTATTGAATTAATAATGGTTGTTTAGCTAATATTAATCACTAACTGGAATTCGTGGCTCGGCCCCATGCATTGAGGATATACAGTGACGTTATGTTGCTCTTGTGTGAATAAATGTGTTTGTCCATTAGACGTTAGGAAGCACAGAGTAAATTGGCCTGCTAGATGGTAAATATTGGTTTCATTAATTTATGCTTGAATTATTATGCTTTAAAGGTTTTCAAGCTTTTACGCACAATCATACCCTTATTCCACTGCATATGTCTCTCACATACAGTTTATATAACTTCGATTCAACGGCTTGAATATGAGGCAATACATTGTTGTTGAGAATTACTGAAAGGTAATATCAGGAAATGTCAGTTTTAGATAAAGATATCTGTTACAGATTTCTGCAAAGCGTATTTCCCCTGCTATGTGGAGGAATGTGTAGAGATAAAGAAATTAGTGATATTATATATAGGTTTGATTGTCTGTATAAAGTTCCTTCAAAGCTATCATGCTGCATGACAGCTTTGTGTTCAACCTCACAGCTGGGGAAAGCTGTCTGCTGAGTCAGCTGCTGTGACTCACGATTAACCAAATATCTCCAGAACTAGCAGTTATTAAGAATGACGCTGTCCTCAAAGTAGATCAAGTCTATTCTGCTGGGAAGTGATCCTCATTTGTCTGGACATTTTGAGTTATGTTTTCTTTATATATGAGGTTACTTACATTAATTTCTTCAAATATTTGTCTACGTTATTGGGCAACCTTTTGATAACTTGAAGGTAATTTGTTAACTCTTAATGTTTTTTGAGTAGTTCACTTCTAAATCAAAAGCCTCCATCTTTATTTAATGTGATTAGTCCTTAAAGGTGACCTTTAGAGGCACAATAAGTTTAAAATTCAGGCATTGTGTATTGTGTTTATTATATATAGGAATTCTAAGGAACATACACACCTACACATACAATCTGATTACTGTTTCCATAAAAGTTCATCAAAACAATCCAACTTGCATCTCTTTGAGCTGTCTCACTTATAAGCGTAATACGCCACCATGCTGTTCCTATTCATGCTGAATCATTGACACCCAGGACGGCGTTGCTTCCTGCTGAAGAATAACACACTCTATTTTTAGAGGGGCAACGTTGCATCTGAATAACCGAGTGTAAAGAATACATTCACCCTTTTCCTAGTGTCAGCATGAGGAGAATGGAGTAATACAAATAGATTTGATTTCATATAGTTTCTTATCCATTCATTTTCTGAAGACAACAACTTCGGAAACTGCTTAATTACTCATGTGTTGTTTTCTCTCTCTCTCTCTTTCCAGTTTCTGGTCTGTGGGATGTGCGGAGTGCTGTGTGCTCGCAAGAGGACAGGTCTTATTGTAAGTGCATTAATATATTTAGTTCCTCTGTTTCCCACTCACCTCTATTGTTTCCCTTCAGTATGAGTTGGTGATCTTTAATTTTCCATATAAACAGCATTTCCAGTCAACGTGTTTTTCAAGGAATAATTCAACATTTTGGGGAATATGCTTATTCTCTTTCCTGCCATGTCTAAATGAGATTGATACCACTCTCATATGTACAGTTGTACCTACTTCCACATTGGTGCACGAAGAAGGGATAAAGTCTAAAGAGTTCAAAACTCCAGACCAACCTGTTTTAGCTTGATGACGGCCACAGGCCAACTTCTGTTGGTCTAAAAACAATTGTGTCCTTCGGTAAACTGCAAGCTGGCGTTTTGATCTCATGAGTAGGCTACATATGAAGCCAAAGCAGGCAGCACGTTAGCTTAGCTTAGCCTGAACACAGAGTGCAGGTTGAAACAGTTAGCCTCGCTGCTTCCCTTCTCAAAGCATTTATAAAAAATCGACAGAATAGTGGTATCTTATTTATTTAACGTGTTACCTTTGGACAGAGGCATGGCTGTTTCTGTTTAGGGTCTTTATTTTGCTATGCTAAGCTAAGATAACTTTCTTCTGGCTGTTGATTCAACAAAGATATGAAAGCGCTGCCAATCTTCTGTTCTAACGATGTGCAAGAAAGCCAATAAGTGTGTTAGAACACTTGTGCTTTCAAAAAGTCATTTTTTGCATGAATTTCAACTTCTTGATTGCAGGCAAAAGAGTTCTTGAGAGATGAACCAATATGTATTGCTATGTATTTAAAGATGTTTTTCATTAAAATGTATTTTTTATAAACATCATCAACTCTTCCTACTCAATGAGATGACTCGACGATATCATGTGCTGTCACTCATCATTCATAAAATTTGAATCTGTACACATACACTGTGAAGGATATAAATATATATATACTTACTGTGTCAAGAATATTCACTCTCTGTCCACCCCTGGAAGTTTACAAGTAAAGGCTGTCTAGGAACTGTCACTCAGGGCTTGTGTGTACATGTGTGTGTGTGTGTTTGTGTATGTGTGTGCGTGTATGTGTGTGTGTCAGTCCTGCAGGTGCATACAGTGTGCTCTGAAAAAGACGTCTGAGGAAACCGGAGGAGACGAGCAGTCACCTCTTCTCTTCTCTCCCTGTCGTTCTTTCCATCTATCTTTGCTCAGTAATCGGGTCGCAGTCTCTCTGTGTCCGAGTACTCGTGTTTCTCTCTCTAACTCTCTCTGTCTCCTGCGGGGAGGGCACTAATGATGGATCAATGTCAGCACAATCTGCTGTAACAGACACATCCCTCACCCTTTCTCTCGCTCTGTCTCACCCTATCCGTCCCCGCCTATTGTCTGTGTCGCCATCTTCAACCTTGTGTCTTCGCCTTTTTCATCGCTGTCATCCATTTGCCTTCTCTTTTCAATCTAATTCTCCGGAAGTCGTTTTGATACTCTGACTCTCTCCATCTCCCTCTTCTCATCTCTTTCCATCCCCTCTTTCTTTGTTTGCCTGCGGGGTGATGATTGCATTAGGTTGGTTTGGCTCCGGAGTCCTGCCAGCCTCTTTCCACACTCGACTGGGTAATGACTGAAATTGGAGATGCCCTTTTCCATGCGGTTAAAGGCACTAAAGGCATCTGTACTGGGAGCAATGAATGAAAACCTGAACTCCTGACACAATACACACACACACACACACACACACATATACATGAAAAATAAATGGAGAGTAGAAATAAATCGATTGGATTTTATTCTTTTGATTGCAAAGTAACGGAACTGCTGTAATTTTTCCATCAGATCGGGCTGTGGACAATTTGATTTTCATACTGGGTTACAGTTTCCCAGTTGCTTTATTATTCTAAAGAGCTTATCTGTAAAATGTGATTATTGAAATACTGAAAGGAAAATTTCATCAACCATCTCACACACAAATCAGACACGCACACACCCAAGCACAAAAACAAGTGAGTGATGCAAGCATATTTACAAGCCGTGCAATATTTCTGGAAGAGAGTGTGCTGTGAGAGCGATCCAATTTTCTAATAGGAAATTAGATTTATTTTGACTGATGAGTAATACATTTATTAGAGCAGCTGTTATACAAAACAGCAGAATGATGGAGATGGAAGCTCAATAGTATCTTTTATATCTCAGCTCATAAAATGTTGTCAGTTTGTTTACAGTTATGTTGATAAGATATCAATCCTCCTGTTTGCATCACCATAAACCATCCCTGTCTCTATCAGATGATCCTATTTTCGGCATGCTGTATCTGTGGTCTGATTGGTGGGATCCTCAACTTCCAGTTTGTCCGGGCGCTCAACAAACGGCCAGACTCCATGCACTCCATCCATCTGGCTGCCATGACTCTGGCCTGTCTGGGTAAACAAAGCATGACACAACACATGTTAATACTGTAAGTAACATGTGTACGCTATCATGATATAGGAATGTTGTTTGAATGTTTATATGCAAAGCTTTACATTAAGAGTAAAGCAGCTCTTCATTTGTAACCTATCATTACTGTTCATTATCCCAAACCTATTACTATGAGTCACACATCGCAGCTCCACCTCTAGAAGACGGAGTAGACTAATGTTCCTCTATGACACGTCTCTCTACACTTTGTGTCTTTTGCCGTCTTCAGAAAAGCCGCGCTTTGAGCTAAATGCTAACGTCAGCGTACTAAAATATGTGCAGTGACGATGCAAACATGCTGATGTTTAGCAGACATAATGTTTATCATGATTAGCACGAATGACTGTTGAGCTGAATGGAAATGAAAATACCTTATGGTGACAACAACTTGTGGGCAATAACCTGAGGCTGACATAAACACCTGCATTCAATTTCACAGCAATCCATGCGATAGATGTCAAGACATCTCAATGGATTTGTGAAGACGTTGCCCTGCTGCTTATGATAGAGGAAATCTCAGGGGATCCCCAATGTCATTGTGGATTAATCCTCTTGGGATCCCCAAAGTCTGTATAGAATTCCATCTCAATCCATCTACCAGTTGTTGGGATATTTCAGTTTGGACCGAAATGATGGACCAATCAACAGAGTGAAGTTGGCATCTTATAGGCCCGACACTAGCATGGCTACGATAGTTTAAAATGCTAAAGATGTGACGGTCTACTCTTCCCTTGAAATAAAGACCTATCCCAATGTTTCTTCAGCTGGTTTTCCTTCTCCTGTCTTGTTCAGGGATCTCCTCCTGTACCTTATCCACGTGGCTCACCTGTCGTCTGGCGAGCTCAGAGCAGCAGAGGATGTTCCTTGAGAGGGAGCACTCGCTACACCACTCGCACGAGATGACCGAGAAGGTAGGAGACGACTGCAGAAGAGTCTCTTGATGCTCAGCCCGTCAACAGTTTGGGCTTAGGCTCTAACAGTTGAAAGAAATGTAATGTTTCGGGACCTAAGAGGATTTTAAAGTGTGTGGGCAATGTGTGTTAAGGGTGTTTGTGTGTCCCCTAACAGGAGATCTTGGACAACTCCAGCAACGGCATTCCTCAGATCTCCTACAATGGACACAACACAGGATCGCCATGACAGCGTATCACCAAAGGCGACTTGCACAAACTAAAACAAAGACAGTTCCTGATCCGCTTGCTGTAATCCAGCATGTTCTTCGTTCTGCAAATCCTGCGGCATATGCAACTATATCCTGAGTGCAGGGGGTGAAACCAGGTCCCTCAACTCAGAACCCTTTTTTTCTGCTGCCGGAGAGAAAGAAGGACATTTTGAAAACATGCCGGAGGCATTTGTGCTTCTGAATGATTATGCAAACACAGGGTTAAACCAGCCCCAGATGAACTCAAACCAAAGACGGAATGAAGAGCAGCCGTTTTGGGTCGTAATTCAGGTGACAAGCATCTGCGTGGCATCATCTGACCGTAAAGCTAATGAGCAGGAAGGATAGTTTTTATCTCAATGTGATGAGCACAAACCAAGCATGCAGCCGATTCACTTGAAGGGCTACTTCTATTTCAGTCTTAATGTCTTTATTCTCTCTCTCTCTCTCTCTCTCTCTCTCTCTCTCTCTCTCTCTCTCTCTCTCTCGGTCTTGTTATGGGTTTATGGATTGCGGATCTTGAGATGTATGTATTGTCCGATAATGGAATGGTTTGATATGAAATACAGTGATGCGCAATATTCTGTATTGTATATCTATGCTTGTATATCAGGAATCTAGCCGTACCTATAAAGCCAAGATATTTTTGTAAATGCTTGTTATAAGATGAATTTAATTAAATGTATGATAAATCTGAGTGCTGGCTTATCTTCCATTGAATTTAGTGCAATATTCTTTTTTCAGCAATGTTCGAATGATTACCTTGCACAGAGAGCAGCAAGATGAGTTTGGTCTTATAATCCCAACTCGTGCAGATTTGGCCTTTCTCATTACACTTAAAGAAAAAGACTTTACATGTATTTACTTTGTTTCAGTAAGTCTTGCACGTGTTGTGAGCTTTTACATAACTAGTTGCACGCTCACAGCATTCTAATCAAAAAACTAAAGATGTTCCTTTAAATAATTGCACACATTGAAAACCTGCATATCACGCTGTCAACATAATACATTTGGAGCAAGATTTAAGAAGCACTGCATTTCTATGCAACCACAGTTTAACTAACTGATACCTTAATGCACACACTCATCATTAAGTGAACTAATGGAGTAAATATGTTTAATAGTACCTATCAAACCACCTCCCAACCAACAATAGCTATTACCAACACTCATATGCACAAAGACAGACAGACGCTGTGGCCTCTAATGAAGATATACAGTTGCTCTGACAACATGATGCTGCTCAATCGCCTTCTTCATTGGCTATGTGTGTGTGTGTGTGTGTGTGTGTGTGTGTGTGTGTGTGTGTGTGTGTGTGTGTGTGTGTGTGTGTGTGTGTGTGTGTGTGTTTATGTGTGTGAGGGCCACAGCAGCAGAAACCACTGGTAGCTCTTGCAGACTCAGAAAACAATGTCACAATATCACTGTGACAGCAGTAATGAGTGGGCCATGGCGCCCAAGATACCAAAAGAACGGCAGTGTGTGCGTGTGTGTGTGTGTGTGTTGGGGGGGGGGGGGTAGTGTGTGTGTCAGTGAATCGTGACCTCCTGTGATGCTGCTCTGTCAGAAAGCGGTAACACTATATTAGACTGTGCGTGTGCGTGTGCGTGTGTGTGTTTGTAGGTGTTTGTGTGTGAGTGAGAGAGAGAGAAAAGAATGAGAGAGAGAAAGGAGAAAAGAGAAAAGAGTGAGAGTGCGTGCATTATTGACACCTCAGGTCACCCTAATGATCTTAATGTGCCATCGCAGGTGAGAACAGGATACAAAATCAATGACCGTCTCTTCTCAGCTGAGCAGCTTTACAGCTTCCTTGGTGCTCACCCTGCGGTTAACGCAAGATACGTTGGTGAGGAACTCAAGAGACTAAGAAGATTTCTGTCTGTGAATGTTTATTACAGGAGTGACTTTACTGGGATAATTCCTGGACTCCTTTTCACTCTCTGTTTCTCCAATTCTCTGTGCAGTGTGTACAATATCACTGATGAAATATTAAATGCTATAAGCTTTTATCTCTGACTAAACAGAATCAAATTGTATATGCACCGGAGGCTGATTCATCCAAGTCCTTCCTTCCTGCTGTTGTCAGGCTATACAACCAGCGGAGCTCCGAGTATACTAAAAACACTGTGCAATATACTGTTTTTACTCTTTATTGTGTTTGTATTATTTAAATTACTGTTTTTTTACTGGTCTCTCGCACTTAACCCCCTTTTCTTCTTTAATCCTATAAATGTCCCACTGCGGGACTAACATATAACATCTTCGTTGTTGCCTACAGTCTAACTTGCAGTAAACAAATACAATTCTGAGACATTAGTAATATAAGTACTTTAATTTTACAACATTTGAATGCAACGTGATGGATACATATTTTACAGATCAAATATACTCTATTTAAATGCACTACATGTTTTAAGTTAACAATTGCAGGTTATTGATACACACAAAGACCAACTTAAGAAAAGACTTATACATATGGTTGGTTTCTATCATGCTGTTGCTTTATTTATTAAACAATAACATGTAATAATTGTTAAATGATATTTCTTTATGTTTTACATTGAGTCGAAATCGTCTTATTTATTAATGCAAATATAACTGTTATTTATTAGTTCCGACTGTATTTCCTCCTCCTGACCAACAGGTGGCAGTATAAGGAGATACTTTTGACAGATGTCGAGCCTTCCTCTAACCGGAAGTGGCGCCTCTTCCGTCTTCCCAAACAGCATGGCGAACTTCCCGCATGCAGAAGACGACCCAAAACATGCGAACATGTCCGGCGAAACCCCGGGCAGAGGCGCGGACGTCGTCTCTTGCGCCATCCCGTCGTTCGCAGCCGCCTCCGAGCTGCTGTCCGCGCCGTACTCGTGTCTGGTCATGAACGCGCACCGGAGACACGTCACCTTGCCCCCCATGTACCTGAATAAGAAGAGGACGGGGATACAGGAGGAGCTGGAAGCCGAGCTGCTCAAGTTCTCCCAGAGGTATAAAAAAAACATGGACGTTCAGCGAAGTGGAGCCCTTGCTACCGGCGCGCGAGCTCGAACAGCACGTGCAGTGGTCGAGAACGTACTCTGGACTGTACACGAGCAGCAGTGTGAAACTACTTAAATACAAGCTAAATGCACTGCAAAGCATCAAACATAAAAAGATTAATCGTACAGAAAACGTCCCCCTGTTATTGTAATACTTGTACTACTAGTATTATTGATGCATGCCCGTGTATACAGTATTTATCATTGAAGTGAAGCTACTTCTACTACTGTATATTGTGTTAAATGTATAGTATCACATTTCTTATGAACACTTTATTGGTCTAACTATCTCGTTGCTCACTCGGTTAAGTTACATGTTCATCACTTGGTCTATTGATGAAGTAACACGAGAGGTCTGGCGGATCGTTGTCCTGCTCCCCACAGTTCACCATCTGATCTCTATCGGTCATATCGGATAAACACACCGGATTTAATGTCTAATGAAAGTGATCTAATGTAATTAAATGGCCTCTGAGTCTGTTCTGTCAATTAATTAATTAGTTGTGAAAATTAGATGTTTTTTTGTTGTTTGTACTTTCTTTTAAATAGAGCTGGATTGACAACAATTTGCACGTATTTTATTTTACCATGAATGTGATAATACATCTTATTGTTCTGTATCAAACTAATTGAAGTTGACCTGTTTGTCTTTCAGTCTGAAGGGAGTACCCCTGGCTTATGAAAACATCAGGATAGTGGGTCCCCATGGAAACATCTTTGATGACAGCGGCTACATCCACATGGACGTAGAGGCCAACTTTATTGTCTTTCAGCCAGAAAATGGACAGAAACTGATGGTAAGACGGACGTCTACTGAACTTTGCAGTTATCCAGAGCAGCAGTTTATATTGTTGACATGGATGTTGGTCTTGTTGTGTCACTCGGGGATCACGGCCCGGATAAATATATCTTACAATCTCTGTTAACAAGAAATAGGTGTGCTGTACAGGCCATTTCATTTGTGTGACTAGTGCATGGGACAATAGCAGCATATGTATGCATTCATTTGTGCATTGTGAAACCAACTACAGAGAAAACTAATCAACAGTATAAATGTTCACAGTCAAATGGATTATGGCTTGTGAAAATGACCTCAGAAAAATGTACATCTGTAGTCAACCTTTAGGTTGTCATTTAATTTATTCTGTGTTTCTATTCCCAGGGTAAAGTGAATAAACTAGGAATGAGCCATGTGGGCTGCCTGGTGCACGGCTGCTTCAACGCCAGCATCCCCAAACCCGGCCTGGTTTCTGTGGACACGTGGTGGGCTGCGGGGCCGAGAATCGGAGCGGACCTGGAGTTCAATGTGACTGCTCTGGACGCTGACACTGCAGGGGTGCTGCTGATCAGAGGACGGCTGGACAGCACCAGGTAAGTGTGGGTGGTTGACGGTGGCCAAACTAATCTGCGTTCTCTTGTTACAAAACTGCGATTCGTCCGCTTTTTTAATGAAAACGTATGTGATTCAAATAAAACTGTTGGACTGATCCACTCGACTGGATGTTTCTAATAAACTAGAAACATTGCGGACTAACTCAGCTACTGAACGTTGGCTTGTCCAAATGCAGCAAACAGTTAAACTGTATAATCAAAGCAGTTCAACATAATATTTATTTTCTATAGGAAGCAACGCCTTTACTCCTGTTGTTTCCAGTGTAACGTTCCTGCGCTCGGGCTTCTTCTGGGTTAATTGTCCAGAGCCATGTTATCACTTCTGCTTCCCGGGTCGTAACATCTCAGCCAATGTGCCCTGACTGCTCCTTCCATCAGTACCGTGACTCTGAGTGAGCTGCCCGTCATCCTCAAGTGTAGCCGAGAGAAAGAGCCGTGTTTGAGGAAGAAAGTGTCAAGAAAGATTTCCATGGTTAAAGACGTCATACACTGGAAATCTTTTTACAGCTTTTTTATATTGATTGTTTTTGGTTGGTCTATAAAATCTGAGATAATTGTAAAACATAATTCCCCAGAGCACAAGGTGATGTCTTGTAGTTGCTAAGGATATTTACATTTATATTATAAAAGATTTTTTCACTAGAAAAAATTATGCTGTTGCTGTTTTTGACCCACTTGAATTTTCAGCTAGGCAGTCTGAATAATAAGCTTTGTCACTCAATAATAATATCAGATGTTTTATGGGGAATAAATCTAACGATGAGTCTAACTTTGTCTCATAATTTTGATGTATTAACTATTTGCATAATATTTCCCACGGTGTAACTGAACCCTTGACTGAAGACGGTTTTGTCTGTGTGTGTTTCAGGGTGCAAGAGCTGCTGGCTATTGGTGAGAGCTCAGAGTCGGGCTTCCCAGCAGACCAGACAGAACCGAACCCAGTACCCGCCGAGGAGTCTCCTGTAGACACCCCCAAGAAGAAAAAGAAGAGAGGCAAGGTCAAGGAGGAGAAGGATGATGAGGTGACAAGTACCCCTTCCTGCCAAGTCGATGGCAACACAACACCAGAGCTTAACGGAACAATCGCTGAAGCAAATGGAGCTGGAGAGGAGAAGAAGAAGAAGAAGAAAAAGAAGAAAAAACACGTGAAAGAAGAAGAGGAGCAGGAGGAGGTTGTGATCTCTACCATGGAGGTCCAGGGCAGTGACTCCAGCGGTTACCTTAGTGACAAGCCAAGCAAAAAGAGGAGACATGAAACTGCTTCAGATGTTGCATCTAGTTTGAGTAAAGTTCCTGAATCACCAAAGTCCAAGAAGAAGAAAAAGTGACATTCAAAAGCTGAAATAAATGATATCATTCTGTTGGCAATTAAATTTGCTTTTTTTTTAGCAAGCAGGATTTCTGTTGGTTATTCTGAGTTCTTGTCATACTTGCAGGAGAACCTTTCTAGAGTCACGTGGTGCCACTTGTGGAAACACAGAGGACTCCAAGTCAGTCCTCTTTGTAAATGCAACTCTCTCACTCGCCCTGTGGGGGGAGCACAACCTCCTCAAAGACATGAAAACACATCATCTGGTAAACAATGTGCTGAGATGAAATAGAGGTTTACATTGAATGTAGAGCCACCAAATGTATATGTTGATAATACTGCTCTGTAGTCGCTCTGTGTGGTGTGTGTTCTCCTGCTTGTATACCGAGGAGGGAAGACCGCTGAGCTCAGGTGAATATCAACAGGAATGGACATTATTCAGTTCTTAACCAAATTAAAAAGCTCTATTTTTGAATGTTGATCCTGCTTCTTTTAATCATTGAGAATCATTTGAAATGATTCTTGTTTTTTTCAAAATAGCTCTGTATAAAAAAACTACACTTTTTAAATCTAGAGCATTGAGGTATTAGTTTAGAATAAATTATCCCTCTAATTACGAAGACAGTTTCTTGGTTTTCATGGATCTTCACTCCCACAACTCACTCTTTCATGCGGGCCAGTTGGTGTCAGGTGATAAAGTGCTGGGAGACGTCCTAAAAAATCTTGGTGTTTTCTTTGCCCCCACCGCCTCACACACACACACACACTTCAGTGGGGAGTCTCATTAGCTGTAAGGTGCTAAGAGTTGGAGAGCTTATCGGGAGCTGCCTAAAGAGGACAGATAAGGAGCTACAATTAACTCTGCTCATCTTCATCTGTCACACCTGATTGTTCACATCTGTGATTTACTTTTTAATACCTTGAACAGGGACATAACTGCGGACGAGAGCTTGTTGGTATGTATTTCAATTGAGGAATTGTGAAATGTGAAGATTGATATCGCTCATATGTGTGTAGTAAATGTGAAGCTGCAGCCAGTTGGCTCAGCGTATGAACTGGAAACGGCTATCTTGGCTGTAATATTTAAAAAATATCCCTACTAGCACCTCTAATGCACACTTTAGTTTACACCGTGTGTTATCGCTGTTGTCTGCTGACCTAGAAACTGATCGCAGGCTTGACATTGTCTATGTTTACGGTTAAAAACTTGAGTCGTATCAAACTCCTTATCTTTCAATCAAGAAAATGTGTAGATCCGTTTTAATGGATTGCCAATATTTCTATGCATTATTCCCAAAGTGTTTTTACATCAACGCAACCAAAAAGTAGTTTTTAACAATGCCTTGTGACCAATCTGTGATGGTACTCTGAATGAACTAAGTCATTGAAATGTGCAAGCCCAGCTTCCGCACACGAAATAAACAAACACAAGCTCACGCTGCCAAGATTTTAGACTTCAGCAAAGCAACTGAAACTCCGCTGTACTTGTGACCACATACTCACCAAGAATCCTCTGCATGACGTCACCGTGTGCTAGCTCAACAGTACCAATACACAAACACTTGAAACGTGTCATCTTAAACTAAAGAGATTTCAAAAAAGTGATCTAAAAAGTTTAAGTGGATTTTAAGGGTTAATTGTCATTTGTCCTCCCATGACCCCCCCTCCCATCCCTGTCTTTATCACTCTTGTGCCCAAATTCAACCCCGGCCCGTGCGCACCTGTACCCCCTCCCTCCATCACCACTCATTTATCTTGTCATTCCTCCTATCGCTCCCTCGCGCTGACTCCCCCTCTTCTCCTCTGCTGCTTTCTCTCTCCCTCCTACTTGTCTCCCTGATTTATAGAAGGCGGTGTGCAGTTCACACACATTCCACTTCTGACACCCGCCCCCCTCCTGCCACTGGACTCTCATATCCAGGCTCAGTCGTTTATCTTCATGATCCTCCACTGGAGAGGAGGAGGAGGATTATCTTTTCATTCACCTCTGTCTGCCTCTCAAGGAGTGGTCTCTGATGAGTGCAAGTGTTAATGTGGGTAGATTGGCTGCTCCGCCTCTGTCTCCTGTGTCTAAGTTTCCAGGCCCATCGGCTCATACATGAAAGAACCCCTAAAATCTTTATGGAGAACAAATGGCTCCCTGACGCAATGCTTCAGGTTCAGGACACACACACACACACACACACACAAAACAACCCATGCCACACACTCACTAGCTCACTCATGCAGAGACACCACATCCTCAACCCACAATCCACAAATCCCTGTACATGCACACCCCCGTTGGCCAGGCCCAATTAGTTATGTGGTCGGCACTCTGCACTGTCCCAGAGCCCCAAATGGCAGCAGGTCATAAAACCTTAAGTGTTCCACCAGTCAGAGCCGTGCAACCGTGGCCATATATCCTCCAACACGGCCCAGCCGGGGCCGAGTCGTATCGAGTCCCATCTCTCACAGGCCTACTGGCATCCATGAAATCTCTTTATGGCTTTTTCAAAGGCATTTCCAAGAGATTTTTGGCATCTCTTTTTTTTTGCCTGCTCCCTCAGGTAAGCTCACACAGCATTCGACTCCTTCCCAAGGGATCAGGGTTCACACACACAATCTCATGCACACACACAAGCTCATGCACACACACGGTTAACCCCAAACGTAAACATTGCTTTTGGTTGGTGAGTTGGATTCCCATAGTTAGTTTGTTTCCTTGGTACCCGACACCCACCGTCCTGCCCTCAGTAACCCTGGCAACGACAGACGGGTGTTTCTTGTGACATAATTTAAATTGCTTGTGACAGCCCTTCCGTTGAGCTTTCCTTAATTGCGAGACTGCATCGTTTTATTTTAAATGTTCAATAATTATTTACGGCTAGTTTAAGCTAGGAGAAAGGACTTGTGTCGAAAAAGCAAAAGTCTGTATAGCTGAAAGTGAAGAGTTGAAAAGAATGAAGAAAGGAACTTTTAGAGAGAAGTTCAGACCCAGCTGACTTTCTTACCGCCTCACAGCCGGCTAATCACTTCCCCGTTTGGGTGTGAATGTCAGGTTTCCTGTTTTGTAAAGGCACCCCAAATAATGATGAAGAAAGGTGTGTGTGGAGGGCTTTCCCCATGCTTTTCAACCACTTGACAAGCAGTTCTGATGAAGTGTGGTGCCGTAAATACAAAGCTACAGCCAATTAGCTTAGTTTAGCATTAAGGCTGGAAGCAGGGTAACCAAATCAGCTTTATTCGGCACATTTTTGATCTCTTAAATCATAGTTCACAAAGAACTAAATGCGATACACACAAGTCCTAATTAAGATGTGTTGATATTATATGACGTTTACACATTCACATTACCCATATCTACTACATCTACGTTTTTGTCACATAGAAATAACATTGCAAATAGAAAGTCCTTGTTGTATTTATTTGATTTTTCATCTTATTATCTGTCTGCCCCTGTGTGTGTGGAGGGTGAGATTAATAGGGCTCAATGTAATTAGAATGGGAGTTAATGGGAGGCTCGCAGACGTCCACCATGGGGTCAAGGGCCTTCAGCCGCTCTGCCCCTCGCCTCATTTTATTCAAAACTCATCTCAAAACTCACCTTTTTAGGCAGGCCTATGCCTGACTTGTTCCCTGTGATGGTTGCTCTGCTGCAGACTGCTCTTCTTCTTTCTTTTTAACTGTTCTGCTTTTTTAATTGTCTCCATCAATTGAACTGTTTTAACGTGTTGTAGGGCGACCTTGAGTACCTTGAAAGGCGCCTAATATAAAATAAATGTATTTTCTTTTCAGAACTAACCGTAACACTGCTTTTTATCTTAACTGTACGCAGCTATTATGATAGAAACATCTTCCAGAGACAACGCTAATATTGAAAGTATGAGGCCAAATCATAAGAACATGCACGTAGTCAACTGGAACAACAAGCTAACGTAAAAAATATATGATTTCTACCACTTCATATACCTTTTGTACATAAATCAAGAGTAGAGCAGTAATGTGGAGGGGAGTAATGAGGGGAGGGGCAAGAAGAGGAACACACGCAGCATATCATCAGACTTTCAGTCACAACCTCCCAAAACCACAGAAGAATAAATAAGCCAAAAGTTGGAGAAAAAAAAGGGTAAGCGTCTGGAAAAAATGATCTCATGTTAACTCATGCCGCTTTACAGAACAATACCCAGGACACGACTAAATATTTTATTATTTTTAATTCTATGACAAACTTGTCAAACTGCAAGAGCTGAAGGTCCCTATTGGAAAGAGGGCACGATGGGGAGAGAGAAGAAGTAAAGGGGGAAAAACCTGGGTGGCCGACGTGCTGCATGAACGTGGGAACTGCTCGCTGGAAAAGTACTTATAAAGTTATTAATGGGAAAATTAAAGGAACATTCCCCCAATCAGTGAACCATCCGCTAACTCTGGCTAACGCTAATTACAAAAAACTACATGTGACAAATGTGTTTAGCATGAAAAGAAAGACACAGAGATCTTCAATTGAGGTTTTACTAAGTCTTGCTATTCTAAAACTGCTTTTCTGTAGCTGTTTCATCACTTTTGGTTTGAAGCTGTGAGAGAAGTGAGCATTAAACACGCCATGACTCCAACAGGTGTTTCTCAAGGTTTGGGGAAACTCTTAAGTTGTAATTCAGTTTCTTTGCTTCTTTGATTCTTTGTATGAGAATGTCTGATGTTTCCCCTTATTTTCCAACTTCTTTTGTTCCTATAAGTAGTTCTGGCATCGTATTGTGTAGGAAAGAAAGTAAAACGTGTGCTGAAAACACATTCTAGACAATCTGCCCAGAGGAAAAGGACTTAAGAGATTATGATTTACACTTGAACAAAACCCAGACAAAGACACATCAGGATGAACCTGAAAGTACAGCGGGTTGTAAGTGGTGGCATCAGGCATACACCAGAGTTTAGAATATGGGCGTTAAAACAAATGAAACATGGCACCCGTAAAATACACAGCAGAGAGTAGGTGACCTTCGTTCAGAAAATAAACACAGACATTACTCAGACTCCAGGGGGGGGGGGTTGAGGCAAGGTGCTGACACGGGTGACGGTGGGTGGGGGAGCCACGCGGTGAGGCTTTCAGCGTGGCAGTGGAGAGGGAGAGGGCCTTTTAGAAAGGAGGAGCTGAGGGGCTTGCAGAGGTTTGGCGAGTGAGAGGTGAAGGTTTGGAGAAAGGGGGAAGGAGTGGAGGAGGGGGGGGGAGATCTATGATGTGGTATTGGGGTTTATCCGACATCCACACACATGAACCCTGCCTTTCGCAGGCCACCCGGTGAACCCCCCCCCGGGACTGTCTGTTGACGAAAGTGAACCGACGAGTCGGGGTGTGAAGAGAGAAGGAAGGAAAGGCAAAGAGAGCACCGGTGACACAATGAAAAAGACGAAGATGGGTCTGGAGTTAAACTCATCTCTCTCACTCCTGCTTCCCACTGACTCCCTCCCTCTCACACAAAAACTACAAATGTGCTTTATTGACGGAGACCCTGATATGAGTATGGCTAATATACACAAGGTGTACACAGCAAACATACGTGTGTGTGTGTGTGTGTGTGTGTATGCAGTACAACTACATTATTCTGCCTCTGCTTAGACTTTGTCACACCAGCTGTTACTCCACTCTCACTCCAATGTTGTTCTGTATTTATATGAAAACAAGAGATGAGAATAAGGGTGAAAAGTGTCGAGGAGAGAAAGAGAGAAAGAAGTCGAACGAGAGAGAAGTGTCTAGTTTCAGATTTACAGTGGTTGTGGGAGAGATCTGGCAGTGCTCTCACAGCACACTGAGGACGGAGCCAGAAGAGGAGTAGGAAGACAGATTTACATGGTGAGAACTACTCTGGCAGCTCTGGAGCAGCACACTGGACACATACTGTTCTTCAGTGATCTCTATATTTAACAAATAATATATATATATATATATATATATATATATATATATATATATATATATATATATATATATAAATACTGCTTCAGCAGCGTGATAAAAACAATACACTTTTTTCTACCCGCAATGATCGTGTGAGATGATTGAAATCCTGGTTCCCAACAGACGTTGCTCCCATGCCGCCTAGCGGTACTTCGATCTTATTATGGTATTATAATGATTTATGGACTCCACGTACAACAGGGATTCAGTGTCAGGATGGTCTTTCTGCTATGTGCTGTAAGATATTGCATTTACAATGTAAGGACTTAAGGGCTAGTTTGCATTTGAAATGTAACAATTGACGTAAACAACTGTCTGGAGCAGGAATGTGTAGTTTTTAATCATTTTAAATGGGTTTATGGATATGACTGATCCGTCATCTCATGTTTCACAGTCTCTGTGGAGCACCAACAAAGAAAAAAAGGAAATTGTTGTTATTGTTTGCCATCCTCACGGCCTCTGAGAATGGCAATGTCAGTGGGTCGGTCCCATTTGATCTATATTGAAATATCTCATGGCTTGCTATCCAGACGTTGATGACTGCCACAAGATGAGTTCTAATAACTTTGGGAATCCCCTAAATTTCCATCATCAGATCAAAGATGTAACAACTTTATTACTCCAACATAATGCTGCCTCATTATTTCCATTTCTCGCCTCACAATAAGTCCCCCAACACATAAACGGTAACATGTAGAGAGGAAACTAAGCCATTCAGAGCTCCACTAAGAAACAATCAACAAATAGATTCATGCTGCCTGTCCTTAACTAATCCTAAATATAAGGATTTATTTTATTCATTGTGTTTCTTTGGCAAAATCCACTTCACATCCAGACATCTTGCAAACATTTTGGTTTGACATTGAGGTTGTTGCTGTCAAAGCTCCTTTGTTTACTTCCACAAACAATTAGTCACACCACAAACTATTATTAATTCCACTCTGTGTAACCGATAATAACAGAGCAGAGCAGGAAATGGGCCATTAAGTGAAGGTCTGACTAAACCCCTGCAGGTGTGTGTGCGTGTCTCTGGGTGTGTGTGTGTGTGTGTGTGTGTGTGTGTGTGTGTGTGTGTGTGTGTGTGTGTGTGTGTGTGTGTTTGTGTGCTTCTTTTGGGGTTTTACTCCTTATTTAAGACCAATATTTACCCAGCAGCCCCAGGGTGAGATTACCTCATATTCTCCCGCCCAGCTGTGCTTTCTCAGCGTTTCCATGACAACCGGCGGAATGTCCCATCATGTTTATCTGCCTGCCGGGAAAACAGAGAGCAAGAGGAAGAGGAGGCAGCGCAGGGAGATGGAGAAGATACACTTAGGTTGGAGTGTGTATACAAGGCAGACACTTGTGCTCTCACACTCTTGTGTATATGGAATAACCACACAGGAATGCGTGAGGCACAACGTCACTGTCGGTACTGATGGGACTGCTGTTAGAGCCCGTTCGCTCTACCAGCAGCATTTATACGCATCATATAATCAATTAATTAATGGTTTGAAGCAAACTATAATTTTTTGAAATACATAAGGCATTTTGCTAAAATGATAGCAATGCTTACTTCATAGCTTTAAGCATTTATAATTATTATACGTGATAAATTATTAGACTGAAGTATTCACATGGACCCTCATACAGCGGTTTGCATTATATCTTTCAAGATGTTATTTTTGCGTTTTTCTACTTTACAAAAATTACACTTGTCTGTTCCCACTTTTTCCATTGAAAACAGATTTACATTCAGTCCTGTGTGTTTGAATCTTAGCCTTAATATGATGACGTCCTCTCTCCAGAACTTTACATTTATGGATGTTTGTATATTGTTATAGTGCCCTCCTTTGCAGTTGTTCTCCCACTTCCTCTGCCACAATTCCCTCACTCCAGCATCACGAGTGTAAGTGCGCCGGCACAAGCCCCTGCAGTGCAAAACCTGTTTAGGGAACAACAACTTGGTAAGGTTTAGAATAAGATGGGATTTGGGTTTTTATTTTTAGTACAGATGTTGTGTGACAAATAAGTCAACGTTGACATCTGGTTTTACACGGTATGCAAACAACGCTCTCCTGGATGAGTCTGGTGGTTCTAAACCTGAGAGGTCATCAGGAGGAGGTCCAGACTTAGATCCCGGTCCAGTGAGGGTGTCTTGAGATACTCTGGTCCTGCTCTCTGGAATGAGCTGACTCATGACTTAAGGTCCACCGCAACTCTGTCCACATTGAAAAGCGGCCTTTCTTATTCTCCCAAGCTTAATTCTTATATGGGTGCGTGCATGTTTATGTTTTCTACCTATGTTTTTCTGATTATGGCTATCCAATATTCTTATATTTTTACTTTAAATATAAGTCAGTTGGAGCTAATAGATAAATACATTTGCTATTATACTATGTAGCGTGTCCTGGCTGACCTGGATTACATATGAATAGATTGAGATGTATACAATTTATAGAGCATTCATTTCTAAGCTACGCACAGTGTATGAGAACATCCTGGAGTGTTTGTTAATTGATCATAATAAACATACATTCACAAACAGGTTTGTAAATCTCAGGAACGGATATCATTACAAATGCTTACAACTGAAGCTATCTGTTTATACTCGGATATTGGATTTTTTAGGAGGTGAAGTTGCTGATAAAAACATTTTAAAATATCCTCTTATGTGTTTGAAATCATGTCTCATAATGTGTCAAAACCCATGAAAATTCTAAATGTTAAGTATAGCACAGTAAAAGAGTGTTACTAATCATGCTATTACTATTAATAAAACACCTCAACCTCTGACCTCCCAGAAGGGACAAGCCAAAGGATAACTTATCCTCATGGATCAGTTCATTCTTACAATATTAATAGTCCAAGTTCCTGAGTTAATGTAGCGATGTGAAGCTGAATGTGAGGATTCCCATGCCTCTGGAACCATCCGTCATCATGACTGGGCTTTAAAACCACCAGCTCTACAAAAGCTTAGCGCAGCACAGTCTCTCCTTAAACCACTTGACTTGCCCTTGAGTACGTTATTTAAACCCAAGAGACTAAAAGTCTGGAGGCTGTTTTTATTCTGAACAGAACCTGTGTTTATGTATGAAATGTGACCTTTCTCATTTAATTATTAGGGAAATCCGTGTTTGTATTCTTTGTCAAACTTTCACATTTAAGTATGATGTAATTACATTGTAGTTGATGTCCTCCCTGTAGGGACAAACTGAAATAACCACAAGCACTGTTAATGTCTCTGTGTCTCTCAGCTATGACAAAATGCACTGTATATACTGCACAATTGAAGCATGTGAACTTGTGGGAAATTGTGTATTATTTTGTGTCATTTTTGGTTTTCAGAGCATTGAACAATATAATTGGGTGGTTGAGCTTTAACCTGAAAGAACATCCTATTCAAGTCAGGTTTAAATGATCAGACTCTACTCTTTCTCAACATATTTGTCATCATCAGCAACCATAACAAGTTTGGTCTCAGTAATGCAAAGCTTGTTATAGTATCCAGGCCTATACACCAGTGGCTCTCTCAGCAGTCCTGCACTATGGACTCTGGGCTGCTATGGTAACGGACAGTTATTTGCTTTAATTTGCAACAGAATAGCGCGTGGTGTATAGTGACTGTTAGGGAATGTTCTATTTGGTCTTCTCCTGGCCTGTTTAAGTGATAAAAGTGTCATTATTTAGCCCCTGAAGCAGAGGGGAGAGTGCAAACAAGCCTGTGTGACCCTCTGTCAAGAGCCTCCGTTCTTCAGGAGCTCATTAAGGGCCTCCAGGAGGACAGCGCATCAATTGGCAGGGTCCTCCGGCGTCCTCTCTGCCTTTTTAAGCCTCTCTTCTCGGATTCACCCCACTCACCGGCCGACTAAAGCTAGAAATGGACCCAATTTAGAGGTAGAGGGGACATGAAAGATGTCACACTGTGAGGAGGCGTAGGCGACTTATTAAAACTGCAGGAAAGGTCCTTGGACTTCAGCCAAATAGGATCTCACCCTGTTGTGCTCTGACCGGATTTGGAGACATTTGGACTTGTTGAGATGCTCCTCTGTTTTGGGTTTCTCTGCTGAATTAGTTCAGCCAGTCCTGAAAGCGTTGACTGGTGTCACCTTTTCACTTGACTGAGCAGCAGACAGGCTATACAAGTGTGGTATTCTCCGTGAGACTGCTGTTCTGGGACTGAATGTGGAGATGCAAGACTGCTTCGTCGACTCCACGTTAATAGATTTCGTCAACGACATGAACCTGACGGAGTTTCCCCAGAAGTGCACGTCCGGACCGAAGCAGCAGGTGGATAATGACGCGGACAGCCCGAGCAGCCAAACGCGGTTGAGCGACTCGCCCTGGAGCGACCTGGAAGACGGGATGCACACCGCGGATATGTGCGGCGTGATGGGCGCGCAGAGGTACTACAGCCGCGGGGCGCACGGGCACCACAGCAAGTCCAAACGCAGGAGGATCGTCTCCGTGGTCCAGCGGCAGGCGGCCAATGTGCGGGAGAGGAAGCGGATGTTTAGCCTGAACGAGGCGTTTGATGAACTGAGGAGGAAAGTTCCTACATTTGCCTACGAGAAGAGACTGTCCCGTATCGACAGTCTCCGGCTGGCCATGGTCTACATCTCCTTCATGACGGACCTGTTGGAGAACACCTGAGCCAGAGTAGTTCAATATGAACTTTATTCCTGGGATATTGTATGGCGTTTATACATGAACTGTCCGAGCTGATGAGCTATTCCAAATGTACATTCATGTCATCTTGGGTCCATTTCTGAAATATAGAAAACCACATATATTTGAAACTGTCCCGACGTTTTTCACGACAACGTTTCACATATACTCCTCATACAGAAAGGTATATGTAATTACATAACGATATTATTTTGCCGATTGCATACATTATTAGATGTAACCTAAAAGAACCTCTACATATTGGAAATAATATATAACTTAGAATATGATCTGCCTTAAAATAAATATATGTACTACAATAATGTATGTGTTACTTGATCTATAGTTAAAATTAACAAGGACAAATATATTTAGGATCATACGTCCGTGCTTAGTCAATGACCCCAACTCTTCTTATTGTACGGCTGCATTCAATGATATTTTAAAAGTGTTAATGTTTGAACAAGTACGTTTCATTCTTAACTTAGAGGATGCGTTATATACATGTAATAGAGCTTTATATGCCTGACTGACGCTCCAGGTGTTATTTCAGCACCTCGGACAGCGGCAGTGTCTCACCTGACTGATGCAGACGTTGATGAGCTTTCCATCACAAGAAAGTGAGAACAAATCCGAAATTAGTAATGGCCTTTTACTGCCTTATCAACCGTGTCACGTGCTAATGAGTAAAGATTCAGCGGATTTGAATGGCACATCTGAAGCTCGCTGCGTGACGTTGGATGTTATCTTCAGCGATGAGGTGTGAATTGAGTCTGCTCAGGGAGACCCATGCAGGACCGAAAGGCGCTGGAGGTGAAGGGACCAGACCAGGACTGCTGCGGACCTCCTCGTATGTTACACTTCTCCGCAGAGGCGAGGCCTCTTTTAGATAACTTACACCACGGACCACCTCCAAAAGTTACCAGATCTAGTTTCAGCCACACCTCGCTGGATTTTTGATATTGTATCGTGCGTAATAAGCTTCAGAGCTGGGTGGTCATGTGTGCGTGTTTAGAGCGAGTATCTCTCTCTCTCTCTCTCTCTCTCTCTCTCTCTCTCTCTCTCTCTCTCTCTCTCTCTCTCTCTCTCTCTCTCTCTCTCTCTCTGCCAAGTCCGTCTTCATCACCGCCAGTGTTTGCATTGCGCTCCTGCAGTGCGCCGCCTCTCGCGGCCCCGCTGTGAGCACGGATCCGCCCTAAGAGCTCCCCGGGTCGGCCCGTCTTTTAAACCTGAGCCGTGGTGTCCAGATCCCTGCGGGAGTCGGACCCATTTAAGCGCATACCTCAATGCGGGGCCGCCGACGGGAAAATAAACACCTCGGTCTGCTTATACGAGCAGAGACCTCCTGCTGTGACAGCCTCCTGTGTTTCAGCGGGTCTGATATCTTTCACTGCCACCAATGCTCCCATCTCAGGCCGCGTCTAGACCTGTGCAGGGAGACTTGAGGCCTACAACAGACAGCAGGCTTGTGAGGGAATTGCTGTCAAGTTCTCTGTTACTTTGATTTATTTGCAACAGGAGAAGGTAAACGGAAGTCCACACACTGAAATATAGTATCATCGTTTAAAAATAAGTTGGGAAATGGCAAAAATTTGTCCTAATGGTAAAATGATATTGCTTTTTAATAAATCAAAGAGTGAGAGACGGCAATAAGCAGAATAACAGTTCCTGTTCTTGCACAAATCTACACCTGTGATTAAATTACTGTACACGCCCCCATACACCCCGTTGAGCAATCCGTGTTTTGTAAAGCAGCCTTAAGGAGCCGTCAACACAATGTTTGATATTGTAGCTAGAACTCTCCTTCCCCTGCAGTATTATGTTACACCCCTCCTCGCCCAATCACAGCGCTCCCCAAAATCCTCCTGCCCGCTATACTCGCTATAAGAGCCCCGGCCGTCCCAGTCTAGCAGACACCTCTCCCTCTCCCTGGCGCCCACTCCCCTTTTCAGGCCACACTTCTTATTACCTGTCGTATTTGTTGATGTTGTATCCAGTTGTTTGAATTTGTGTCAGGGGTTATTACGCTCCTACAGATCATTAGAAACGGTTTGGAAGAGACTATGCGGGAAGAGGACTCCTCCCCAATGGACAGTGCAGGGAACAGCGAGGAGGAGACCGACTGTCAGCTGCCGCGGAGAGGCGCGAGGAAGCGGCTGGCGACACGGAGGCGCGCGGACGACGACGAGGAGGAGGGAGACATAGAGAGTCCGAGTCCTGGGAAGAAGATATGCAGAAAGAGTTGCGACAGCGGAGGTGGCAGCGCCGGGAGCGGTGACAGTGAAGCCAGCAGCAGCCCCGAGCTCTCCTTCGATGACCTACAGACACAGCGCGTGATGGCCAACATCCGCGAGCGGCAGCGGACGCAGTCCCTCAACGAGGCGTTCACGTCCTTACGTAAGATCATACCCACCCTCCCCTCGGACAAACTCAGCAAGATCCAGACGCTGAAGCTGGCGGGCCGGTACATCGACTTCCTGTGCCAAGTTCTGGAGAGTGATGAGCTGGATGCGCGAGGGACCAGCTGCAGCTACGTGGCGCACGAGCGCCTGAGCTACGCGTTCTCGGTCTGGAGAATGGGGGGCTCGTGGTCCTTGTCTACAACTACCCACTAGCAGGGCTGCTGTGGATAGTACAGAAAGGTAAGATGAGTGACTTTCACTATTCATCTAGCAGGGAAACTATATAGTTGTGCCAAAATGCACATTTTACGCACGACCACCCGGATGGAAAGTGGCTGTAATGTTCCAATACACTTTAGATAAAATATTGTTATGGCATAAACCACCCCTGAAACACATACATCATACATGAGTACGTTTTTAATGAAATGAGTCACTAGACTGACTATAAATATTACACACATGATCTGTGGACAGCCACCCAATTTTACCTTCTACCCTAAACTTAAGCTCATGCTGCTATGTTCAAAATGTGAAATATGCTGGGTTTTTCGAAATACATAGAGATGTTTACATTTCTTATGGCGGGCTATCATAGTCACAACCAGATTACACCGCTGTAAAAACTGCCTAAACTGTCAGTTTTAAAACCATAGCGGATTTTTCTTCATGAGATTTATATTTCTTTCACAGATTTTCCGGACTGAACAACCAGTGGATCTGATGGACTGAAACAAGCTTCACAGCTGAGGGGCCAGGCGCTGTGCTTCAGGCCTCAGTGGAGAGGGGCCTTTTAATATCTCCCATTGCAAGGACTGTAATGTTTGCAAGGGAGCACTTAGGACAGACAGGACGGATATGAAGGAAGAAAAGACCACTGCGACTATGAATGTTGTAAAAACAAAATGAGCTCTGAGGAACTGCTCTGTTTTGAAACATGAGAGACAAATGACAATTCATTCCACATTCCCTGTGACAATGTTTCACAGCAAATAAAGTATTTTGTATTTATTTTTCTACACAGACTCAAATTTTCTTTTCCCCCTCAAATAAAGGTTATTTATTCTTGGGATACCACAGAATGCTGAATGGATCAGAAGTCTGCACATTTTGAGTGTTGTAAATATTTGGTAATATCTTGAATAAAAGAAATTAAAGTATCATGTGTCCCTCTACATTGTCTGGATATATAGGTGTTTAATTCAGCTCTGACAATAGGCTGAGTTACAAAATAATAAAACAAGGGTTATTTGACACAAAAAATGGTTTTAAATACCTGACATTTTTGGTAAATAACCCATTTCCAATAGTCTCAGTGCTTTGAGAAAATGTAGAGAGTATATTTTCATTGTTTGTTGCTGAATCTCCAGTTAACTATTAAACCACAGTGAAGGAGGGAAAGAAAACATCTCATACCCGTGGTTTAGTCTGTAGTTATTTCTTGAGCTCAGGGATCTGGGGAAGCCATAATTAGCCGGTGGTCTATTTGAACAGCGTGAATGTAGAGCTGTGGGAGGCATGCATGATATTCCCAGATGTCCTCCAAGCCACAGGTCAGCATGGGAGTCTCCTGCAGGTGCTACAGCAGCTACACCAAGAGCTCTGACAGATATAAGGGGTGGATGCAGGTCATAAAGCAAACTTGATAGCCCATGTGGTTACATAACTGATGATAAATAAGTATACTGTCTTTTGTTATTTAACCATATTCCAAATTAAAATAATTGCATGCAGGTTATATTAAAATGATGCATTCAGGTTGTGCCACACAAAACAAACGTAATCAAATCATTTGCATACAACTAGCCCTAGAAATTGAGCAAGTATACAGATTTCTTCACAATCAATCAACAATCACACACATTAACCAAACCCATCAGAAAGCAAGTCTTCTTGAGCAGAACTTAATTAATGAATCACCAATTGAGCATTCCTCATGCAAAATATTGTCTTTATAAGATGTATAAATTCAATTACCAAAGCATTGTCTGCACTAAAATAGACTCTTAGATGTAATCAGGGGATGTAGGACTAGATCAGACCAGGTCTGGGACTAGATGGGGCCCCATTGCCTTTATTTGCCAAAAGTTTCCTTCCCGTAAATGTCCCGTGATGAATGCTGAAAGACAACACAGTCCCTACAGGACGAGGCTTTTACAGGAGGACTTGGAGCTGTCTCAGATGAAAGATACTGAGAAACACTTCATAGTGCGTTCCATATCTCTCCACAGGGTTGTTGAGCGATGATTATGAGCATTAAGTGTTTTTGCTTCGCGAGTTGCGTGCGGAAGGTAAAGCCATCAGCCCTGACCCGAGGTCCTCGCCCGCCATCGGGGGGAATCGATTCCCACCCTTAGATCACCGTGGCCGTGTTATCTTAAACTTGAGGCTGTTGCTCTGACACAGAGGAATGTCACCTCTGAGGCTTCGAAGCACACACACACACACACACACACACACACACACACACACACAGAGACACACACATATAGGTTATACACACACTGATGGAGATTTCTCACGCCTACTAAACAGGGAAATACATTCCACAGAAAGAGAAAGGGGAAAGAGCGACTCAGCTCCTGCCACCCTTTGATGTTTGAAGGCAATGGGATGACCGCTTGTTATCAGCGTGAAGGCATCTGGCGCTCTGGTTATAAGTGTGCTATGATACACTCTTTGATGACTGACACACTCTCTCTCCCGCTCATTAATCACAGGTTGTATCTCCTTGCTATGGGCTTGCAGTCTACGCTGAGTCAAAGGTGCAGGCCTGTGTTTCTTTTAGTAATACCAGGAGCTGTAAATCTTTGTAAGAATGGGTTCCTCACACTTCTGCAGTTGGTACATCGGGTTCTTTGTCGGCTCGTTTTAGCTAGCACAGGTCTTCCTGTCTTACCTCTCGGTTTTACCTGTTTCAGCTTGACGCTTCCCTCATTCCCATTTCCCTCTGCAGTTCTCCCTTTTACGGGGTAACAAGAGCCGGTTAACATGAAACCTCAACAATACAGAAAGACAGTGGGAGAGAGGGCTGGACTGAGACACACACACACGCACACACACACATGCACACACACACACACACCCACACACGCACACACACACACACAAGGAGAGAGAGACTATTTGCAAGCCTGGTTTCCATTAGTGCTAATTATGTGTGTTTCATCTCAACTTGAAGCATTTAGTGTGTGCGTGTGTGTGTGTGTGTGTGTGTGTGTTCAGGTTTAACTGTATATATGTATTTGTGTGTACATTGGGGTACATTTTTGTTGATGTTCTGCTGCTTTTGACTCATGTATTGCAAATCAAGACGACCATACCTGAAGACATTCTCTAAAATACTACTGTGCGTATCACGGCCACCTCCATCTCCACTGCTGTATAGCAGAGATTGTGAGCATATTTAAATTGATTGAAGAGATCTCAAAAGTGTAATTCTCCTTTTTCCAGCCTTTTCTGTCTTTTAGTTGATTACAGGAGGCATCTAATACGTTTGGTGTGATGCGGTATAGAAACATGTAATGCAGAAACAACGGTATTTGGTCAAAGATGTCTTGCTCATCTTCTTCAAAACTTGTTTTTAAAGTTCTCATTACATCCTGAAGGCAATCAGGGAATAGGATGCTCCCTCAGAGAGAGAGAGAGAGAGACACGGCATCTGTGGCTGCATAGGACTGAAGGCCTGTTACTCATTTCATTTGGCCCGTACGTAGTGATTGGAGGGCTGTCTGTCTTCCTGCACCCATCCTGTCCATTATTCATCAGTCTTCCACAAGCAAATGTATCAATGTTCATTGTTTACAATCATTATGATATTTCTATGTTAATATTGATAGTTTTGTGAGTGATCTTGGAAGGAGGGGCAACCATGAGTTTGGATAGTTGGATACTTTTTTTAATCTTAGCTCATCCTAATTTCTCAAGATGACCAAATGTATCTTTAAAACACTCTATTCAACAGGCTTTGTTGGCATGACATTTGATGCGTGTTGCCAAAGCACGATTACGGTTATGAAATACAATGAATAAAATAAAATAAACAAAAATAGAACAAAATAACAAAAATAAAGTGATTAACAATACTATATGATGGAATAAAAAAAGAACCTTAAAAAAGTAAATGAAATGAAATTATATAAACTATACAAGTAAATGTAAATAAAGGAAATGATGGTGGTAATCAGAAAAATTTCATCCGACTAGTTGTTTCTTTTGTTGTGGCAGGAAGTGACGTATTTAGTAGCCAACACTGCATATTCTGTCGACTTATTCATTTCAGAAATCAAAGCAACTCTTTTCACATTTTGGTAAAAATGTTTCTGTAGTTGTGATATATTAACTATTTAATTCTGACTCCACAGCTCCCTCAGCTCAATGACAGCACAGCCTGTCCGTCAAAAGATGTAATTATTATTTAATATGTACCGTATATTTATTATGGAGTACATACAGCGTCTTACGGGTCAAACTGGTTCTTTATGTGTCAGGTCTAGATAAGAAATGGGGTTGTTGTTTCAGAGAAGTTGAAATGACTTTAATCCTTTGTGAAACATTTGTAGTGAAGTATAAAATGAAGCATTTGTGAAAGGGAGCAGGAAGGAAAAGAGTGACACAGGAGTGACAGATAGGAAGTGAGGGCAACGCAGCCCAGTAACATAATGAGCGTTCACACATTCCCTCAGGTCGGTGCCAACTGCACCCATCACTCCTGACCTGCGACCTCTCAAAATGACCCCGTCCCCGGACAACAGGGACCCCCAGCTGGACCACGAGCCACCACATTCACGTCGACAAAGCATCCACTCTGTTCACTAATACCTCTCAGATGGATGGACAGAAGAGTACAGAGAGACGGATGGCGGAGAGAAACATGTTGGCGTTTCAAAATGAACCGACAAGTGAGAAAAAGAGGAAGCAGCTCAAGAAAAAGGGGGCAGGAAGGAGGGAACAAACTTATATGAATCCTCTCAGCGCTCCGGCCCGAGGCTGTTTATCTTGCAGATTGAGTTAAGCGCAAGCCTCTTATAACTCTCCACATACCAGACAATATCACAGTGACCCCGTTTTAGGAATATAAACATACGGGCTTTATCAAAGACCAGCGTGGCTCATTCAAACACATCAGCTCTTTCTCCTAACTTAATTAACCTTGCCTTATACAAAGTTCCTTTATTGGATTTGGAGTTTTCTAATTCTGGCTTTAAATGGGGAACTTTAGGGGTCTGTTGATGGAGATTGAGTAGGTTTTCTCCATGTTTACCTTATAGAACCACAGTGGTCTCTTATCATGCATAAGTCTATGGACTATCAGTGTGGAAAAGCCTTGAGGTCACGCACAACACACTGTGTGTTTTTTCTACAGAGAGAGGCCATTGTCTGACTGAACATAGGTCCATTCACAATGACGCGAGTGTGGCTGTCAGTGGGGAAATGTATGTTTCCTTGTTGTGTTAATAGTAGAGAAAAGTGTCCTGACTCTGACCAAACACACACTCTCACACACAACACACACACACACAAGCGCACACGCAGTGTTGCATCATCCTGGATTATATAAAGTTTGAGCTTTTCTCTGTTGAAAGCAATAACCAGAGCAGAGCCGTAGTTTACTGGTGTTCTGAGCGGCCCTCTCATGAGTGAGTATGTGCGCACATACATACACACACACACACACACACACACACTCACACATACACACATGCACAAAAGGGCAAAGTTAGGGGTGACTTGGCAGTCAACGCAACTCCAGCCTTAGTGTTGGTCTAAGGGGAGCTGGGCTGGAAGAGAAATAGAGGTAGAAATCTTCAGCCTTCCCGCTGGTGTTCACTGTGGGGTGGTCTCTCTTTCTTTCGCCACCTTCTTTATTTCTCCGTCCTCAGTATTTCTCTCATGACTTTGAGGTGGTCTGTCTTGATTGAACGCTCTCTTCTTGTCTATCGTATAATCTTCTTTGCTTTGTTTAATATCTCCCCTCTCTTATTTCCTCCTCTTTTTTTCAAAGTCCCTCCCCTTTTCCCTTTTTATGCCTTTTCCCCTTTTTGTTTACCTCCACACACAAATACAAAAACACTCATCAGGCCTCATTATTTACTCAGTGCCGTTCGCCAAAAGAATGTGTGCGGCGCCAGAATGTGAGTGTGCTTGGAGGAGAACCAAGCCGAGACGAAAAGAAAGATGCCGGGACTGTAAGAAAACAAAGTCTTGCTGATGCGGTGATTATCGCTGGCCTGCATTCTTCAAGCCAATTGTCCTCTGATTCAGTGTCTGCGTTTGATGTATTTCTTTATGTGGCAAAAAGTTGCAAAATAGAACAGTCTACTTCTCTTTCTCCCTTTCTTCTCTCTGAGAAGGGGTTGGTTGTGGGATTTTATAAGCCTGGCGTTTGGTGTCACATGAACCGTTAGCTTGTTTTTTTCAGGTCCTGTAAAACCGGCCTAAATGCCTCATAACTCTCCTTCCCTGGCTGCTTGGTGATGGTTAGTGCCAACTTCTAACGTCTCTCTCATACGCACACATACACACATACACACACACACACACACATACATCTACACACACACACACAACTAACAGAAAAAGTGTAAAACAACACCACCTATTTAAAAAAAGAGGCAAACGGTCTTGTCGAGTGTGTGTGTGTGTGTGTGTGTGTGTGCGTGTGTGTGTTTCCAGCAAACTAGTGTCAAGAAATGATGGCGTAGTAAAAAGAAAGGCGCCAGGATTACAACAGGCCAGAGTGTGTGAGCACATGCATGTGGGAGAGTTATAAATAGTTGGTTCATCTGGAGTACATTTCAGTGTATAAGTGAACAGGTCCGCTACCTGCAGCCGCAGAAACCTCAGAACAGACACTGCCAAGCCCCAAGCTGGCCTCACACACACACAGACAGAGAAAAGTAATCAATAAAGACAAAGTAATCTAGTAAAACTGAGTTTAAACACAATGCTGAACACACACACACACACACACACACACACACACACACACACACTGTCGATCTGAGAGGGAGTGCCTCACACGATAATACAACCTGACCGTGGTGAATCTCCACAGCTTTGAGTTAAACAGGGGTTATAAGACCGAGGGTTATTAGAAATATCAACTCTGCTATTAAATGGTGGGCCAAACGTGACTTTAAAGGGAGGAGAATAATAATGTCTAAACAATGTTATTTAGCGTAGAACTGGCCGTACACCACTTCCTGAGGCCTGCACACGCATGAACAGCACCTGTATTAATGCACACGTCCACACAGGGAAGGCTTTGCCCTGAAGTAATACAGGTTGCGTTGTCCAGAGAGAGTAAAATGCTCACATGGTGCTATTAAAACCTTCACTGACCTTCATCACTAACAATCCTGCTTTATAAGATCATCCACTGGGTTACATTTATTACCTGTATTTTGATAAAATGTCTGGACCCCTCTCCTCAATCCGTAATCTATGTGTTTTTTTACAATCTTTATTCATACACAAATCTCTCAAGACACAATATATTGATAAACTTTTATATCCTTCTAAGTCCTGCTTTCACTTCTTTCCAAGTTTGCCACAAATGTAAGGAGTTGGTGCAGGAAGTGGACCCTCCCCCCATAGCACAGTTACACTCACACACACTGAAACCCGAACCACAGGAAGTGGTCCTGCGCAGCATCATGTCAGGGCAGATTAATTATTCACCATTTGAAAAATGCACCTTTTTCTCCTCTCCTACAGTTCCCTCTTTACACTCTACGTTTTCATTCGAGGTCCTCCAGAGAGGAACAGTCAAGGAGACAAAAAGCTGCTACCTGCGTTATCTCAAACTGACCTGCGATCAGACTCAACATGAGAAGTTGCTGCTGTGGTCACACAAGCCCCCAAATTCCAGGAAATATTCTCCTGTGGTGTTCCCTGAAGACTTGCGGTATCCTGCCCACAGTATCCCCACAACGCTTTTGTGGAATTTCCTAAATGGATGAAAAAGCAGGTTTATTTAAACTCTTTTGAAAAGTGAAACATATACCTTCCTTATCTCTCCATGGCTGCATTATTTAACGGTATAAACCAAACTGTGAAAAGGCTGAGGGAGAGAATAAAAGGAAACATTTTGTGCTGGTATTGAACAAACTGAATAAACACTAAAACCACCCAGTTAGCACATAATGTGGGTTATTAACTCTGTAAAACCTCCTTCCAGTGACTTCACCAGCAAAGCTGCTTTGTTCAAGCAAGTTCACAATTCAAAATAGGATGAAAAATAGCTTTGTGTTTATTTAGAATTGTACATAACAATACTTGAATGTATTGATAAAGTAATTACATGATGTTTTCAAAATCCTGTGAGAAATTCCAAAATCTTTTTATTGATACGTGATTAAACTGGGGATAGAAAAAGTTTTCTATTATTATTTTTGTATTCTAGTGACATTAATCATAACATGTGTTTTATAATTTAAATGTTTCAACCCCATAATAATCAACATGCACTTTGACAGTGAATGTTAAACAAGTTAATTACAGCCTGTGCATGTGAAGTCCATGCTCATCACTTGACAACAAAGTATGTCTGTACGTTTAAAGACATGTATCCTCACCTTTTATTCTTAAATTGTTTTAGCTAAAGCAGCATCTATACATCTATATATATATATATTGCTTCATCTATAGATGAAGCAATATATAACATATACAAAATGCACAATATATACACAATATAAAAAATATATTACATTATTTTAAATTAACTTATTAAACAATAGTGCAAATATATTGTTATACAACTACAACCCAAATACACTGTTGTTACATCTTGTACAACTACTATAACACACATAACTATAACTATAAAGTTAATGCACTGGGCAGGAATGATCTCCTATATCAGGAATGTTCTCCTGTATCAGGAATGTTCTCCTGTATCAGGAACATTCTCTTGTATTAGGAATGTCTTCCTGTATCAGGAACATTCTCTTGTATTAGGAATGTCTTCCTGTATCAGGAATGTTCTCCTGTATCAGGAATGTTCTCCTGTATCAGGAACGTTCTCCTGTATCTGTTCTTGTGAAGCGGAGCTGAATCCGTCTGTTGGAGAACGTGCTCCGCTGTCCCTGCAGGAGGTGGAGAGGCTGGTCCGGGTTCTCCAATATGGACAATCATTTCTTCGGTGTCCTCCTCTCCACCTCCTGTTCCTGATAGTCCTGTTTGCAGCCATTGATGGAGCCGGGCTTCTTCCAGTTTGTTGAGTCTGTTGGTGTCTCCGGCTGCAACGCTGCTCCCCAAGTAGACTACTGAGAAGTCCAGAGCACTGGTCCAACAGACTGGAGGAACATCTCCAATATCTTGCTGCACACATCGAAGGATCGAAGTACATTGTCATTGCAAACACTGCTACAGTGATATGAGTGGTATAGGCTCAGCTGGTAGGGCAGGTCTTCTTAAATCATAGAACTTGATTTTGATACGAAGCTTCTCTCTTTTGGTTGTCAAACCATCCTTGAGCAAAACACGAACCTCAAACCTTTCCTTTGTGTACGCATGGATGGATGAGGGACATGCTTGTTCTACTCTGGTTTAAAACAATGTGTAAATTAAGTCAGACCTCTTTCATAGCTAACAAATGTATTTAATTCAATTCAACTCAGTTTATTTGGTCCAGCCCAAAATCACAAATTAAAAATGTGCCTCAAAGGTCTTTACAATCTGTACACATACGACATCGCTGTCCCAGGACCTCACATCGAATCAGGGAAAACTCCCCCCAAAAAACAGAAACACCCTTACACGGGGGAAAAAGGGAAGAAACCTTCAGGAGCGCAACAGAGGAGGATCCCTCTCCAAGATGGACAGAGGCAATAGATGTAATGTGTACAGAATTAACAGCGTTACAGAGTTACATAAACACATTGAATGAATATGACAGAAATGTATGAATAATGAGTAGTAGGCATGTATCAAGATCCAGATTTCCACAATCCATGCAACAGAAGGAGGGAAAGAGGAGAGGGGGTTAAATGAAGTCTTTATGCGTTGTACTTCTTGTTACTTCTTCCTGTATACTTTCATTATGCATTGTGGTCAGTTTCTGTCTCTCTTTGTGCAATTTCATACCAAGTATTATTCACTGAAAAATATTTTCCCCACCAGGCCGCTAAACTATCCAGCTTATGTTGCGCATCTGCGTCAGCATTTCGTATGTGACCGCAGGGATGTGCACCCAGCGGTACAATGACACAGTCGCTTTTCACCAGGAAGTATCCACTCTCCTCCTGTCACGTTGTGACTGTGTGGATTGAGCTGAGGTCAGGGCCAGAAGGTTGTGTTAAGTGGAGTTTGGAGGAGCAGCGGCCAAACACACTTTCCCCTCAGGCAAGTGGTCAAGGGACAATTGAGGGCACGCACACACACACACACACACACACACACACACACACACAAACGCACACAACCTCATGCACACTCGCACATACCCACAAGCGGTTGATTCTGAAATAAACATCTTGCCCCGTTAATACCCACAGTGCCTTGGGCTGCTTGGCCCACTGGCCTACCCTGGTGACCCTTGTTACCTTGGTGATTAGATATTGGGAGCCCTCATCTGCAAACATTTAGCCAGTGTCACCCTGCCACCGCGGGCTCAGCAGCAACACACACAAACATGCAACTGAGGTCACATTGTGCCACATAATTAACAACTGACAAATGAATATCTTGTCTCTGCGACTGCTTTTGGACATAAACATTTGAATGCTAATCTATTTTTACAAGTGAAACTCTGCCTAAAGCATAAGTATAACTATCTCAACTCAAGGTGGCTGTAAAAAGGTTACAGTTTGTTTTTTTGGACAGAAAACAGTGAATTCAGCAGCATAATCCACACTGTTTTACAAATGCTAAATTTGTTGTTAGAATCTGGCTACTGACACACTTTTTGTGAGAATTTGTCAGACCAGTACCGTTACATCAAAGAGGTGATTATGTATCTATATATATACATATAATTGTAAACATGTCTGTATCACTTCACTGTAAAAAGACGTAACACTTGGTTTACAAAATGCTCAAAACAATCTCAAAATGCAATGCGTTAGATGAAAGTATAGACTTGTTTTCTTTCATTGAAAAAGTTTACATTTTTAAGATCCAACAACAAAGAAATGTACCTAAAACACACATTTCCTTCGTCATTAAATTACCATTGGCGGTCACATTCCACCTCCTGATCTCTGAACTATGACACGCAGGTCCTCCTCCTGCAGGCCAAACCACCGTGGACACTGTGCCTCAGGTCACTCGTTGGCTTACTAAGCAAAGGAGGTTGTTACTTCAGGTTATAAGTCTCCTCTAAATGACACATTTCAAGTTTTAAAGCCCTCACTTGATGTATGGTCATCCAAGAAATACAAACAGGTGAAATTGATGTTGGACATCCAAAAAACATAACATCCTAGTATTGACCACAACATAGTGTTCTCTTAAAAGTACCAGATGTGCTGCTTGAGTAGGGATCGGCACACAGCCTCTTTGGCCCAAGTCTTTCACATTAAGAGTAATGGAGCAGGTAAGACATACACAGTCGGGCCGAAGCTCATGATAGAGAGGGCAATACCACAAAAAGAGAAACACATATGACATCTGAGTCTCGGTCAAGAGAAACCACCAATTAAATAATCAGTACGAACCAGAGCAGGCTGGCATACACAAGCAGCTGCTGAGGGCTCTGCAGACCACATGACAGCCTCAGTTTTTCTTAAATCATAGGTTCACAATTTCACTCTTAAAACAATAGTCAAGTGCTCATGTAAGCAGTGAAACAGTTTGTTTATGCTTTGATTATTCCTCGTCCTTTTCTGGTGTAAAAAATACACAGTCCTTGTTCTGTGCAAAAATGCCCTCAAAAGTTTATCTGAAGTAAATTTGAGGATCAAGCCGTCTGACTTTAGGGCATTTGTTAAAGTTATATTCACTCTTAAATTGCATGGAAGGCTAGTAACAAAAATAGAGAATTTTGTTTTGTTTTCACTTTACTTATAATGAATATATGTTTTTTCTATAGCAGACCTCAACTTCTTCTCAGTATGTGATTTATGTAAGTGGATCTGCTGTGCTTTGTGCTCTTCTTCAAAGGATTGTTGGATGTTTGTGAAACTATGATTGCACAACGTGATTTATTTGAGACGTTCCACTTTTTCCTTTTAGGACGTCCACTCGCGCTTCCAGGAGCTTGTGAAGGATTGATAGTGACATCTAGTGGCAAAGATACAACACTGCAGGTTAGGCGTTGTCATAGTGCAGTGGGCCCCAATCTAAGGCCCGCGGGCCGGATACGGCTCGCCTCCACATTTGGCCTGGCCCTCTGAATAATACCAGGGACGCATTGGGATTTATTTTTTATTTTTTTCAGTCTGGCCACGCAAATCCTAGACTAGCCCCTGTCAAATAAAACGGAATAATGGCGACTTAGTTGTTTCTGAGCCTGCTTGCTTTGTGGTTTTTAGGGACGTTGATGAGAGAGCTGCAAACAGCGGTGTCTACAAGCCTATAAAAGGATTATAAGGAAGGAACACACACGTTTTGAAAGACTGCTCAGGCCATTTGAGTAAGAGATTCTGCTCTAACAACTAAGCTAAACCTTTACCTGTTAAGATTGTGCACGGCACAACAGAAAATTAATGTTCAATACACTTTTTTTCTGTGAAAATCCCAGAAAGGTTTATTAATATTTGGTTATGTGTGGCTTTCTGGAAAACAATACATGTTTACATTTAGTCATCCCTGCGATCGTCACACTTTTTCTGTTACAAACTGACCCCGGCCCCCATCAGAGAAGGGGAAAGTTATGTGGCCCTCACAGAAAAAAGTTTGAGGATCCCTGTCATAGTGTCTCTGAAGCATATTTTTAAAAAAAAGTTGTTTTAGACTGTTTGAGAAAGTGCTGCTCAGAGCTTTGAAGACATGACATGAAAAGAAAAGTCTTTTTTGTATTTTCTTTTATTGTTTCAAATGAAAGGCACGTAGTGCCTTGATCAGCTCACCTGCAAAACCGGTTGATCAACAAGCCACTGTTATCTTGATTCCAGCACAATGTGACTTTACTTGACCTCTCAGGACTGGATTCAAAAACAACAATAAGCTTGTCACATGTTTTGCTCGTAACCAGCCTGTAACTCATAAAGCCTGAGTATAAAGTCTACTGTTATAAGTTGCCTGTCGGTTTTGCGTGTTGTGAGTAAGACTGACTCCCAACACAACAAGAGAAAGGGAAATAGACACACAAGAAACATGAGAGGGCATGGGAGATATCTTTTGTGTGTTCCTGGTTTGTAGAAGAATGAGCAGGCTGGTGAGTGCGCTACGCTCTCTTGGACATAGAGGAGCCAGAGACTGTATTTTCCTCCATCCTTGCCTCCATGCCAGGGCTCTGTCCACCTGGATACAGGTAGCTATAACACTGTGATCTCTTGTAGCTAACACTCTTTTTCAACTACCATCAATTTGAACAAATTGGTAGTTTAAATAATTTCACAAATGTAATTTAACATAATGTAGTTGCAATATATACATTACATTACATGTCATTTAGCAGACACTTTTATCCAAAGCGACTTACAATAAGTGCATATAAGAATCTCACAAAAAATTGGTTAAACTTCATCAAAACATAAGCATTCTTCCAGACAACACCTAACAACCTCCAACATAACGTATAATAGATCTACCATACATTGTTAATCATATTCTCTTGTATTTGGGTCAGTCTGTCGTGATTATCGCTGCGTCCGTTTCCGTCAATCAGTCACGGGTGTGTTCTACGTCATCGCGTCCCAGCCAATCGCGTGGCGACGTCCAGGAACAGGCACCCGAGACGTAGTTCTTGCAAACATGGCGACGCTCCGAGGAGGGTACGGAGATTGGAAATACGACCGCTTTTAACCGAGAAAATAACCTCCTCTTCGCATGGTACGATGTGGTGGGGTTAGCCAGCGCCAGCGCACGCACAGCCTGCTAGACCATGTTCGCAGAGGTAAGTTACCGCCGGCGGAAAAGACGCGGGAGTCGTAAACCTTAGTTTGTTTTCCAGTGACAGACACGGCTAGTTAGCTCGTAGCAGCTAGCGCCGTAGCGTTAGCACCGTAGGTAAACACACACAGCCCGACAGCGAGAGGACGACGCCGGGAGAGGACGGCACGGGGAGAGGGCGACACACACCCTGACAGGGAGACACACGTCCAGACAAGGAGAGAGGACGACACACACCACGAAAGAGAGAGAGGTCGACACACACCCTGACTGGGAAAGAGGACGACACATGCATAGACAGGGCGAGAGTACGACACACACCCAGAAAAAGAGAGAGGACGACACACACACAGAACAAGAGAGAGGACGACACACACACACACAGAAAAAGAGAGAGGACGACACACACCCTGACAGGGCGAGAGGATGACACACACACACACACACACACACACAGAAAGGGAGAGGACAACACACACCCAGACAGGGCGAGAGGAGGACACACACCCAGACAGGGCGAGAGGAGGACACACACCCAGACAGGGCGAGAGGAGGACACACACTAAGAAAGAGAGAGAGGACAACACACACCCTGACTGGTAGAAAAAGACGACACACACATAGACAGGACGAGAGGATGACACACACCAAGAAAGAGAGAGAGGATAACAAACACCCTGACAGGCAGAGAGGAGGACACACAGCCAGACAACCGCTGGGCTTTAAGAAGTGCTGCCCGTTTAAAAGAGGCGGTCAGCTCAGGATTACACAGTTCCCGCTCAGTTAATACGATGAGCTCCTCGTTGTCAACAACGTGCTGGAATTAGCTCAACAAAGGCAATGTTGATAGTACGTTTATATTATGATTAACGTCCTTCACCAGCGAATTTCTTCATCACAACAAACACAGGTGAGCTGACAAGTAGCCGCGGCTGTTTGGACAGGGAATGAAACCTGACCTCGTAATGGAGGAGAAACAAAGTTACAACATGGCATCGGCCCAGTTGACCGCTGTGGACTAACTAACATCACCGTTGACTAAACTGTTTTCTGTGATGAGAGGCTAACGCTTATGTTGGAATATCGAGCACATTAAGTGGCGTGGCATTTCATGCTCATTTTACATTTACTTGAGGGAAAGACGTGTACACAGATTTCTCTTTCCAGTGACTGTCAGGCTGAACATCTCCTCTAATCAGACTCCAACATCGAGTCCAACACATACTTCCCCGAACATATTAACCGGGTGTCTTTTGTTGCTGGTCAGTGGTCGATCACTCAGCCTGACAGGCCGGTTTGTTATGACACTGTAGATTTTCTACAGGTTTTCTCACTTGTTGCAGTTTCTCGCTGCGCGTTCCCTGATTTACGGTAGATACACGAGCGCCACGGCGTCCGCTCAGTAGACTGCACTGTCCACGTCACCTGTGAGGCAGGTAACCGAGCAACACACAGGCTCCTCTCCAGCAGTTTAAATACAGGTTTAGACTCGGTAATAAGGCTTTAGCTACATCGCTATCCTGCATGTCTGACAGGGAGTCCTGATGTCTGTGTGACGTGCAGTCAGGTGGTAAACTACAGCTCGGTAGCTCTTTGCAAAATGTTGTCACCGCTGTCGCCATTATCTCTTAGGATCTTTCATTGGAGGCGGTTTCTTCTGTATTGATAAAAATCAGCTGGCTTTAGTCATCCGTTTACCTTCTGGTCATTTGTCTTTCATCTCCTTGTCTTGTCTGAGTGCATGTTTGCAGACTTTGCACACAACATGTTGATCCAAATGCCCCTCCTGTGTTTTGAAGTTCTGTGGCACATGAAACAGTAACATAGAGTTTGTCTTTAGACATCGACAAAGACTTTATTTCTGTCGGACTGTGATTTACTCCTTTGAGCAAACGGTGTCGACACAGTTTGATGAGTACACATTTGTACACCGAGCTATTTTGATGATGGGGGATGTGATTGCATTGTGTGTTCATCCACAGACACACCGTTATCTCTGTTTGTTATCAGTGGCTAAATCTCTTTACGGTGTCTTAATTAAAGCTTGGTAGATATTAAGGCCAGCAGACAGTCACCTCAGACCTGCCTGTCATCTATTCCATCTCTCCCTCATTCCTTAAAAAGAGACGTGAAGTGTAAGTGCATATAAGCAGCTGCACTGCCAATCAAGCCGACACATATCAATAATCTGTCTGGCCCTGTGTCTTGTGTCCAGATACATCCAAAGTGTGTCGAGGTTTAAGCTGAGTCAGGATGCAGGTCACACTTGACATCACAGTCTGACCTGTTGTTATTGTTCTATACTTCATTGTGTGCATCAGGTTTATGTATAGTGTGACTTGCACAGCTCCAGCTACTAAACCAAAACAAACAACACATGTGGGGCAGCACGGCTGATGCAGAAGCTGACTACTGCTGGCGGTACGATTCCCAGAAGCTGTGCTGTGTGTTCCAGTTACTGTGATGCGGACAGCTACGCGATTCCTCCCATTTAATTGGGATCTTGGGGAAATCACCTAAACCTCCAGTTATACCTTATCAAAGAAGTTTCCCGCTACTATAAAGTGAAAAGACGTAGAGGGGAACTTTGAGTATATATCAGAGAAGGCATGTGGTTATTTTCTGCCCCCTCCAGCGTAACAGTGGAGGTAACGGTGCCAAACTGCAGCCATTTCAAATTAGATGGAAATATCGGGGAGCAAAGTCGTGCTCAGCCACACAGCCTGGAAGTAAATGACTACATTGCTACCTCACCCTGACTGCTTGTAGGGTATCTACTATAGTTTGGTGACAAATCAATGCTAAAAACTACAGTAAATGAAATGTGTGCCCACAAACTGCCAGAAATGCATCTCGGTTTACACGCTCCTTGAACTCTACTGAAGAGATGAACGTTATTTCTCCAAAACTCCAATTCCTAACTCCTGCACTTCGAGCTAATCACTCTACATCCAGACTGTTTGCTAACCCTAACCCTCGGTGGTGGAACGAGCTCCCCGCTGACATCAGGACAGCAGGAAGTCTCTCCAGCTTCAGCCGGAAACTAAAAACACATCCAGGGTTCGTACGGTCATGGAAAACCTGGAAAAGTCATGGAATTTAAAAATGGTCATTTCCAGGCCTGGAAAAGTCATGGAAAAAACTTAAATCATAAAAGTTTAGGAAAAGTCATGGAAATGTGTTATAATCACATGTTCATTCACGCCGAGTTTGAAATAATTAATATATTTTTTAAAGAAAGACGCTCAAAATATAAGCCGGCGATAGCTCTCAATACGCCACATTTTCTACAGTTTTCATGTTAGTACCGAGATTTCAGTTTGGTCATGAACATTTGGTTTAAAGTCATGGAAAAGTCCTGGAACGGTCATGGAAATCCATTGGTCAAAATGTGTAAGAACCTGACATCTTTTCCGACTATATCTGGATTAAAAACACAGATTAGCGATTCAGTGGCACTTAACTAGCTCTTATTATGGTACTTTTGTAGTTTGACTATGTTGAAGAAATGTTCATGATACGACAGCTTCAGAATGTGTCGTACTTCCTTGTGCAGTGAGCCGATAATTCGAGATACATTCCAGTGCAACTTTAGAGCAGGGCCAACAAGTCTAGTGTGTTCAAGGTGTTGAGCGTAGACGCCCACCCTCTGACTTTTGGTATCCCCATTGTTACGATGATGAATGGCTTTGAGTGATAAGTATGTCGTCATATACTCTCACACGCCCAAACGTTACATTTTAACTAGTATATCAAATCTCTGCTAGTCCTACAACAGTTTATACAAAAGTATCTCCGGTTGTGTTTTTTAAGATGAGAAGTGCTTTCTTCATTCGATGTTTTCATTCAATAAATTGTGTCTGAATATATCACAAAGTAAGAAGCATGTTACTTTCACTTTTCAAAGAACTGAACCCCAGCATTGGACCCTGATTTCAAGCCCATTTGATCGATGAGTCTTCCTAAGGAAAAGACTTCTAGGCAATAACATCATTTTATTAAAGTCCTGGAGGGAAGTGTTGGCGCTTTATTCACTACATCTCATAATTCTGTCAATTTCAGTTCACAATTTTGAATATATTACATTTTCCATGTTGTCTCTTAAAACTGAATTGCAGAGTTTCTTATAAATACTCTCTTCAGTCTCGCGCTTTAATCCTGAAGCTAATAGGGCAGCTCTTTGTACTCTGGTGGTCCTGGTGGATTAGGCAGCATGATCAGTCGGCCCCACTCACTTTCTCTCCCTCTAAGGCATTAACCGTGGATCTCCCACAGGAGAGCTTTAATGGGCCGAGTTGACCTCTCGCCCAATGACCACACTCATCGGGATTGCAGCTCAGCACTCGTTGACGAAAATAGCAATATCAATCCTGGATCGGTGCTTACCACATGTGTGGGTCAGGGCATCGGCAGTGCAGTCTGTGTGTACTTCTGGATGGATTTGCTTTTGCCTGGAAATCTAGGGAATTATAATCTCCAAGACACAGATTAGTGTGTGTGTGTGTGTGTGTGTGTGTGTGCATGTCTAAATGTGACTGTAGTCAAAGAAGTAACTTCTGTACCTTTCTACGTGGCAGCAAGAGAAACAGGCAGATGAAACTAGTCAGAACATAAAATAATATTTTGGCAAAGTAAAATAAAGGTTTGACTTTATGTTCGGGTTGTAGTTATTGCATGGTTATCTTTCTACTTGATCCTTGGCCTTTATATCAACATCAACGCAAGTAAAGCTTTTTATTATAGAGCTTGCACTGGATGGACAGTTGAATGAACTGTGATTTAAATATTTATGGGTACATGTCTGCTTTTGAACAACAGACAACCTTATGTCCTTTTATATGTACACAGCAGACCTCTCGCTCAGAGCCTCTAAGTATCATTCCGCTCGTGTTTATTACGCGTGTCTGTGTGGGTTGCGTAAGGCCGAGTTGCCTGAATGTTTGGATGTGTGCGTTCCCGATGGGCTCGGGTGTTAATCACTGCAGCAGATGGTTCATGTTTAAAACCCTGTGTAAGCTGTAATGACTCAAGAGTGTCGGTTAGCGTCTTTCCTCCAGAGCCAAGCCGCCGCCGCCGCCTCGTCACACGGCTCAGCTGGCCGCCTCCCCGTCCGCTGCTGACGTCAGTCTGGACATTTGAGCCGCATTGAGATACCTTCTCAGGGAATTTCTTTTATGTTGGAAAATTGCCTTCACACCCAGGAAAAGGCAAAGGACCAAATGAGTAAAAATTAATGCTGTTCACGCAAAAGCTGTTTGGGAATCGTTATTTTGAATTAAACTCTTTTTGCCTCGTTCAGACTATAAAACTATTTTACACAGATCGTCCACTCAAAGGCAATAATGACAAACGCCCGGTTCAGAGGCAAATCGGTGTTGGCTCAGGGCCCCCGTGTGCGAACTGATCAAAGATACCGGTTCATTGCACACGCATTCCACATACGTCTAGCATGCTAATTATTTGGACCGGTCGGAGAGCTAAAACCAATTACAGGGCGAGGCACTTGATGAGGGGAAACCTGTCGGAGGGGTTGCTACTTTGCGTGTCACAATAGGAACTTTATTGTATGTGTTGCAATGGAAACACATTGTTGTTGCATCTATAGTTTGATGTTTGCATGGATAAACACAACACAGCGGTCTACCAAGGGGAAAGGGGGAAGGCTTGTGGAAACATTGGAGCAATCTGATGACTTTGAAAGTCATGTGCATTCACTGTAAACTTTGCTTAACCTGCGTATCAGCACTGAAACCTTCGGAGGCCTTACATTACTGAACCACTGGTTACCGGTTCTTCTGGCAAGCATAGACCTGGCTAGTGAGTGTGTGTGTGTGTCAGAAATACAGTCACTTGTTAGCACATGGCGCACGTCAGGTGGTAATACATAAATGTATCGCTGAGGCCTGCAGTGTTGTGCTGAAAGCGTCTGAAACCACAGTGGAGCCGCTGCCTTTTCTTTGATCACTGCAAGGTAAACAGAACAAATGGGTCACTTGACTCACTACAGGTCAAGTTGTTGATTGAGGTTTATATGAAAGTCATTACCTGAGGGGATAAGGCTTGCAGAATCAGTAACTTCTTTTAAATCACTTCTTAAAACCCATTTTTATAGAACAGCTTTTAAGTGATCTAGTCTTTTTATGCAGAACTTTGGTTCCCCTAATTTAGTTTGTCTGTTTTTAATTTATTTGGTTTTTATTATATCTTTTAAATTTTTAAATTTATTTTTTATTTTTAATATATTCTTTTAAATATAATATTGGTTTCTTGCTATTCCACTTGTTTTGCTTTGACTCACGGTGGAGCACTTTGTAAACATTGTTTTTAAAGGTGCTATATAAATGAAGTTATCATTACCTGCAGTTTACTGAAATGGTGACTGTTGTTGCTGAAACGGTGTTGGACTTGGAGGTGGAAGCGTCTCCACCACCACTCCTCGCTCTACTGCATTAATATCCCTTCTGAACGCGGCCCATAACACGCTATTAGCAACTTTGTCCCAGCCCGCTCTGACCTGAGGGAGGGGCGGTCGAGCCGGTCGGGACACATTCTGCAGCCCGGCCCGTTCACTCGACTCACTCTGTTGTAGTCGCGTTGTGCAAGAACCTGATTTCTTGTTCCTCCGGTGTGGTCGTCTGACCAGTAACTTCAGGTTGTCCACCGGGCGCCGGTCTGTAAAACAAACTGCCACATCGGAGTCGCCCCCTCCACCAAGTCATTCAAAGCTAAGCTCAAGACACAAGCTTGGCTTTTTGATGGTACATAAGTTGTGTCTACTAAATGGTACTAAGTGTTTTGGTCAGCTCATGTTGTTTTTAAATTTTGTTTTACAGAGATTTGAAGCTGTGAAAGCAACAGAGATATGCAATTAAACATTAGCTATGCTTCTTTTTAGACAGAATATTTAAGTTGCAGGACTGAAATTGTTGGGGAAACCGTCTAAATAAGCATGTTTCTATATTAAGAAAAGATTGTTTTAAGGTTGTCTATGCTGATGTAAATCCGATGATTCAACAAAGAAAATATCTGCCTCCGTCCACAGCCGTGTTTACAATAAGGACAGGACATTGGGGTCCCTGACAGCCATCAGCATGAGGTTGTCCTTGTTCCAGTGTGAGATCACTTGGTTCTGATGAGGGACGTCACAAACCGATCTAAAAGATATGAACTGTAGCCAATCGGATAGTCATTTGAATTAAACAGTATGAAGCCTGATCCCATTTGAGATCCTTTGTTCAGTATTACCCATCATGCACTGGTTTGACCACAGTGCAGCACAGAAAATAGTGGCCGGTTTGAAAAGAGACTTTCACACAGCGAGCTCAACAACAACAAACAGTGTGGGAGTGTGGCGCCTAATGAGCCTAATGACAGACCATGAATCCAGATCCCGCATTTAAGAAATGGGCTGAGCAGAAACTTAATGAGACGTTAGACATTAATTATTTTAGTGGTTTAATACTATAATTCGGGTAATTTTCACAATATCATGCACATAGTTGCAAAGCTGCTTATCCATGAAACACTGCTGAATGTATGGCAGCCGAAGATCGCCGCTGCTGATCAGCACGGTGTCTGTCTGTCGGATACCTCCCTCATTGTGACCGTGACTGCATTCCTCGCTTTAACTCGTGACACCGTGTATTAATGCACTCGCTGTGGTTGGCGTGTATTCATCATTCTGCTTGCACTTTAAAAGTGCTCTTTGACAGGCTCGTCGTTCACAGACCACGTAAACACCGTCGCTGGACTGACGATGGATCACAATTATTTGGCCCAGGATAATCGTGACCGAACATTTTGATGTTGATCAATAGCTAATATGTATATCAATATTCAGGGGGTTAACTGAAGTTGTCTGTTTTTCCATGATGGCATTGATTGCATTTGTAGCATTATCATATTATGGGACTTTAGAAATTGGAGCTACTAGAGCTGGATTGGCCCGCTGGCCAAATGCTACCTGCTGCTTAAAAAAAAAAGTCCCGCAGTTCATTTGAAAAAATAGACTAGAAGGTGGCTCTGGAACATGCATTTTCTATGGCAGAAACTCACAGGGCCATAAACTCACTAGTGGAAAACTACGCATTTCCTATCGTTTGTGGATATGGCCAACAAAAATAATTTGGTCACCACTACTAGAGGAACTAATGCGGAGAACTGGGACACAGAGCTGCTGGATGGAAACCAGAGCTTGGTTTCCTGCATTGACAATAACAGGAAAGCCATAGGATGACACACACACACACACACACACACACACACACACACACACACACACACACACACACACACACACACTCTCTCTCTCCATGCTTAATCTTTCTAACAATACATCACGCCACAATGTGTATCTTTTTGAATATAATAGTTTCCTGTGCCGACGTCTAAAGCGTAGAATAATGTTTTTATCTGTCGTCCTTGTGCGCGGGTGCCTTCGTCTAATCGTCTGACCCGCTCCTGATTTATGTCGTCTCCTCCTTCACAGAGCGGGCGGTCATTGATAATGGGTGATTGATTGTATGTGGGGATTCTTTTATAACGGAAGACTTTAAATACAAATGTTAGGTTTGTTTCATGTGTACAGTAAAGTCACACCAGTCTCAAATACTATGATTGTTAAAAAACAAAAATTCATGCCGTAAAATATTAATGAAGTAAATATATTTGGACTATAGGTTTAGTTTGCATATTAAAAGATCTGCCATGAAGCCTGTGAGTGATTGTGAGTGATTGTGATTGTTTCTCCTGACCGACTACAACCATCTCCAGGCTGGTTCAGGTATAAACTGAAGTGCACACAGAGTATTGATCGCATGTTTTTGTGTGTTTCAGGCCAGTCTGTCCATCTGGGGATGGGGGGGTCTTGGCGTCGTGCTGTTCCTCGTCACCTTTGGACCCTTTGCCATATTCTACCTGGCTTTTTATATCTTCTGCTTCATTGGAGGGTGAGCAGGAAGACCACTAGACCATCCACTGTGTCTTTAGAGAAACATGATTGCATGTCTCACATTAACAACAACATTTGATGGGTGTTTTTTAGCGGTTCTCTCTCTTCTGTTTTCCAGGGGCTTTGCGGTCACTCTGCTTTATGGAAAGATCAACTCAGAGAAACACCTGGAAAAGTGCGAGCAGTCTTACTTGCCACCCACACAAATTGGTATACTGAAGGTAAAAGCACGCTTAACCACACATGCATTTTGACCTCGCCTACACAAACAAATGAATTGTGTTGATGAGGTCAGCGTACCATGTCGATCAATAAAGTCTTCATGTTTTGTGTTTCTGTTGTCTCCTTCAGACGTTGGATGAGATGAAGCTGGAGATGAAGCCCATCAAAATTGACCGGAGACTGACTGGATCCAGTTTCATTGATGAACCACTACAACAGGTGAGTGTGTTTGTTTGTGTGTGTGTGTGTGTGTGTGTGTGTGTGTGTGTGTTTGTGTGTGTGATATGTATCTCTTACTGTGTATTTGGCCCTTTTATAAGCTTCACCAGCAACTTGATTACACCGCTGACAATCAAAATGGTCGAGTATTAAGATTAAGATATTACACATGAAGAATGTTCTGTGTTAATAATAACAAGAGTACTTAAATCATGTTAGCAGATGCTGCCGTACTTATGTGGCCTTTTTAAAATGGTATCAACAGAAAGTGGAACTGAAGTTTCTGTACTATTACATTTCATTTAGCTTTTATCTGAAGCGACTCAGACACAGCTACGGGAGGAATTCACTACTCCCTTCAAGGGTCTTGGTCAAGGACACATCGACTAGGGCGAGCAGAGCCGGGGATCGGACCGCCGATCCTCTGATTGAAAGACTGACCTGCTGACCACTGACCCACAGTTACCCTGGACTGTCATTTTTGCACCAACCCTCTTAAACTCCTTTAAACACATTTTTTAACCTTACAATGTCGTAAATAGATCGTCTGAAATGATGGTGAGGCAAGAAGAGCTTACGGCGTTGTTCTGGTCGTCACAGTTTTTCTTTCCACCCAGAGGTTACAACACTACATAAAGCAGCGTGGCCGCAGAGTAAAGTGCCGACACAGCAGTTTGTGATGGTCAGATGACACTAACAGCTCTACTATGGCGCTCCTGTTCCCTCTTCCTCTCTGGGAATGCACACCAATCATTTTAGCAGCACGTGAACCTTGAGTTCTTCAGCAGGGCTGAGCGTGACATCATGTTGGCCTGCGTCATGCTCTCTGGGAGACATTTGTGGCCTTGATTTTTCAGCGTTTTGTCTCTTTTCTCATAGGCACAAAAAATACCTTTACAACCAAATCCTTCCTCCTTCTGCAGCTTATAAAGAAGCACAGTATACGTTCCATCGATCCATGTGTGAGCTTGATTTAATTCTACTCCTCGGCTGTATCGCTACAGTATGCCACAGAGAACAACAACAGGATTGATTCATCATGGTTTCCTAGGCCTTAATAGTTCAGTAATCTCTGGTTGTAATACTGGACACTGACAATAAAGAGATTGAATTGACCAATCTCGCTCTCACTCGCGCCTCCACCCCTCTCGGTCCAGCTCACTGGGTTGTTGTTCTGACTGTTTCCCCCCTCCATGTTTCCCTGTAGGTGATCCAGTTTGCTCTGAGAGACTACATCCAGTACTGGTACTACACTCTGAGCGAGGACGAGTCCTTCTTACTGGAGATCAGACAGACGCTGCAGAATGCCCTCGTCCAGTTCTCTACGCGGTACAAGAAAAGTGTTGTCTGTCTAAATATTTGTGTTTTAACCAAATGTGTCTTTTTTAAATCTTTTTTATTATTATTTTTAAACGTTCTACATTATTTTTGTGTTGTTTTCAAAGATCCAAGGAGGTGGACTGGCAGCCTTACTTTACCACTCGCCTGGTGGACGACTTTGCCACCCATTTGCGTGTCTTTAGGAAAGCCCAGGATCGCCTCGCTGACCGGGAGGACAAGCAGAGTAAGCAAACCGCTGGTGCTCACCTGCTCTCTCACTCTCAGGAGTCATGAGGAGGGTGTCTGGCTTATCTTAGTTGATTCTGTCTTTAAACAATGCAGTATTGTGATGGAAGTATGATCTTAGAGGAATACTTTAACCATGACCGTTTGTATATCAACTACCGTTACATTGAATCTTTTCTTGGGGATTAATAAAGTATATTTCTATTCTATTCTTTTCAATGCTTTTCATGCACGGTGAACGGATAATCAAAAAAACAGAGAAAAGCCGTGGTGAATTAAAGTAAATGGAGACATTGTTTTAACAAAAGCAAAACGTTGTGCAGAATAATCCAAGTCTCATTTATCCAGTCGTGTGCTCGTGGCTATATTTAAAATATTTCTGCATAAACAGTCTTGTGCTTGTCTGGCTGGTTTGGTTTTATTTTCAAAGCATGTGTTTGGGTAGAAGCATACAGCCGGATACATGTGACCCGGATTGTACTGCACGAGTTGTGTGATAGTTTGTAAAAGGATGTTTTGAAATAGTTTAGCTGTTGCTAATTTCACCGTTTTCTTTCTTCGTTTTTTTTCTCGTAACACGGTTAAGTAATTGACATACAAATGATAATTTTCTGTATTCCTTCTTTCAGAGTGTTTTGATCCTCTGACTACATTATAATATTTTATTATAATTCTGCTTCCATAAAAATCTTCCATAAAGTTCTGATGAAGTCTGATGATGAAAACTCGGGCATTAATGTCGATAATGACGAAGAGTGATGTTTGAACAGGGGACATAACGGAGGAGCTGGTGGACTCCTTCTTTGAGGCTGAGATGGAGATGGAAAGAAAGATTTGTCGAGACGTAGTATGCACTTCACACAAAGATGAAGAAGGTAAACACACTCTCTTGTAATGCGCCAGTTCACACGGCCGGCAACAATAATTCACACAGATGTGTTGCTGTTTGATGCTGCAACTAGTCACAACTAAACGTGTGTGTGTGTGTGTGTGTGTGTGTGTGTGTGTGTGTGTGTGTGTGTGTGTGTGTGTGTGTGTGTGTGTGTGTGTGTGTGTGTGTGTGTGTGTGTGTGTGTGTGTGTGTGTGTGTGTGTGTGTGTGTGTGTGTGTGTGTGTGTGTGTGTGTGTGGGGCAGGTTTTCTTCGGGACTTGTGCGAGTTGCTTCTGTATCTGTTACTACCTCCTGGAGATTTCCACAACAAGAACATGAGATACTTTCTACGGGTGAGTGTACACAAACAAACACAAAACCTCAGTCCCACTTACAGTCTGTCAAACGATCACAACACACGTGACTTCCTTGGTCTCGGATGCGAATATGAGGCGCAGCGTTGTGCACTCAGTCACACAATATGTCGTACAACCTGTGTTGTTAATTTTTCATGGTGGAGCCGCCGGCCAAATGCTCCCAGTTTGTCTGCCAGAGAGCCAAGAAAAGGCTCCTCGACTTCGCTGCCCGACCAGACCGCGTGACGCCATGTTTGGAGTGTGGACAGAACATAATAGAGAATGAACCTAAAAAAATGTCATGTGATGTTTTTTTGAAGGAGGTGCTGGCGCGTGGTGTGATCCTTCCTCTGATCAACCAGCTCAGCGACCCGGACTACATCAACCAGTTTGTCATCTGGATGGTGAGAGTTGCACCCATCCAGACGTTTTGTGCAATTAATACAAATTTCAAAAAACCTAATCAAATGTCATGGGCAGAAACCGTATGTTTGTGGATATAAAAATGTACTTCATTGTTATAGATCCGGGACTCCAGCTGTAACTATGAAGCCTTCATGAACATCCTGAAGCTCACAGACAAGCCTGTTGAGCTGGAGGCTGTGAAGGACAAGGTGCTCGAGGAGCTGCAGTACCTCCGCTCTCTGGACACTGCCGGAGATGGTGGGCGCTCGCTTCCCTCTCACTGCTTTACAGACGCGTGCACACAGCACGGATATAAGCGGAGTATCAGGTCCAGATGTTGTCCAGTAGCCCTTTTACATGTGTAGCACACAACAGGCCTTTGTCCCTGCATGCTCACCTACTAGAAATACTGGCGAGAGCGTGCATGAGGCAGGACATGACCCCAAAACACTTCCATCACTTAGCAGCCGGTTCATAATTTGGTCGTAAACAACGGGGTCTTTTGCCGTTCTTTTAATTTCCTTGTTAGACTTCTTTTCGGTGGCGTCTTTGTGTAAATGTCCACTCTTGCCACGATAGAAACGTCATCAACACCCCGACTGGCTCACTGAGAGTTCGCCGGTCAGTTCGTGTCTCTCGTCACACATTTGCTTGGATGCACATTACATAGACTTTGCAATCCGTCTGAAAGGATTTAGACATTTGTGTTGCCACATAAAGCTCCTGGGTAATGTCTACATAATGGTCGGGTGTGTGAACAATGCTTAATTTTCCCGAGAGTATGAAGACGCACATTGTAAATATATGCATTCCTTTCCTCTCTTCTCTTGATTTTTCTGTTTTTCCGTCCTTTAGATATCAATGTGATCAAGAACCAGATTAACAGTCTTCTGTTTGTAAAGAAGGTGTGTGAGACCAGGATCCAGAGGCTTCACTCTGGCAAGGTGAGAGACTTACACCGGAGGGCCTCGTAAAGACATACATCACCTATTGTTAGTACGGTGGTAAAGGTTCCCGCTGCAATTGCTCAGACAGTTTGTTGGTTAATTTTTATCTTTTGGAGGCAAACAGACACAGAAAGATATTGACCTGGTCTGCTTTGTATATCAGGCTTCATGTGTTTGTGTTCCTATGTTGTGTAGGAGGTGGATGCCTTGAAGCTGGCAGCCAACTTTGGCAAGCTGTGTGTCATCCCACTGGATCACATCCTCATCCACAACATCGCCCTGCAGTTCTTCATGGGTAAGTCTGGAAATGCACCATCACACAGACCATGGAAGCCAAACATCACTGTAGTTCTCCCAAGGACTTAATCCTCAACATTTCTGTTAATGTTCTTTATAATCCATAACTCATTCCACTGCTCTCTAATTCATAACCTCGACCTGTCTCGCTAGGAGCACTCCATGTTAGACCCAAATGACCTCGTCACTCCACTTTAGGTATCAGATTACGATACAGTGTGTGTTTGTTTGCCAACTGGAAGTCAAGCCAAGTCGCGTCAGATCTGGTGTGGAAAATGAGCAAGAGCCAACCACTTAGACATGATGGCCGTCATCCGTCATCATATCTTAACGCGAGATGCAGCCGCAGAGCAAACGGCCAAAGGGGCTACGCGTTAAAGGCCCTGGCCTCCGTTCTATGATGCAGCTGCAGCCAGAGTGTGATGGCAGGCCGACGCCAACTCGTGTGCGTCCTTTGTTCCAGACTTCATGCAGGCCGCCGGGGCCCAGGCGGAGCTCTTCTTCTGGCTCACGGTGGAGGGCTACAGGGTGACGGCGCAGCAGCAGCTGGAGGCCATGCATGGCCAGCAGGCGGATGGCAAGAAGCAGTCTAGCGCCACCAAGGGGCTGCTGAAGGCCGCTGCACTGGGCGTCTACGAGCAATACCTCTCAGACAAGGTGGGAGGGATCCAACGGGTGTAACGCTCAAATAGTTAAATTTCTTGCTGAATAACAAACTACAGTCTTCTTCAAGTATTTGTAGCTCACGGCATCAATGTTCTATTTTTTTCTTCACGGCAGGCGTTGCCCAGGGTGCAGGTGGACGAAGCACCCGTCACAACACTAGGGGAGAAGCTACAGAAAGACGACCCCACGCCAGAGATATTTGATGAAATCCAGAAAAATGTACTAAGTCTCTTTCTATCTGTGTATGAGGGAATGTTATGAATCATGCCAATACTGCCAATACTTGTAAAGCAAATAGTGTTTTTCTATACACTGTATTTTATTTTATGTTTTTAATTTTGTATGCATTATCTTGCCCCTGTTTCACACATAATTTATCCCAGGTGTATGACATGATGCTACATGATGAGCGCTACTACCCCTCCTTCAAGCAGAGTCCTCTCTATGTCCGCATGCTAGCAGAGTTAGACATGTTGAAAGAGCCGAGCTACCGGGGGTCTGACGACGGCGACGGGGAATCCTTCAATGGCTCTCCGACAGGAAGCATAAACCTAGTAAGTCTTCTTCACTTCCTGATCAGGGCTCGGAACAATCCGGATATGGAGACGTGTGCCGTTGTTTTTGTCCCCAAACTTCCTCAGTGAGGCAGCTCTGCACTGTTAAAAACTACATCGTTAAAAAAAATCACTTGTGTCTTGTCATTTCAGTCTTTAGACGACTTGTCCAACTCCTGCCATGATGAGAATATGCACCTCCATGCCTTCATCTCTGACACAGGTACACACACACACACACACACACACACACACACACAGTCTTATACACTTATTTTTAGCCATAGAGTCTAAAGGTGTAAGGCGGTTTGTTTGAATCGCTCAGGAACTTTTTGCTCGATGTTCACAGAGGTTTACAGACAAAAGGCTGTGAATAAAAGTTTTGAGACTATGCTAGACACTGGCCAAGTACGCACACCTGTCAGGTTTTACATTTTGTATTTGACTTTCACTTAATTTGGGTGTTGAAACTATTAACTAGGTTGAATGTGTTGTGTCTATATTGATACTTACTGTATATGTTAGTCCCTCCTTGCATGTGTTGTCATCTCCTAGCTCTATTCATTATGTTTGCTTTGTCACTTCATATCTTTCCAGTATTCTTTAATTCTTTCATTTTATCACCGTCACTATTTTTCTGCTCTTCCTTTTTCCTTCCTCCTCCCTTACCTTTCCTGTCATTTTTTCCTTTCTTTTGCTTGCTCCCCCCACCCCCTCTTTTTTATTTTGCCGTCCTTCTTTTCCTGCCTTCATCCCCGCATCTTCCATTCCCATGTTGGATGTATTTCCGGGCGCCGTAGCTGACGCTTGTCTCCCGGGCTTCTGGGGTGCTACAGGGGTGTGCAACGACCACGGTAAGACCTACGCGCTGTACGCCATCACCGTGTTCAGGCGCAGCCACGACGGCAGCGAGGACTGCTGGAAGACATATCGGCGCTACTCTGACTTCCACGACTTCCATATGAGGATCATTGAACAGGTGTGTGTGTGTGTGTGTGTGAGAAATGGTGTTTGTGTACCAGTTGTCAGCAACATCTCTGTCCCAGAATAAGTTTAGCATGAGTGTTGAAGCATGGAGCAACGTCTTGTCAACGTGGTTGTCTCTTTCTGAGCGCGGCATATATTCTGTTCTAGTTTGTGAACTTGACGTCGATCCTCAAGCTGCCAGGGAAGAAGACGTTCAACAACATGGACAGAGACTTCTTGGAGAAAAGAAAAAGAGACCTCAATGCGTACCTACAGGTAACTATGTCAGGTCTTAGCGTTGGACTTTTCTAATTATTAATGGCTTCGTTGTCTCACATCATTTTGTTGAGTGTATATCAGTAACTGTGTGTGTGTGTGTGTGTGTGTGTGTGTGTGTGTGTGTGTGTGTGTGTGTGTGTGTGTGTGTGTGTGTGTGTGTGTGTGTGTGTGTGTGTGTGTGTGTGTGTGTGTGTGTGTGTGTGTGTGTGTGTGTGTGTGTGTGTGTGTGTGTGTGTGTGTGTGTGTGTGTGTGTGTGTGTGTGTGTGTGTGTGTGTGTGTGTGTGTGTGTGTGTGTGTGTGTGTGTGTGTGTGTGTGTGTCAGTTGCTGCTCAACCCAGAGATGGTGAAGGCCTGTCCAACGCTGGTTCCTTATGTATATGACTTCCTAGAGAACAAGGCCTACAGCAAGGGCAAGGGAGAGTTTGCACGCAAGGTTACAACATTTAAAAAATAATACAAATTGTTTCAGTTCAATGTATTCACTACTAAATAACTGCATAATTATATTATATATATATATATATATATATATACACACTTGGTGACTTTTTTCAATCGCACTGATGATTTTTTTTGTTTCTTCCCCATCAGATAGACACATTTGTAAATCCTCTGAGGAGTTCGATGAGAAATGTGTCCCAAGCGGTGAAGGGGCTGCCGGACAGTCTGGCTGAAGGCATGACCAAGGTCTCTGACAACATGGGCCGCATGTCAGAGCGACTGGGTCAGGACATCAAACAGTCCATACTCAAGGTAACGCCCCACGTGCAGCGAGCACTGTGCCACTCAGGCGAGGAAGCAAAGGGACTAACTGACTGTTTTGCTTCTTGTTTCTGTTTGATATAGTCCAATAGATTTTTAATTTAACAACACTTAACCCAAAAGCAAAACAACATCAAACATATTTCACATCAGGCATTACGAAAAGGATATATTGAAGTCGGTGTAATCGCATTACATTCAGTGTTGGACCTCGGCCCACTGAGGCTCCCTCAGTCCCCGACTCTGAGTTAGTTTGACACACTGAGCAACAGCTGCTTCACATGCTCAGTGGAGCCTGAGGGACTCCAGATCTTCTGTGTGATGGCTGATATGCTTCACGTATTCTTCTCTTCTTTTTTTCCAGGTGCCTCCACTCCTCCCAAAGTCTGACATCGACCCGGATCACTGTCGGGTTTCTGCTCAGCTCGATGACAACGTGAGTCCGAGGGCACGCTGGGAGCAGCGCGTTAGTTTTCTGTCTTTCTTTCATGTCCTTTTTCATATATCTATATACATTCATATGTTCATCGGTGTGTCTAGGTGGATGACAACATCCCGCTGAGGGTAATGCTGCTTCTGATGGACGAAGTATTTGACCTCAAGGAGAAAAACCAGTGGCTGCGCAGGAACATCAAGAACCTGCTGCAGCAGCTGATCCGGGCCACGTACGGAGACACCATCAACAGGTCAGACTCACGGAGCCCAACGACATAAGTACACAGAATAAGTTCTACATATTAGAGACGATCTCTAGTGTGCAGAATAAAGGGAGATAAATAACGTCACACACAACACAACCTGAATCACTTGTTCTTTGTCTCTAGGAAAATTGTGGACCATGTGGACTACTTGACGTCACCTGAGCAGGTTGCAGACTACGTCAAGAAGTTCAGGTAAGCCTTCCCGTTTCCTTTGAGATAGCCGATTGGTCAGAAGAGCAATGAATGACCCGCGGTGGCTCTGTCTTCGTCTTCGTACAGGGATTCCTACTGGCCCAACGGTATTCTGGCGGAGACGCCGCCCCGTCGGGACAAGAGCATCCGCATGAGGACACGAATAGCTGCCAAGACCAGTCTGTTGGGCATCATGCCAGGTGATAACACACACACACGCACACGCACACACACACACACTTGATCTAGTTATCACCCAGCCCCAATTTCTATTCAAACATATTGTTGGAAAACACTTCAGATCAAGCCCAAATCTACAGGGGTGCATCTGAGCCTCAGAGAACTGAATATGGACACACAGAAGGCAAATCATACCAGTGTGCATTTGTTTTCCATCTTTCCTTTTCACCTTTCACTTCAATGTTCCTTTAGTGTCTGTTCTCCAACTAAAAAGGTTCCTTCTTTTCATTTCCCGGCGGCTCCTGACTGCACACTTCTCTCCCGACCTCAGACGAGCTGAAGCACATCATCGGAGCGGACACCACGAGGAAAGGCATCCTCCGTGTCTTCGACATGTTTCAGTACCAACCCATGAACCGTCGGCTGGTCTACGTTCTCCTGGAGGGCTTCTTGGAGACGATGTTCCCCCAGTACAAGTTCCCCGAGCTCTTTGTCAAGTTGCACTCCCGCTCGCCGCGCATCCAAAAATATGGCCAGAAACTCAAATCCTCCTCCCTCAAGAGGTGACAGGAGACGACAGAGGCAACAGGACATGGGCCGACTAGAAACGCACAGACTCCAGAGCTCAGAGTGGGGGGGGCTTTGGGGGGGGCTGGATGTGAACGTTGAGGTATGTGTGTGATTTCTGTCCTTTCACTTCCCTCACACTCCACTTACTGATGATTTCTGTCCAAACAGAATTGGTGGATGAAAAACAGACACTCTGCCCTCCTCTCACTCTGTGACACACACACACACACACACACACACACGACTGGACATGGCAGTCTTATCTTTTAGTTTATATATTTTGCTCTTCCTTTTTGGACTTTTTAGTTGCGTTTCACTTTATCCTGGGCCAGTCAATGCTGCTTTCTCCTGGTCCAGAGAGCAGACCACGAATACTGTCTTGTTTTTAAACTGCAGGTGTCGAGAGCTTAGACCCACACCTTGCCTTACCTTCCTGTTTCTGTCTCTTGGTCAGTTCCCTCGAGCAGCCGAGTCATCCGGCCACTCAGCTCAGTCAAACGTACCCTCATGCTGTAGACATGTCTCTGCATAAGCTGCACACTTCTTTTTTTTTTCTTCTTCATCGCAACCAAATATGTCAATCGCACTGGGTTGAAACGGTGTTGTTTTTAAAATGTGACTGAACAAATATGGATTGAAAGAGATGATTTGGATTTATATTGTCTGCATCTTTTCCAGCCTCAATGCCTCTCTTGAGACGGAGGTTGTTGTTTTTCTTTTCAAAGTGTAACATCCAATGTACCACCCATGATCCTGAAAGAATAGATCCACATCCCCTTTAATGCTACGGTCATAACGTGTGTGTGTGTGTGTGTGTGTGTGTGTGTGTGTGTGTGTGTGTGTGTGTGTGTGTGTGTGTGTGTGTGTGTGTGTGTGTGTGTGTGTGTGTGTGTGTGTGTGTGTGTGTGTGTGTGTGTGTGTGTGTGTGTGTGTGTGTGTGTGTGTGTGTGTGTGTGTGTGTGTGTGTGTTGGTTTAGTGTTGGGGTACTCTGAACATTACTGTTCTTCACATCCTTAATCATGTGAGGAAACAGAATGCAAAGTTGACCTTTAACGACCTTTAAAGGTGAGGCTGTGGGGACACGCAGCTGTGGGAGGCTCGGCTCACTATCAAAGAATGTACTCTGGTCCTGTGTATAATTGTGTGTGTGTGGTCGTGTGCGAGTGTGTGTTTAGCACAAAGACGCAGTCTTCAGTCGGAACGTGTGCCAGTGTGAGCTAGTGAACCAGCCTTAAACCTCCACCCAGTATCTACTGACCACCAGACTCACTAGAGGTAGCCCCCCCTTCACTCGACTGAACGTTACAAGTAAATCAAGAGGTATGGAGGTGTACACACTTTTATCCAGAGAAAATGTCTTTCATTTTGTGCAATATTTGCTTTTCTTTGATGCATGTGCATTTTGAATAATTATATACTTAAGAAGGTGATTCATATTGTTTTAATAGTAGAAAACATGAAAGAAGCTTCCCAAGAAATGTCTTCTCATCCCAACAACTCAACATTCCGTTGTTGTAAAAAGTACAATGTTTATTTTTACAGACTTGTTTTATAAGTCTGAGTTTTTTCTGTTTTGGGGTGTTTGGGGGGGTATTTTACACCCCTCGCCCACTCCTACAGAGGCGTGTGTTTGGGGCATCCGTTGGGCAGTGGCAGGGGGGGTTCTGTGTAGCAGCCGGATCATTAGCTCATTGGGCTATAGCTGGCTCCGAGGCGCCTCAGACAACGGCTTCTTTTTAACTCATAAGTGGCGTTTTATGCATTCAAGCCTGTTCTGTTGAGTGTGAACGGATCTTTGTTGTTGTTAACTGACGGCCGGAGGGACTGGCGTCCCGTCATGAGCACTTACCGTAGCAACTGTGGGAGAGCCGTGGGCTGGGCGGAGCCCCGTCCCGCTGCGGTCCCGGGACGGGGCTCCATCGTCTGCTCCGATTTGATTTGCGTGCACTGAGCAGCCCTCGTGGACTCTGATTGGCTGAATAGGAGAACATGAACTGGAGCCTCGCTTACTGGGAGGTGAATATTTTGTTCCCACGGTGGAGGAGGTGTCACTTCTAACTTTCTGCACATCTCTCCATACAGGAAGGCTTGTCTTGTTTTTTAACCCCAGTATTTATGAACCTGATTATGAAAAAGTGTGCATATCCGTGTACAGTATGTGTTAATAGTGTGCCTAAATGTACCGTCAACTCTATTTTCATATTTTTCTTTAACCTAAAAAAAAAAAAAAATCAATCAGAATGTCATGATCATTTATGCGACTGAAAATGACTTTAGGGTGTTTCTTTGCATCATGCTTATCAAACTCTTCCTTGTGAGCTGTTGTGCTCAGATCAGTATAACACTAATAAAAGGTAACTCAAACTAACGAGGGCGATGCTGGCGTCGGTACGTTTGTTTGCTGCGTTGTGAGTTGTCGATTTTCAGGTTGAGCTGAACGAAGCTCCTGGTGTGGTTTCCCCGAGCAGCTGAACGGCCTCCCATCAGACGGACCACTGACTGCCATCAAATCATCTCGTTGCTGCCTGGTTTAGATGTTTGCTCTTTATCTTGTTGGAAGCTCTGAGCAACACACATTATGTAATACCTCTGAAACACGAAGCAAATGTCCCTACTTCCACATCACATTCTTCTTCATGGTGTAGAACTGTAGATATTCTTACAGTTTATCTTGATTTAAAATGTCCAACTCAAAACATTGTAATATCATTTTTAATATATATTTTTTTTCTTGTAATGATTCCAAAAGTAAGTTGTTGCCTATTGGTAAAACCATTAAAATGATTCATGCATTAAACTGTAAGAACTATTTATAAAAGTGTTAATGCAAAACGCTTCAATAATTAGATAAACAAAATCTTTGATTAAATATAAGATCTTTTAATTCAACAAATCCCTAGGTTCCAGTCCTGTGGGCCCGCCGGTGCACCCACTGGGTGTCACATCGTCCTGGTCATCCCGCAGCCAGCTGGAAGGTTAACCCTTGAACAGCCGTCACGTCTTTTTCTGCGCGTTTCCTACCGGGTCTGCGAGGATGACGAGCCCCCACGCCGCCACGCCTGAAACGTACAACACGGTGCATGACTTCAAAAGACGGCAATGGACGCGATGCCTTCACGTTAAAGCCCCGTAACTCACAAGCGGCGAACGTGATCTGCGCCACCGTGCCCATGGAGGTCGGGCCGCCTTTCCGCAGCACTCTGCGGGCGGCGTTGTACACATACGCTCCGGACAGGATCAAGCCGCCGCCGGAGAGGACCCGGCAGCTCCAGCAGCTCCGAAACTTCTGGCTGGCGTCAGACCCGAAGGCGGCTCCTCCTCCTGCTCCTGCTGCTGTGCCTCCTGCTGCTGTGCCTCCTGCTGCTGTGCCTCCTGCTGCTCCTCCTGCGCTTCCTCCTGCCGGCGCTGTTGACATTGTGCTACAGGACACGCGCTAATGCGAAGAGACTTCCTGGTCAAGCATGTGCGGTGACGTCAGACAACATGAGATAACTAAATGAACATGAGTCCGTTTCTCCTCGTGAGTTTAAACTCTGTGTTCAGGTTAATAAGTACAAAGTCACGAGCAAATGTTATGCTGGTTGTAGAAAGAGCATCAGATGTGTAAAGAGGTTCCGGGTTATGCAAGTGTTTCCTGTCTTGTGTTTTTCAAAATAAAAGTTTGTATAGCTAGATAGGTTATTCTATCCCGCAAGGGGACACAGCCAGGGGTCCCTTCATGGCAGGACAGGTAGATACGTGTTTGAAAATATAGACATATGGACCTGCTGCACACGTTACGCTCGTGTGGATTAAGATGGAATATGACATTATTTTTTCGCATGGGGAGTTTATCAATTATCACCCAAATCAGAGGGTCGGCTGACTCGCTGGACTCCTGACCCCTGAGACGCGGTGGTGTAACTAGTGCGTCTGGATAAGGTCAATCATGTCTCTCGGGGAAGAAACGATGTTTTTGCTGTTTTTTGTTGTAGTCAGTTTCTCTCTGGCGTCGACGGTCGGCCAGACGGAGCCAGTGGAGGGCTCCTGGTACGTCGCCGCTGTGTACGAGCACAACGTGATCCTGAGCCCGGAGCCGCGGGGCCCCTCGTCCCGCGCCGCCGCCCTGCGGCACATGCAGAGCAACCTGGACATCTACGAGCAGCAGGCCGCGCGGGCCGCTCAGCAGGTCTGCGCAGTTGTCCTGACTATTACATGAATGTGAATGTCTAACGTTGCACTCCATTAGTCTTTAAGTAAAGTACTGGTAAAGTAAAGCCCCCGATGTTGCCATTGCCATCTGCACCACTTCTGGACATGGCAGTACGCCTCCTTTTTAATTTATTTTAATATATATATATACTTTTAGTAATATTTCATCTCTGAGCTCACTAAATATAACGGAATTAAAAAATGTCCAGCAAGAGAAAGAAATCCCTCATTAGACAGACCACTCACTGATATTTAAGTTTCTGTGTGACCTATGACGTTTTTAATATTAAACAATAATTAAGTCTGACATCAGGATAGGATGTATTTCTCTGTATGCTGATATATGGATGGACATTTAATGTCACATAATGTGACTTCAGTGGAGTAATGAAGCTCCATGCTGTTCCCCCTTCTCCCCTCCAGGGGGCCCAGATCCTGGTGTTTCCAGAAGATGGTCTTCATGGTTTTAACTTCAGCCGTTCGTCCATCTCTGGCTACCTAGAAACCATTCCTGACCCCCAGCAGGAGAGCTGGAACCCCTGCACTGAACCGGGCAAACACAACAACACCGAGGTGCAGGATCACACATTCAGATCTGATGTTATTGTGTGATGTAAACAATAATTACGTGAATACCGGTTTAAACATAAGTGTGCATGTGCAAACAAAGTTTAGTATGATAGTCAATTGCTGTCCATCATCTTGTTACATGTTTACAGTTGTGTTAGGTTGATGATCTGATAGCAGATATCCCCACTACCCAGAGCTATTCAGGTAGCGGGTTCAATGAGGAGAGAGGAGAGGAGAAGAGTAGGAGAGAGGAGCAAGTGGGGTTTGGCTTATCTGGTTCGAGGTTGGGACTTTTATAAAGTTATGAGGAAAACCCAGAACTTGTTGGACTGATTTATTCCTTATCATACACCCACGTCGCTTACATTATTATTGAACAGGCATTGTGGCATGACACACGCACACGGAGACGACACAGGGCTGCCAGGCCTTCACTCGTGCGACACCAGTCTGTGAGTATAATCCCATCTGCGTGTGGCTGTGTTCCACAGGTTCTCCAGCGTTTGAGCTGCATGGCCCGTCGTCACGGCCTCTACTTGGTGGCCAACATGGCTGACCTGCAGCCCTGCCCCCTGCACACCGCCCCCTCCTCCTGTCCATCTGATGGACGCTGGCAGTTCAACACCAACGTGGTTTTCAGGTACAATTAAATTAAAGCAAGTGGACCAACGCATAATCCCCTCGTCTACGGGAACCGTTTACAGAATATTCTGTGATTCAGGTCCGACGGCCAGCTGGTGGCGCGCTACCACAAACACAACCTCTACTTTGAGGAGGCCTTCGACACGCTGCCACAACCTGAGATCATTACGTTCGATACTCCTTTTGCCGGAAGATTTGGTCTCATCATTTGCTTCGACATCCTGTTCCACACGCCCACAGTGACCCTGTTGCAGAAGGTAGAAAAATAGCCACGCTTCACCCAACTCCCCCTTCCTGTGGTCGGTCTCCTCTCTTCCTCACATCCTGCTCTCCTTGGACCCCTTTTAGCGTGTCCGGCAGCTGATCTACCCCACAGCCTGGATGAACCAGCTCCCTCTACTGGATGCCATCCAGTTCCAGCGGGCTTTCAGCTTAGGAAACAACGTCACCCTGCTGGCGGCCAACATCCGTAGTGACCGACTGATCATGACAGGGAGTGGCATCTACACCCCTACTTCTGCCACTTATCACCACGCCCAGAAAGGAGACCCAGAAGAGGGAAGGCTGCTGGTAGCCAGGGTGCCAGTCTTAGACCCCCTGTGGGTCGGGCAGAGCGTGCCCATGGAGGAGGGGGCAGTTTGGGAGGAGTGTCACAAAGAGAGCTGCTCTGCTCCTCCTGAAACTGTTCCTTCGGCTCTTCCCTCCTCCGCCACCTTCGTCTCATCCATGATGCACGACTCGTTCACATTTGTCCTCCTAAACGAGACGGAGGGCGTAGTGAACGTGTGTGACGGCACCTTTTGCTGCCACCTGCAGTACCAGCGGTTGCCACCGGGCGGCAGTACAGAGCTCTACGCATTGGGAGCATTTGCGGGAACTCACACCGTAAACGGACGCTACGCCCTGCAGGTGAGACAGAGAAGCGCCGGGCTGCATGACTGCGTCGTGATGCTCGCGTCATGTTTGCCATCCATGTGTTGCAGGTGTGTGCACTAGTCCGCTGTGCGGGGTTGGAGGTCAGTTCTTGTGGACAGGAAGTGGAAGAGGCAACGTCGAAAATGGACTTCCTGTTAGAGGGGACATTTGGGACCAGATACGTGTACCCGTCAGTTCTGGTGAACAAGCTGGTCCTGGAGCAGCCGGAGCGTCTGGAAACCGCTGCAGATGGCCGAGTGACCATGAAACACTCGACGATGACCGATGGGCTGGTCACTGCCGTTCTGTACGGACGAATGTATCACCTGGACAACGAATGAACTGATGCCAGGAGAAAAACATCAGACATTTAAAAATATAATAAAAAATAAATTCTGACCAAGACCGGTAGTGACAACTCGGGTGTTAAACATTTGTCTTCTGTCAGATATAAACGGCTATAAATAAAAAACAAATCCCTTTATTTGTTCAATACTTAATCTTTACAAACTTCACTAGTAGCGTTCATCCTCTGCCTGAAAGTTCCTTTTCTTTAAAAAAAAAGAGTCAATATTTATCAATGTTCTGTCTCTCAACACACACACACACACTCACACAAACGCACACGCTCACACACACACACAGTGTCAGCCACTGTCCCCAGTCTCTTGTACAGTACACAGTCATCGAGTAGTTACCTTAAGCAGCTAATTGGGGTCATCTATCAAATGACTCCTGGACCAATCATCAAGTAAATGCGTCTGACCGCCGCCTGCTGCCCTGAGCAGTTCCCATAGATTTGATTAAACGATTAAATAATGACTTCTCCAAGGAATTGGAACGTGGTGCACACGGACGCAGCATTAGCGATTTGCGCGAGTGACAGCCGTCAGTATCTGCCGTGAATAAAAACTCAAGGACGGTAAGGAAAACAGTAATCAATCCACTGGTCCCATAAGATTATCATCTGTCTTTTTCTTTGGACAATAATGCCCAAAAAGCTCCTGAGCGTCTCTCCAGTAGACGCTCTCCTCGTGTTATTTGAAGGAACAAATGTGAAAAGGCTTCAAACCACTCCAAGAAGTATCAGCAAAGTGTAGATACTTAATTAAAAAGGAAAACGTTGCTTGGAAATTAAAAAGACACTGGCCCAGTACTGACCCTACAGTGATGGTGTCTGACCTTATTCTGTTTCTTAGTACATTATTTTCCACCCTATGGGGTGTGGACTTATTTGGAACAAAGGTTGCTTTTAGATCAAAGAAGCTTACCTAAAAATAATGACCACACTGGCTCTATGTTCTCCCTCCTTTAGTTCCTGGTCAGTGATCTATTACGGTTCCTGAGTGGCGGGCTAGCTGGTCAGTAGGGTGGGGCTCTGTCCTCAGTATGTCTCCGAATCAGAGTCATTCAGTTCATCATCGCCAGAGACGGAGGTCAGCGACCGCTCCGGCCTGCAGTACGCAGCATGGTCAGGCCTCAGAGAGGGCGGGGCGTCGAAGGCCACGCCTTTGGAGGCGTGGTTGTTGGTGGCGTGGTTGTTGATGGCTGTCTGAGTGAGAGAGTTTGCGAGCGAAGCTGCTATGGTGACCATAGGGGAGGTGGGCATCATGGAGTTGAGGATGAGCGCCAGACAGTCAGCCACGTCACGATTGGGAGCGCAGGCCAGAGCGGGAGTGTAACCTAAAGATTAGAGAGGCATATTATTCATTATTGTGAGGTCAAGGTCACTTTGGCCTTGGATCAACAGATTCTAATCGAGTGGGTGTTTGTTCCTTTAAATACAGCTTTCATGAGACATACATGGTAAACAACCCCAAGACATAAACCCTCTGGTACGGTCATAAATACATCATTGTGGAGAATGCTATGAAAATGTCACAGTGGTCACCGTGTAGTATGTGAATTAAAATCAGCAAATAGTCATGGAATAGAATTTTTGAAAAAAGAATAGTATATCGAGAAAGGTAATTTAAGGAATATGCCCAAAAACATAATAGTATAGATTTGATTACTGCGTTAAGAAGAATATGACAGTAGGGCAGGCATACAAACATTTGTGTTTGTGTGTGTTTGTGTGTGTGTGTGTGTGTGTGTGTGTGTGTGTGTCAGCAGAAAGATGATGGCTGACCGTTCTCGTCCACTGCCAACACACTGGCTCCTTTCCTCAGCAGCTCCTGCACCACCACTGTCAATCCCTTCTTGGCTGCTACATGCAGGGGCCTGAAACAAAGGGGAGGGGTTTAACGGGCAGTCCGACCGGAGTCGATGAGCCAGCAGCGCCGCTGAAGGAACGCCACGTACGTCTGGAGAGCCGTGTTGGTGCAGTTGATGAGGTTCTTATCGCTGATCTTCTCCAGAATCAACAAGGCACTCGTCTCGTGACCCTCACAGGAACAGAGAGCAACAGAGTAAGAAACATCAAATAATTATAATCGGAGCCGTCTGGCACCATCTGGAAATAATTCACTTTGACTTGATCAAATTCGTGAGCTGTCCCTAATTCATCGTCTCTTATGTACGTGTAACGGTTATCCATGGCTTATCTTAACATAAAAAGAGGATGTGTATGACGTGCATGTATAAGTGATCCTCTCTGTAAGTGGTTGTTACCTTGCTGCAGGCCAGGTGTAAAGCGGTGTTCCTGTTTGTGTCCTGTAGGGCGAAGTCGGCTTTCGCACTGCTCACCAACATCTCTGGAACACACGCACGGCGACGGTGACACGTCAGAGGGTTGGAGACGAACAACCGACAGTGCATCTGAGTGTCGGTGGCTGTACTGACCCACGGTGTTGGTCTGTCCGTTCAGAGCGGCCATCATCAGCGGTGTGCTGCTGATGTGTGTGTCAACTATGTTTGCCTGAGCGCCCTGGCTCAGCAGGAGGGAGACGCACTCCACGTGGTTGGAAAAAGCTGCGGCGTGAAGGGGGGTCCTGCATTGACACACACACACACACACACACACACACACACACACACACACACACACACACACACACACACACACACACACACACACACACACACACACACACACACACACACACACAGAGAGAGAGAGAGAGAGTTGACAATATACCAGCAGAGTTTGTGCTCCCCTCCAAACATCTTCTCACCATCATCTTCATCAGCTCTCACCTGCCCTTGGAGTCAGTGGTGTTGACAATAGTTGTGCCCATGGAGTCAATTAACATCTCAGCCACGCCCTCATTGTCGCTCATACTGAAACACACACACACACACATACACACAGTGTCACATACCTTCAGACCAATGGCGATGGACATGAAAACGTTAATTGGCGCACGTCGTCTTACACGGCGCAGTGCAGTGGACTGAAAGAGTTGCCCTTAATCTTCTTGAACACTTCCTGATCCAGCAGCACCTCCACGCAGGCGTCGTATCCTAGGCAACAAAGGGAGGGGCGGACATGAGTCCTGCTCCGCTGCGGCTTCACACGGGACAGACGCGGTTCTCCAGTGTCCCCGTACCGTTGTAGCAGGCCCAGTGCAGCGGTGTGTAGCCCTGGTTGTCGGTGAGGTGTGTGTGTGAGGTGGTGCTGGTGGTGGCCTGCAGCAGGGCCCCCAGGACACCCACGCGGCCACAGGCGGCCGCCAGGTGGACGGGGGAGCGGCCCAGGATGTCTCGGAGACACACACTGGCCCCGTGCTGCAGGAGGGCCTCCACGCTCTCCTCCTGGTCGGTCACCGCCTGGGTGGAAATGAAGAAAGTGGAAAATAGTATTTTTACAAATAGTACAACAACGTATTATATATAAAGCTGAAATATTCGTGTGTGTGAGTGTCTCACCCCTCGGTGGAGGGCCGTCCTCCCCCAGCGGTCCTGATTGTCGACACTGGCTCCTTGGCTGAGCAGAGAGTACACACACTCTGTGTGTCCATTTAGCACTGCCAACATCAGAGGGGTCCTGTACACAGTGGGGAAATATGACATAAGCCAGTACTTATACTTATAAATTCATGAAAGAAGTTAAAGTAATCTTCTCAAACAAAAGAATATCAAATAATCTCAGTGAAATGAAGCTGCTTGTTGTCGGTGTACACACTCACTGTCCATTGGCATCCTGTACATCCACATTAATGTGTTGGTTGTTGGTGCTCATGAGAAGGCGGAGGCACTCTGGGTGGCCATTCATAGCTACGGCACACACACACGCACACACACACACACACACACACACACACACACACACACACACACACACACACACACACACACACACACACACAAGCATGACTTTCTTTTTCTAAAGCAACAGCATATTTCCATTTTAGTTTGAAGGTGTTGCATCCAAACATATTTCTGTGGTTCTGTGTGTGTGTGTGTGTGTGTGTTTGTGTGTGTGTGTGTGTGGTATACCTGCAGCATGGATGGCTGTCTTCTTCTGTGTGTAGTCACAGGTCATGGGGGAGGAGCCATGGTGCAGCAGCATGGAGACACACTCCTGGTGGCCCTTGGAGCAGGCCAGGCTGAGGGGGGTTCGGCCTTCTGGGCTGCAAACATCCACTTCCAGTAAGGACGACAAGAGCACCTCTAAAGCGCCACAGTGTCCGTGGTAAGCCTAAACCAACGGGAGACACTTCTTTATGTCTAACGGTAGCAGCCATGGCAGAGACGGTGGAATCAGAGGGATAAACAGCCAAATACAGACGCACTGTATTGTAAGACACACCCACATCTACAACTCACCGCCAGGTGGAGCGGACTGACGGGGGCCTGGCTCTCTGAGTCACTCATGATGTCTGTTCCGGATGTCTCCATCAACTGAAGAGAGGGAGATGGTCCCATATTACTATATATCTGGATTATATATATATATGGATTAAAACACAGATTAGCACTTCATTGGCTCTTAAATAGCTCTTATTATGGTACTTTTGTAGCTTGACTATGTTGAGGAAATGTTACTTTCTGTATTCTTGTTGTTCTTAGTTTGTACACTAGGTTGAAATGCACTTATTGTAAGTCGCTTTGGATAAAAGCGTCTGCTAAATGACGTGATGTAATGTAAATATTACATTACAATCCAGGTTTGTAGATATAGCAAGTTGCACAGAGATCAGGCCATGGTCACCCTGCTGCATTCGGTCCAAATGTATTGAAGGAGAGATTTGGGGGGGAGTGCTACGAGGAGCTTTAGGTTAAAAGTGATTTGCCTTCCAAATGCATAAAACGTTGACTAGCCAATTGTTATCCAACCCTTAACACAATAGAAGAGTGTTCACAGTAGCTGATGATCTTATCTCTCTGTTCTCCATTTGTCCAACAGAGAGCGCTACGCACAAAAAACAAAACAGTCAATATCAGGGCTCACCACATCGAGAGGCGTCTCACTTGCCATCTGGAAGAAACACAGACAAAGGCCCTTTATAATACTATGACAGGTGTATTTGTGTGCTGTAGTTTTCTCATCAGTTCCCAAAAAAATGTTAGCACATGGAGATGTTCAGATGGTCTGACCGTCTGTTGGACATGCAACATATGTGTCCCCCTTGGAGGAGGCTGTACACACCAGTTCCAGGCAGAGTGTGCGTCCATAAGCGGAGGCGTAGTGCACAGCACTGTAACCCTGCTTGTCTCTCATTCCTGGATAGGCGTCGTTCCTCAACAGGTACTCCACACATCTGACAAAGACCAAAGAGAGGAGGATACTGTTTTAAATATGAATGTTTAAACATTGTCTCACTCAGGATCATGTGTTACCCTTCGACTTTATCAGTTAAACACAGAGTAGAACGTACTTCCCATCCGTGTCAGCTGCAGCAGCGTAGTGCAGGGGGCTGCAGCCTCTCTGGTCCAGCTCATTGATGCTCGCCCCAGAGCCCACCAAGGCAAACACACAGTGGTAGTTACAGTTGGCGGATGCATAGTGTAGCGGGGTCCTGGAATGATCAGAGCCGATAACAGCTGTTATTTACCACAGCGAGGACTTCATACTCTACTCCCCAAAATGTGGTCAAAAGTCTTCCTCGGTTTTCAGACCTTATTTCTATTCCTAACATTTCTAGAATTAAACTACATTCTTGGCTCACCTTCCAAAGTTGTCTTTCCTGTTGAAGTCCGCTCCGATGTTCAACAGCAGGTTCAGACACTCCAGGTTTCTGGTTGGAGAGACAACCGTGACGCTTGGCTAACAGACCCGTCTATCGTAATCAAGCGCACAGATAATATTTCAGTGCGTAAGAGCGATGAAAAAACAAAAACAAAGTGTGAATACCGTTAAATAACAAACAAAGAAAAGCCTTAAAGAGATTAAACATTGAGCAGGAATGATGACTCACCCTCCAGCTGCAGCAGCGTGTAGACAGGACCTTCCAAAGTCATCAGGGGTGTCCATGTCAAACCCTGCAAAAAATATGTTATCAGCATCAATTAGGACGTCAACTAGGTATTTACAGTGACAAGAATGGTGTCAGCATGAATGTACCTGAGGACAGCAGCTTCCTGCAGCAATCCGAGAAGCCGCTAAGAGCTGCCAGGTGTAGAGGGAACATCCCATGAATGCCTCTCCTGAAAAAACATGAAGACAAAGAAGACAAGCCATCACAAGGTGTAAGGTGTAAGAGCATGGGGGCATTATTGACAAAGAATTACAAAAATGGTTCAGTTTTTTATTTGTGCGTCTCACCCTTAAAGCACATATTATATTCAGAAGGAAGCTAGATAGACAGATGGTTGAATATCAATGTGTTACAAACTTGGCGGTGTTGGCTCCGTGTTTGATGAGAGCCGTGATGATGAGCTCATGGCCATAGCGGGCAGATATGTGAAGGGCAGTGTTTCTGCTCTTGTCCTCACAATCGATCTCGGCTCCTACGCACACATTGTAAAAGATGTTTTTAAGTGTGTATTTCCATTACAACACTCACTGAAGCAGACGGCACACTGCGGGGGCGCTCACCATTTTGAATGAGGGCCTGAGAGCAGGAGAACCTTCCATGGGTGGCTGCCATGTGAAGGGGGGTTTTACCATCCTTACTCTGGACAGATGGAGGGAGAGACAGTGGAGGTAAGACGAGCGGTACAGAGACAATGAACATGACGTCTGTTCAGACCCGGACAGTATATCCGAACTGCAGTGCATGTTTATCGACATTTACAGTAAGTGCAAGTATGAGAAGCTGACTCAGCTGAGTCTGATGAAGTACTGTCGTGTAAGAAAGCGAAGCATGAACAGAAGCTATCTTAGACCCCCTTGTAGAACACACACACACACACATATATTCCCCGAGCAGCTTGCAGCCTCAGGGAGCCCCCCCCCCTGTCATCCTCCATATGGCCTTGCATCTTGAGGCTGTGGGGACCTAGTATCAGTTTCCATCACTGCCACCAAAGTGTTAACCACTTGTCATTTCAACTTTCTCCTAGATACTGGGCAGGAAACAGACGACGACACGGGCTTCTTATCTCTGTTCTTCTGATTATATAAAGGGCTACAGTTGATGAATACAGTCAATTTAACTAAACCAATAAGAATGCAAATACCGTTTATCAGCTACATGTGGCTGTTTGAGTGTTTGTGTGAAGGTGTATCTTCATGTGAACACACCTGCATGTTGATGTGAGCGCCGTGGGCCAGCAGCAGCTCCTGGCACAGCGCCCCCTGGCGTGAGGAGGAGGCAAAGTGGAGAGCGGAAAACCCCCTCTCATTCACCTGAAGGTACCAAATAAAACCATTAGACACACAATCATCACGCACATACTATCTGGCACAATGACACACACACACACACACCTGGTTGACATTGGCCCCCGCCTCGATGAGCTCACTGACCACCACGTCCTGTCCATTGTAACAGGCCAAGTGGAGTGGCGTGTTGCCATAGCCGTTCACCTCGTTGACCTACAGGAGGTGAGAAGTAGTTTTATTCTCCAGCGATGGTAAACCTGGTGTATCTACAACTAAAGATTTAGCAGGGTTAAAGCATCATGGGACACTATATAGTGCATGTGCGTGCGTATCTGTGAGTGTGTACTGACGTGGACCCCCAGGCCGAGCAGGTAGTGCACGGTGCTGCTCATGCCACTGGAGGCGGCTGCATGGAGCGGAGTGTAGGCTTTCTTGTCCTTGCAGTCGACCTCTGCTCCACTGGCCACCAATAACTTCACCACCTCCAGGTGACCTGCAACGAGGAAGGCAGCACATGTGAAGATAAGATAAGATATGCCTTTATTAGTCCCACAGTGGGGGAATTGCAGGATCACAGCAGCGGGTGCACATTAGAGCAGTAATAAAAAAATAAAAATGAAATACAAAATGCAATAACCATATTAAATATGCAGAGGAATATAAAATATATATACAAAGTAGCGATTACATTGTATTGTCAGCAGGTTAAAGTGTCCAGGATAAAGTGATCGAGTGTGTTTAAGTGTTTTAGTGATCTACTGCAGTTCGTTGTGCAGCCTGACAGCAGCGGGAAGGAAGGACTTGTGGTGCGTCTCCCTTCCACACCGGGGCTGAAGGAGCTTTTGATACGTACAATTTGAAGTGACGACAAGGGAGGGAGAGAGAGCGGCTTCATTTGGTCAGATAAAAGATGCAAACCCATACAATGAAACAGGCTCACCCATGTAGGCTGCCCAGTGGATGGCTCTCCTGTCCTTCTTGTCAAATGCATTAATGTTAGATCCTCTGGACAGCAGCAGCTTCACCATCTATTACACAGAAGTAGAGTAACTCGATGTTATTGGACATGCATACGAGTGTCTCCGTGTGTGTCTTCAGGAGACTCGCCTCTACGTGTCCACTGAAGGCCGCGTGGTGCAGGGCAGTGCGTCCCGCCCGGTCGGACACATTGACGTTGCTCAGCAGCGAGACCAGAGCCTCGGCGCAGCGCATCGCCTTGTTGCTCGCGGCGACATGGAGCGGCGTCTGCCAGTTCTTGTCCCGGGCGTTCACATCTGCACTGTGCTTCAGCAACACTGCCACCGCATCCTGTGTGGACGGTGAGCAGAGATCAGTGAGCGGGAGTGTGCAGACACAGGTGTTCTTTCAAATGCCTCAGTGTACTAACAGAGTACATGCCAATGTCAAAGTCTTTGCTATGCTTTGGGGGGCTTTAATGCCGACAACAGAGAGGGAGAACAAACACAAGGGGCTGCGTTGGCATATTGTCCAGGAGCAAGCAGAATAGGTCAAGAGATGTGTGAAGGTTCATCAAACACCAACAGGTTATGTCATTTGACCCCTTTAAGGCCAGATTGCACAAATCTGGAAACATGATCTCGGCAGCAATATTTTCTTTGTATCCCATGCCTCTAAGGGAGCTCATTCCACCTGCTACAAGTGTTGCTGCACTCATCTGTGTTTTCTCAGGGAAAAGGTCTGCCTTTTTGTTACCGTTATTGTCAGTGGGAGGGCCGCTATGGTCTAATATATATATCGCTAATAAGAGTATATTAAATATATTATTATTATTATTAAATTATTATTAGTATTATTAAATTATTATTATATATTAAATATCATAAGTAAATATATATCGCTAATAAGTTTTATTATAGTACTTCTTGTCAAATGCATTCATTTGGGCTCCTCTGAAGAGCAACAACTTTGCCATTTTTCACAGAAAAGCTAATTAAGTAGATCATGACATGTATGTATATCTCTATGTGTGTCTACAGGAGAACCCCCCCCCCATCTACATGTCCACTGAATGCAGCGTGGAGAACTAACCTGTGTGGGGTTGAATTTGCCTTTTCAAACAGGGGCGTCTCAAAGTTTTGAAAAGCTGTAAGTACCTAAATGTGATACTCATCCCATAGCTGCTGAGGGCCGCGGTTATAGTCACATAATCAGTGAAGTCATAACAGTACACAATAATAAGCATTAACATTGTGTTTGTGTAATAATGCGTTACCTCACTACAAGAGGCGACAGCTCGGTGAAGAGGAGTCAACCACTTGTTATCTTTGGCGTTAACTCTGGCTCCTTTGGTGAGAGAAAGAGAGTGAGGGAGAGAGGGAGCGGGAGAAAGACATCAGGGATATGTCAACAATGGCAGACATGGTGGAATGTTTGAAAGATACATTAAAGGCCCAGGAAGACAAACTAAATGTTGAAAAGGCTTTTCACACTTTCGCTTATAGGAAGGGGATCTTGTGAGTCAACAGTGCCTGGAAGTTAGAAAACTCCCATGATGCTCTTTGGCACAGCTTGGTGTTTAAATAGCTCTGAAGCTGCACCTGTTGCACATTATGGCAAAACAGTGACCTGACCACACACACACTCACCAACACACACACACATACTATGCTTGTATTCGAGTTGGCCCCGCCTCCTGACATGCTCAGTGGACTTTACAGAAAGTTAAACCAACGTTATCAGTTGATTGATAAATAACAAAGTCACCAAGAGAGGAGGACAGTAACAGAGCAGTGAGCAAACACACAGGCAAGGAAACTAGTGAGGGAACAGGGAGCTACATTTAGGGGGAAAGAAAAGAGGAAAGGTAATAACCTTAAATAGTTAAGGAAAGCACTCAAATGTTGTGTTTTTTCAAACAAAAAAAGTAAATAAATGTCTTTCCATTTTACAAATACATTACTTCCATATACCTCGAAACACTAAACTGTGCAATAAAAAATAATGTAATTGCTCTAAGACACTGGCAGTATTAGGAACAACAATTCCAATCTTTATATCAACAATATATTTTTCTCAATTTTACAAAAAGCAGGATCAGACACTTTGATTGGAGAATGAATGACTTGTCAGCTTTGCAGTGTGAGAATGATTTAATTATGAAAAGGAATTAATAAACATAAGATAGATGTAGGAGAGCCCACATTGATGCATAAACAGAACCAGGTGGAGGCTAACAGCCATTGTGGATGGATAAGTACGCTTCTAAGTAGAAGGGATACTAGAGGTGGATGGATATTAAATCAAATGGACGCCTGAAGGAATTGATAGCGGACTGCAGTGTTTACCTGAGAGGATGAGCAGCTCGATGATCTCTGCGTCTCCCAGGTAGGCTGCAGCATGCAAAGGCGTCCTCTTCTCATTGTCCTGACAAGAGAACCCCGATACAGAATTTAAGCAAGTGCATTATTTCTCTTAAACATAGGCCTGGGGGGGAGGCATAATCTATATGTCTCACATTGTGTCAGAACACAAGAAACATGAGACTCCAGCCTTACAGAAAAAGATGTCCATCATGTGATCACTTCAATACACCTTGCTGCAGCTACACCATCTCTCTCTCTCTCTCTTTTAGTGCAGTAGCGAGCATTAAAGCTGGGCTCTACACAAATAGTCATGTGACTCGTGTTGCTGACTCCAAAAGTCTCAGTGTGATGACCCCAGCACTACAGGCCCACAATAAAACAGATGGACAGAGACAATAACAAAGGCTGTCAAAAAAGAATGTGGTGGAAACTGAGGACACGTATTCAGAAAGCCGGGGGACGGAGAGGGAAAGTGAAAGGAAAAAAAGGGGGAAGATATCAGGAGAGGGTTATGTACTCAAATGATAAGAGAGGGTAAGGTTATAAACAGGTCATGTGTCCTGTCCTGATTGACAGCTATATGAGATGGGGAAGCTGCCAGAAGGCACTCTGAGTCAATCGATCAACTGTAACCTGCTGATTTACTGCTGCTCTCCTTGTTTGTTGTTTTATCCTTCATGGTGTGTGTATGTGTGTGTGTGTGTGTGTGTGTGTCACACTAGTGTAAAAAGCAAATAAACGAGTGTGTGGTCAGAACAAAGACATTTATATTGGGAGAATATCAGAAGCGTGTGACCGACCTGAATGTTGACGTCCTCCTTCTTGAATATGAGGGAGCGGACTTCATCCGGGTCGACATTGAAGATGGCTCTCAACAGAGACGGCTGCGGAGACGAGGAACAGAAGAGGAAATGCTGATGAACACAACTACATCCTCGATTTGCAAGGCAGTTATTTTCTGTGCTGACAACCGAGTTCTCAGTGAGCGATATGAGCGTTACAGAAGGGGAGAGTCTCACACTGAGACGCTGTAATGCTGAGCAGGGAGAGAGACATACGTTGCGAATAGCACCAAGTAGTGCTTTAATGGCGATAAAGCTGCAGCACGCAACACACAAACACGTGTACACAAAGTACATTGGTTCATCCATAAAGGGTAAAGCTATGCTCTCGTGCCGCGTCAGGTCAGCTGATGATTTTAACACAAGGAAGAGAAGAAGAACGAAGCTGAACCTGAAAGACAGATCTCTGAACAACTCTTTAATACTATTTAATTGATGCACATGTGTGTGATGAGGAGTAGCGCATGGTGCCTCATACCGAGTGGGAATTTGTGAAATGTTGCTCAGCAGGCCTGATAACCTTCGAGAGTTGTTGGGCAACAGAAGAGCATACATCCAAATGAGAGGCGATGAAACAGTATTTGACTGCTGGGTTCAAAATATAGAGCTGTTATAATGTTTTTATATGTAGGATCAATGACTTGTCTTTGTGACTTACATTTTATATCACAACCTTGAAACTTTGATGTTAAAAATCAAGCCGTAACTAGTTAATCTAAACAACATTTGTGGCCCACATTTTATATTTGTATTTCATCATTTAAAAACAACTTTATGTGAAGGTCTGCACACTTTGCAGATATTCTGTCTCAGATTATATTTGCCGAACAATAAACTGCACAACGGACCATAATTTGCTAGTTAGTGTGATCATTTTTATGAATCCCTATTTGTCACCAAGATCTGAGAGACAAATATGTATTTATATTTATAATGACACTACACTCTTTACTTTTAATATCTGATGATTCTAGAAGTTTCTTTGTTTCAATATGTTTGGATAATTAATTTTAACTCGGAAATAAGATTGATAATCCCCAATTTACTATAAGTAGTGCTTTTCTTTGTGCTGCAACGTTTAGAATGCACACAACAACAACAACAACAACAACAACAACAACAACATAAGAACGTTGGCATCATACTGTTGATCGAGGGGAGGTCTAGAGCGCCCCTCTAAATTACCGTTTATTGACATTCCCTCCTTTGTAATCGTTCGACTACTCCAAGTCTAGTGTGGATGTGCTTCGGTCTCACCAGCTGCCAACACCAACCATGTAATACTACATTAGTATCCTGGTGTGGATCGGCTCCTGACTCCCAGCCTCTCCGTTTCCCAATCCTTCTCTGATTTCGTCCCAACTAAAAATAAGTGGGGCTGTCCGGCATGTTGGCATCTGTCTCGTGCATATTACACCGATGACCGGCGCCACTATGGCAGAGATCGGAGAAGATAGACACAGATTAGGAGAGCGAACCCCGTCATCGGGCCAGGGACATTCTCTCTGGCGTCCCCCCCCCCCGCCCTCCCATCTCAGTGTGATCTTCAAAGAGCTGCTTTCATGTGATGTGGAGACTCACGGCCATGTTTCACTGGGAGGCTTGCCCTTTGTACCGTCCCCGCTGCAGACGACAAAGGCCCGGGCCGGACTGATAATCTACACAAACCAGCAGTCATCTCACGTAGCGGGCTAAATCGGTGATTGTATTTGCTGCTATATTTAGCAGAGGATGACAAGTGTTGGCAGGCATTGTGTGTTAATGCAGTGGGATGTAGCACTACGTACTTCTTCAGCACAGGTCTGAACTTCATGCCATCTCGGACGAGAGCGTCGGTCAGTGTGAAACCCCGGCGAACGCTCTCATTCTCACGAGGAACTGTAGAACGTCAAACGCATGCAAACACCTCCGCTGGATCAGCAGACTGAAATGAATTAAAGGCAGGCCAACAGAAGCACCCGTCTCACCTTCTCCTCCTGAGCGGCAGCCCTCCGAGAGGCATGATGGGATCTGCGGTCTGGAGATGATTTGGGCCGGGGAGGTGGGGGTGAAGAGGAGGACTCATCCTCCTCCACCTCCTCCAGCACCACGATACACACACGACTTGCCCGTTCTGACCGCATCAGGAACACTCACACACACACACACACACTTTCCCTCACGCATACACACACAAATACACCGTGTTCCCTCTTACATACATGCCCAATTCAGGGGGACAAAGGTCAGCAATAAATCCCAGAAACGGAGTAATTTCCTCGTAAACAAACGCTGCACATCTTCATGTAAAATCCAAATGGGATCCAGCTCTGTCCTCTATCTGTAAGTGTTGCTTTGCAGCATGTCTCCTCTCTCCTCTCTCCTCTCTCCTCTCTCCTCTCTCCTCTCTCCGTGAGCAGCAGTAGCGGAGACAGCAGGGAATTCCTCTGCGTAATGGTGGCGGTAAGCGGCATGCGGCAGAATGAGCTCTGGCTGCCTAGCAGCGCACAGGAAGCTGCATATCCTCACTGCTGCGCTGCAGCCAGGAACACACACACACACACACACACACACGTCAGATGCAGACACACAGAGACACTGTGATTAGCGTAGAGGGGGGCCACAGCGGCCAATGTATGTATGGGCATGCGTAGCTCGTTTCAGGCAGACTGCTGAACCCAGCTCTTTTAAAAGAAGGGAGGGAGGGAGGGAGGGAGGGAGGGAGGGAGGGAGGGGGAGGGTAGCGAGAGAGAGGAAGAAAGTGAATGGAAAAGGGAGGGGAGTATGAATAGAAGAGGACAGAGAGCTAGAGTAATTGTAGATAGATACCTAGAGCACTACAACACAAAGACACCTAGAGAAGAAAAGGGCAGAGGACACGAGGTGCAACCTGATGACGGAGCGTTGACCGAGAGACTGACCGGCTTAAGACACACAATGTGGTTGGAGGTTAAGAGGGAACGGTACAAAAAATTGCCCGCGCTATGTTAAAAAGAAAATGTTGACCTTTTCACGACCTTGACTTTTGACCCGATTGATCCCCAAATCAAATCAATTGGTCCCCACCAAATCATCCCACCAAATTCCATGCGATTCGGTTTAATGCTTTTTGAGTTATGCGAGTAACACGCATACAAATAAATAAATACACGGCGATCAAAACATAACCTTCCCCATTTCAATGTGAAGGTAATGAACGGCAATGGAAGCAACAAATACAAGAGTGAAGAAGACCTAGGAGGCTACTCTGATGCCTGATTGTTACCTGGACACTTGCTGGCCAGAGCCGATCCACGAGTCCCCCGAGGGTTCATTTAAGTTTAAGCGGAGAGGCGATGCTCCAGTGGACGATGCAGCTTTATTGATTCTTTATTGAAAGCCCTGCTACCTGCAGCAACGCACGCCGTGTTGTCTGTCCAGAGCTTTAATCTCAATGTTTACAACCGCATTGTGATTGTCTGCTCCTTGCTTTATGGAACACGCTAACACAGCCAACAAAGCTCTGTTCTTTGGTATTGTACATTAGAGTATCGGTATGAACTCGGCACCGATGGCCTCCTTATACTTATATATACACGAGATGGCCGAACTTGAGCCAATCTAAAAAGCTTTAACACACGTAGCACGGAAAAAGCCAAACCATGTGGCGTACACTGTGGAGTTATTTATAGAATTTGCTAAATAAGATTTTAGTGGTTTGTATCTTCATAAAGTCGCCGCTATAGTAGGAGTGGCTTTTACTTTCAAATGTGAGGGAATAAAAGAAAATGGATACCAGATCGGTGTGTGTGTGTGTGTGTGTGTGTGTGTGTGTGTGTGTGTGTGTGTGTGTGTGTGTGTGTGTGTGTGTGTGTTCCAGTATCCTCTCTGGTTTATTGGCATATCTTCAAAAGTCCCCATCTCCTCATTATGAAACTGGAACAAACTGGCTTTGCCAGAGAATGTGAGGGCAGCGAACAAGACCGGTCTGTATGTGCATGTCTGTGTGTGTCTGTGTGTGTCTGTGTGTGTCTGTGTGTTGCAGTCTCCTTCATATTCAACACAGATCCTAAAAAGCACAATCTTGCCAAGCCACACAACCCCATTAACTCAAAGGGCGGGGCGATGCGAGGGCGGGCGAATGAGAGAGGGCTTCAGTTGGATGGAGTGTTTCTCCAGGCCTACATCTTGAGTCTCATTAACTTAAAATGTATAAACCGAGAATGAAACACAGTCTAACAAATCGTGCTTCTACAACAATCACTGAGTCGCCGTTACAGATTTGCCTCAAAGGCACAAACAAAGCATGTTTTTGTAAACAAAGCATATAAACAAACAACCCATGGTTTGTATCCCAGTGGCTAGATCTGGAGATGCTTTCAGAAACGTAGCCCAACGATGTTTTCAGAGCAGATTGGTGGCCATTTCCAGGATATTGGGGAGAGCTCAAATGTCCTACAGAAGCGAGGCACAGGGAAAACATGCAGATGGTGAACTTCAACAAGAGGATACATGCCTCGCAAATACCAACAACTGAAATTGCAATACAAATCCTGAGCTATACCTTGTGTGAGGCCCAACGTGACCCGTGTGTAACAGTATGCAGCTTGCACTGACCTCTGCTCTGACCCTGCGACAGGATGTACTGTGTAATATAACCCCAGTCCAGAAACTCAAAGGTTGGTGTGTGTGTGTGTGTGTGTGTGTGTGTGTGTGTGTGTGTGTGTGTGTGTGTGTGTGTGTGTGTGTGTGTGTATGTGTGTGTGTGTATGTGTGTGTGTGTGTGTGTGTGTGTCTACGTGTTCTAAAGCTTTTAGAATCAAGAGAAGGAGATCGGTACAAATGCTTTGTTCTCTCGGTATTACATGTACTATAATGGTATGCATAGACATAATAACACTCCATAATAACTATGCACACAGACTTTCCCAGAGGCTGCCTTAAAAGGTACCAGCCTGCTCATCAGGATTTAAACCAATGCTCATTTACATAAACTCACAGCACACCCTGTATCTTGCCCGGGGACACGACAACATAAAAACTGGAGTAGCCAGGGATTGAACTGCCGATTAGTGGACGACCCGCTCCACCTTCTGAGCCACAGCCGCCCAGTTGTTCTGTGTCGACTGTGCACATTTCCCTTGTGTTACAATGTCCTTTAAGGCTCTTTGACTAATAGCCAACACAGAATATAGCTGATGTAATCAAAACAACGAAGTGCCCCACTGTGCTTGACCTTCTGCTTTCATTGATTGCGTTTTCTTAACCGTCTCTTACCATCCCTCTCTTGAGGCAGGACCAGAGTGTGGTTAGGACACTTTGCACGGTACAGGAGGCCCTCTAGAGGACAAACATAAGTGTGCTGCCAAAAGGCACACTCACTCCCGTCCCTCTGAGTGGGACCATGGTCGTTTCTCAATTAAAAGTACATGACTGCAGACTTGTGTTCTTTTAGAGTCTGGACTCGGGAGTCTGGTCTTGGGAGTCCAGACTCCGGAGGACGGGAGGACGGGACAACGGGAGGACGGTTTTTCTGCAATTGGAACAGCAGCTGACTTGATGACATCACCACATCAGCTGTTCTTACTCCTGAGTTTATTCTAATTATTCAGTGTAAATATTTTTTTACAATTAAATAAACAAAACATCCTAAAATGACATTCCGTGACTCAACAAGAGTAGTATTTATAAAAAGTCAACTGTCAGTAGCATACCTGCAAACTCATGAGTGGTGAAAAAGGTGACAAGGGGGTCGATTATTTCTTACCTTCGTATTACTTTAAGCTGCACAGCAAATTGATTTTCATTTTAATATGTAAGACTTATATATATTATTTTAATATTTAATATTATAATATTTATAATTTAATATATAATATACTTTTTAATATTTAATAATTTTTAATATTTTCATTGTCACTGTTTCTCATAATAGAGTTTAACGCTTCCTACATTCAGTAATAAGTGAAATCCTCCAAAGTTTGACTGAATGAAACAATCACACATTATTGATCATCACAAGACTCTCTCTCTCTCTCTCTCTCTCTCTCTCTCTCTCTCTCTCTCTCTCTCTCTCTCTATATATATATATATATATATATATATATATATATATATATATATATATATATATATATATATATATCAGTGACGTGCGGTGAGATTCATGGTTGGTGAGGCACTGACTCCTTTAGTGTCAGATTTATAAATATATAAAACAAAAAGGGGCTTATTCAATTGGCTACTGGTTATTTCATGTCTCATCAGCATTCTCCATACAACACACACGCGCACACGGTACATATTACCATGGTTCTTACACATTTTGACCAATGGATTTCCATGACTTTTCCATGACTTTAAACCAAATGTCCATGGCCAAACTGAAATCTCGGTGTATACATGAAAGTAAGAACATTAAGTATTTAAACAATGAGAATTCCAAAGCATACAGTAAACCTTAAATGAAACAAATACATGAGACAATAGTTTGATTAAAAAAATAAACATTCATGAGTAGTTTATTTTCTCCTCCGCTATTGTTTCCGGTTGCTGGTGAAATGCATTGTGGGATATATGCTTGCCAGAGTACGCACAAGTCTCCTCTGATGCATCCTCCGGAAAGTGGGAGGATCAAGTCACATCCGGGCATTTTCACCGTGCTTTGCGAGAAGCGAACTTTGAATTGGAACATGTACCCGGGCTGAGACTGATGACGTTTCACGAGTCCACAAGTAGAGGAAAGGACGCACAAGTACGCTGATTGAGAAACGGCCTATATGTGTTCCTTAGTCCAGTTATCTGTCACCAAGCACTACAGAGAACAATGGGAAACAGAGGGGGATCCATCCTCTTTGTTTTTTTGTGTTGCTTACCTGTCCAGAAGACCGGTCGGACCGGGACAGGCCACAGAGCGGCTTCAACACTGACCCACTTTGACTGAAGTTCATATTGTTACTGAACAAAATCTTACACTAACCATTCAGGACAGTCAAAGAGAGTTTATATTTCTAAACACTTGTTTGTCAAAATGTCTTTAATGATTGTAACTAACAGTCGCTTTATTTAAGCGCGAATTGACAATCATTCAGTAATACATAATATAGTGTAAAGTGTAAACATTGTGTGTGGAATGTAATGAATATAACACAACAATGTTTGTATCTACTATTTCGTTACTGATGCGTCCACTACAATGCCCAGTCTATAGACGCGTGTGGAAACCGTCTAATTCGTGAACACAGCTGGAGAGCTCAGAACCAGCACCGCCTGCTATGTGAGTGTGACAACGGCTCTTATCTGCAGCAACAGGTGACCGACTGACCACAGCTGCCCCGGGGAGGGAGCTGAAATAGACCGCTGACCAAGCAAACTCCCTGCCTCGGAAACCGGCCCCGGCGCCCAGTTAAATCGGAAGCGTGGTTTCCAATTTCAGGAAAGGCACGTTTCACTTACTGTAATAGCCATATAACGGCGTGGTATAACGATACAACTAATAATAACAACAGCGGGGAGTCTGGCATGAGTTCAAGTGGCAAACTAGCATTAGCAGATCGAGGCCACCCGGTTAACCTCCAGGCTATGCAGCTGTGCTCGCCGGTCCATCGCCGCTAGAAACGGAAACAACCCTCACGTCAATAACAACGAAGAAGACCGACCACCGGCCGCGTGACCGTTGCTTTTACGTGAACGTGACCATTTAAAATGTGACGTAAATGTAACAGGTGACGTGAACAAGCGAGCTCCTTCTGTTAACTCGTTACCGCTAGCTAGGTTAACAGTCTCTCGTTAGCTCGATGGAAGTCAAGTCAGTGTTAACCGTAAGAACGGTAGCTGTTGAATAGTAGTTTAGCAGACTGGTTTAGGTAACGTTAAGTCACGAATGAACGGCAGGTAGCTCAGGTGAACAGTCAATGTGGCACGTTGTCGACTAGTAACACACAAACACTCAAAACTAGAGAACCGCTCATTAGTCACACACAGTGACCGTTTAATGAGGAGTTAATGTGAAACTTGAGCTCGATGCCGTTACCTGGTCTTGTATCTTCAACACAGCCATATTCCCCGTGCAGAACCGAAAGGAGGTTAACGGTAACTCCCGCGTGCCAGTTACTGTACGCCGGCGGAGGGAAGCTGAACGAGGAGCGCCTCGGAGCGGAGCCGCTGCAGCGCGCGCCCCCTCTTCCTTCCTGTCGTGTCCGCTCACTCATCATGAGACAGAAAGGACAATAAGAGGAATTTGGGACTGTTTTATTATATTATATAAAAGCTAGTATTTTCCATGATAATATACACGAATAAATCTACCTTCAAATGTTTTTTATTCGAGTCTACAAAGTAGTTTATGAATACAGTTATATACAATAAAGCCCAGCTCTAGGTTTGAATATCGCTCCGATAATGTACAATTGTTATCACAGCTCGTTTTGATTCGAGCAAATACGAAAAGATAACATGACATCTGTAGGATGTTGCCCATTATTTAAGTTGATGCCTTGAACTTTAACCCCTTCGGTCTGTGAAATCTCCTGTGCCGTTTCAGACGGAAATCGTTAGAAAATTGTTTGCCACATATATCACATTTCTTCCCATGTGTGTGGCTTTGAATGTGCTGGACAAAACTCTCCGTAGACTCTAAATGTTTTCCACAGATTCCACAAATATGGACTGCATCCCCTGCGTGCGTTAGCACGTGCGTCCTCAGTGTGTATATGTAATAGAAAGTCTTTCCACATGCTTTACAACAATGAGGACCGGTGGGATTCTGACTGGTGGACAGTGTTGATGTCTTTTTATGAGATGATTTTCTTTTCACAGACGCTTTCCTCTTGATACCGAGTTCCTTTAAACTAGTACGAGGTGTGATGTGCTGAGATTCCTCAGTGGGCTGGCATAATCCACCAGCTCTACTATCAGGCAGTGTTTCCAGAGGTTGATTTGAAGAATTAGGAAGCAGATGTCTCTTGCTGCTTTCCACGCTGAGGTCTTGAATGTAACCGTCTGCGCAGACGATGCTGAATTCAGAGTCTTGAGCGTGATGTTCCTCAAGACTCATTTGACTGTTATCTTTTCTTATTTGCTCGCCTTCAATCTTCACGTGCACCGAGTTCAGCCACTCAGGATGACTCACTGGGGTAAAAGGAAAACAAAATGTCAGTTGTTGACAAGTTTGTACACGCTGTCAAAGGGAAGTTATGCATGCAAAGCACTTCAACCTGACCTTGTCTACACATTTCTTGCTCTTCTTCTTCTTCTTTAACTTGAAGCAGCAGTGAGGTCTGTTGGTCCTCCTGGTCCAGGCTGCCAAGCTCCTGCTGATACCAATGTTCAGGACTCAGGGGAACATCCTCCTCAATGGCCGAGACCGAGGGCTGATCCATCTCTAAGAGGAAGGACAGTGTAATGTACTGTATTATATTTATATTATAATGGTAGTCTGCCAAATATCAGTTTTTTTCATTCAGTACGTTAATCTATAAGCCTCTGTGAATAAATATGTGGCTGTACCACCCCTACTGCCCGTCAACAATTTTTTAAAGAACTCATTTCTAGTTTCCACATTAAAAATATTTGTTTGCTGCTTTTTTAATGTAGACAGGGCATCATTGTGGCCCAGAATATGCTTCCAGTAACAGTAAGTTAAGAGAGCTATGACACGCGTATTATGTCCTAGAGTTTCTCAGAGCAAGTATAAACATCAGTGATTTTATTATTTAAAAAGACAAACAAAAGTTAAAAAAACTATTTCTAGTGGAAAAGGTTGCATCATTCTGACACACCGAATTTGTCAAATTGCGAGGGGTAATATTAATTTTTTAACAATAGAGGGACATCAGACCTTTTGTAAACTAACCTGCGTCATGGCTTTGCTGCAGTATCGGATAACCTGGAAAGTAAAAAGTTAGTGTAGTCAAAAACTTCTATAGTGAAAATGAAAAATATTAACATTATTAGTGGTGGCACACAGCATTTATCTAATACAGAACTTTAGAAAATGCATCAACAAAACAAAGGAATTGTAAAATAACAGCAAAATCCAAAAAAAAGTACATACCATGTTGTTTTGATATGTGCACCTCAAAGTTACATTTCCGATAAATGATCTTTGTGCAATACGGGCAGTGCCAGTGACTTCTGCCCTGGATTAAGTCTTTGCACGTACATGGTACAACAAATTTTTCTAAAAAGAGAAAATACAGCCCATTTACCACATGCCAACACTTTGAATGACTGAATTCGTCAAAGGCAATCATTAAGCATTTTATCAGCTAGCATACTAGAGAATTTAGCAAAAGAAGGTCATCCATAATAAGTACAAAGTATCATCTTACATTGATTTTAATGTGAATAAAGCTTACCAGTGCCACACTCGGTAAAATGGACAGCAAAAAAATAATGTTTTCTCGTCAAATGTGCCTCAGTGGCTTGAATTCTCTTCAAGCAGTAGCGGCAGTCGTCATCTGTTGCAAACTTTAGAAAGTCTGTGCGTGAGGTGAAGGAGCACTGCGAGTCTGGAAAGAAATAATCAAGATAGAATTGAAATACTTTACGAGACAGTATGACATTTTATAGAATTGCTAATTATGACACTTCAATAAAGGTCTCATACAAAATGACTGAAATGCCGTATTCCATTCCAGAGAGAAATACGAGAAACGACAGTATTAGTCAATAATTAGTGTCATGTTTTACTGGAAAACCAGGTTGCACTTAACAATAATAGTGTTTTTATAACATAATGACTGCAATAGCGCATTAAACCTGGGTGACTAATAGTGGTTAATGGTGACTATATTGAAAACACATCAGTCTTTTCTCCTGCTTCACAGAGGGTTTTACTAGACACATTTTACTGGAGAGAAGAATGTATTGTTAGACTTAAAACCTACCACTGGAATTGCGGGGGGGATCTCTGGCCTTGCGAACAAGACTTGAATCTGATGCAGCGGTAGGGGTAGTACTTTTGGCAGGGCAAGCTCCTGAAGAGTAAAGAGAAGCACAGAGGTAAATCATGTCATGTTAAATCAAAAACTGTTGACATTTTCTTGAGTTATTGGCATCTTTCAAAATAATTGCCAGCAAGAACAGTCAGCAAGCCTGAGCTCCTCCTTTTGGCACAGGCACCACAGTAGCAACAGTGTGACAAGCATCAGTTAGGTGTCAGGACTGTGGCAAGTCTCCGAGTGGTCGTTGCACTCCTGTGACAACTTTTGCCACTGACAACTAACTACAGATTAGGAGAGAACAAGTGGAGATATTTGTTTGACTTGTATTTAAAAACGTTTTAATAAATAGTTATAAAAAAGGGATGATTTATTTTTATTTGTTTAGTCGACTGTTGTAAAAGACTATAACAGTCATTATTTGGAAATATTTATTTATGTTCCTTATGGTTTCAAAACCAGGAAAATCTTACATACTATAAAATAATGATAAACAAAAAAGTACAAGAGGTTGCTCGAAGGATGTATACATGGGAGCTTAGTTGAGTCAACTAAAATCACAAATATGATTTACGGCAGCTGATCCGTCTTGCCACTGTCAGTAATAGCACTTGCTGTCTCTCTGAACACTTTGTGTTGGACCCACGCTGGTTCTGACACTGGAGATGTAATGAATAGAATGGCAGCTGTCCCACATGCAACACATTGTTGTGGCATTAAGGGGGTCATGTCTGTATGACATGCTGCTGGCAGCAGCCAGACTTTGAGTGTTAGCGTTACCTTTTTTTAACGCAGAGGAAAAGGCAGTCAAATACAATTTATGAAAATAAGTTGTATGGAATAATCTTTGTACAGCATGCAATAGAATTTATCGAAAACATTTTAGACTTGACAGTCATACAATGCCCAAGTTTTACTTATAACATTATCAATGATTGTTGTATTTAAGTGTCTCAGTAATTCGTGACAGTGCACCAGGACAGTCCTCAACTAAAAACGTATTCGTCGACTAAGACTCAATTAGATAATGTAAGCAATTGCTCTTAAACTGAGTTTCTCCACTAATAAGACAGAATTACCACTTTTTAAATACTGTGTTAACCAAAGATGTCCTATATGTTTTTTGAGATCACACATTATATTGGACAACGAAAGGAGACATGAGAGAAAGAAAGTTTAGTACTTTAATGGCTCTTACTTCATAAAGTGATGCCCCTGCTAGATTGTTTAAACGGAAGCACCCTTGTTGTTAAAGTTAACGAATAATAACCAATACTATTAACATGTTAAAGTTAACGAATAACTAATACTAATACTAACAGTATAGTACATAATGAAAAAATGTTTGAACCAAAACTCTGAACAACAATGAAGTGAGACCTTTCGTTGTGGCAAAGAAATATAATGATTGGTGTGAACCAATAATCGATTAAGCTGGCTAGCTACCCTGAGCTAAAAGTAGTTTCCACATCCTACTTCCATATAAAGCAATGTAGTGCTGTAGTGTTTACTGCCTTGAGCACCGGCACAAACTAGCTAAACTTGCTCTCGAGTGAACCAACCTTGTTTCTGTGGCGACTTGGTTTTGAGGATGATGTCCAACAGAGATCGGTTACGGTCGTTTTCTTCCTTCAAACGGGTGACTTTCTCCACGTAATCCGTTATGGTTTTTTCTACGACACCGAATATTTCAGAAGCGGCAGCGTACAGCCGCTCGGAGACAAATACTTTGAGGTCTTCTATTTCGCTCATCTTACCACCATTGGAAATCTCCTCTCCTCAACCCGGAACCACATGCGAACGAGCGGCAAACCAAGGAAGCGCTACAGCCGGAAATGGAAACGGAAGCTTTCTTCTTTATTGTTTAATGGCGGCTCGCAACGTTCCAAGGTGCATACCGCCACCTACTGAACCGGAGTGTGCAGAAACATGTAACTACAACTGTTCACCTAACTTGCCCTAACCCCTAACCCACCTACACCCTCGTCCTGTTTCCCAGATGAAACGCAACGGAGGCCTGTGTTAGTCCCGCCCCCCCCCTGCTCTGCCACCAGCTCTCCTTCCAAGCTCCACCCCCTTCCCATCTGACAAACCCGGGACCTCAATCTGTTCAATCTGCTTTGAACTTTAGGCACTTCATTATGACATGCTCTACATCTTCTCTCTCTACACACACACGCGCACACACACACACGCGCACACACACAAACACACAAACACACACACACACACACACACACACGCACACACACACACATCTGTGACCACCTTTGCCATTAAAAACAACGTTGCGTCCAGCCCTGTGTGCCCGAATCTCAATCTTAAAATGATTATCTCCTCCCTTCGTCACCTCACTTTGAATGATCCTACATTTATTGATTTCTGAATGTTGTGATAGTGTCTTCCTTTTCAGTTGTTGTCCCACTCCCGCTGTCATACCTCCCTCACTGCCTTTCTTCTGATTGATCTTGCTTCCCCTTTGCCATACGGAATGTTCCTAATGTCCTCTTCTTTTAGAGCAAAGCTCTGTTATTGATCCCATCAGCTCTCTCGTTTCCTTCCACCCCTGAGTGAGCAGGAACCTCTGCTTATTGCTTTCAAAGTAAAAGCCCTTTGAAGACCGCCACAGTTAAATAATATCCATGTCTGGATGCGTGTGACTGGTCTATCTATGCAACATGAGAATATATATTTATTTATTTAAGATATACAACACAAAAAAAGTCTTATCTGCCTAAAAGTTTTATTTAAAGTTCATATATTTGCAGGTTATACTTGTTAGAAAAGAGTATGTTTGTACAGGTATATGTTTTCCATGTCTATTGCTAAAGAGATCATTTGATTAAAAAGTCTCAACAACAATGGATTGGCTACTACATTTTGTATGGAATCTTGCAGAGCTGGTTATTGAGAACAATTGTTTACGCCCCATCCCTTGTGAGAACCAATACAGATAACTCACAAAAGGAAATCACTATGGAGCAAAATCATTTTATAAAGTCATAAGCACATTATTTCACAAAGTATCCATTATCTATAGATGATGATGCATTAGATTTGATCTGAAAAATGTAACAAAATATGTAATGGCAAAACTGTCAGAGTGCTGTTTTGGCTTCTTCCTGTGCTCGAGAGGGGATCTCAGAGTACTTTTTCTTGCATTTCAGGGAGCTGGGGTCGCATGTATATCCATAGCCACAGCAGTGCACACCATCTGCACAACACTGGGCCTGAATCAGAAGAAGAAGTATTAGAAACAATACAGTATAGATCTGTAAATGATAAAAATGTACGGTCAAAACAAAAAACTTTGAATTGTTTGTTGCTTCAGTATGTGGTGCTTATGATGTGAACGGACACATGTTCAAACTCTATTGATCATTTAAATATTCAACCCTGTATCTTCCAGTTTGTCGAATCACTTTGGACTAATTGTTCTCCTTCTGATCACGCAATCAGTACTTAATGACGGCCTTTAACATCCATGGCTGTGCTGACCCTCATCCCTGCCGCTTCACACTCGGCAGCAAAACGCCCCAGTGAGTGCCGGAGGTCATGGTCTGAGGATGCTAACAGGACCACATCATCTGCAAACAGAAGAGAGGCGATCTCAAGACCCCCAAACCTGACCTGCTCCACCCCCAGGCTGCGCCTAGATATCCTGTCCATGAAAATCACAAACAGGACCGGTGATAAAGGGCAGCCCTGGCGGAGACCAACACCCACCGGGAACGTGTCTGACTTACTGCCGAGGATGCGAACACAGCTCCTGCTGCAGGCGTACAGAGACCGGATAGCCCGTAACAGCAAGGGTCCGGAACCCCATACCCCCGCAGCACCCCCCACAACAGTTCCCGAGGGACCCGGTCGAAAGCCTTCTCCAAGTCCACAAAGCGCATGAAGACTGGTTGGGCAAACTCCCAGGACCCCTCGAGGACCCTTGCGAGGGTGAAGAGCTGGTCCACAGTTCCACGACCAGGACGGAATCCGCACTGCTGGTCTTAAATCTGAGGTTCGACCATCGGTCGGAGCCTCCTTTCCAGTACCCTGGCATAAACTTTCCCAGGGAGGCTGAGAAGTGTGATACCACGATAGTTCGAGCACACATGGCCTTTAACATGTATGGCCTATTCATACCAGTGGGAAAGGACAGCAGCTCCATTGGCCTTTGGGTCCCTTGCAGCAAGTTGTCTCCGCTCGGCAGAAAAACTGGTCATTACAGCGAATGGGTTGATCCTCATTGATGACCTCCCTGGCTTCTGTCAGCGCGGTCATTGATGTCTGCAGAAGGTAGACACATATTATTCCCTGGTTAATAATATGTTCAATCACTGATACATGTTTATTTTCATATCAGATAACATGTCATCTACATTTCTTGAAATAATTAATCTTTAAAGACTCTAAAAGCTGTTTTTCTTACTCCATATTATTGAATTATGAAATAAAAAATAGGTTTATTATGTATTAAGATGTGTTCAGCACTTTGTAGATGTAGTTCGATCAGATGTTATAGTCAACATCAAACCAGGTAGAAAAAGCCATGATGAGAACCCGAAATGCAGAGTGCTCATGAATATGATTTCAATTACCGGTATAACTTTATGTTAATGTCTGGGCATTCAGATAACCAATCACAGAATACACCACATAGTCAAAAGGCACATTCACAGTATGTCATACCTCTTGCAAGCTGATTTTCCCCTCTAAAGGCAAAGTGAGAGAGGCAGGCATTGACGACATACGTTTGTGGGGGGAGAACGGATACCTCAGGCCCTGCGCCACACAGTACGTATACGTGAGGTCACAGTTGTAGCCAAACGGACAACAGTGATAGCCATCCAGACAACACCTTCCCTAAAAGTTACAGATCACAGGTTATTTATTAAATGAACTTTAAATAACTTCATGCCAAAACAAATGTTTCGTAAGCTTCCACTCCCATGTGAGTGGACCCTAGGAGTTACACAACAGTTGTTGCAAAATACTCACATAAGGGTACAGGCAACAGAACCAGGCCCCTGTTGGGTGTCTGCAGCACGTTGTGTAATCAGGACACACATAGTAGCTGTCACAGCGAACAGATGAGCTCTTCTGTTGGTCTGCCACTTGGTCGTTTACGGGCCTCTGAAGTGGAGAAACTGGTAGAGCGGGACGGCTCGGTTGCTCTGCAGCTTGCTTCTTCACCATGGGCATCATCAGCCACGGGTTTTTGTCACACGTCTGGGTAACTAAGTTGCAATGGTAATCGGATGGGCAGCAGTGGGCCTTGTCAGAGCAACACACTCCCTACAGACACACAGAGATTAATGGTGGAGTATTTGCAACCCTTCGACCATCCCAAAATGTTAACAACTACAAGTCCAGTTGCATTATATGTGGACATGACTTACTTGTGGATAGGGGCAGCAGCCGTACCCTTGTTTAGTCAAACAGCAGGTGTCGGAATCAGAGCAGATCATCCCATCTGGACATCTGATGGTGTGGGACGCACACGCAAACCCTCCCACTAGTAACCACAGAGTTACCCTCAACATCTGCAAGAGAGTAGTAAGATGTCGCCTTTTTAACCAGTTGAATGTGATTCATTGAGAGGTTTAAAAAATGAAAAACTTCCTGCTGATCTTTGCTTCCTATCTATAAATCAATGTTGTAACTCAACAATGAAACAGATTTTCAGTTTATTTTTAGCCTGAGCAAAGATCTTCCTTTCATTTAAAACATTACAGAAAAGTACTAATAGAAGTTGCGACTGATTATAAAGCCGTACAGACAATGATGATAATAAAAGGATTGGATACATATTCAGTTATCACTTACCTTGCAAGTGAAGTGATTCAACAGCGTACTGTCCTTTGTCTCTCACTTCTTCTGATCTGATTCAGGCGTGCTCTGCTTTATGTGGCAGGTCAGGCCCTCCCACTGGCCCAAATCTGGAAGTGAAAGTGTATCACACCTAGTGTTCCCTGTAACTGTGAGACGGGGTCACTAGTATTCCTGGAACCAGTTCACAGCCGTTGACCACGCTTGCAATTTAAAGAGGGTTTGCGTTATCATCGTGTGAGACTGCAAACATGCCCCCACACCGCAATGATTGAACAGGGTTTACACGCTCACGTTGAGCTTTGACACCTAGCCATTGTTCAACGTCACATGACCGGCCTGCAGCACTTCCAAGGAATAGAAGATATCTTTCCAAAGAAGGAAGTATGTTGACTGTCTCAAACTGTACCTGCCTTTACAATTAGTTGATGATTGAGCAAGACAAGCACATCTTTCAAGTTCTTAAGTTAAGTTACTAATGTTGAGGCAGAATGAATTTAAGTCAAATTACATACGAATTGTACCGAGTGTAATTTAGATGTACTTTGTATTTCCATGTTCTGCTATTTCCTCACTGTAGTTACTTTGCAGATTAAGACTTTCATACATATGGTCAGCTGACAAAATTAAATGACTAACCAGGAGTCAGTCTGCCCCCCTCCCCCCCAGTGTCAGCGACATAACAATGCTGCTTACATGGTAATGCTTAAGCATAAATATTCCAAGATGTCTATCGGTTTTCTCGGCTTTCTGAAGTTCCATATTCAATGTTTTTAAATAAATATGTGGAAAACCCATTGCATCCAACTCCATCACGGCACCTTTTGGGATGCAACCTGAAGATGAGCCACGACCACTAAGCCAACTGTCTTAGCATACAACACATTTGTTCTGTTGAATTGAAAAAGGGGATAACCATATTACTCAAGTGTTTATACTGAACTAAAAAGTTTGATGACAGTTATTTTCTTAAGCTTTGATTGCATTTATAAAGCAGTATTCAATCTTTATGTAAAGTTCTAGTTCCACCAATAAATGGATGCAAACTGCATCCTGCGTGAAACACACATTCAATATCATAGAAGTCTATAATCTACTGTTTAATCACCATCACACAAGGAAACAGTCTGCAACCATCAACAAGTGATGGAATTATATAATGTGGTTATTCACAGCAGATCCTAGTTTAAGTGTTAAAGAAGACAGTGAGGATCATATTAACAGTTTCTAATAAGTGGGCGGGGTAACCATTCATACACAGAACATAAATTAAAGAGCCTCTCAATAAAGGTTGTAACTAATTACCAGCACTAAAGGCTAAAACAATACTTTATTCATGAATTCCCATTGTTTATACATTTACACTGCAGTGCAACAATTCATCTTTCAGAACAAGTATCCGCTGTATAAATGTTGACTGACGCTCACATTTCTTATCATAAGACCAACTTCAATATGAGGCTGGCGAGACACCAGGTCATCTGGTCTACATGCACGACGCAGGCACGACACAACGGCAGCGTCTAGCAACCGGAAATGCAAGATGTCGGGTTTTAAGCAGAGCGAGCGGCTCCGAGGGGGCCGGCTTTCTGAAGGTGAAAACTGGTGCCAGTCACATTGATATCTCCAAGACGACGGGGGCGGTGGGAGAATTCACTTCAGTCCCGTGGTTTAAAGAAACCTTATCTAAAAAAAATAATAAAGCACTGTGGTAAAAAAAAACAACAGCAGATATGTACCGGTAGTTGCCGCCTTGAGGGACGAGTGCCTCCCTCCATTTCGCCTTCACTCTCAGAACCACAGCCCTACGAGTCTGTGGCCCACAGCCCATCGGTCAAGCGTGATGACCAAAGCTGGATGGGAGAAGGTTGGAGGTCAAAAGCAAAAATAACGCTACATGTGAACCGTCAGGATGCGGTCTGTTAATCCAGCTCCGAGTCCGATTGAGAGGCGGCATTCTTTTTCTTTTTTCTGCCGTGTTTCTTGTGCTTCCTTTTCCTTTTCTTCTTGGATTTGTCCTGTGAACACAAAACATTTGATGTTAGTGTTCGAGTCACTTTCCCTTAAATGTGGCATATATTATGCAGATGGTTTAACGACACACATTTGTTAGGAGGTGTAGCTATACAGATGTTATTTTTTTTTAATGCTAGTTACTTTCTTTCAGAGGAGGCACTTGTTTTACATATTGGATCTGTGTTATTAAGATGCCTTCCATGTGGACCTGTCCAAAACATCTTTCAACTCGCAGTTAAATATTATCTACTTAGTAAATTATTAAGTCCCCGACGTTAGTCTTGGCTGTCGGCTTGATTTGATCTTATGAGAGAGAAAAGAGTAGATTTCTCACTGTTATTTTCTCCTTTTCCTCACTACTTCTCTTTTTCTTCTTGGCTTCAGCCTGCGGGAGGGAAAAGATGAAATGAGAATATTACTTGAGGGAAGTATCCCTGAAAAAACAAAAAGCCCCTATCATGCAACTGTATTATTTCCCAATTACGGAATGTGTTCAAGCGCAGTTCAGCTAACAACCGGTTGAGCCAAATTGTTTCCTCTTATGACTGTTAAATGTTTATTTAGCACTATTAATTTATGATACGTTGCCGTGAACTTCCTCCTTATACTTTAGGGTTGCTGTTTTACAATCATTTTCATCTAATAAAAAAGGTTTGATAGAGAGAAAAAAGCTGATAGTTGGACTCATTTTAATTACCAACACCATTGAGGTGAGGGCTTTACTTTTAGATGTTGGTTGGTGTGTGTGTCATAAAACCACTTTGATCAGTCTCTACCGCTGTTGTCCCGCGTTGCTCTCTGAGGGTCTGCACGCAACATTAAGAGCGCCACGAGTTGAACTTGCAGTAGCCGTTAATCTAACTGGGCCCACCTGGGGGTCACCTGGGGTCACGACCAGAGAGTTTTCACTGAAATGACTTTATGAGACTCCCCATGAAGCGTGACGGACAGAAAGCATGTGAGCGAGCAGAGAACTGAAACTCAATATATATGTATGGCAATTACGTAATAGAACGGTGTGTAGGTATATAGTTAAACCGTTGAGCGACACTGTAAAAGGAAGTCTTGCAATGAGGAGAAACCAGATAGTTATCGGAGATCAGTACTATGTTAATGGTTCCAACTCAGACGTCTACCTCGTACACGGAGCAGGAATAAAACAAAACCAATGAGCCAACCATCCAAACACGACCGAGTGCAGCTCAGAAACAATGTTTTACTGTCCATCAGCCTGTACTGTGACAATATAAAGTAGAGTTATTTATGACTGAACCATGTCTCTGCGGACTAGAACTAGACTATGTATCATGTTATCTTTGAGTAAATATTTGAAGGATGAAGTTTAATAAATGTAATGAAAGCTGCACATTGATTTCAGCACTAGGTAGCACAAAAACAAGAAGAAGAACAAAGGGTTAAAAGGAGAAACAAAGAAAGAAAAGTTACATCTAGCAGCATATAATAAAAATACTTACTCCCTCTTCCCCGTCAGATTCTGCAGATGACTCTGAAGACGAGTCTTTATAACTCCGCTCGGCCTTCCTCTTTCTTTTGCGACTCTTGTCATCCTGACAGACACAAGAGATACATCACAATATAACACTTGTTCAACTCAATTTAACTGGCAAGAACAACGGACAAGTAATACAAGTTTTCAAAAACCTCACATCTGTGGATAAATATGCACAAACTAACAGCTTCAAAGTTAGTTATTATGATGATGATTACAATGCATGAGATTCATTTCACGTTGACTTGACGTTTCCTGTGGGCGAAAGCAGTGGTGTTTGAGGACCACAGTCCCTTCAGAAAACCTTCCATGTGACTGCAGAGTCCGACGGTCCACCTGGGGCTCTCTTCTGTCCAACGACCCAGAGATCCGGCCTGAGCCTCCAGCAGCGTGGCGGCAGTGTCGGTGACATCGAAGCCCAATCTGGGTTTGTTTGTGGCGAGCTGGTCGCTGCTGGAGGCCCCCGCTGGAGTCTGAGCTGAAGGAGTTTGTAGTGATGCTGCATGATTCTGTCCAATTTGACGTGGAATCCGACCCAGTGGCCCCGATGACGAGCATTACAAATAATGATATATAGTAGAAATAGAAGAATGTTCTTGCTGATGGTCTTGTTGAGTTGTTTCAACCAGAAAGAGGAATCCGTATTAAAATGAGAATGTCTCATCACTAGTTAGAAGTTCCAAACAGTAACTTCAAGTGGGTTACTGAATAAAAGTTAATTACCTTGTCTTTGTCCCCATCTTCCTTTATTCTTTTCTTTTTCTTCTTGGGAGGGGGGGAGACAACAACAATTTGAAGATAAGATAATTGTTTTAACTGCCCATATTTTAACACTAGAACCTGATTCTATTGAAGTGCACCGTAACACGGAAAGCCCACTGTGCTGTTAAAAAAAGAAAAACCTTGCTTTCAGCATCAGATTCTCTCTCCAAGCTGTCGGATGCTATCCTGCTTGAGGACTTCTTTCTCTTCCGCTTTTTTTTTACACTCTTCTTTTCATCCTGTAAACACAAATACAAAAATCAAAAAGTGTAGCGATACATTATGTGAGACAATGTAATGAGACGACGAGCCGATCATGCAAAGTTGATAACAAAAACAAATCATAGAGTCCATATATTTCTTAACAGCTGTTAAACGTCAACCAACTCACTCAGAATATCAAAAACCGACCCCGTTCTATAAGCAAACACAGGGAGCTATAAATAGAATGTACCTTTGATAGAGCACAACAAGCAAACAGCAGCTAACCGTAACCAATCAAATCAGGACAATGAGACATCCAGCAGAGAGACATCTGGGTTGTCTCTATTTAAAGAGCACCATGCTTCTGAATTGCAGTATTTGTATTGATGTTTTGACTTACCACATCTTGAGATTCTGTGGAGAAGCTGCTAGGGGAATCAGAACTCGATGAGGAGGAGGAAGATGAAGAATGCTTGACCAAAACACAATGAAAGCAGGGTTCATTAGATTTGAGGTTATTTACTCGTTTGGGAACTGGAACACAATAAGAGACCCGTAACAAGCAGACAGTATGTGTGTGTGTGTGTGTGTGTGTGTGTGTGTGTGTGTGTGTGTGTGTGTGTGTGTGTGTGTGTGTGTGTGTGTGTGTGTGTGTGTGTGTGTGTGTGTGTGTGTGTGTGTGTGTGTGTGTGTGTGTGTGTGTGTGTGTGTGTGTGTGTGTGTGTGTGTGTGTGTGTGTGTGTGTGTGCGTGTCAGGGCTGTAGCAAAGTTGTCCGTCAAAGTACTGGAGGTCTCTCCTCACCCTGTTGGATTTCTTCTTCTCTTTCTTCTTTTTCTGAGCACAAATGAAAAACCACAGTCAGTACAAGACGAGGATGCGAGAGTGATGTCATTCAAATGTCTGATGAAGGTGAAATGCAATACCTCTTTTTTCTCTTTTTTCTCCTCTTTTTCTTTGTCGATTGTCTTTTTGTCTTTCTCTTTCTCTTTGTCAGCTGCCTTTTTCTCAATTGTTTTTTTCTCCTTCTCCTTCTCTTTCTCAATTCCAGCTAACGTTTTCTCTCTGTTTTTTGCCAGTTCTTTCCTCCATTTCTGAAAACAGAAGCACATGGTCAGGTAAAAGTATTAATCTACTACATTGCAGATTTTTCCCCATATGCAGCGACACATTCATCCAAACATGAAGAATAGTTTTGTAGTAGGGTTAGAACACCAACTAGAGCCGTTATTATTGCCATTCATAGCTGGAAAGAAATGTAATGAAAGATACGGGGATGATTGAGGTCTCCACATTACAAACGTACCACGTTCATTTTGTCCTCAAAGTCAGCCAAGGCCCGAGAGCCCTTCTTCTTCTTCTCCAGCTGCTCCTTTAACTCCTCCCTGATGAAGAAACAAAACAGTTGTAAGATTTTTAGGAGACATTGGAGAGGATTACGTTGGGCAATACGGTGAATGCAACCATCAGCTGCACTTCTTCATCTCACTATCCACTCATTTTAACAAGGCATACCTCCTGAGTTCTATTCATTTCAAATGTGTAATCAATTAAGAGTATTCTGTTGTCAAGTAAAATAAAATATGATTAAGGGAAGTCCCGTAACTCATTTTGTAATACAGTAATCGGTATTTTATGCCACATTTACCTTTATATAGTGCATTGAAAATATGTTGCTCTTTGAGTAATGCAAATGGAGGTTTCACATGAAGAAAAAAGGAAAACTTTACAGATAATTCCTATAATTTCAATTCTATCTTTTCCTGAGACAAATATAATTTGTTTTCTTTCTCGAAGACAACTGGAAGCTCTTTGTCTGCGGAAGGCTAAATTATTCATGGTCAGCATTTTAAATAGATACGTCTTGAATGATGCATTTATGCATATAAAAAGGGTTTGAGAAGGCTGTTGACAGTTACATCTTCCTTATTTATAATCAATGCATTGGGGCAATAAAATACACACAACAGAGGACCTCCCTCTCTTCTGTCAATACTCGTTGGCAGGGGACTTGTGAGAGCACATTGTCCCAAAATAATGCTGATGTTCCAACTACACAGACTCAAATCCATTTGGAAAAACACGATCACATGAGGAGGACACCTTGCACATCTTTACATCTACATCCAGCAGTGATATTGATTGACATGGATGCAGCACAGCCCTCAGGAATAACCGGGGAATGAATGCCTATACTCAGTGTCTTTTGGTCACCAAGGAGCACCTCTTGAAGTCAGGGCTGAGAGGAGGTCTGTCCAGTACTCACCATGTTGGTCGAGGTCTGCCTAAATAATCTTGTATTGTTGGTCCTGCGTTATTTGCCGGCCCCCTGGATCGTGAAGCAGCGATGGGGTTGATGTAAGCCTGGGACACCAAGCAGAGGAAAGCAGGTTATACATTTATAATGGAGGATATTAAAATATACCCAGATACTAGAGATTACACTGAGATAAACAGGCGTTCAACAGTACGAGGACTTTTGTTGTCGTTTTCTCTCTCCACAGTCCACATCCACGTTGTTTGATGACACCTCAAAGCTTTTATAACAACGGCCTTTTGATTGTTCTGACTGCAAATCTAAATATTAATAACAAACATTTTAAGAACAAAGGTCCTCTGAATAATTCAGTGATCGGGCCGTAATAATAGTAATAACAACTTTACATTATCATTATATATAATATGGTTAAAGTCATTGATGAACCAACTTCCTTTTTTTTTAAACTTGTGTGCTCTGCTAAGCTGTGAGCCTGTTCCATGATTCTGTTCCATGATTCTGTTCCAGGAGCCTGTTCCTTTGACGTGTCCCATCAAAGATGTTTTATTGCGAAGATCACCACATGGCATGTTCTCCGTGTCTCACTCCAATCTCATAAACGCAGGCCGGCCAGTTGCCCCCTACCCCCTACCCCAAAACAAAAACTCTTCGGATCTATACTATTCACGTAGATTACCTATTTTGATTTCAAAACGGCGAATTTCGCCGAAAGGTGACAAGTTTGCAGGTATGTATAACAGACATGTCAGCAACCAATCTTATTCGCGTCATAGATTATAAAATATGCATCGTTACCCGTCCGATGCAGAATACACGCACTTTCGCGACATTATTAAATTGGCATGAGCAAACAACGTCAACTAAGCTAGCTAAACACAACGGGCGACTTGCAATCACTTTAATGGAAGCTGGTATATATTGTATACAGACAGAAAAACACTCCGACGTCACCACGAAAAGACCCGTGTTCTAGGTGCTGAGACCAATAATCGACCTGCGACGTCTGCTTCAAAACGAGCACCAACACACTCGACCCTAGAAACTGTGACACGAAATAAGCCAAACAGACTTATCTCCTCAGGAGCCATGTTGACGCGCGTGTTAAGAGAGAGAGAGAGAGAGAGAGAGAGAGAGAGAGAGAGAGAGCGTCCGGGCCTAGCTCCATAACCACCAGCGGAGGGATACACCAGCGTCAGGCTCCTGTTACGTTGAGCTTCTTTCCCACATATAACCGCCCACGATGACCCGCAGTTGTGTGACACGACTCACCACTCGATTGTCTCTCTTGCCCATGGCGAGTTAGTGATGGGGGAACTATCCAAGGCAAAGGGCGACCATTAGTGCTACCTTGCTACCATTGAGCCACGCCAGACTCTGTTAATGCAAGCTGACGACTCTTTTTCATGGAGTTTTTTTTTTAACCAAACAACAACATGGTGAAATACCGCCACCTACTGGTCTGGAGTATAGATCACTGTGTGGTTAAATTAATAATATAAATGTACCTCTCAGACCTCTATTAGTTATAGAAAAACAGAGTTGAGCTTTTCCTCAGTCTGTGTTAGCGGGACTTCAATTTGGTTCTTTTTGGTGGCTTCTTTGGCAAATTTAGTGTTGCTTTCCTTTTTTTTAATACTTTTTTTTTTAAAGATACGAGACAAACATACATACATACATACATACATACATACATGAACAAAAGGTTGGTCACCTATACATTTATGCCAATGGTATACTGATGGAAATAAACGTCAATTCACCCAATAACAGATCAGTGATGATCCTGTGAGGTCACAAACACAATCCATTTTTCCCAATACTTCAAAAATGTATCAAACCATAGATTCAGGGAGAAAGTCATTCTCTCCATATTCTGAACATCAGTTACAATATCTGTCCAGTCAGTCTCTGTTGGAGGCACGGCCTGCAACCATTTTCGTGTTACAGCTTTCTTGCTGGCTGCTAGTAATATCTTTAATAAATATTTGTCTTGCACCAATAGGTGATCTGCGATATTGCCCAAATACACTGCAGAGAAGGAACAATCAAATCCATCTCCAAAAACAGTTTGTATTACTTGCATTACTGCCTGCCAGTATGGCTGAATGGCTGGGCAGCTCCAGAATATATGGTGTTGCTTTCCTTTGCTCCCAATATGAGCTAATGTCATAGAAATACCACTCAATGATGTCTATTGCAACTATATTAAAATCTATATCTATTGATATACGTTATTTTCTAAAGGTTATGTTCTATTAGGAATATACACATATAGTGCAATAGACTTTACATAATTTTGTAATGTAATAAAATAGATTTTTCCTTGTGAAAATGTGAAAAAGAAGTATATGATGACAAAAGACTGTGGCAGATTACACAGCAATTGCTTTGCCTCTAATGATTCCGTATTCCAAAAATGAATACCGACAGTCACTCAACTCATTAATGTCAATCATTCTTACAAATGAGTCCAAAACAACATTCACAAAAAGCTGCGTTTTATTCAACTGGTGCAACACAATAATAAGACACCAATGCCTGCATTCATACACAAGTATAATGCCATGATTGTGTTGTTCCCAGCCTCCATTTCTGTATGCTAATCAGAAATGTGACACAGGAACATAATGTGTAATTTGAGTTATACGGTGGATGAAGCTATGTTGGTTTCAAAACAGTTAAAGTTCTAAAACGCTCAACAGTTGACTTCAGTTTTGTGTTCTGAGATTGAAATGTATTAACAGTCATTATCTTCAGTAATGCATTGTACGCGCCACTGACACCAGATGTAAGTCGTTATCAAATAGAAAAGTTCACACAGTGCTTAGTCAAGCAGACAATTATACATGAATCTACATTGTGTTTGCCATCTAGCAATTACAAGTTGCCGGGGGAGGAGAGGGAAACATTCGATACGGGCAGTTATCTTCAGACAGTAATGACTACAGTAACATATATTTGATAAATAGGAATGACAGTAGACTATGATCAATGACATGATCATGGAACAGCTTGAAAGAAAACCTGAAGGTGTTGTGATGTGGTCAGTTAGTAGCCCAGAGATGTGCAAACTGTGCCCGAACGGTTCGGACGACCATAACAAGAACCTGAGAAAGTTGGAGAGTGTGTCTGTGTGCTAGCAGCACTACCTGTTAAGAAAACGTAAACCAGTGTTCAAATATGTTACTGTTCTGAAAGAACTACTACGTACAAAAATACAACTCTGCATTACTTGCTTTTTCCTTTCTGGTAAAAAATAGCTGAACTTGAATGTAACTGGACATGACGGTAAAATAAGCAAAAACTGTACACTAGATATTTGTGCATTATTTCATTATCAAAAGCTATGTAAAATTCATAGTCACTCAATCCAAAGCAAATTAAATGCAACAAGCACCCAGAGAGCCCACAACACATTTTCAATGGACAAAATACTCTTGCCAAACAACATTCCTCAGACCCTCGCTACTCACTACGTCTATCCATTTGTACGACATATCTAGGGGCTGACGATGCGCATCTCAAAAGTTCTCTATCATTACAGCTTGTATTTAGCGCTCTATACTGTACAGTACCACTGCCTATCCTTTATACATTTCTTACATTGTAAAACTATTCTTACACAAATCCTATCTTCATCTAAACAGTCGGTGTAATTGGTGTAAGAATATTGTATGCCCCAGCATCTTTAAATCAAGTAACGACCTGATGAAAATAAGACTTTAAATTTAAATTAAATACAGAATATTGGCGACGCCATTCTGCGCCAAATGTATTCATGTTGAATAGTGCTGGTGGGACATTGTCCACCTATTGCAAGCCTGTGCATTACTGTAACATTCAGATAGTAAATATTAATTGTATCTTATAATAAAAAGCCCATGATGGCAGACTAGTGAGTGGCAGGAGCATTTCTATTAGTTTTTTTTTTTTTTTTCATCATTGTCTCAGCACCGATATCAGCCCATTATGACGAGTTCCTAGAAGAGTGCAGAAACCATTAGAATCCTGCTACTGGTCTGCAGCTACTCAGGACCTCCTCAGGGTGGCAGTATTATAATACACATAGGACTGGAATGATAAGACACAACATGGCAGGGAGTAGCTGGCTTGTGATGCCCAATAACGTTTCAATAAGTAGGTGTGTGCATAAGCAAACGGTCAGTGGTAGTGCACACACTACATATTTTGTACATATCCGGTCCTGTATATCTGCTCACTGCACACACCTACAGTTAGCACAGCGGCAGGTGAGACCCTCGCTGTCCACCCAGGATCATGTGTGGTCCGGCCCCCCAGTCAAGGGGGCTCATGCGAGGCTAAACACTGGTCATAAAGAGGCCTCTGCTTCATGGCCTCGACAGTCTGCTTGCCCACTACTACCAGTCTATGTGAGATGCAAGTCTTTTTGCATTGTTAACGCAGAAGATCAACATTTAACAACCTAAAAGCAGCAATTACAATCCATCAGTTCATGGAAGGAAGATAGCTTTCGTGCATTTTTCAGTGGGTGAGAGCGTTGGTGTCCTCTTTGTTGACTCTTTCCTCTCTTCAGGAGTTCTTTCCTAAAGTGTTGTACATTGACTATAAAAAGTATGCGCCCCATTGGTCAAAATCAGGACATTCAAAACACAATCTCTGTTGATGAAGCTTTTTTGACACTGATATTCATTCAAAAATGTCCTTTTAAATTGATTCATACAACTGCTTCACTGGTGCAGCCAGCTGCTTTTTAGAAGTTGAACGATGGGTAGAATGGTGATCACGTGCGGAATCTAGGAGGGTATTTCTTGTTTAGCAGAGCATAAACTACAATACTATGGAAACCGAAACAAACCCACCTACAACAAGAGTATTGAGAAGAACCAATTAGTTAGAATGCCAGTAGACTCTGAAGGCACTCGAGTAGAGTACAAGTATGGCATCCTCAAAAACTAAAAGTTATGTGTGAAGAAGCCATAAGGCCACAACGGAGGCCTGTGGACAAGGTACACGGCTCTCTTACTGGGACGAGGGACTCTGACTCCACAGCTCTGCATTTCTAGCTTTAGGGCCAACTGGCAAAGAGAAAGCCACTGTTGGAAAAATTGCATGGCCGCTTGCATTTACACAAAGGCATGAGGGATCAAAAGAAGGATCCTTGGCGGGAGGATGCTAAAATTAAGCTTTTTAACCTACAAACTCAATGATATGCCTGATACTGTTGGAGAAGGTGTGTGTGTGTGTGTGGTGGTGGGGGGGGGGGTACATTTAATGAAGCAGCATACAAAAGAATCCTGGAGGAAACCTGCTGTCCTGATGGGAGACGGTTGCTTTTCTGCCTGAAGAACGACCCGTAGATTTACAGCTACACAGGACCGTCTTCAAAAAGGGACAACCCCCAAATGACCCGATCACCACCCGGACCGGATTGGTTTAAGAACTTAAAAAAGAATTAACCACATCTATATCCCTTTGACAAATGTTGTGTTCTATACATTTTATATTAAATTATAAACTATTTGGGATACACAGATTTATGTAAGATTTGACATTTAAGATTTATCTGTATATCAGTGCCAAAAAAGCTTTATTAACAACCCTGAAAAAACAATGAACAACGAAAATCACCAAGGCGGGCGGGGGGGTGCGCAGAATACTTTTTATAGACACTGTATGGGATGATTAAGGGTGAAGGAAGACAGTCAGGCAGTCCTCTCCTCCATAGTGGGCTTGTTGCTGGGGATTGGCTGGGCCGCGTACACACTCCTACTGTGGCTGTCCACACTTTGAAAGTACGGGTGGCTGAGCGCAGCGAAGGCCGATATCCTCCTGGAGGGGTTGAAGGCAAGGAATTGCTGCAAAGGAGAAGATTGGTCAATGTATGACTGCGATATTATGGTATGAATGACATATGGTGAGACATATGCATCGTATATCGATGTGGATTAGTTTGACCTGAGGTTCGTACTACCAACCATTAAGAGGGCCCGTCCTTGCTCATCCATGTCTGGAACCAAGTCCTCTACGGGCTTAGGGGGCCGCGGGCTGAACGCACTCTGTGGTAGGGCCACTTCCTGGGGCCAGTCCTCTGCTGTAGGTACCCCAACAACACTGTGGGATCATCATCGTCATTAACGCCTTCACAATGTTTAGCATTCACTGCCTCTCCAGCTCAACGCTCTGTTAAAATCCTCCTGGTAAAGCCACCGACTGCTTGTGTGTCTGGAGCATTGAAGGGACGTTCACCCTAGCAGAGCAGCATGGCCTTGTCTGGGAGGCGCTGCGTTATTTACAGCACAGCCCGCTCTATATTTAGGATATATGCACGATAAAAAGTTCAATGAATCAACAATTGAGAATATCCAGACACTGGACTTAAGTTCTCAAGAGATCGATTAGATTGACAAGATTTTAATGGACAGTCCAATAAAGTTTGGAGGGCTTCTCCCCGTGTTGTACATTCAGACTTATGAACATGCAACATACAGGATCTTGGAAACAGTAACAGGATGTGCGGCTAATAATACTTACTCAAAGATTTTCCCCAGCTGATCAACATCTGAGTTCCCTCGAAATAACGGTCTGGGAAACAGAAAGAAAACACAAGTTCAGTTTGACTGATGCCGCTTCAACTTTTACGTCAGTTTACTGTACAACACGGTATTTGAAGATGACATCTACGAGTCTAGGAGAAGGTTAAAAACATTAAAAAAAACATTTTTATGTTCTTATTGACCTTTCTATATGAGTCCCTATGCTCACTATCCCACGGTATGCTGCAGACAAACAGCTCTGAGATAAAAAAGCTATTGGCTCAGGCCAACGAGGAATGTTTGACTCCGATGCGAGCGTTTGAAGTAGCCCCACACTGGCAGCTCCGGCTCATGTAGCCAGGGTGGTGAAGCAGGGTTGGTAGTACCACTGAAAAGGGGAGGGCGGGATGAAAGGAGGGAGGAGAGCGGCAGCACGGCTGCTGGTGGTTCCTGCGGCTTTGGGCAGTCGTCGGATGCCCGTGGGCGGCCACGGCCCTGGCACCCGCACAAATTCCAGCAGTCATCATCAGCACAAGTCTGCCGGCCACCGCGCGCTACAACATAAAGTCTATTTATCCCTCGCGTGCGTCTGCTTTTGCACTCTTTTTCTGTGCGAATGTGTAGAGGAAAAGTGGGAGGGAGATTATTCCAACAGAAAGATGCATGAAAGACCGGAAGTTCCTCTGGAAGGATATGAGAACGCGTCGACCCTCAAGGAGAAGGCCGTCATCTCACAGTTACCAAGGGGAAGAAGATTACTTTCTAAATGTGTCACTCCCCAAATGAAATTATGAGAAGCAGTAGGGTCAGAGAAGCGTATTATACTCGTTACACTCGACTTTGTCTCATTGATTCGTCACCAGCAGATGTCAATGTACTGCAGGATATCTTCACATCGCCGTATGCATTCTGTCTCCAGGCACAAAGGCGCTTCAAGTACACCCCACTTCACTGAAGTCAACAGCACGGCTCGCCACCATGTGCGCCTTGTGTTTTCCCACATGCAGGAAGCTTTGCATAGCTCAACACCCACACTTTCCTACAGACTCAGACACTGGGAAATTAGTCACACAGGGGGATTATTTTTGCACATTTTACAGCGACGGCAAACCCTCGGTCGCGTGCTTTTGCTCGGAAGTGGAATTGACATACATTTTTTTCCTTTCAGTTATTCGAATGGATGTCTCAGCGTTGCTCTGCACATCGATCTGAAAGAGGAACACGCCACATCGGTGGTTCAGGGTAAAGCACTGAGATCAAACCAAACCAATTTTGACTGTTGCAAAAGAAGAAATAAATCACCTAGAGCAAAGTCATCGTGCCACAACAAGTAGGGTTGATAATTCCAAGAGGTCCATTTTTAAACCTGGAGTGGTTTGCTGGAGGGGGATAACTGGATTCACAGAGAGCCGACCACTGGCATGCACACGCAGCCAACAGGCAAGTGTGTGTGCACACACACTCAAATTAGGGCCACACGTACGGGCGTACCAATGCCCACAGGCACCAAAGAGACGGCTCCCCACTCGGGGCCTTGCATGAGCACATGCGTACCTATAGACCATCACACACACGAGCTGGACAGACGGCGTGGGGTCAGGCTGCAGAGTCACGCTTCCTTTAGTGCCAGCAAGGCTCTGTCCCACATTCCACAGAAACGACCTCGGGAATGCGTGTGTGCATGTTTGCACGTGAGAGCGTCAATGTGACAGGGTGGGAAATGGAGGGAGAGCATTGCAGTGTGTTTTAAGCTCGTGCCGGGGCAAATTGCTTGTACCTGCAGGTGTGCCAGTCAAAGATGTGGACGTCCTGTGTTTGTGTGGGTACGCGTTGGTCTCTTTGAGGATTCATCAATCGAGTTCCAAGCGGAGGCGGGGCCTCTCCCAGACCATTAACACAACACGCTCAACCTTTTCGATTGGAGGAATGTCAACAAGCAGGCGCCCTCTCTCCCCCATTCACTTGAACCATGACTCACCCCGACACTATCACAGCCATGCAGATGCAGACTTGTATGATATTTGCTCAGATTCCTGAGAGAACCAGTTCCCAACTCTTCTCAGATAGTCATTAAAAGGAGGCTTTTTTTCTTTTTACAATGGCATGTTTGATAATGGAAGTGGAGGGAGGAGAAGCTTTGAAGTGTCATGACTCATGAGACAGACATTTTGAGGTTGGATTCCCACTTTTCTGACCTGCAACATAAGGTAACGGGGTCCTCAGAGCTCTGTGAAGCTGCAAATAGCGCTTATTGTCATTATAAATACGTACCTAGCTTTTTCAAGGTAATGTCTTTAGATTGCTTTTTTTGTCTGGCCCAGAGTCCAAAACGATGTACGGATCAATTGCCTGATTGTGCGGACGATATTTCTTAGCTGATATACTCCTTCATTCACAGACAAACAAAAATGACCTTTAGATACCGACTATTGTCAAAGGTAATTCACTCAACCACCAGTGGGGATGTCTGTCGTTGTGCCTGAACAGCAAACCAATACACCGCGTTTTCTCATCCTCTCTTGTTCTGCACTTTCCCTCAATCACGCTTTCTTTAGCTTTCTTTCACCGTTTCTCCCAGGTGCCCTTTAATCTCTAACAGGTGGCCTTTTAAAAAGCCATCTTAATCACCTGCAGAGGGGGAGGGAGGGAGAGAGAGAGAGACAGAGAGACAGAAAGAGGGAGAGAGAGCATTTTCTGTTCATTGCCATCAAAGGGCTCTGCCTTGCCTTCCGCCTTAAGGCAAAGTTGGACAGGTGCCAGATTGTGAAAACACACACATATCCACACCAAAGCTTTTTACAGCTTATTGTGTCAGGGTGAGGGAAGAAGTACCTTAACCTGGCCAACTTGCACACACACACCTCGCTGCTATCTGATTGCGCCTGGTTTTAAAAGGAACACGATATCCTCTGCACATAATGCATAACGGCACATGTTACTTTATGTAGGTTCCTGGATATTTAGGCCGCTAGATGCTCAATTACATGTCAATTTGTCACAAATTCTTTGGTGCATGTTTGAACATTTTACACAGCCACGAAATGCTGCAATTTGTGATGCCTCATGATGCGTTACCACATGTTGAGTACGGCATTAATACATCCAACCATCATCCACCTCAAAGAGTCAAAGGCTTGACGGGAGTTTCATGGGACTAAAACATTGTCAAAAAGAGTTGCCATTCATTTCTGTGGACTAACCAATTGATTAATCATTACGAATATGGTTTGCTCTTATTAGAAGATGCAGAAAGGAAATAAATCAATAAAGAGGTCGGGAAAAATATTGGGCAACAAAGACTGAGCACCTGAGAAGACTGAAGAAAACCATCTGCAATAGTTATGGACACACATGTCACATGATGTGTGTTAAAAGGACAGTTGAAGTGCTTTCCTGACATAAAGTCACATATGAGCGTAATGATCATTAAGAGGTCCTTAATAATAAATAACAAAGCAGACCCTCCCGTTAGCCTGTCCTAATGTATGTGAATGCATCCAAAGCAAAGACTGTATCTGGCCTATGAAAAAATGTATTGTCATACATTTTAGAGCAGGCTACCAAACGAAGCGGACACATGACTTATAGCACACGTGCACAACAGGCACTGAACGTTTAAAAGTGACAGACGCAAAAACATATTTATATCTCACGCTCTCACTGGTAGGGAGGCGTGGTGGAAATGCCTCCTCTTCTGCCTCCATTGTCCAGGAGACGTTTCCCCTTAATGGTATCCGACAGGTCGGTCCACATGGGACGACCGCAGAAGCCGTAGCCGACGCTCTCGGTCTCAACGCGTCAAACAACAAAGCGTGATCAGGACTCTTCGGCGGCTGACGCCGATGCAGAGGCACGGCGGATTACAATGGCCAGTAAAACTTTACACAGTAAACCGTCATAATGCCCAGTTCACACCGACTGCCTCGTTAATTTTTTTATTATTATCCAGAATTCTCCCTGACTGCCGAGTTAAAGCACTTTTTGGACAATATAGTGCTGGTATATCCGTTATGGCAATCGCTGGATCGCGACATCCCGATTCCTGACACGTCCACACCTGACGCTAGAGGGGTACGTAGAGCGTTAGAGCTCAAAGCCGAGGACCACCGACCAAGCTCCGCGTTAGACGCATCGGGGTGAGAATGTGTCTCCATAGCATACAATACACAGAACTGTTATACTTATGAAACCATTCAGTGGCCACCTTCCCTGCAGGGACGCATCGCCCTTCAATATAGATTCTCCTTTAATGTATTAGTCATCTCCCTGTGTCATCTGACCACATGACTCCATAGTCTCTTCATCCCTCGTCACCCTTTTCCACTGGAGCCTGTACAACCCCACATACAGAGCATGAGTCGGTGTGTGTGTGTGTGTGTGTGTGTGTGTGTGTGTGTGTGTGTGTGGTGTGTGTGTGTGTGTGTGTGTGGACGGTTGGGGAAGGAAGCATAAATTACAGCAAGGCTGCTCCTTCTGGCACTCAGCCCTACCTCAGAAAGACAGTTCTTATCTACTCCGACACACACACACACCACTCTAGTCCAGTCTGGATAGAGCCCAGCTCTGAACATACTATGGTGCATACATATTAATATTAGATGATAAAATATGTCCTTCTGCCATGGGAAAAAAAATATTTACTCCATTGAGGGGAAGTTAAACTTTTTTTAAAAACCTTTTTTGTTATTAGTTTAGCTCTCCAGCGTGTGGAGTTCGTTAGACCACAAACTGACAAATACCTATAGCAAGAAGCAGGATCTTGACTTGCATGCTGCAACCACAGCAGCCTGTCATTTCTGTAATGGTTTGATAAGTCAACCGAAAAGTGATTGCGCACAGTGCAGCTGACGGGTGCCATTTTGAGAAAACAGACATGTTGAAGGAACACCCAAATAATCGATTCTGTAGCGACCTACATATCATCAAAATCCTCTTCCCTCTCACCTTCTCCTAAACATCTCGGCGAAGATGCAGCCGACGCTCCACAGGTCCACTGGTGTGGCGTAACTGGACTGTAGGAGCACCTCTGGGGCTCTGTACCACAGTGTCACCACCTGCAACACATGCACATCAAAAGGGTTAAAGGTGTTTGCATGTAGTTAAGTCACCGTATTGAGATGGGGGGGCTCACACTCGCATGCACACACACACACACGCAGGGTTAATACTTGCCCTCATTTTAGGCTTACATAAGACATGAAATCATATCTGGCAGGACACGTCTGCCTGCTCCCATTTTAGTGTACTCGCATCACACAATCTTTCCACAGCAATCCACCAGTGACAACACACTGTGTGTGCGCGTGTGCGTGTGCGTGTGCGTTAGACGTTCAGTCGTACACGTTACAATTAGAAACGGTGCAACGTTTCACTGGATTAGACCCGGCAGCTGTCTCGTTATCCTGATGTGATGACGACCCCCCCCCCCACCCTTTCTTCCTTCCGTCTTGCATCAAGCAACCGTGCACCCACCTGAGGTATTACAGCAACCATTTTGTGCCACTTCACACCACGCCTGGTTTCCAAATGTGTCCCTGTAACTCTATTGGGAGCTCAGTGTGTGTGTGAGAGTGTGCGTGTGTGCGTGCGTGCGTGCGTGTGTGTCATAGCCTGCAGGAAAGCAGCAGCATTGTTAACAGCTACAGTAGGGAAAGCCTCCAGACAAAACTCAGTGACCCTTAGTAGGAGAGTGGACTGGGTCCAGGTGCTTTCCTAAACTCCAGATTTTTCCAACAGCTTTTGGCTGCAGCTCTTCCCTCTGGCACGGCAGAGTGCTTATCGGGATCCTGGAGTCCGAGGCGAATGTTTGTAAGCAAAACAAGTGCAGTGTCACAGATATCTTTATTGCACTCTCTGCGGGAGTATGGGAAACAATACCCCGACTCCGAGCTTTTAGATGCCGTCCTCAAGCCCGCGGTGTGTAATCGGAGCACAATGCTCCTCGAATGATGTAGTGAGACAAATATGAACGAGTGCTCACGCGTCCTCTGAGAAATCACTTTAATCAGTCAAGTAAAGTCACGGTTTATAGACTTTGAAACTTCACTGGGAGGTAGATCTCAGTAACACAAGTCCCGGTGGTTTTCCTCCCTGCACTTCAGTAAGTGCACTGGTTCATTACTGCCCAATGACTTTTCCATTGTTTAGAAACGTTGTGTAATTTTGTATTCATTTTTATATATTTTTTTAATATTTTTTTATTTTTCATTAGATTTAGTTTAGTTTAGTGTATCATCAATTAAGAGGTTGTTGGTTGAAAAAGAAACAAAGCTAAATGTATCACATTTGCACTATCTTTTTGTGTACTTGTGTTTTCACAAATATTCATGATACCTAAATGATAAATTAAACCAAACGTTTTCAGTAATGCCAACACTTCTGCAATGCTTTGGGCTCATGATCAAATATTTGCTAAACCGACGAGGAGTCCAATCAGCTAATGCGCGCCAACAGAGACCGATAAGGGGAATAAAGAGTTTGGTCACATTTTTTTATTCTAAACTGAATGACTATTAATAGAGCCGGGGCAGCATTTTGCAGATGTGTGATAGTTTCTCGTCTCCTGCTTCCTGCTTCAGTGAAAATAGGGAGGAAGTTGAGTCTGGTTGGCCGAGATGTGTCGGCTGAGCCACATGACCAGAAAAGAGACATATGCTGAGAATGAACAGATTGACTGTGAGGGTCATTGAAGATTTTAAGAACAGTGAAACCTCAAAGAAACGCATGAATGAAAAGTTGCAGAGCGGCCCATGTAGTCAGTTACTGGTGCTTTAAGGTAGGAAAAGGCTGCATTGCTTTCACCTTGTAGGGATGCGTTATCATTTTAGGTTCTCAGAAATTGTTCATCTTGATATCTAGTGAGGACATAATCGCACCTCCATTTCCCCCCCTGCTACTAAAATGTGTTTTAAGGATGAATGGATGCATAAGGGACAAATGCCCTAATCAAAATCCTCCTCCATTGCAGCTGCAGGCTCCAATCTGTGAGACGTCTGTCTGCTGCATGGAGTTAGCAGGCGTGTAAAATCAAAAGTCAGGGCGTTGAACACAAACGCACACGCAGAGCCTTCTAGGAAGAACCACAGAACTAGAGCTCCGGGTATATCCGCCTCAGTGCGATGCAGAGTGACTCATAAACCTGGCCACATCTGCAGAACGAGACCTATATATCACACATGCGTGCACTCGCGGACACGTAGAGAGAATTACATGTGTTAAGCGACACCTGAGCAACTTGCACTGTAGCTCACTGTTTTTGTAGTAATACATGCATTATAGGATATATTTTGCCAATATTTGTAATGACATACTTGTGACCATGTGATGTTTCAGTTTTTCTTTAATAAATTAGCAAAAAATGTCTACATTTGCTTTTTTCTGTGAAGATGGGGAGCCGAGTGAACATTAATGAGAAATAAAAAGAAATTTGGGGATTTTAGCAAATGGCTGCAATGAAACAAAGTGAACATTTTAAAAGGGGTCTGAATACTTTCCGTACCCACTGTATATAAAATAAAGTAGTATGTTGAATATACTTTGACGCATGTAATCACATTTGTCCTCGCTCAAGACAATTCTTTTTTGGAAAAAGGACCACACACATAAACCAAACAAAAAGGTGCTTTCCCAAATGTTGTGATCTTTTGGTAAATATTTTCAGTTTTGGCCTAACACATTTTTAATTATCAAAATAAAGCATCATGTAACTCGTGTTGAACAACAGTAGAGGTCTATGGCAGAGAGGAATACGCCGTGTCCAGCTTTGGAAACACAGGTTATTTGTAGTATGCTCAATACCTTCATGGTTGTGAATAGGAATAAAACATCCTACCTCTAAACAACGTGATGTTTGTCCCCATCCACTCACACCACGGAGAGAGTGCCATCCATTAAGCGTTTGTGAAATGATTAACTTATTAACAAATGGCTCATCTCAAACCAAAGACTCAAGTCACAAGGTGCTCCTTTTCATTTCCAAACAGACCAACGTTAGTCCTGCGGTACTCGGCACACCCATCCTTTTCTCTATCGACTGCCTCTCTTTCTACATCTGTTTCTGAAGGCCCACGAGTCTGTAAAACACTCTGAAATGCAGTAAAGTATATATACAACAAACAGTTGGAGAGCCTGTAATATCCATGAGTGCATGTTGAACACCGTTTCACTCTCCATAAAATACTTAACTGTCTCTGTGTTAAAGAAGTCTTAAGTCTGCTATACTTAATATCTCAGTACTAATACTCTTACTCAGGACTATGCTCTGAGTCATGGCTGTGACACTCAACCTAATAACAGTTTTCATGGAGATGATTATAACTACACACAGACTGTTGTAAAAAGAAACATTCCCCAATTGCAATGTGGTTCTGAGCTTTCTTCTGTCCCTTCCTTCCTCTTCTTCTTCCGACCACGTTTGCATTCCTTCTTTCTTAGTCCCTTTCTCACCCTTCTCCTGCTCTGTTCTGCTTCACATATCCCTTCATTACCCCCTCCTGCCTACCCTCCTCTGTACAGGCTGCATGAAAACAGAGACGCACACATACAGTATGTCGGACTATCGGGCTCAAGAGAGCGAGTCAGCCCGCAACTGTGCAGCGGTTTGGCTCCAGGGTCAGCTGCTTCGAGTTTTCAATCCGTTTCTCTGACACCCTTCTTTTCTTCCGCATGGTAACAGGGAAGCCAGAGGAGGTCAGATAAAGCCTCGGAAGGAAAAAAAGAGTTAGAGAGAGAGAGAGAGAGTGAGAGTTAGAGTTGGAGGGAGAGAGAGAGAGAGAGAGAGTTAGAGTGGGGGAGAGAGAGAGAGAGAGAGAGAGGGAGAGAGTGTGAGGCTGACTCCAGATTAAAGGACAACATTCTGGGAATTCCTTTCTGCTGAGAGCATCCTCCCCCTCACCAACACCACCATCCTCCTCACTGCGGATCCCTGCTCCGCTTCAGGAGGAAATGGCTTCTTGCCCCAGTGGACCTCCTGACCTCTTGGGCCGGACCTCCAAACTCGTCTGACTTGCAACATCCGGACGTGCACCTCCAGCACACTGGGCATGGAGTATGACAATGAGGGGGGGAGGGGGGGTTGCACGTGCGTTTGGTTTGTGCTGCGTTGTGTCTGAGTACTTGCTTGTGATTAAGTGAGCACCTGCTTTTACCTGTGTGCCTGAAAATGTCAGCACAGTATCTGTAGCTTGTGTTGTTTAAAAAGGGTCATTCTGGTTTATTCCAACTTATTTTCTTATAGTGTTGGCTATTTTTCCCGCACTGTACTCTCCAAATTAAAGGGTAACTTGGAGTTATTTTATTTTTTACCAATTACCACTTATTAATACAATGAGATATGTGGTATTAGTTATTTAATAGTCCTTCTGGTAAGTGGACTTCTTAAACTTTGGAAAGAGCTAGGCTAACTAATCCCCCCCCCCCCCCCCCCTCAACGAACAGCCGTGAGGGTGGTATCAATCTTTCATACAATTCTTTTATAGTCTGAGAAATAGACGCAATTACTTTCCTTGAAGCAGCTGCCTTGTTTTTACAAGCTGTTGATTGTCTCCCCACTTGGGGTTTTGGCCCTGTCGGATCTGGTTGTCGTAACGTTGCCGTGTTCCCAGTTCTCAGCCACGACTTCGATGAGCACAAAAAGGTAGAATTACCCATAGAAATGACTAAAATAAGTACCCAGGTTGCAATAAACCACAATAAATAATGTGCACAATATGTACATTCTTTCTCCCCGCCATCCTCAACTCTCTCCAGCGCTACACGACACAAACATTTGCTCATGGCTTTCCGTGAGGACTTTGGAGGGGCTTCACGGTGACCCGATGCCATGAGGACGAGGCCAGGGGCTGACGGCTGCTGCGCCAGAGGTACTGGGGCTGATGGAGCTTGGCCGGGGCCCCGTGTTTACATTCCCTCTCACTGAGGAAGCCCAGGATGAAAGAGCACCACTGCACACAGACACATACCATCCACATGCACACTTAACAGACAAGCACTTTGGACGCACTGGAGGCCAAATTATAGTTGTAATTGAGTCAATAAGAGCCGGATTGGAAGATTTTACTTTTCAGCCATTACTGAACGAAGGGGAATACAAGGTCAGGCTCGTTAACTCCTTCCGGAGAAGGCTCAACTGTTTGATGCTCCAAGTCTTGAGCTAGAATTTGATTAGATACCTGAAAGCAACCAGTCATAAATTAAAGTCTTCCTGCCTAAATCTAAAGGAGGAAAATGGACAAAGGCTTCATATAGGAAAGCCCCATATGGGAGAGCGGATGTTATAATAATAATAATAATAATAAGAAGAAGAGCAAAACTATGCAGCAAAAGAGTACAGTGGAGCGAGGCTGTAATGTTGTGTCTCCCGAGAGGCCCCAGTCGAAGCTCTAGCAGTCAGCCATGTTGTAAACACCATTATTTCACTCCTCCCTTACTTTCCCTCTTTCTCTTGCACTGCAAAAAGAACAATTTACAATCCCAACAATGCAGCTGCACCAAGCCAAGAAAGGAAATAAGAAAAAGGAGAACGAATATCTCAAAAAGGAGATGAGTGGGAAAAGTAGAGGCGGAAAGACAGAGCGACACGGCTAGAAAAGAAAAGTGCAAGAGCAGCACACAAACTGTACACAGTAAAACAGAAAAAGGGGGCACTACAACTGCTGCCAAAGTATGCACAGTGGACAGGAATGCAGCATGGGGCCCTCGGCGAGCGAAACAAAGACAGCACAGTCAGGGGCTCTCTCTCCCCAGTGCTACCACATCCGCACATCATTAGCTGGAAAATTCCTGATATATGCTGTAATTTTTTCTCCCCCCCCCCCTCTCCCTCCCTCTTGCCGTTGCTGGTACAGACAAGGCTTTAATATTCAGATGCCGGTGTGTGTGCACGTGCACGAAACTCTCTCACACACACGTCAGTACCCCCTTTGCCCCCCACCTGGAGCACTGCCAGGAGACCATCAACAATTAATGCAGTAAAGGACAGAAGAGTGTGTGTGTGTATGTATATATATATATATATAGAGTGGTGATATCACTGCCTTTAGACACTTTCACTAGGGATACACGCAGAATTTAATTTATAAAACCTGCACTGTGCATGTGACATGCAGACTACAATGTAGTCGTCTGCCTTTGAATGTGTGTATGTACAGTATATCCCTTTTCATAGTGTGTGTGTGTGTGTGTGTGTGTGTGTGTGTGTGTGTGTGTGTGTGTGTGTGTGTGTGTGTGTGTGTCAAATTGGGGCCAGCCCCTTCGCTCCAGCCGGCTGCAGTCAAGCCATAGAGGATGCCTTTTCCTTTTTTCCCATGCAGAGCTGTTTGAGGAGATATCTAAACATTCCCAGAGTGCGCTGCACGTGCTCTCCTGCGTGCAGTGCAAGGGTTTTCCCCTCTCCCTGCTTGTCTGTCTGTCTGCCTGCCTGTCTGTCTGTCCGTCTGCCTGAAGTAGAACCGCATTATCTGGCAAAAGACACGACTGCCATTCAGTTTTCTGGGGTCCGTTCCTGAACCCTGCTGTATAGAGTTACTGACGCTTGCATGTATGGCATCATAACGTAAGGATTATGGGAATCTTAGGACTGCATGTTTGTTCTTCAAAGAGGTTTTCTTATAATTATAGTCTTGAAACTGTTAATAAATATAGCTTAATTAATTTTAATCAAGGGCAAAAAGAAACTTCATCTAAAAGGCGTGGTTCTCCGACTTAAAGACGGCTCACCTTCATCACTATCTTGCTCATCACAACCTGTAATACAAGGAGAACCCATCAATCCACAGATTCCCCTAACCAATACCAACAGATCTGAACACATATTCATAGTCAAGCATGGGCCCTAAAATAGGAGACGCATTCATAGTGAAAACCCAAATCCAGACTGAACAGAGTCGGACTGCTCTTGAAAGCTCAGCATTGTAAAAGTCAGTCTGCTGTTTGAGCAGGGCAGGAAATCTGGTTTCAATTTGTTTAATGTCGTCTGAGAGATGAGTGTCTAATTCTGGTAAGCGTAGTGGGAGGGCTATGAGCAGAGGAGCGAGGGGAAAGAAAGGGGAAAATACCTGTGAGCAGGTAACAATGTCACTCCTCTGCAACAACAGAATTTACAGGAAACCAAGGCAGTGACTGTACACACCGTTACAACATTATATTTGTAAAAAGCCAACAAGAAAAACTATTGGTTAATTTGATACACTTTATTTTACTGGAAAAGACTCCAAAAGGGCGAGCAGACCTGAAGAGTCCTAAAATTCCCTTTGGTTATCGTGTTACTCAATAAAAGACTCACTTAAGATGAACTCGGAGGCCGGAGCAACAACAAGTTCACCACGAATAAATGAATCTCGTCATCTCCTGTGACTTATAGCAACTCCTCAAATGTGGTTGGTTTTGATCTAGAAACACACACGTTTGATACCAAGAGCCTCCACAATAGCCTAGTGCCATTCCCTTTAAGTTTCCCAAATCCAATTAGACAGGCAGCAGCATGCGCATGACATGCACGAGCGTGGCAGCTAATGGCTTTCATAGGACCGCGCTGCCAGCCTCCTACGACTACGGATGCCAATATGTGGCCGAGAAGATCAAATGTGCGTTTCAGTATGCTTCTGTGTGCTTAACTCTGGGTTGATTATGCTTTATGTCTGAGGTTTGAGGATGAAGGTGAACGTTACTGGCCACCATCCCCCCCATGAGAATGACAAGGCGCTGTCAAAGTCGTCATTTAACACAAACTATGAAGATAACATGTTAAAAAAAAACATATTCTCTTTATTTTGTTTCCGTATCTCACATGTTTATTATCATATAAGATAAAATCCATATAGAACTTAAATAAGTTAAACTAAAACATCTAAATTATATTTGACTACTGGACTGACTGAAATTCTAAATATAATCTGATGACTGAAAGGTGACATTCATCATAAGGACTCTAAACTGAGTTAAATAAATGCAACAATTGTGCCAACTAAAATGTTAAGTTCTTGTCAAATAAAACTAGGATATAATTGTGAAGACTAAAAATGACCCGAAAATGACTAAATAGAATGAGGTTTCTCATTAAGTGGGAGACTAAAGATCTAAAGTAGCTGCCAACATTAATACTGTAGATAACTCACCTTACGATTGCATTTCCAAAACGCTGATGCAACAAGTTACAACGCCTGATGCACTGGAGAAAAGACGTGCATCTAAAGTTTGGATGCTACTTTTAGGATGTTTTAGGAATGTGTTCCCTGACTTTGATTGGATGGGTCCAAGTCAGATGATGAAAGATCTTTTTATAACTTCATTTATGTGTATATATTTAAACAAATATTAATCAAACATACCCAAATTGTGAGTTATTAAGTCTTGCTTTAACACTATTACATGGAAACGCGGTCTTGGGCTGTATATTTCTGCTTTTATCACAAATTCAAAAACATGAAACGGTTCTCTCTAAAGTGCTTCGACAGAAATAGATCTCAATGAGATGGACTAAAAAAAATACCCCTCTCCGCTTTTTTCCTGGAATGTCAGATTAACCCATCAGCTTTGCCCATCTGCCTGTCACTCAAGGCGGCACAATGAGCCTGTAGCCAGACTGGGGTCATTAAAAAACCATCAACAAAGCAAGGATCTCCAGGGACTGCCAGGGGCAGCCTAATCTGGACCCCAGTACCAACCCAATGGGTGGTCTCCCTCCCTCCCTCTCTCTCTCCCGCTCACTCTCTTTCAGAGAGGGTGAAATATGTGCAACATGGTAGGTGGGTGATGCCGACGGGGCCATCAGTCACGCGCAACCATGCGTGTGCAACTGCACCAAGACGCCGTTGCACACATTTCCAAACACATTTTTTTGGCCAATGACATATTTACAACCCGCCGTGTTGCTAAGTGAGAAAGCAAATCCATCGCGAAAAGAGAAGTGCAAGCAACACTGGTAAATCATCAGCAAAAAGTACAAGAGGGCTACTTTCAGTCATTGACACAAATAGGAGGAGCAGGGGACTCTTTTTGAGAATTTATGCAAATGCACACTTCAGCTATCTTGTCATTCTCAAAGTGCTAAATGAATCTCTTTGAACGTGAGGGAGAAGTGTCTTGTTTGCTTAGGCAACAGCAGTTCTCCAAAGCCCATCTGTCTGCTAGTAACGGTGGCATTAGGTGACTAAATAAGCAACTGCTGCTCTGTTGGGCAAAGAGGAAGATCCTCTTAAACACCGTGTGTGTTTGTGTACATGTGCGCTGCACAGTGTAGATTATCTGCTTTTATTAGCAAGAGGAAACGCTGAATGGATGAATGGATATTGTGTGTGTGTGTTGGACTGATGGGGGGCTTTCCAGAGATAGGAACATTTATCTTGAACCGAAGATCCTGTGCTCCCTTTGCAGCACATGCATGCACACACACACACACACACACACACACACACACACACACACACACACACACACACACACACACACACACACACACACACACACACACACACACACACACACACACACACACACACACACACACACACACACACACACACACACACACACACACACACACACACACACACACACACACACACACACACACACACACACACACACACACACACACACACACACACACACACACACACACACACACACACACACACACACACACACACACACACACACACACACACACACACACACACACACACACACACACACACACACACACACACACACACACACACACACACACACACACACACACACACACACACACACACACCCTCCATCGAATTTTTGTGGCCCAATCTGTATAGCAGGAAATGAGCGTGTGAGTGGGTGCACACACACATTTACTGTCCTCATGTGTGCATGAGTAGTTTTGGGGACCTGATATTTGTCGTTCATGTAAAGGTGAATTCCTGAATTAAGTATTCAACCCTGGATAGAAAGTGTCCCCATTTAGTAAGTATAACATCTTTAAAAAGGACTAAACCTGTAGTGAATATTGTGTAACACTATGTAAATTATCTGGTTATGCACACTTTGATAGATTGATGATGTACAGTTGACTAAGTGATAATGTAGTAATCAAATGGAGAAACGACTGAGGAGTTATATCCGAGTCGTAAAAAATGTCCATTGACAACAAGAATAAAGAGAAATTACAGTTTAGGGGACGAGTCACAAAACACTAAACTTTGAAACTCAACCATTCACAACGATCTGTTGTGATTTTTCTTACACAGATATTTATCTGTACTTCTTAGAAGATGCAAGAGACAAGACTGGGGTCATGTCGATTGCCTCACAACATGCTTACACCGATAATCGTCAGCTCCAGGAGACGGGAGCATGTGACCCCTCCCCCGGCTGCTCCCCTCTTATTGTGCAGTGACAATACACAAATAGTTACACGTGTCCATCTAATGCCGAGAGCTGAATGGATACACAAGCACATTGCATTCTTTCCCAAAGGATGTTTATATTTACTTTAGATGGGCAGATGCTGCACGACTGCATGAGCCTGACTTAAGTTCCCATGAGCGCTGCTAACTTGGCATAATAAAAATCGGCCTTCTGCTACAGCCCTCATCCTCCTTCCCATCACTGGTGCCTCAGATCGGGTGAGTAACCTTAACGTACAGTCGATTTTACACAATATGTTGTTACCGTGTTAAATACATTATATCTGTCCATTGTCATTTTAATTCATTCATGTTTCTGTGAATGAAACAAACGCAAATCGTACACGGTTTGGATATCGGCGTGATTAGCAAAGGAGCTAAAGTCACGGGTGCATGTATCTGAATGGTGAGAAAACCTTCTCCCGGTAAGTACGGGTTCACAACAAGGTACCGAGCTACTGTTGCTGGCTACCTTAATCTAAAAAGTCTCATCTCTCCCTCTTCCCAAGACTCCTTTCAGTCTCACTCTCTATTTTTATCTGGTCATCAGAGCCCAGAGCTCAACAGTTGGACATCAAAGTACCGACAGTGGAAAGGGAGGGGTGTCTGCCTCTCCTCATCTGTCCCATCCCTGTCTGCCGCGGCCACAGAGGGATTGGTGAGCCGGGCCACGGGGGCCCTCGCCTCTCACTTTACACACAGAAACCCTATCATTTGGCTCGGCGCTGCCGCGCTACCGCTGATGCCCCCTCAGTGCCCGCTACATCACATTAGACGCTTTTTATCTAGCTCTCTTGAGATGGGAGGGTAGTTCAAGCTAGTGTGTGTGTGTGTGTGTGTGTGTGTGTGTGTCTGTATCACTGAGTGTGTAGCCGAGTGTGCCTTGATGAGAATGACCATGTGAGTTTGAGGCAAACATAAATGTGCAAAGAGCAAAGCAATGAGCAAAGATATGCACACTTGCATCTTTTCAATTGTTTGCTGATATTTTCTTTGTTCACTCTTGTATATCCCCTCAATAACAATATGTCACTCATGATTCAGACGTTTTGTGATTGGATTTCAGTGAGCTGCCTCTCCTGATAGAGGTAGAGCCGTGGAGTAAAGGAATAAGGATACAGATGTAGTACTCAGTGTTAACCAAAGTAAAAAAAAGTGTAGAAGAGCTTAACCATGTTTGCTTCAGCGCCTGAACTCCATATGACGTCAAACAACAGTGTATTAGATCATGTATTATTTCCCAATCCGAGTCTATTTGTGTCTATGACCCAGTTAAAACATCCTGGGGCCCACTTTGGGGTTTCTTTTTATCAGTTGTGGAGCTCTGGGCTCACAGTGTTTGGGAGTGTTTATTTTGAGGCACCCTGTTGTAAGGAACTATTGAACGAACCCTGCCGAGTTCAGAGATATGAATAACATGACTCACCACAGAGGTGAGCGCCATCTGGAAGCTGTAGATGCGGGCTAGACCAAAGTCGGCCAGTTTGATCTGTCCTCCGCTGGTGACCAGGATGTTCTGGGGCTTCAGGTCACGGTGGACCACGCGGTGCGAGTGCAGGAAGTCCAGCCCCTGGAGCAGCTGGTACATCATATCCTGTAGGACGACGAAACGGAAGAAAGAGGATTTGTGTAAACATTACTCAGACTCGATACAGGGAGTGTGACATTCAGCACAGACGACATGGTTGAAGTCTGCTTCCATGTTTCTGATGTGGCTATGTGATGAAGTCAGATGGTGTCATGACCCCACACTTCTACATTTAACATCATAATGTGTTCATATGTCAAACCAGGATGCTAAAGGCCCGAATGACAAGACCCTGCAGTGAGAAGTCGAGTACAAAGGGAGAGACATTGTGTTATGAGGACGTAAACTAGAGGAGGCAGATGCCTTTTCTTGTCGACAGTGACAGATGTTTGATAACTGACACCCACGCACGCCGGGCTCTATGGATCTCTGTATCTCAGCAGCTGTCCTGCTCGGGTTAATTGGCACCCGTTCTCTTGAGTTTTTATGACCTCAGAAATGGCCATAGACACTGCATCCACGGCACACTCGCTACAGTAACATGGATGAACTATGTGGAAACCAGCTTCGACTTGTCCTTTTCAAACCGAAATACTCTCAAACAGGTCCCGCAACCGTAAACAAACAACGAGTCATTACAAGGGATTGCGGCGCTGTGGTTTTGGCTGCGCTTGGGTTTGGAAAAAATAAAAAAATGAAGCTTAGGGAGAACTATTTCAGATTAATAACAGATGCTAATTATTATAATAACAATAAATTGGTTTTATAAGGCGCCTTTCAAGGCACTCAAGGTCGTCGTACAACATATTTAAAAATCGGACACAATTTAAAAAGCAGCAAAGTTAAAAGCAGAACAGTTAAAAGCAGAGCAGTCTGCAGCAGAGCAAACAAGAGGGGAACATATATATGGAGTAAATGTAGGTATGAACATTAGTCCCAATAATTACTCTGCTATAAAATCTCAATCTGGACATGCGTTGGTGTGTTGCATCTTGACCTGTGTATCCAACTCCACACACACACACACCCGCACCTCCACACCCCCCCCACACACACACAAACCCCGACACCCCCTTCCCCAAAGCCTCCGCCAAGACCTCACAAGTGACATGGACCTGAGCCCGCAGTTCTATTCACTGGCCCACCAGCTGGTGACTGAGTCAAAGGGGTCTGCACACTCAAGCAGAAAACATTAGCAAACGGCGTGGGGCTGGCTGCTGTGCCGGCCACAGAGGAGGAGACAGGACGCCCCACACAATGCGATGTGGCGATGTGGAGTGATGTGTGTGTGTGTGTGTGTGTGTGTGTGTGTGTGTGTGTGTGTGTGTGTGTGTGTGTGTGTGTGTGTGTGTGTGTGTGTGTGTGTGTGTTTTTAAACTCACAAACTGGATGTCCCTCTGGGTCTGTGTTCACATAATGTGTGTGTATCTACATCCCCATTTGTGTGTACGCACCCCAGACTGTAAGGGTGCCTTAGTGTGTGTGTGTGTGTGTGTGTGTGTGTGTGTGTGTGTGTGTGTGTGTGTGTGTGTGTGTGTGTGTGTGTCAGTGAGTGTGTAAGCATGCACATGTGTGTGCCCTCTGACCAAGGGCAGGCAGGATGCATAAACAGACCTTCCTTTCTACATCTCCATCCAGCCATGACCCAGAGAGGAGGGCAGACAGGGCCAGAGGAGAAAGGCAGGCAGTTGGAGTGTGTGTGTGTGTGTGTGTGTGTGTGTGTGTGTGTGTGTGTGTGTGTGTGTGTGTGTGTGTGTGTGTGTGTGTGTGTGTGTGTGTGTGTGTGTGTGTGTGTGTGTGTGTGTGTGCTGACACAATAGCATGCCCCCCCCCCCCCCCCCCCCATCAGTTCCTCTCTGCTTTAAATAGCCATTTCACCGTGCTTCCTTTCAGCAGCATTTCTTAGTAAACACTAATTATCTGAGAAGTGTGACTCTTGGATAAACACACAAACAAACTTGGCCCCCTTGGCCCGAGTGCCACAGTTTCTGCTGTATCAATTACCGCCACTACAGAGTAATGAGAAATATTCCAGTAATGCTTAACACCATAACTGGCTGCATTGCAACGAGGAGAGTGCCAAAAATTAGCAGCGCCAAATTAGCACACTACCACAAAGTTTAAAACCGCATGTGGCCCGGACAGCTACTGGGAGCCGTCGCTTCACACACAGTGGAGTTGAGCAGCAACAAGACTCACAAGAGTTGCTCAACACGTAACCATCTTCAACTGACAGCATTTCAAACTTTAAAGAACCCTACGAACAACTTGGCCAGGAGGATACAAAATCACACAAAGTTGGCAACAGATCTGACCCTGAAAAAGCCGGAGGATCAGGAAAAAAGTAGTCAGCCCTCTGCAAGATGCAGTCAAAACATGGCTTTCCGAGTGTGCCTCCTTTTCTAATGCAAATGTACCAGAGGCAGCCATATTGTTTATTGTAGCTAGGCACAATATGGGACATCTGCCGGTTAGCGTTAGTGTAATTCCCTCCCCATGCTTCATTAACCTCGCCCTTTATGGACCAAGAGAATGGAGTTGGACGATGGCGGCGGAGGAGGGTGGGTGAGACCCAAGCGCTGGCCCGGCTGACTAGTGCGGAGGCCGGGGCCGCCGGGCTCCTTGATGTCCTTCCAGCTCATTTGATTCCTGGAGGAGGACCGCTTTCATCAATGACCATGTGGTGGGTCTTGAGTCTGAGTAAGGCTGAGTGGGTGGCAGAGGGTGGGGGGCTTAAATGGACAGGCTGGAGCAGGGTGGGGTTGTCTGATGCTGGGGGGAGATTGTTTTAAAGGAGAATAATGCCTGTTCTTTTGGATTTGGGTGAGGGTGAATATTTGCCTTTGCTTTTCAAGGCGGAAGTTCTTGAATAAGTTAGAGTTTAATGAGATGGGCACAGGTGTGGTAAATCTGGGATTACTGGACTGGGATCCACTCTCTGGTGTCATCTGGTATAGCCGGGGGCAAACCAAGTTGCTAGGAAGGGGGGCAATTGGGGGGGTTACTGTGCAGTGTCCACTGTCCTAGAAATAACAGGCGATGGTGCCTGTGTCATCTTGTCACTCCAACGTTGTCCTTTTGTCCCCTCGAGGCTCCAGGGATGTTAGGAGAAAGCAAAAGAAGGAGGGGTGCCTGAAGGGGTCCATATGCTTCAAAAGTGCTTGTTGGATCATTGAACATCGTTAAAAACCTCTCTCACCAAACGTTTTCCAACGTCAGAATCGTTACATTCCGATTAATGCCAATCCCCAGATTGCACATGATTACTGAATATAAAGGTCTTTGATCGGCAGTAGAAGGATGATTAAACTCTAACTAATTCACGGTTAACATGCCTCCTCGGTCATTTTCTACGTCCAAAATGCTCCTCCAAAACTAATTGAAGGCGCACACATATATATATATATATATATATATATATATATATATATATATATATATATATATATATATATATATATACACACACATACACACACACACATACATATATATATAATTATGATAAAAAGCTGGAATGTCGTGTTCCCTTACATTTTTCCAGCTCTCGTTTTATACGCTTCATGCGAGTGGGACGACTCAATAACTGATACACCTCAAAGATAATACAGCTTATTAAATTAATATAACTGTGACCTTATATGGTTAACCAAATCCATCAAGTTTAGCCTTTCAGAACAGCCATGAACGCTTTGGCCTCCAAAAGGTGAAACGTTTGAGAATGGTTGCTGCAACTATTGATTACTAGCCAAGCAAATTCTAATGAAGGAATTATAGAAATTGTCAGCAATAATATATTAATCATGGTATCATTTGAGCCCTCGAATAAATATAAAATCCATACCGTATGAACAATGAAATTATTTCAGCTTCCGATAATAATTGTCGCCCAAATCATTTCATCTTTAACAAATCAGAAAAGCCGCGGCGACACATTTGTCATTCTGTAAGACCAACAGCGCCAAGCCACAGAGATTCAGTCAATAACTGCTGTGAAACTAGACACCCGGAAAATCACCACACGATAAACGTTGGGAAAATGACAAACAATGCATTTATTAGTTGCCGAAACAATAAATAACTCACTAAATTGCTTGTGCTATATTGCAGTTGAAGTACAACACAAACACAATCACGCCGCACCGAGCTCTCCATAGAAACTAGAGCACCGTACACTGTATCGACTTCAGTCAAAACCCTGGGAAAGCCTCGGGTGGGATCGACCCGTCTCCTCCACGCTCACAGCGTCACACCAACATTGCAGCTCGACAAAAAACGTTCACACAAACACGGCCCTGGGGTGACAACCAACAGTTACTCAAGCTTCCACAACTTCTCCGTTTCAAATTGACACTTTAAACTGAGGACTATATTCCAAAATGTAGGGATGTACAGTATATAACAATACATTCACAGACCGGAGGGTGAAACACGATGAAGAGATTTCTAGTGTGGGAAAGATTAAAATAAAAAAAGGAGACAGTTACAGAAGAAAGGAGTTGGCGCCACGTCAATTTCCGACCTTTTGTCTCAGTGTAAATGGACACTCCGTAGATATGTTTAATGAATTGGAGAATGTGATAGTTGTGGTTAGATTTAATCTGTGCAAGGCAATGGTTGATACAGGGGTGGAGCTTCTGTGAAAAACTATCGTCATCAAATGGAGTATTCGGTTTTTAAAACCCAAAAGGGACTATTTTAAAAATGATGCGTCTCACACACTTCTCTATGTCCCTATATGTAAGACAGTGGTAGACTTGGAGGGAGACGGGGCAGATTGAAAATAGAGGAGGCAGAGAGTCTCTCATTTGGAGCCCATCTGCTGCTCCGGTACCTCTGATGTTGGAGGGAAGTGCACTCTGTCCTCCTCGTATTTGTCCGATCACAATCACTCACTCTGTGGTCTTGCAGCGTTCAAGCTAGAGCATTAGCAAATAGCTTCCTCTATAAATAATAACACTGTACATATCGTTTCAAATTAACATTGTACTTGTTTTTAAATGTATTCGTCAGTGATGCTTTAATAGTGGGGACAACAGAAGTCACTACGAGTCTGCCTCAGTACCTAAATATAACATTATTGGTTACCTTGATGGTCTCAGGTGGTACTCCAGGATCAGGGGCTTTCTCCAGGTAGGTCGTCAGGTCCTGATCCACGTGCTCAAAGACCAGCGTGAGCTTGGTTTCTCGGTCGGTCCGAGAGACCGTGCACACATCAAACAGCCTGGAACAGGAGGAACAGGTGGAGGAGATCAATACAATTGATTGGATGGGGTACGCGCTGCTCAACTCTTATTACAACTAATCAAAATGAATATCTCTTTGTTATGTCTACATGTTCATTCCGTTTCAATTAATTCCATTGTTCACTCATTCACCCTTTATTTCCACAATGGTGAGCAGTACATTGAGATGAGAGACAATGAGGGCTGCACTGTTTTAATTTGACTGGTGTAAAGACGACTGACAGTCAGCCCTCTTCACATGTATCAACGTTAAAGCATTGCGTTTCCCTTTGACCCAGACTTTAACTCAGACTGTGCTACATGGTACATGTAGCACAGTCTGGTACATGTAGCACAGTCTGAGTTCCACCATAAAATACACAATCTTGCATTCTTCTTTTTACGGAAAATGATCCCATGCAAACTGAACAGCCGAGAGTTCGACACATGTGTGAGGTTGATCACGTGATGGATCATCCATTCTTGGATATTAAACTCCTACGACTCTGGACCCACGGCTCCTGAGTGTTTTTATCTCACGAGAGAAAACACATATATACTTAGAGGGCAGAATTATCATGTGCTGCAAGACACGCTGATAAGATTGTGTTAGGTTACCATGGGAAACTACCTCTAAGCTAACCTTGTAAATATTCAAGACCATCAAGCCATAAACATCGGAGTTTGTGGCTGTGTTTCACTAGGCAACAAACTACGGCCAAGAATCCAGATTATGCCAGCGGACCTGCCAAGGCGGGCTTTGATGAAAAGCTGAAAAAAGCTATCCAGTGTGTCCTCTTCAAAGAGCTGGGGGACCACAAGCAGCATTCCTCAACCGGCACTATGACAACTCCTGATGCTCGACGGCGAGTGGCCGCTGGCTGCAGAGGCAGCATCGTGCATCAAAACAACACGGGAGACGAAGAGAGCCGTGATGGATCTACATCAGACGTATTGGGTTACAAAGTAATGGGTTACTGTAATCACATCACTTTAAATATGTTTAATTAAATAAGTGTGAATGAGCCATTTAAGTGATAGTTTAAATGTGCCGGCTACAAAACATGAAGCGTAGTCCTCCCTTACTCGGGCTACAATATACGTGTTGACCCAATGTGGCGTTGTGTAACTAACCCTGCTCAGACCTTTAACTGGTGGTAACCTAATAAATGTCCTCATAAACTTTGAATTCATGTCGACTGATTGATGATCCCACTCAACGCCGGTTTTACCGTTCTACCTCAAAATGCAAAGATTGATGGGAAACCTCTTCGTATCATTCGTATCCAACGAGGCATCCTTCGTCTTTGCCTACACTCTTGTAATCAGTGGACTGGGTAATGCTGGAGTGAGTGCGAGGCGACTCATTCAAGGTATTAGTACTGTGCATGGTGTCACCGAATAGAAGGCACCCTCCTCTTCAAGCGCTCGGGTTAAACGCCCCTCACAGCTCGATTGTTGGGCTACAATGGGGGCTCTCAGCAGACACTGAACATATGGAATGAATAATGGGCCTCATTACAAACATCCAGGGGTTGCCTGGAGTCACACAGAAGGCCCACAATGCACCCTTCCTAGCCTGAGCTGCTTTGCTTGTTGGCTAAACTGGACAACATTTAAGTTCCACCAATAGTCCAAAGACCCGACAGCTTTCACTCTTGATGATGTATTCCAACGAATGCTCCTGCAGGTTATCTAAACTAACACTTCCACAGTAGCGCACAAAGTGTGTTAAACCATTAAATAAAACTGATCCAAGAAAACTTTATAGCCACTAACGCATTTATACCAACAAAAAAAAAACACACACATTGTGATTCAATTAAGAGAGCACCATAACCATTATACTCAATTATTCATATATTCACTGGGGAATTATTGTTAGAGGCACAAGGGCACTAGCCAGGCTTCTGAATCGTCATTTAGAGCTTCCCCTATAATCCCAAAGCACTCAATATTCCATAATAAAAAAGTACCATGGTCAGACCTTGGCTAGTGGCAACATATGACGCAGTACCTGCCTCCCGACCTCGGAGTGACGATTCATTACAAACTGAAAGAAAACGGCCTCTGTGCAACAAACTGCACTCGAAGTAACTTAAGTCTAAAAAGGCTGTATAAAGTTGAACCACAGATTCACAGTAACACACACTAATATATATATATATATATATATATATATATATATATATATATAATTAATTGTCAATTATTTGATTGACAGTTACCTACAGTACAATACATATTCTTTGGTTGCAATTTTTCAAATGGGAATATGTGTCTTTTCTGACATTAACCTAATTTCTTTGCTTAATGAAATGACAAAGGTGTTTTTTGTTGCTACAAAGAACAGAACAACTATCCATTTAGAAAACAGCAGACAGAATCAATTTATAAAAATAGTTTTTGGAAAACCACATGTTTGTCAGGTTGTTGTACCGTTTAGGTCGAACTGAGAAAACTTACCGAGGTTACACTTTTTTTTAGAAGAAGAAAGTGCATGAAGTGGATCAATAAAATTAAAGCCGACCAATAATGATGAATAAGTGGCGTAGTTTCAAACTAGACGCGTCACCGACAACACAGAGAACATGAGAAATGAATAATGTTCGGATCTGACAGATGTGCCCCCTAACAGTGGCTGCAAGCGGCTACTTGTTATGCAACCCACATTTTCATATGGTCAGCAGAAAAACGTCAAAGAGGACTTCTGCTCCAAAAACAATGAGTATGAATGTAGGCCTTTAAAGAAGAAGAAAAAAGTCTCATGAGGCAGCATGGTTGCCACCAGAGACCATCAAAGGGAAGAAGGGTGTGTGTAACTTTATGTCAGTGTCTCTCCCCCTCCCCCCCTCACACACACACTGCTACCCACCTCTACCCCTCACTTACCTGACAACATTGGGGTGCTCAAAGGCCTCCAGCTGCCTCAGTACCGCCACCTCCCGGATGGTGGAGAGTGGCATCCCCTCTTCCTCCGTCTGGACACGAACCCTTTTTAGGGCTACAAAGCGTCCACCGTTCTTCAAATCTCTCGCCTTGTACACTTTCCCATAAGCGCCTTCTCCAATCTCGGCCACGGGTTCATATTGAGTGCCAGTACTTTCTTTGTCCATTTTTGCAGATTTCTTTCCTCTTTTTTTTCCTCCTCGTTGAAACTAGTGCGGGGAATCCCGGCGAGGGTGACGAGCCACAGGGTTCTCTCACAAAGGCATATTCACAGAAAAAAGTTGGCACATGCAATGCCTAGATGACAGGGAGACACAGATGGAGGAAGACACCATCTTTGTCAGATTTGGTCAAACGGTGCTCCAGGTAGGCAATAACAGGACTGTCATCATGTTTTATTCCGACTATCAACACAAGAGCCCCGTTGCGTCCCTACTTCCACTCCTCCTCCTCCTCCTATTACGCACATCAGCTCATGTCCTCCTACCACTAACACACAATAATGTTAAATAACGCACAATAGCCACATGTAGCCTCTTTTTAAAGCTATAATTGCACCACATTACCAACCTCGTGCGTTCGGCAAATGCGCCCCGCATGCAGGCTTGTTCGGGTTAGTTCATGTGGGCTGTCTAACTCTGTTAAAGGACATTAAACATTTAAAGAGACCACGCGAACGGAGAGCGCACACGCCACGCGGAGTTAAGTTCGCAAACTAGCCGGCGAACTGCTTCTTCGGTCCAGTTTTATCAAAGTTTCTGTTTGAGGCGACACAAACTTGGCGAGCACGTGGCTGTCTAGTGATTGCATTGTCTGAACTTCCTACAGCAACAGTCCATTTAAAACACCGTAAAACTCACATTTCACATCCCAAATCATTGTAAATGTGTAAAACGATGCAGTAGCCGGGTTTAAACCATGTTTTCATTAGCTTAGATAGCTTACTCTAATTGTTTTTAATTTAATTGTGCGTGGTCTCAAATGGGCTCATTTTAATCCCGGTGAGTCCGGGAATTGCTCTTCTCAGTTCTTAAAATGTTATTGGGTTGCAAAGTAACATTTCGAGCCTCGCATAGACATTTTTCGCCACACAATTCTGCATAAATATCCGCACTTTCAGTGTTTACCTTGGTATATGTTGTCAATAAAATGTCGTAACTTCGGCATGTCCGAAAAAATGCTGAGGAGGCATTCGTGTCTCGGATAAAATGTCCTGCATCAAACGCATCCCTGTCCACTGTCCTCCATGCGGGGGCCACACAGGTAGTTGGACGGTGCAGGCTCTAATCCCCCATCCCTCAGACTGCACCAGCCCAGGCGGAGACGCTCAAACAAGGGAGGAGGAGGAGGAGGAGGAGGAGGAGGAGGCGGAGGAGGAGGAGGTGGCGGCGGTGGGCTGAACGAAAACTCTCACACACCCACACTCTCACTGCAACTTTGTGTGTGTGCGGGGGGGGGGGAGGTTGGAGGATAGGGGTGGTGTAGGATGGGGGGGTCATATAGGACAAAGGCAAAAGCGTGATACGGCCCTCCAAAAACCACGCTCTGCTTTGGATTTTCTCCTTTCTTTCTTCTTCTTTTTTTCTGCCACATATCCCCGGATAGGCCCATGCAACTGCAGCCCCGCTCGCCTGTGTGAGCTCCGGCTCTGCCTGGCTTTCCCACGCCGGCTGAATGTGGCCTGACCCCCTTCAGAGAGGTTTGACACGGAGCGAGGACATTTCCGCATTCCTCCCCGACTACAAAGGCAAACCGCCTCCTTTTTGCTCTCCCTCGGCCTCCTCGGCGCTTTACCATTCATAGTCCCCTCCGCGGGTTTTGTCTCCTGTGTCAAAACTGGGAGCACCGCGGGGATCGGAGAGGGGAGAGAAGCCGTTTATTGGATGGACGGCCACACTATCTATCTCCCTTCCAACCATTGAGGAACTCCTGCGGCAACAATGCGCCAGCGGGGATGCAATGTGTCAAGCTCGCCCTAGATGGTCCCGAGGGGTCAGGTTCAAGGCCCGGGGGCTTGATCGTTGGCAGGGGGACTCCTTCGCTCGGGTGGTCGTCTGTAAGTCTCCATGCAAGGGTGATGGCCGCGTGGGCGGCTAGATAGCAACGGGATTTTTTTTTTAAATATGGGAAATTCTGCAGAGCATCTTCATCATCATCATGACCATCTCAGGGTATACCATACATGTATTTCACATATAAAAGATATAATATGAGATTCTGTATGTCAATTTACAATATAGTTCTAGAATTGATCATCAACAACAATAATTATTCATATTTGTTTAACACAAACAACAAATTACACACATACATTTAACTTTTGTAATTAAAATGAATAACATTTATTTACAACTCAACACAGATGTAACGATACATGTATCCTACAAAAGTCTTACACATTAGAAATAAAACCCTGCAATATTGAATGAAACATTTTTAAACGTTGCATTTACATATCTAATCTGTGGAAATTGAATACATTAATTTTGAGCTTTTACCAATTTATTTTTATATTTTTCAAATATTGAAATGTTGTTTTATTTTAATAGGATGTGTGCTTACACTTCGGACGGTATCTCACTAACTTTCATTGTGTATCAAATTTAGACATTTAAAACTTTGCTATGTCTGAAAGTTCTTCAAACTCGGACATAAAGTTGGTATTTCACATTTTTTCTTCTCTTTAATGCTGGACACGGTTTAGACATGACAAGACTTGATGTCAGATTATCCCGATGAATAGCCAATTACAGGCGTGTTACCAAGCTGCATTATCATAACTTCATTGGGAATTGGGAGGCTGTATTAGAGATGCACAGAAGATCAGAGGAAGGACATTCCCCCGATGCCACAATTAACATAAAAAAACTTGTTTGCATGCTGCTTGTAGAATCCCCTGATTTCCACTAAAAGGGTAAAGTTGGTGGAAATAATGACATGAAAGTATGTATGACAATCTCTCTTGCCCAACTTCATAGGCAACCCCCAATGTAAAGCATTTGCATTACAAAACACTCAATGCAGACAATGTTTCCCAGACCAATTACTGTAAACGTGGCCATTTAAATTTTTTCATCATCATTGTTCTTGTGAAATCAGCTCTGAGAGCCATCGCCCAGATTGAATAAATCAGCATGCATACTTCTTATTTGGCTGGAGAACAAACCAATTATATTCGTTGTGTGCGGTATAGAGATGAGACACACACACACACACACACACACACATCCATTATCTGACAAAAAATAGTTTCCACTGTCTTCATTTCAGAGATGTTGAAGCAACAAGATCAACCAAGAACATCCTGTTCTGGAACAATATGGTCAACATGTAATTTAATGTTTAATCTTTTCTTGACTTCTTGAAGTTGCACTTTGAACAATAAAAATAAACAAGCGTAAAAAAATATTTTATACATAATTACTCTTTTAAACATTAATTTGTATCATGATTATTGACTAATTTTATAAAAGCAATACCTTATTTTGTAACTTTTCCAAGTAGCAGTAACAGTGAACAGGGCAAGACCAGCAACCGGTCCGTCTTGATTTTCAAACACAATCAGTTGCTTAAGATGTGCTTATGTGGATTTGGTGACTTACAGGACATTTCACAGAGAGTTACTCAATCAGGGCATTTTTTATTTGCTGTAGATGTTTCTGTTATTTGATGTTGTGCATTTATACAGATATGAAGTGTTAGTGGAAGAAATACTCAGATCCTTCAGTAAAAAGAGTCAAACAAAAGTTCACAAATTCAAGATGTTGCTTAAGTAAAAGTACAGATGTATCGTTAGCTGAACTAAAATATGCATTCTCCAATAAAAAAAATGCTCTGAGTGTTATATGATTCAACCCATTATTAGGTTGGTGCTATAATTTTAAGTTGATCTACTGGAAGGTACTTTAATTCAGGCGTTTCCAACTTAGCCTATTGCTAAATCGGTGGGGGTAAGACAAGTTTTCAACACTAATTTGGTAAAGTTAAGTTGAAACAAAAGCTGCCAGATGGATGAGATGAAGTAAAAAGTACACAATCTTCCTTTGAAATGTTGCAACATATAAAGTAATATGAAATGGGAATACTAACGTAAATGAAACATACCCTGAAAATAGATATTGTATAGTAATAATTTGTGATAATTGGTGATTATAGAAGGTGGTTATAGTTTCCCATAGGTTTAATCATATTTACTGAGTTTACACAGTTCTGAAACACAACACAAGTTCCTGCTAAATGCTTTAACTGGCATTTCAGCTCAGTATTCCTGAGAATCCGCCACTGGCGTACATAGCATGCAGCAATGCTGCTTAACAGGACCGCTCCTTTACATTTGTCCAGGAAAAAACTATAAAAAGGTAATCTGACAGTGTTTTCTGAAGTGAACATGTTTTCTTTATTGACACTGAGGTCAAATGTTTGTCAGACAGGTTTTCTAGATAGTCCCTCACATATGTACAGGTCCGGTTATTAGCTCTTTCAGCATATTTGTATGTTGCTGTGATAAATCTGTGCAGTGTTTGGGGCTGAACCGCTCTTTCTTTAGTTTCAAGATTAAGGATCAATAAGGGGAAAAGTAGAAATCAAACATTATACTTGTGAAGACAGTGCAGCTTGCTTTCATGGGTTTCTTATGTGTCTGGCTGAAGTCTTGTATTCAAAGGAAAACCCTTTTACATCTCTTATCAAATCTTTTTTATTTAAAAAAAAACTATTTTTTGCAGTCGATTCCATTAATTGATTTTATGTTCACTTAGGGCAGCAGAGCAAGCTGTAACCACATCAATGACACATCGTTCTAAATCACATCGTGGCTGTAAAGTAGCCTTTTCAAACATCCAGCAGAGCAACATCAGCATTCGTCGTGTTTCTGTCAAACCAACAATCAAAATCCATTGTTCACTCTCTGTGCTCAGTTGTGGTTTCCACCTTATTCAGAGGGAACTGTCCGGCCCTTTAGCTACTAAATGTTCCACTATATGTTCACCAGCTAGTTGCTAACTTTGAATGTTTGCTAAGAACTGTAACCTGCTGCAGCTGGACACCAGGTTGATGAGACCTGGTGAAAGTCAGGAGATCCAAAACTATGTGCTAAAAGACACTAAAATATAGAACTATACAGCCCTTAAAATGGGCGCAATGCCATAGTTAAATGACCAAAAGAACACACATAAGATGAATTAAAACAAACACACAACTTTCACCCAGGAGACAGCGGTTCTGTTCTGTGTTGTTTGTGTTTGTGTCTTTCTGTCAACATAAAAGGTGCAAGAGCTGAGATTGTGAGCATTTTGCTTGCCTCTCAACATGTCAACAGGGAGCGGCTCATAGCTAACGGTGCTAACCATGCTCACAGTGCAAACTACGGAGAAAGTGCTGACAGAGCTAACAGTGTTTACCGGAGGGGGAACCGAAGGGTGGGTGGTTCTGAGACAACGCTGTGGGTCTGAACGGGATCATCAGCTGTAATGGCAGTATGAGAGCGGTGCATAGCAGCAGACATTAGCTAACTGTTAGGCTACGCTGACATGCACGGACAAATCCATTATCTGCTCGGGTATGTATTAGTCCATTATATTCTTACATAGTGTATTAAGTGTTGAGCTGAGAAAACTAAAGCCAGGTGAACATTATCTGTGAGTTTGTCCCTTTGAGCAACGTCTTCATGTCAGGCCTACACGTCATAAGAAAATGTTGATGACTTTTCAAAATGGAACTAGCTTTTCCTGCTCATGAATTTGAGTACAGTAATAATATGTACTGTATTCACTAAGGTGGGTAATCAGCCCAAACTTTCACTCTATTTGTGTGTCTGCATTTGTGTGTATTTGTGTGCATGTGTGTAAGTGTGTGTGTGTGTGTTTGTGGGGGTGCATGGCAGCTGCTGATCAGTCCAGCCAAGAGAGAATTATGTCGAGGAGGACGAAAGAGGCCAACAAGGGACAGGTGACTGCCAGTCTGTCCCAGATCTCCTTACACCCACCCACCCATCCACACCACCCACCCACACACACACACACACACACACACACACACACACACACACACAGCAGATGACTTACACACAATATACAGAGAAAAGGAGAGATTGATTGTGGGCCTGTCTACCACGTCACACCTAAATAGTGGGGGGTGTCCATGCCACAAGCAAAGAGTGATAATAACCTGAAGTCTTTAGGTAAACATCTGTCACACCTGGAATCTGATAGGATGTGTGATATTCCTTTTAAGTTAGCAATCCCATTGTCAGAATTTACAAGCATCACTTAGTCTGCAGTGTTTCGTGTGACTCGGGTCTCATCCACCCATCAGCTGGCTATATATTTAAGCGACATTTTCAGTGCGAAGACAGAAGCAGCCGAGGCTCCAGCAGACAAGCCGAGCCTGTTTGTGTCTCTGACTTGATTTCCTCTCTTTCTCTTTCTTGTCAAGCCAGACTGAGGTCCAGAGTGTGTGGTGCAAGTAAAGCCCCGTCTCTCCTCTTCCCTTGCCCTTCCTCTTCTCCCCGACACCGGCCCCCAGACACAAGCTCCTTTCTGTTGGGGCATCGCCATGGAAACCAAGCCACTAACTTGAGGAGGCTACATAAAAACCTGCTCTTTTAGGGGACAGAGGAACACCTGCCACCTCCGCTGGCGGGGAGGGCTGGGCTGGATGCCGAGCCATGAGCAGACACACACTTACATACAAATTCATGTGGTCACCAACGCAGACCTGCGCACGCACACGCACGCACCCACGCACTCGTGCACACACACACACACACACACACACACACACACACAAAGATGAACAGAGGATCAGTGTAACAAATAAGACCTCTAGCTAACATCTGCTCCCTTTTCTAAACCCATTTATCTTTCAATATCTTCTCATGGTCTGGCAAAAAACAAGGAACGTTTTTTTTATGGAAACAATAAACACATTGTTTCATATTAAAGGAGATATAGCGCGTAATTAGTGAGCTCATGAGGTGCTAATACAGAATTATATAATTCAGAGACAGACTAGCTGTTTCCCCCTGTTTTCAATACGTGCGCTTAGCTAAGCTAACCACATCCAAGTAGTTATCAATCTTCTCATTTAACTCTTGAAAACAATTTGACATTTATATTTATTTTAGAGCTGGAGCTAAAACCAGCAGGCAAGTAGCTTAGCTTAGCCCAAAAACTGGAAACAGGGAAGCAGCTAGCCTTGCTCTGCCCGAAGCATTCTGGGGCCGTGTCGACCAGTTTTAAAACACCAGCAGCATGACCGCACGTCCCAGATTCCTGAACGTTTGCCGTTATATCTGGAAGCCGAGAGTTAAACACCTCCAAAAGCTCATGTGTTAGCAGGAAACCTTTCCTATGAGTCGTCAACTCTATTCTGAGATGACACATTTGTTGACAAATATTGTAATTTGACAAGAGAACACAATTGTGCCCCGATCTCTTGTGTTCGCCATGCTATGAATCAGTTGTCATTCTTATCAAGACCTCATCAAACAGACAGCAGTTTAAAGCTCCCGCAGCCCCTTTAAAGGCCCCGATCAACAAGTGTCAGTTTGGGGTCAGCCGGCACGCCGAGGCTGCCTGCGTCCTCCTGCTGCAGGCGGAATATTCTGGAGAGACTGGTGAGTGAACCTCTGGTGCCTGGCTGCTGTTCATTAAGAGTATTAATGATTAACTGAGAGTGCTATTGTCCCCTCGGGCCCAGCTGTCCCTCCTCCGCCGTTGATCCACTCCGATGCCTCTGGGCCACTAAACTGCCTCCATTCATGTGCATAAGTGACAGCTGCTTCTCACATTCCGTGAAAAATTAACTGCAGACTCTTAAAAAAAAAAAAAAAGAAGAAGCAGGCCAATGAATAATATTTGACAGATTTCTTTTGTCTTCTTCTTTGAAGAGATGGATTGGCGATTAAAGGGTGGATCGGAAGGATTATTTCAAGCCTATGCGGTAATAGTGAGAGAAGCGGAAGATGGAGGGGTGGGTGTGTGTGTGTGTGTGGGGGGGGGGGTTACAGATAATGTTTGCTGTGTTTGCGCTTAGTCACTCAGGGGATGTGAATCAAGTGAACTCAGCAATTTTATGGTTGAGATGAAATAAATCAAACCAAGTGACCACCATGCAGAATCAGTGTCAAGATATACGTGTAATCACTGTGGGGTGAGTTATTGTATCATCAATTAAACTTTTTGAAGGATGTAAACACATTTATTGGCCTATTGGAAATGAAAGTTGAAATGGATTGGTGCTGCCTTTTAAACCAATTAAACTACACATATGCTAATTTATATTGTTGTTAAGTGTCATTGTATCTATAATTTAAATTGCAGATTTCAACACGTGCTCCGTGCAGCGCGTTGTTGACAACCTAAATTTGGAGTCTCAGATGGTCATCACTCACTGGCATTTATGCAAAAAGAACAAGACAACGAACAAGTGGAACCTGTTTCATTCTTTATTGTTTTATAACATCTGCAGTAAAGAAATCAAAGTTGGTTTATCTTTTCGACTTTAATTGGACATTTCAAGGCACCGCTGGCGTTTTGCTGGCATCTGCAGCTCTTGCTTTGGGAAGAATTGTTATTGTTTCACATGGGAACAATTAGGCCATATTGTGTGTAATCAGTTGAGTGGTCACATATACTGTATGTGCATGCTGTGAGAGTCCAGGGCTCTGATACTGAACAGCATATGGTCTCACTGTCCCGTTCCCGTGTACCAACCCTCCTTGGAGACAGGTGGGATCAAATTACTGGTAACATGATGGTTGTTTTCCATGCTTTCAATTAGAGGCTCTCTTTCTCTCATTGTTTATGGTCTTCGCACAAGTCAACACATACTTTACATTCCAGTTTTTGTGTCCATGCATATCGGGGTGGACAAAATAGTATGAACAACACAAAAAAAGCTTTGAAGTGAATACCAATGGGGTAAGGCTTATAATTATTAGTTTTTGGTCAGCCTTTTGGAGGCGTTGACATAACTCAGTGGTTGTTTTTGAGGCTGTACTGTTGCTCAGCAATTATTCTCTCATTTAGTCACTCTGGGTGAGGGTCTACTTGTGTGCACTGTTCCACTTTTTTGGATGGATTGTGAGACTTTTCGTCTTGCCACTCAGTTGTACCTGCAAGTTCAGGCAGTGACTGAACTATTCTTTACAACTCACTTCTGATTGTCAGGTACAAGCTTCTTTTTGCTTCAACATATTATGAAGAACTATAAATCCAAATGATAGGTGACCGTGGCTTGTTTGACTTCACACTTCTTGCTGTGGGTGTTTACGGGTATCACACCAACATTTCTTCAAACTTTTAATCTACTATGTAATCTCATACTTTTACTATGCACCTGCAGGTAATATTTTACCCTGACACCTCTGGGGAGTGAGCGAGAGACCGCCTGTGTTGGACATCGTAGTAGGGACGCAGGATGCAGCACGATGTTAAATGTTTTTGATAAATAGCCGCCACCCATTTGTGGGAGTGACTCTAAACATCAACACCTTCCATGAGAGGAAAGAGGCCAATGAGGTGGTCTCTATTAGAGCCACAGGTGTGTGTGTGTGTGTGTGTGTGTGTGTGTGTGTGTGTGTGTGTGTGTGTGTGCGTGTGTGTGTGTGTGAGCATGTGTGTGGTTAAAGCACTTTGTAAACTCTGTTTTTAAAGGTTCTATATAAGTAAAGTTATTATTATTACTTTCAGGAAAGTACACGTATACTTGGTGTTTTTTTCACCTTTTCCTCTCAGGTTACCTGAGGCTGTTACTCCGCCCGTCAGGCTGGTCAAATAAGGTTTATATATTCCCTTTTACCTGTGATTGGTGCAGACGTGGTGTTGTTTTGCCATATTCTGCATTTTACGACTGTGAAGCAAAGACGACCAGCAGAGACCTGAGCGAAGGGAGTACTGCCTTTCAGCCTGCGTTTGTGGTCTGTCTTAACAGCCAACGGTTTACTGCTGGAGGGAACATAGAGGTGACTGTGTCCACTCGACTCTGTATGCATGCACGTGCACATCATGGATTTGTGTGTGTGTGTGTGTGTGTGTGTGTGAGTGTTGGAGTAAACGCTGCAAGGGAATTAATTAAAAAGTAATTACTGCGATGAAATAACTGTGAACTTTCATTTCTCTAGTTCAGTAAATATACACTTTGTACTGCAGAGACATTTAACTTACTCATGTCTGGAGTCGACACTTTGCATACTTTAGGTCTAGTATGTGTGTTTCTTTCCTACCAGAATGACATGTTTCAGAAAAATACCCATTCACAGTATGAATCTTTGATTTGTAATCTCTCTAAGGAACTCTAGACTGAAGAACAGGAAACAAGATAATGTGTCTGTGTGTGCACATGGGTGTCAACTATGTCAATACAACTGTTGAGGAAAGTTTTTTTTATCAGCGCTACACCTGCCATTGACACAAACCATGCCACATGTGCTGCAGTGGATGCAAACTTTATGTTATGAGTTATTTAAGCAGGAGATTTACATGAAGTTTGTGACAAATGGTATTTACGCCATGTCTTTTGATTTAAGAAAGAAAGAAAGAAATGACTCAACTGAGATTAAGCAATGACATTAGGGGAACCAAAGTGCACACAGTCTGGGTAAGAATGCAGCTATATTCCTATAGATGTACATTGAGCTCTGTGCTGCTGTGGGTGTGTTAGGTTTCGAGCACACAGAGCCTTGACTGGAAGCAGAAGAGGATCTGGGTTGCAGGCAGCAGGATTTGACATCGGCTTATTTCCTGTCATTGACTGCGGGTCACATGGCGAGTGCGTGGGCGCGAGATAGTGGAATGCATTAGAGGGGTGAGGCTCTTGCCACCAGACACACAGTCTCTCTCTCTCTCTCTCTCTCTCTCTCTCTCTCTCTCTCTCTCTCTCTCTCTCTCTCTCTCTCTCTCTCTCTCTCTCTCTCTCACACACACACACACACACACAGACACACGCGTACACGCACGCACGCACGCACACACGCACACACACACGTGCACAAAGCAGTATTTGCATTTAATAAAGACAAAAAGATGTAGCTTGTAGAAGCATATTTACATGTTTGCTTTGGGACACATACACATACACACACACACATACTGAAATACAATGTTTTGACTGTTGAAAGTTCAAGGTGGAACATGCCCAAATCTCTTTGAAAGATTCACTTTGACTCAACCTGCGCGCTCTGGGTCAACTACTCGGTTTGTGAAGTCAAGGTGCTATTTAGGCAACAACAGTCAGATCCAGAGAGAGATAGAAGGGTTCAACGGTGCAGCAGTAAAAAAGAAAAGAAAAAAGGGCCATTCACATGCAAGCAAGAAGGGAAAAACATACGCCTGCATCCACCCACACACAGACAGTGCAGCGTGTGTGTCCAACATTCTGTTTCCCACTGTTATAAATCTTTGTGTGTGAATGAAACTTTGTCATCCAATCAAATGACTCGCAGGCCGTGCAGACATCCCCGCCCCTTTTCTTTGCTGCCTAGCTGCTCCACTTAACGCTACTTTCTGTCTCTTGTCCTCTTTCAGCTATAGACACACATATTTCATATGACACATTTGAAGCATTTGAGGTTGTCACCCAAGAAGTGACATCCTCTTATCAACAACCCTTCAAGGCACACCTGTACGCGTTGCTTCTCTTTCCGGTCGCACAGTAATGGATTGCGAAGTGTGAGGGCTTACGTTTACTGTGCAATATTCTGAACCATAACTTGAACTGGTGTCACATGTAGATGACATGTGTGTTAATCCTGCACTTCAACACCCTCACTGACAACATATAAGCCCTTTAAACTTAATGAAACAGCTACAGTTATATGGAAATCCATATTTCTAAAGAAATATGTATGGGAGCCCAAAGTATATCACAGTAGGCTGCTGACACCCTACGTGGCCCCACTCTAACGACTACTCCAGACACACAGACACACACACGCACGCACACACACACACACACACACACACACACACACACACACACACATGCACTTGCACACACGTGTGCCAATAGTGTGGCCTTGATGTGGGCTGGTGTGCTGTCTGTTCTGAGTATCTGCAGCTGGAAGCCAAGGCTGCTAGAGGATAGGAGGAATGCAGGAGAAGAAGAAGAAGAAGAAGAAGAAGAAGAAGAAGAAGAAGAAGAAGAAGAAGAAGAAGAAGAAGAAGAAGAAAAGAGGATCATGACGATCAAGGCGACATGAAAAGAGTGAGGAGGGGTTTGGGTTGGACTAAATCATCAATAGGAAAATGATTTGGTGCTACAAGAATGAGGACGGTGAGATAATATGATGAGGACGAGTTGGAGGAGTGAGAGGCAAACGGCACAGAGTGTAGTTGGTAGTTGTGGTGACGTGTGGCAACAGTCACAGACATGGGCTGGGAGGCTGAAAATGGAAAATGTGACATATTTTAACACAGCAAGAGGGCCCCCATATGAGGTTATGTGTGTGTGTGTGTGTGTGTGTGTGTGTGTGTGTGTGTGTGTGTGTGTGTGTGTGTGTGTGTGTGTGTGTGTGTCTGTCTGTGTGTCCCTCGACTGCTGTGTCCTGGTCTTAAAGTGGTCCAAAAAGAAAATTTCAGGCTTAGGCCAGACCAGATTGACACATTATGTCAGATAACTCCCGTTGATTGTTTCATTCGTGAAAATGTACTATAGGAGGAGAAGCATGGGCAGACATGTGAAACCTTCTGTCATGTTGTCATAACTGAACATCCAAACTAGGACGTTTCATCTTTACCCTGATAAATATGTCTCAGCTCGAGGCTGGATCAACTTTTATAACTCATCTCTCACCACAGGGCTTTGCAAGTCAAAAGTTCCCAGTATAAGTCATATAACCTTAACCCATTAGCCACAGTAGCTGTTTGTCTTTCTCAATACCCCCCCCCCCCACCCACTGTGGGGGGCCAACAGGTTGTTCCCTTTGAATCAAAATCCTCAACATGTCAGGACAACATAAATAGTCTGTTATGTTTACACATTTTTATTAGATTCTTTAATTGTTTTTATAAAAACACAACTACAAAAACACAACTTATTAGGGTCACAAGTCAAAACCACTTGGAACCACTGTAAACACAATTAAATAAGACTAACGCTTCAATACAATTACAATTAACACATACAAACATACCCTTTAACTTATTATAACCTGCCGAACACATGCTATTTAAAAAAAATCCTTTTGGTCCCATAGATGATGCACTGACCCCATCTAAAGGTGGGAAATAAACTTGCAGGTTCTGAGGAGAAGCGCTGTTACAAAAATACATTGACTCTTTTCTCTTAAATTTAACAATATTACATTTCATAGACTCAGATCAATTGGAATGTGTTTCCCACAACATCGCCTGTCATGTTTTTCACCATGTTTTCTCTGACAAAAACCCTATTGATGTGACCAAACCTCAGTGCAGGTTTCTCAGCATATGGACATCCAATGGAGTTCTAGGCAGCAGAGATAACAATCAGTGTATGAAATGGTGCCATCACCAAACTAGGCACTCATTTACAAAACTTACAATGGCGTAATTCATTCTATGTGCAGATCGGTCCCAAGTCTCACCACATCCTTTCAGAGGATTGCAATGTAGGAATAAATGTCACTAAACAAGGTCTTCCATGTGTTTTTAAAGGTTCAACTGGACAATTCTGTATCTGTTTGCGTTTGTCTCTTACACATTGAGACAGAACGTTGACTGTCTTTGATATCAATGCTAACCAGCAATAATGACAACATGAAACAAAACAAGTTTTTCTGAGGATTATGGTTTTAAAAGTATTTTACACAAATAACTACAGTGAAATTGACATTGCGTTTGACACAAATAAGTCTTTGTTGAGCAGCAACGCAAAAAACTTGCTCGACAAGAATTAACAACAGATTTCCCTCCAATACTCTGTCGTAGAACGATGTTGTCTGCACAATGACCCCCGGGGGCTGAAAATAATACAATAGTTACGTCAGCATCTCGTCTGCATCTTGAAGGTATTTGGAAGGTCAGTGATACATGTGTTAGGACGACGTTCCTCAGCTACTTTTCTCTCTGTCCTTCTGTCCTCAAATTTCTAGGTTACAAAATAACTACATCTACATTACAGCAATAGTTGACCGTAGTGAAGGCTCAGTAACTTAACCAAAAGTGACAAGAGCAGTTAACATCTCTCTCTCTCTCTGTCTTCTCTTTGTTTCACAGCCTCAGGGACCAAAGCAGCAAACAGCTGGTGTATTATAACGGCAAGACTCAATTATCCTTTTACAGTTGTATGTCTCAGTATCTCTTTGACAGAGAGAACCCCTCAGCCTTTGGACAGCTGTGTGTGTGTGTGTGTGTGTGTGTGTGAGTGTGTGTGTGTGAGAGGGAGACAGAGAGGACCATGCTGTGCTGCCTCCCTGCCAGGTGGACCTCTTCTTCCTCCTGGTGTCTCATGGGAGGGGCCTGGCTGCATGCAGGCTAAAGCTAGCTCCTCTTATTTCCCTGGCAAATATTATGACCACACATTGCTCTCCTCCTCCTCCTCCTCCTCCTCCTCTTCCTCCTCCTCCTCCTCCTCCTCCTCCTCCTCCTCCTCCATCTCTTTCTTTTCCACTCCTCTCCTCCTTCCTAAATCCCTCACTTGCTGCTTGCCTGTCAGAAGTCCCACATATCCCACAGAGAATAAGATGCCATGGAGGCCAGAGGAAGAACAGCACTTTCTGTCTGCTCGGTTCTCTTCTTCCTAACAGGTGAGCGCTCAGTGGCCGTGGAGGCATGTTTTGCTTTAGTTGTCAGCGGTGCGTTGGTGCAGCTATGGCAGTTACTGGGTTGCTGTGTTTGCTTGGTTGGCAGGGTGAGTTGAGGAAGTTTTCTATGGTGCGCAGTAATGTTAACTTGTGAAATCCTGTTGGCTTCAAAGGGTTCAGGACAGAGAGCCAGTCATGAAACTGTGTTGCAAAATGTAAAAGTAGCAAAGAAGATTCAAGGACAATCACTGTTTTGTGTTAAACGTTGCATCCTAATATTGTAAACCTTTTGGGAAAACCACCGAAGAAGACCCTTTCAGCCCGTTTCAATGTCAACAGAGTCTTCAAAGCTTCCTTTTTAGAGTCAATTTGTTTTTGTTTTGCATGTCCTCTCCATAGCCGCCGCGGTGTGAGTTGACAGAATGAGCTTTTCTTTGGTTGTCTGCTGTAAGTGAAGACATAAGGAGGGTGTTAGTGGAAAGAAGAAGTGGCCGATGCCACAGCTCTGTGACTCAGTGACAACAGACATGTACCGAAATCCTCCTGACCCGATGAATCGAACAAAAAAGTCCCTGAAACATGGACTCGCCTTGATGCTCGTATCATCAACCCTCCTTGAGGAGGACTTGTCTTATCTGAAAGAGGACAGGCGTTTGCTGCCGTTTTGACACGGAGCGGGGGACTTTATTTAGTATCCAAACAACTCGGATGTGTGTGTGAGGGTGATAAGAGGCAGGTGCTTGTGGGTCTCCACACAGGACTTGTTTGAATGTGTGTGCATGTGTGTGTCTACTAAATGAAGGTATCCTCTCTGCCATTGTCACTGTAATCTCCTTGGTATCACCACAACAATATCCGTGTTGTTTGGGGACAACAGGGAAGGAGCGGGCTTGACACACTGGATCTAAGCTGCTGTAAACACAGGCACACTCCTGCTACTGACAACACAAACAAACACACACGTACACACACACACACACACACACACACACACACACACAGCACAAAGCACATACACAAATGGCCTGCAGGCCTGTAAGAGTGGAGCATGTCGATGGGGCGGCTGCATTATTTAGGACATGACACCAGACACACAGTGAATCTATTGTGATGGGCATGATGGACAGTGGTGACCAGGGACCTGGCTGACACCAGCTGGACGTCTCCAGGGAGGAGGTGTGGGGGGTCAGAGGGGAGGGAACAAGGGTGGCTGACAAAGAAAAGAAGAGATAAGTGTGTCGAAGGTAGAGATGGGATGGGAGGGGACATATGGTGAGGAGAGAATGGAAATATTTTTCTGAGCTTTCCTCTAGTTTCATTCACGATGTTATGGCTTGAGGTGTAACACACCTAAATTACGTGATATCATATAGCAAATTAACAGTCTCTTGTGAATACTTTCCACCTCCCGCAAGTCCTTTAATACTGCAACTGAGAAAGAGAGGGTAGACAGCCAGAAGTGAGACAAAGGGACACAAGTTAGAGGAAAGTGAGAGTTTTTTGGTGAGTTTGTTTCACAGTTCTGCCTACTCACATGCTGCCGCTTATCTCAACTTGGCATCCAAACTCAGTCAACTGTCAAAAAGTAATACCCAGAAATGGAAGTTGGAAGGTGTCAAAACAGTGGTGTCTTATGAAAGGTATCAGGTCGCAGCTCTGATCTGATATTTATGTTCCTTAAAATGTAAAGATGGAAGTTAGAAGAAAATTATTGACGGGATAATTTCAGCTGAACAACATACTGAGAAAGCGTATTAACATGTCAGGTAAAAGTTCCAGCTGAAATGACAATAGCTGCTGCTCTTGGTGTTATTATTCCAAGTGGTTGTGAGCTGGTTACCAGCACATTAACTGCCCAGGCAACTACAGCCAGTGCTTTAACAGACAGCCCGGTGCAATAGGTCAACAGTTAGTTACTTCAGACAGCCCAAGTGTTTGTTTAGCGAGTCGGCATCAAAGAGACAGGCTTCATCCTTGTTTGACTACATTAACCCACGGCAGTTTCAGGATCTGGACTATCTAAAGGATATATATTATGACATTAGTCATTAGACATTAGAAATGGGTTCATCTTGAAATGAAAATAGCCCTGTTTGGTTTCATAATGTCACTATCACTCCATGTAATCAATAGCCCAATCTTATCTATGTTTTCCCCCCCGAGTATTGATACACTGTCATTTACAATAGGCCTATGCAATATAGCCTTTAAGCTTTTCTTTGTAACATAATACACAACATTTTGTATGTGCAATGTGTTAATTAAAAAGAAAATATATATATTTTTGTATCTATGATACGGTCTTTTGTTTTCTGTTTGTGAGGTGGTGTACTTGACTGGACCGATATATTAGCCGGCAGTATATACAGTATTAGGGGCATTGAGATATACTGGCATTGGCATTAACATCATATTTAAAAGCTAAAGTATTGAATATTAATTAATTAGCAAAGCTCAAATAAATGCAAATAATTATTTTGGCCACAATAATTATTGTGATATTGTGACAACCTGATATAATATACTGCATTAATCAATATACTAACAATAGAAAAAACAACTATGCGTGATAAACCAACAGAAACACACCCAGGAGACTAACTAGCAGTCACTATACAGACATAACAGCACCTTGTCTGTTCATCCCTAAAAGTAACTATTTACTCAAAATCATCATCAACTAATTACACCCGCGCACACCGACAGTGATTGTGCAATAACTGTCTTTGTTTCCCTCTTTCTCCCCTTCTTATAACTGACAACTTCACCAACCTCAGACGTCAGCCCTGAGCTCATCCACGTTCCTTCATCGCTCCATCATGGCATCGAAGGGAAGTCTGTGCTCCTCTCCGTTGAGACTCTCTTTCCGCTGGAAGACGTTGAAATCCAGGGAACTTGGTCCCACACCAGGCCGAGCGGCATCAGAACCATGCTGGTAACGTTCACCAAAGAGACCACAATCACTGACATGATGTACCGCAACCACCTCCTCTTTAAAGAACCCAATGTGTCTTTGCTAATCCGGAAACTGAACCTGGACGATGAAGGTGATTACCACCTGAAGCTCAACATAGCGTTTCACAACAAGACAGGGCAGGTTATCAAGGAGGAGAGAACGGTGCACGTAACAGTGGACGGTGAGTACTTTCCTAACACGTGTCATCAGTTGGACGTCATCGCTGCACTCAGGCCTAACTTCTTGTCTATTCTGTAGTTCCTGTGTCCACTCCGGTCATTGAGAAGACCCCATCATATGCGGTGGTTGAGGACAAGGCAAATGTAACCTGGACTTGTTCTGTGGAGAGAGGAACCAGAGTCACGTTCCAGTGGCTACGGGACAACGGTGCCCTAGGTCCCAGTGACGGACACCACTTCTCCCATGACAACTCTACATTGTTTATCAGTCCTGTGAGGAAAGAGGACAAGGGAACCTACCACTGTGTGGCCAGCAACGTCGTCAGCCAGGGGCGGCACAGCAGGGCCATGGAGCTCAACGTCTATTGTGAGTATCCATCTGTGTGCTCCTTTTCCTTCTATTCGTCTGTCCCTGCACTAATACCACCGGAATCTGCACATGTAATTCCCAACTAATACCCAGAGAATTGTAACATGGTTCATTAATAGAAGGAGACTTTAACGTCTCATAGCCAGCAGCTTCTCAAACTCATAAACACTTTGATCACTTTTTTTGCTGTGAAAGTAGCTGCTATGAACACTAGAAATGATAGTTTATAGCCAAATTAAGTCCTTAATCCCCGGCCGGTATCACAGGAACTCGAATTAGACTTTGTCAAAATCTCCAACATGACAGGTATGACCTTTATTCTACCAGTAATTATGACGGACCAATCTAAATGAAGCAAGCAGAGAAATACTAGAAAGACAAGTAAGTTAATAGGTGTGATTCATCACACATTCACACATATAAGTAGTTTTAAGTTGACACATACTGGAACCAAATGTATTAACATTACATGGTCAGAATAGCCTGAGGAAAGTTCAGTTTCAAATTTCTTTATAATTTATCTCCCAAAACGTTGATATGACAAAGCTCCTGCAATACCAATACTCTAGATTTATTGTTGTGTCTCTCTCTCTTTGCACTGCAGTAGGTCGTATGTAAATGTCAGTGGGATCATGAATACTTTCTCACGATGTGTTATGGGTATTTGCATAGGAGCAGACGTATCTGACACAGCTCCTCTGTTCTGTCATAAAACATGGAGATAACCTGATAAACTGGCCTGTTCTTTTGAAGTTTGACCCTGAACATAATCATTCAATGGATTCATGCGTTTCCATTTTCACTGAGCTAATATTTCTGTATTGATGGGCGTAAAGGATAAGGATATGGAACTCTTGTGTGACATCATCGGTTTGCATAGACCGAGTGTGTCCGTGTTGGCTTTCAGTAGCACCCTGCGGAAAGTAGAACCATTACCATTCATTAAAATAGCTCCTTCACTTTATAGTAATGTTAGTGTATGACTGACAAATCCATATTCATTTTCTCTAAGTCATAATTTGAGTTTGACAAATAACGCTGGCACCATTACAAAATAAATACAGAAGATAAATCTATTGTGGTTATAATTATATTGCATGACATTATTTATTTCCCTTTTTATGCACCAATTCAACCCTAAATTAAATTAAGTTGTTCACACCATTTTATTTTATCATAAAAGATAGATGAAGCAAGACATTTGGACCAAGGAATATTTATGGTTTAGTAAGCCAAGTTGTTTTTATATTTGATCACATATCCACCAACGCTGTTTTCGTGGTTACATGTTTGTGTTCAAGGGCATGGATCTCATGCTGCTGGACTCAGGGTCAACCTTATGTTTCCCTGACCCACTGTCGCCCCTGCAGATGGCCCTTACAACCTGGAGGTGAACTCGGGCCAGGGCCTGCGGACAGGAGAAGTGTTCACCATCAACCCTGGAGAGCTGGTGTTCTTTGAATGCCAGGCTGACTCCAACCCACCCAACAGCTACGTCTGGATCTCTAAGAGCCGCAACGCCACCCAGGTCATCACTGAGGGCCCGCGGCTCCAGGTGCGCTTCTACAGGCTGGCCCAGGCAGAAGAGTACCTTTGCCGCGCCTTCAACAACGTGACGCAGAAGCAGAACGAGGCCCAGTTTACTCTGGTGGTGGCCAGCTTGGGAACAGGTGGGTAGAGGGTGGAACGAGGCAGGAGAGAGTAGAGCGTGGGGAGATTTTGGGATTCCTTTCAGATAAACACTCATGACTGTGTCATGCGAAAAAGCAGAAGAGGTTTATGAGTTATGAGAGATTTATCTTGACAATGACAAACACCCCGGCCAGCTTTGGGAACACGTAGGTGGATAACATACAGCGTGTCCACAACAGGTGAAAAGTCCAACCTGGTTATGGATATGACATGACATATACATGGCTATTATGAAACTGGCGTTTTATCTTTGTTGCTAGGTTTCAGCGCTTGCAGTCTGTATTAAAGCTCAGTTGCTGGGAAAGTAAACAGTGGATAACAGCTGTCGTATTTGTTGACTAAGTTTTATAGCATGTGGAGTTTTTGTGTGCCGAATGCGACATTAATCTGTTGTCTTGGTGATACTGGGAAAGGCTCACTGATGGCCACTGTTGATACTGTCTATGATTTAAAATACTGTTTACCGAGTCAATGGAAGTCATGACAGCATCTATGTTTTAGTGGCACCAAAACCTCTCATGAACATGACCAAAGAAGCCTCTGATGACTAACCTTTTAATAAGATGGGCTGTGCTAGCTGCTGCATGTGGCGCTGTTGCGTTAGGCTAAATGCTAAAAGGAGCAGGCTAACATTTAGTCGTAATTCTCCCCGTTCTAATTCTCAGTGCGTCCGATACCGACACGTTGTCACGCTCCTCTGCATCTGGTATTAAACTACGAGGCACTCTTTAGCATTTATATTAGATTTTCAAGTAAGTCCAATGAAAACCATTATTAGAAGCGCAATGAAAATGCTCCACGAGGGAGGCGAGGTGGAAACAAACACTTCCGACCAAGAGACCAGTGTTTGTGTCCTAAAGTTTAGCGAGGGACGTTTTTGACGTTTCCCCTTTACTTTACGTCATTATTTAAAGCCCAGCAATGAGTTTTATCTTAAACCCGACTACATATCTGTTACCTGAACTGTAGCAAGTGATTGTGTTTGAATTCAAGACATAAACCATGTGTTCTCTGTGATTGTGCGCTTCTGCGTTAACATAATGAAGCCAAGGGACAAAGTATAAGTATGTGATGAGTTGGAATGGGAATGTTATTCAAGTGTTTCCTCCAGGGTAGAGACCGTAAATATTAGCACCAAACTTGATCTGCATTAATCTAACAAACAGTTTTGAAGATTTTTCACAAGAAATTTAATTGTGGTGGTACTGGAGGAAAAGTCAGAGACACTAAAATCATTCGGACTCATTGTCTGTGAACCAACTAGTCCTATAAGATTTTATGTCCAACTAAAATCCCAAATCCAACTCACTAATACTAATTTAGTTATTGATGTCTATGTGGTGGACCGATGGACCGACATTGCCATTCCTCGGGCCATCTTGGCTAACAATAGGCGGTAATATCAGTGTCCCTCCTGTATTTGTTTGCAGGGAAAGAAAAGCACATCCAAGAGGGCAGCTCTGTATCGCCTCTGGCAGCCATTATCTGGTCTTTGTTCGTCATCGGCTGTATATTGCTGTTCTACCTCACCAGACACTGTCACCCGAAGAGAGGTAATGTCTAATTGTGCTGCTTCGACAGGTGGTTTTGAGGCAGTGAGTCCTGCACCCTGTTTAACACGTTCCATGTTTGACATCTCGATGATGAGATGAGTGAAACAACCGCTAACGGCTTGCTGCATAGATCTTCTACATGTTGAGGTTAATCATGAATGTAAATAACTTGCAAATGTGAGTCAAGCTGAAGGTAACCATGGCAAACTATCTACTACATTTGAATAAGACATGGTAACATCAATAAATGTGTCACATCTGTATTTCTAAACATTCTTTCCCACTGTCTCTTTCTCTCTGTTATCAACAGTGCTTATGAGCATTTACAACAGGTAAGACTCTTGAATATAAAATGAATACACATATATTTAATTTAATTTTGTATTTACATTATGTGTACTTTGCCTGTTTTTGTCAGACCTCTTTCAGAGCAGAAACGACCACATCGTTCAGGTGAGCAAATGCTTGTTTTTACCTGCTTAACATAGACGCTTTGGCGATAGAGTATGCCTCATGCCATCATATTTACATATGTGTACATATATTTCATCATATTTTGTTGGTCATAGGGATGAACAAGATAAACTGAAACTAATTCGTAAAAAACAGGTTTGAGTTAGAAGGAACTGAAGCAGAAAAGTAAACAAGGGCAGGTTGTCTCATTGAGTTCAACTGGAAAGCAGTTTAATGTTGTCATTGCATTGTGTGAAGTATCACGTTAAAGTAAAGTTTAACTCGTAATAGATACTAATCCACTGGTCTGACATTTAAGCCTGTGTATTAACAGGTCATGAAGATGCAACAGAAGACTTTGGCATCTACGAGTTTGTCTCTATACCTGGAAAAATGGAATCAGCACAGGTATTTAACATGTTCTACATCCATGTGGATTCAGTAATGACGCAGCAAGAATTTCACGTTTTGCCTATTGTTGAAAAGTTGTGTGTATTTATTTTAATGTGCCCATGCATCCTTCTGTCCTGCAGGCATCATGTAGATCTCTGGCTCGCCTCGAGTCAGTTCAGGATATCCACACCACCATCTACGATGTGATCAGACATGTTCCTGAAACCCCAAGTCACACTTTGCTAAATTAAGTTGGACAGTTAAGATTGAACTTTCAGTTATTTCACTTGAAGGGCAGCTTTGTTCTCTGCTATCCAAGCCTGAAACTCTGGCTTTGGTGGGCCATTTTTTGCACAAGGGATGATGGAGGCGAGTACACCATTAGATCGTGCACTGTTATTATCCACATTTTTGGACAGATGCAAGTGAATGTATGGCTTGAATATTTTGTATTTATTTATTTTTACAACAGAAGTTTTTCAATTTTCGTTCAAAACTTTGGGTCATATTAAACCAAGCAAGTTAGTCTTAAGCATGAGCTTATGAGGGAATTGTAAGGTACCCAAACTGGTCTACATGTTTTAATTACTAAGGTTTTATTTGCCATCTTAATAATATGTTTTCTAATTTCACATTCCCGTCAATGAGAGTCTGTCAAGTGTTATGATGAATGCGTTCTCTTGTATGAAATATAATTAGATTAATTGTAAATATTGTACATGGATTATACGGCAGATTCTTTATTCTATTCCTGTTTCCCCCCAATCTATTTATTCCCATAGAAACACTCAACCCTTTTGCTCATCATGGATATAAAGAAATGCTAAAACAAGGAAAGGAATGAATAATTCATAAATTATTGTAAAGTTTGGATTCACATGCTTGTTTTGTACTTTATTAAATATAAATAAATATAACTGTTTACTATTCTGACTTTTTTTTAAATATGTATACTTCATCCTGCCATTTCAACATTTAGATTTGCACTTCTTTATATGTCTTTTTCATATAATGGCAATTGCACTGATGGCTTGAAATGAACGCTTTATCAATCACAAATCCAAAAAAACAAACAAATAGCTGAAGCCAGCGAAGGTGTCAGTTGTTCTGCTGCTGAACAGTCAGTATTTGTCTAATGCTGGCAGTTATCTCTCTTTTTGCAAGTTTTTGAATTGTATTTGTTGTCTCAAGTTGCTGCAGCGTGTTAGTCCTGGTCTGCTGTATGCGTGGTGTAATATGGAGACAGGCAGCAACAGACGGATGGTTCAGTGTGTCGCAGAGTTCCCTCCCGCTGACACCTTGTCACGAGTATTTAAAAATGTCTGTGCTTGCTTGACTGTGTGTGTCTATGTAAATAAGAGGTAGAGGAATGATGAGGAAATAGACACAGACACAAACGTGTTTGTTGTTGAAAATATAGGTCAGAGTTTATAAGCAATTTACACAATTTATTAGAGAGTCCTGTGCTCTCATTTTTCTGTTATTTTTCCCAGCAGCAGTCTGACTTCTGCTATGATTCATCTTTTACCAAAGGATTGTGCTGTCCCCATTGTGTCACTCATATGCTGAGTGCTTCTCTTCAAGTTCATATCAAATACTGCAGCACAAAAACATCCAAATTCACAAGCTAGAAGATTTAGCATTGGAACTTTTAAAACTCTTAACATAGAAATATTAGAGTAGATTGTGCCCTTGTGTAGTTTGTTTCCAAAGACTTTATAGTTAAAACAAACAAAAAAGAACTCTGGAGAAAATACTACTTCAGAATATTGACAATAAATATCTAGATTCTAGACATAAATTGTCAATATACATATACCATATGTGCAATAATGTATCTTCTAGACTCTCAAAGACAAATTATTGCACATATGTTTGCTTGTTCACTGGATAATAAACATCATAAATAAGAGTTATACAATACCACAGCCCTCAGTATGAGGTTCATAAGCATGCTTCTCATGATTCTCCCCTGCACAACTACAATCATTTGAATGAATCTAGCTCTACTTATACCTGATGAACTGACCAACTGATAGTGCAGTGTCTTTGTGGTGGCATCTCCGGGTAGAGGTTGCCATCTGTTCGGTCTCAGTGTATGCTTTCAGGGAGGTTCTGCCCTGTGGATGACTGCCAAACAAACAACAGTGAAGTAAATTCACCTGAGGAGAGAGACCTTACCTTCATTTGACTGGGAAATAGCCTGAGGCTTCATTAACCAGGAACAACAACTCACGCTGCCTGCTGACTGCTGACTGCTGCCTGCATCCTGCTTTTAATCAAGTGCTGCTTGCAATAACACCCAAGGGGGAAATTACAAAACAGGCTGTATGGGTTTGCGTGCATCAATTTTTTTATAATTTTGAAGCAGGCAGAGGTAGTTCAATTACTTAGCAATTTAAGGACTTTTCCAAAACTGAAAACTTGACACAACATTACCAAAACACATGACATAACATATACAATTGTTGAAGTATCCTGGTAAGCCATGACAGTATGACAGGGCTCTCAGCAAGCACTCCAGGACTTTCCTTCTGTGACATGTCAACATGTCTTACCTGACACCTACAGGTAACTGAGAGAACAGATAAGTAGAGTACGATTTTCAGGGAGGCAGAATAAACATTGAGGTTTAATATTATATTCAGTGATGTTAAATTACTACCATCCAGTGGTGTGAGACAGCAATATGTGTATCATATTATTAATGCTTTATAATATTTTTGTATATAATGTTCATTATTTGTATTCAGAACACCATATTTATTTTAAATTTAATACAAATATTTCCATATTTTTACACTGTTGAGATTCTGGTCAAGGGGTCACTTTCGCGCCTAATAAAACAAACTACTTTTCCCGGCATGCTTTGGGATTTCCTTGTTCCTGCCGTACCAGTCACGTGACGGTCAACGACGCCTTCCCTCTCGTAGTGATGGAGGCACATCGTTAACAACACTGCAACTTTATCCATTTATTTGTCCACCGCCACGAGTTGGATTTACGATGCAGAAGATCAAGTCTCTGATGGCGCGGCAGGTGAGCAAGGCAGCTCTACGACAACCGAGCTGCCAGCCGGCTCGTCTTTGACAGCTGACTGCTAGCTATAGCATGCTAGCTCGCGAGGCCAACGGGCTGATTTGACAGCTCGTCTTGAGGCTCACTAGCGGGCACATTCAGCCCGAGTCACGGCAGCGTGTTGAACGGCTGCGTCACAAACACCAACTGTTGACCCCCACGTGAACACAGCGACGGCCCAGTGTGACAGGAAGGCTTGGTAATAAGAGTTTAGCACGAGACGAGCACAACAACAGTGCAACCGCCCAGTGCCCACTGGGCACTGGGCGGTTGGGGAAGTTCTCATCTTGCACTGCAGTCACGTTAGACTCCACTAAGCTGCACAGCAGCATCTCGTCGTCACACGTCCGTCAGTTCCACTTTAAGTTGTATGCGGTTTGGTGCTGACCAGGGGCAGGTTGACACTGTGCACACCGCTGAGGTTACTTTCCGGAGGGGGCTTTGAGGTCTAATATTGACTGTTGTTTCCACAGGGCCTGAAGAGCCCCCAGGAAAGCATGGCAGACCTCAGTCCTGTGGAGAACCTCCGGATCTCGAGCAAGGTAAGCTGCAGCTTTCAGTGTGTGCTGTCGTGTTGTGGATACATGTGTGCTGCATTTCCTTTTTTAAATCAACAGTTCTCACAGGTTGACCACATCTAATGACGTGTTCAAGTAGTAATAGGTAGATCGGCCTGTCCTATACCTATTGTTTTGTGTAGTTAGATCTGAGGAGATTAATGCTTCCAGAAGATAACCGTAGAACAAATGCTGCTCTTATTTCATACCTTTTTAAATTCACAGGTAAAGTACAAAAGTTCTGGACTGTCGTCTTATGTACGGTCCTTTTGGTTGTGAATGAAGTAACTATTTTGGTCAACTTGATGATGCATATTATTAATAGAAGCCAAGTGCAGTCAAACTGAGAAGCAATTACATCCACAGTAGTGAGACAACAGGATTAAATGTGTCAGGATGGTTTTAGGTTTATTACAAAGTTTGTGTTAGACATAGTTCACGATGTATTATTTAGCTTCACTTTGCTTCCTGTAAGTCGGTTACACACCACCTACTGCTTTACCACCTACTGCTTTTTGTAGACAGTAATGTTCTGCTGTTATAGTATTTTAGTGTGTTTGCATGCCATTGTTTTAAAATGCAATCATTCATGTTTAGTTACAGAAAGCATTTGTCATTACACACTTGTACAAATTCAATTTGCTAAGAGCAGACAGAGCAAAGATGCAGAGTGGCTCTCTGTAATGTACAGTCCCTTACTCACTAACGCCTCAAAGCGCTGCTCGCTTTGTTTTGACCTCATTGTATAGTAGTCACCTTTTATATTAATGTGGCTGCGTACAGTTTGGAAGGTGTCCAACTCCAATTATGTATAGTGCAGGGTGACATTGGCTCGGCCGATTCAACCGGACATGTAATCTCTCTCCATTTGAAAGACTGGCCGTTTAGTTTGGCCTTCATGTGAATGTGACTTTATTTGCTGTGTGCTTTGCCTTTAGTATTTTCTTTCTCATTTGAAAAACACCGCAGCAGTTAAGATTAAAGGAAGCTCTTTTCTGTCAATTCATCCGATAGTTGAGAAAGACAAAGATGAGAAGTTCTAAAATGTCTGTTGTGTATTCCCAAAGTCTTGTCATGAGAAAAGTCAAATGAAATTACAGTCTCTCCTCTGATTTCCTCATTCACATAACTTATATGTATAATTTAAAATGTTATATTTATTTAAATGGTGTTTGTGCTCTATGTTATTGTCACATTAAATAGTCTCATGGTTGACGAGAAAGATATTTAATGATCTAATACGGTGAGGTCATTGTATCATATTGGTTTGGACAATATACAAGTCTGTTGTTGCACACCTGTTATTGCAGAAACACACCCAAAGACGCAGATCAGGCTCAGATTAGATAAGCAATCATTTGTTCTCCAGGTGTAATTAGAGCCTGAATGGACACAGAGGGGAATGTCTCAGGATCACTTCTTTCTCTTCATTGGATGCACATCTCCCCCCCTGGCTTTGGGATTGGTAACGAGTAATGTGGCCTAACTGGATATGCAGACATTAAACACCCTGGTTTCAGGCCGGACAAATTCACCTATGTTCGAGTCGTGGCCCCCAAGAATTTCTTTTGATATCATTGCACCTGCTTTGTTTGTCTTATGTGACACGAGGCTCCAATAGTTAAAGCAGACAGAACAATGAGAGGCCTCGTTTAGATCCTATGGATCCTATGCACCTCAGCCTCCCTCTCTATATAGCAGACAAATACGTCTCGTGTGTGAACTGCAAACACCTGCGTATTGTGTGTTCAGCCCAAACACACGTATATTATTTGATGATAGTATGCACATTATTTACTTTACTGCAGGGCCTTTCAGCTTTCAGGGAAATGAAATGGGAGCCCACACAGGTTTTGTATACACCGAAACCTACGGGCCTCTTCGATTATAAGCGAATACTCCTCAATATGTTCCGGGCACTGGCACTTTGGGGAACGCCATATTACTTAAGCCACTGCTCTGATCACAAGAGTGAGACCAAGGCGCCCGACTGCATGCTTGTATCTTTATTACTTACTTAATACTTACCGCTTGGTACCAGCCCTGGGTTGCCAACCATGTTAGCCAAGATTCACATCGTTTATCATCCGCAAGGAGCTGACAGCGACCTCTGGTTGCTGCAGGGGGGAGGGGCCTGACGCAGGGGATGATTGAGAATTGAAGCTGTCAAGCCCTTATTTGGACATGACATGAAATATTGCAGGGAAAACATAAAGGTACACCAGACGGCTTGAATATGAACATGAACATAAATGGACTCCATATATGTGGCGCGTGTATACACACAGCACCGACTCTCATGGACACTGACGTACTGGTGTATGAAGTCCAGAGGCCAATCAGTGACTTGATGAATCATTTCCGCTCTGCGTGTGACCTCACCAGAGATAACACATGTTTCCTGTGGTCGTTAACAGGAAGTGGGGACTGATATATTCAGCAATGTTTATCTCATCTCCACATGATACCTTGCTCCTGGTGAAGCAGTTTGGTTATCATATTATGTCAAGACAGGCCAAATATTGAAATGATGTTGTCATTTTTAATAGATCTACCTAATGAATCTAGCTCTCCCTATGCTGGTGATAACATAAGTTAATGCACTTAAACTGACTAGTACAAATCTGTAATATGGTTTCTATTATGTAATGTTACTGTGCATAGCTGCGTAATGTATTGCCAGCTTATTGCAGACAGAGAAACATTTCATGTGGCTCCTTTCACAGATGTCAGATTGGATATATGTGCAGGCAAGAGGTCAGACCTTTGGCTCAGGCAGCAGTTTACCTTCAGGAGAAAAACAAAGACAATCTGATCCCCCGTGTTCATCTGCTACCCTTTACACATTTACATGGAGGTGTGGGCAACGAGCCACGTTTGACCGTAGTCGGGATTTCAATGTGAGATTATGATTTTTATACACCGTAAAATGGCCGGAAAGTATTTTTTTATCATTTCAAGTGTGAAACAAAGCTTATTTGGATAAATTCTAATCATAAAAAATAAAAATAAATTTAAAGGCTCCAAGCTATTTTCTGACTTCAAGCTACTTTGATGTTTTTTTAATTGTGTCAATTTCTCTTGGCTCCGGTAATGGTTTAAGTTTCAGCATATTTCTAATTCCAAAACTTTTTGTTCAAAGCTGCTGTCCCTCTGCGAGTCAGTTTTAAGGATTTTCTTGGCAGGTATTGTGGTGTGTTATATCTTTTAACCTCTTCAATCCTGGGGAGACTTTTATGGTGTCCCTCGTTTCAATCTCATACCGTGGTAACAAGACTCTCTAGGTGTAAAACGTAACCTTTGTATAAACGGAGGCACAGGAAACCCAATATATTCCAACTGATGTCTTGAGGCTAAGATGGTTACTTGCAGCCCTAAAGGGTTACACAGGTTTCTGTGTAATGGTGAACATGTTTTATTTAACTTTGTTGAGAGAACAGTTGTTTTTTTCCTGGAGGCTTCAATTTCCCCGAGGCAAATGGTTCCTTTATAATCCTTTATCACCCTCCTGTTGGTGCTCCAGGTACATGCAGTTACCACTTCCCACCAGCAGGGGCCACCATCAGCTCACCCATTAGAGTTTTCTCTCATCAGAATTCTCCATCACACAAAGCGTTCATTTACACAGGGCAAGTGCATCGGCTATTCAAAGATGTAGGGCCTCCTCAGATTTTAGGATAGGTATGATTGGCTGAGGGCCTCAGATGTGAAGCTTTCTGAAGGATGGGGGCTGAAGATAAGATACTGTTGTGAGATACTATTTTCTAATTATATGTCCAGCCTGTCCATTCATTCAAATAACACAATAACGTTTGCTTCTCACGCAGTGATAGAACGTGGATAATTACTGTTAAGGACAAATAATTACAACAGTATTGCACATTAGCCCAGCAGCTGACGGCAGTGTTGCAGCCTGGATGTCTGTGAATTGATTGTGATTGTGTCCTAATGTCCCATATGACGCAGGTGTTAAGCCCTTTTGTAGGAGCAGATGAGGATATACACGCTGTTGGATTTTCATAAATATTCAATGGTGATCACAATGAGGATGTTTTGATTTGTTCATTTAATCACACTTCCACGGTGGACATAATTGGCCCTCTTCGCTGTCTTTCTCTCCTAATGTCTCGCTGTATTTGTTATGAATCTCCTTTCTGTTTATTTTAATTTTCTGCGTTTCAAGGCACCGTGATGGGAAACACCTTTTTGTTCTGCAATTGATTTTCTGTATTCAAATATCAAAGCTCCCCGCGGATATTCAATTTGATAACGCTTGTTAAACGTCCCGCCTTTTGGATGCAAATATATTTCCGCAACGAGATGAGAATTTTATTAATTTGCTAAGGGTGGTTTGTAACATTTTACCAAAGCCTCACGGCGGCTGATGTTGGGTTTCACATGTGTGGCGCGGGGGTGTCTGGTTTTGTGCGCACGCCGCCGTGGGAAAAGAAGGGAATTATTTAACCCACGGTAGCCTCAAGGAGCCATTCGCTTGAAGATGTTTCGAGTTTCGTACGTCACTGCAGGTGGGAGATTGAGAGAAGGGAAAGAGGGAGAGAGACGATGGCACTGGGGAGGTGGATTGCTCTTAACCACACAGGAGTGGCTTCACATCATTTAGTTTTTCCTCTCTCACTTTCTTTTTGCTGTAACTTTTGCTCCCAATGAGTCATCCACCTCATCCTCCCCCTCCCCTTTTCACTTCCCTTCTCATTTGCGCTGATTTGCCACCCACCCTTTGATGGCACGGTGGGATCTCTACCCCTCCTCTCCAATCTCACACGCTCACCCACATTTTGTGCTGGAAGGCAGATTACTATTTACTTACTATTTATAATGTTGCAGGCAACCATATTATAAAGGCAATAAGGCACTCGAGGCAGTACTGTATCGTCAATAATGTACTGTTCAACCCTTGACCAGTACATAATTGACAATACAATACTGCATTACTGCCTCGAGTACCTTATTGCTTATTATTAGCATCATCACAATGACCTTGTATACAAATTAAACATGGTATATAAAAGGGAATCTAATTGTGTAATGGAATTAAATTAGTCTGTATTTTAACGGCATTAAACCCGCATCAGCGCTCCTGTATAAATGTCACTCAGCAAGCCGCGCTCAGCCGCAGAGGAAGACTCGGCTGCGTGGGAGGCTTCATCGCCTTGCTGCATGCGTCTTGCTGATCGGAGCTGGGAACGTATTTGTGGTTAGGCAAGTGTGTAACAGGGTTTTCTTGATCAGTGACTGCTGCCTCATGAGAGTCGATATGGGATGATGTGTGCTGATCTTTGATGGAGATTTCTGTAGACGTTGTGGATATTTGATGCAGTATGAAGGCATATAAGGGGCATATGGATTTGCATTGATCCTTGAATTCCACATCCTTCCTGGTTCTCCTGCTTCTTAAGCCTGCTGTCTATTCTTAGTGTCATTGTGCTCCATGTTTTGGCTGAACATTACCCTACATACAATATTTACACTCGCAGCATAACGCCTCATCGTATGCGATGTATCCTCTAAATGGGATGTAATATTTAGATAGTTCTATGAGAGACATTAAAGAAAGTTTCCTGCTTCTATGAATAGCGATTGAGCTATTACTCTATTATTAGTCTATTAACTCCAATAGGAGTAGTGCATGTGAACACCGTTTATGACCGATTCTTTCGCTCCATAGTCATCTCAGTACATATTGGACCCCCATTCCCAGAATGGAGAACATGTACTTGTTCGAGATCTTTCTCCATCTCAGCAAGATCTCTTCCCGAGACCTGGCAAAGATTTAGCTACATCATTTTAGTCGGGTGAACACACAATGACCACATTGACTTTGGAGACGCATCTTAAAGATGCATGGAAAGAGATGATGGTAAAGGCTGCACCCTGAAGTTACTCAGGAGCAATAATGTTTGACTTTTGAGAATGTCATTCTGATTAAATTACCTAAATCTTCTCGTGATCTTCCTCACCCATTTTGGTTTATAGAGCAATAGTCTAGCATGTTCTATAACCCCGCCTCCAAGCCGTCGGCCCGGCCTCGTACTCGGGGCTGATTCACGTTAACGGAGGAAATAAAATGACTCTGGATGTGGCTTTTAATGCATTTTACAACTAGTCAAGTTGTCAGATTTACCTCCAAAAATTATTTTATCGGTTGATTGCGATTTGATCAAATTACGTTTATAACAATATCATTTTCAAGTAATGTAGCCAAGCAGGACTGCACACTTTCAGAATTGTGGCATCAATTGGTGGCATCCAGTGTGGGATTCCCACTCTGGAGTTCCCACACTTTAGTTATTGAACCATGACTTGGGAATAAGAGCTTAGCGCCCTTCATCTAAAAGTCTCACTGGATGCAATGAGCTTAACTGTTGCACAGTATGTTAATCAATACGGCCCTGATGGGGAATCCCTGTTGGTTTCTTCTCGTCTTCCCTCTCAAGGCTCTCTGCATCCCTTATGAAAGCTAGCCAACGAAACGAGCTGCAATCTTCTCAAACCAAACCTTTTTCTCCTTCACTTTTTTTCACACTACACACCTCCTATTTCCTTGTCATTGCTTATGGTTCTCTGCCTCATTTTCATTCTGTCCTTCCTTCACATTGTCCTTCACCCATGCCCGTGTCCTTAAACTCCTCTGTACTACTTCTTTGAATCCTTTCTCATTCCCTTTATTGTTCTTTCCTTCGGCATCTTTCCTATTTTTTTCTGCCCCTGTGTATTACCCTATTTCTGTCTTTTGATGTATTTTTCTTAATGTTTATATTATAGATTTTGTTTGTTGTTTTCATTACTTAGGAAATGATGTAATTCTCTGTTTTGGACCCTCGTTTGTTTGTGTCTAGAATTTTCTTCAGTGTTTACTTCAAGGACCTTTTTTAATTCCCTCTCTCTTGTCACTCTCTTTCTCTCTCAATCTATCTTAAACTCCCCCAGGAGGAGTTGCGGGAGCAGAGGGAGCAGCCCATTGACCCGCAGGCGGAGCAGGAGATCATCGACAGCATCGAGGAGGTCTACTTCTCTAACGACTCCTTCGACATGGTGCAGCATGAACTGGAGGTCAGATACTCTTTGTCTGACGAGCACATCGACTGAATTAGCAACGCTCGCTTGTAAAATGATGACAAGAGGTTCACTCCCAGCCTTAAATATTTATTTCATTAAACCCAACACTTTTCAGCATTTCTTATTTTTTTATATATATGTTTATTGATCAAACCTGAGAAAAAAATAAAATAAAAATGATACAGGCTGTGATTGTAGTTAACATGGTTTGTTCGGCTTTTTTCTTTTTCAAGCTCACAAATTCAAAGGAAATGGCATACAGAGGAAAATAAAACTACATAGTAAAATAAAACAAAAATACAAAATAGTAGAATGAACTTTTGAGCATTTATAATATGAAAATATATGCTTATCGGTCCCTGCACTTTGAACTTCGCTTGACAGGCAGAGTTGGAACTCTTTCTCACCTGAGCTGCTGTTTCTTCCACTTCAGCTGAGCGGCATACGCACCATTGACATCTGGATTGATGGATTGCATCCGCTCAACAGAGGAAGGGTGTGAAATCTCATTAGATTTATCTTGGTATTGCTACAACATCTGAAATGAGACTCTCAGTCAAGGGGAAAGTAATTACCTATCATCCTTTGGGCTATGACTTTGTAATATCTTCTTTCCTGAGCAGAATTTGTTCACTGTTTACTAAATAACGCCCTCTACCTTCTTGACTAATCTTATTTCTTATCTGGCAAGTGTATTTCTTTTTGTTCTCTTTTTCTTTTTCATGGAGGCAGAGCTGCAGCTAACCTCAGTGAAGGCCTCGTCAATGACATCCCTGCTTTGGCCCTGAGCACCAACACAGGATACTAACATAGCTTTTAATACATTTCAATACAACTTTATTAATTCACAAACGCAATTTAATTTGTGTGAAAACAGAAAATTACATTTAAAAGAAGCGCTTTAAAAAGGTAATGAAAGTCATTAGTTAAAAAAACTCAAATGAATAAGAAAATGAATAAGATGTGCTTTTGTGGTGGTATCAGTTGGCTGGTAAAGGGCTCTGAGGTTTGTCGCTTGAAAATAATATCATCCATAAAATAAGACCGTGGTCTAGATTTTACTGAGAGAGCTGATGGTGACAGGCTGCATGGTGCTAAATGCACACATAGGAGTCAGGACCAGTTAAGAATCAGCCTCATTCTAGTTCAGTGACCAAACTGTAGACAGTCTAAGAGGGAACAAGCCGGTCATGGATGATTGTTGAGGTTTTCCATGGCAGCAGGACCACTTCTTGGACCCTGGTATTCATGGAGCTGCAGGGGGACCTGCTGAGCTGCTTGACATGGTTCTTGAGAGTCCTGCAACAGATGCCACCAGGTCCAACAGTGTTGTTGTAAACTGTGGCTTCAGCCCCATTCCGCACTTCCTGTTTTCGGAGGGGAGGAGTAGATGACATAAGGTCCCCTTTGTGCTCCGCCATGTTGGACCTCTCGAAGCAGGTGTAAAAGCATATTAGTCTATTCAGCAGAGAGGAAGCTCTGACTCCCTCCTCACTCACCGGTCTTCTCTCTGTCGTTGTGTTGACAGTGGCCATGTTTTAACTTCCTGCCACGCCGCCCTGTAGTTGCCATGCACAAAGTTCGGCTTGATCATATTTTTATTCTGGGTTTTTAGCTTGGATGATGGACTGTTTCATCTTTCTGTTAACCTGTTGTGTTGACACATTTAGTTCTCATCAAGAATGCTTTTTGATACTTTTACCGTGACTAGTTATCTCTCTGACACACGCCGTGCAGGGACGTTTACTACACTGAACAGAATGCAGCTGAGAAGAAGTAAAATGTGTTTTTGTGGATGTCTCTGCAAAAGCTTTCACCTGGAGGATATAATGACACAAACATGGTTGTACATTTGTATCTGTAATGATAGAAACTACCACCTGAGCTGAACCTGCAGGAGCTGGAGGAACACAGGGACAAGCTGAAGAGACAACAGGCAGCAGTAAGTATCTCCCTCTCCGCCTGTCTATCTGTCTGTGTGTGTCTCTCTCTCTGTCCCTCTCTCTCTCTTTCTCTCTGTCTATTTCACTCTCTTTCTCCTCTCTGCCTGTCTGTCTGTTTCTTTCTCTCTATATCTGTGTGTCTCTTTCTCTTGTACTTTCTTTCTCTGTCAGTCAGTCTGCCTGTCTCTCTTTCTGTCTTTGACTTTTTCTCTCTCTCTCTCTCTCTCTGTTTCTCTTTGTCTCTCTATGTCTGTCTGTCTCAAAAACATCCCTATGCAGTCGATTGTTTTGTCAACAGGCTCTCCCATCCTCTCGTATCCTCTGAAAGTATTGTCAGAATCTTGTACAAGAGGCTTCCTGAAGTGTACAGACAATGTCACAAACTTATTGTCTAATGCATTTAAACTTTTTACCCATTGAATCGGTTCTATAAAAAAAACACAGAAATAAATTTCTCTTTTTTGGAATTAGTCCCTCTTGGAAAAAAGTACATTGCAATGCAGACTGGGAAACGTAAATGAATTACCCAAAAGATAGATACCTTGCATTTATTTGGTTGCTCCATTACCTCTTAGCAATGCATCTCAGGATCCTATAATTTGCGTAGTACCATAAAGATAATATCTGACACCTGCTTGTGTCCCCAGTCAACAGCAATTTCCTGTTTGGAAACATCTTAAATTAAAGTCTTAATCTTACATTCTTTCTAAAGGCCATCAGGGGGCGACTCCTCTAGTTGTCGGATTCTAGTTGATGAGAATATGACCCTACTGCTCACTTGCATTATTATTACCTTCATAAACTTTTTATGATCTCAATCTGTAGTTTTATGTCTTCATCAATACAGCAAGATGTTCATTTAGTAAATGATGGTCCCATTTAGAGTGAAATAGACCATAAAGCAGTCTTTAGGGCGTGGATTCCTTGTGATTGACAGGTTGCTACCACTGCCTCGTTTGCTCCGAGAGTTGTCTGTGTTTTCTTCTTACAACTTTAAAACGTGCACTTTTTAACAGTGTGTCTTTAGTTCATTAGAGATAATTGTGATATTTTGGTCTCTGAACATTGTCTTAAGTTGTCCTCACTCAGGGTTCGTACAGTCATGGAAAACCTGGAAAAGTCATGGAATTAAAAAAATGGTAATTTCCAGGCCTGGAAAAGTCATGGAAAAAACTTAAATCACAAAAGTTTTGGAAAAGTCATGGAAATTTGTTATCACATGTTCATTTACGTCGAGTTTAAAATAATTCATATGTTTTTGAAAGGAAGACTCAAATTATGAGCCGGCATACGCCAAGTCCAAACAGATGGATTTGCACATAAAGGATACTAGTTTGATTAAAAGAATAAACATTTACATAAGTGTTTCTAAGAATAAACATGTATAGTAATGTTTATTCTTTTAATCAAACTATTGTCTCTCATTTGTTTCATTTAAGGTATATTGTATGCTTTGTAATTTTCATTGTTTGAATACTACATTTTCAAAAAGTTTTCATGTACACACTGAGATTTCAGTTTGGTCATGGGAATTTGGTTTAAAGTCATGGAAAAGTCATGGAAAAGTCATCAACATGTGTACGAACCCTGCTCACTGCTACACCCTCCTATGTCCCTATTGGTTCCAAAAGAAAGATGGCAATGGCAACAACGCAGTCCTTCAGTCCACAAACAGTGGATGGTTGTGTGTGTGAAGCCAGCCGGAACATTAACACCCCTGATGGATGTTGTTGACAGATGGTCATTTCATCTAAAGAGGGACCTGTCGCCAGAAGTGTGTCCTTTGACGTCAGTAGCTGTCATTTGTCTTGTGCTACACTACGGGACCATTTTACATAGCGGCCGTCATTGTGAGGTCAGTCAGATACTCGCAGTTTCACACTTGAGAGCTGGCCGGTCAACACATTCTATTCTTAGAAACACGGGGTAGAGCTTTTCCCCCGTCTGCAGCCTGCATCGTCACAGTCCGGTGCAGATTGAGCCCACTTCTCCTTCTTCCTGACAAGTGTGTGTACTTTGTATCTCCATCACTCACATAGCGCTACACTTTTTTCTTTTTTGTACTTTGTCTATTCCCTCCACGTTTACGCTCATCTTCTTTTTTCATACATGCCTCTCCTTCCTCACCTCTCCTCCTTTGACACTAGTTGCAGTTTCCCTCAGAGCCGTCTGTCTAGTTGAGACGGTATTCCAGACTGTGTTGCCTGTGGAATGGTGAGACTTACAAGTTAGCAAAGTCCAAGAGTACACAAACATTCTCTCTCTCTCTCTCTCTCTCGCTCTCTCTCTCTGTGTCTTTCTCTCTCTCTCTCTCTCTCTCTCTCTCTCTCTCTGTGTCTTTCTCTCTCTCTCACTCTGTGAGCCTGCAGGCACCTCATTGAAATAGCCACAGTATTAGAGCCAGTGCTGTGTGCTGTCTATGCTATCGAGCATAAATGTGCAAACTCTACCTATTTGTCTTGCTCAATGCCCAAAGGCTTTTTGTAAAACATCTTATATTATAGTATATTCCTTTCATGCGTTAATTTTTTTTCAAGCAACATTTTTATTTCCTTTCTTTCCGACAATCTCCATCTTGCTGTTGTTAAGTTCCATACATCTATTACCACGAGAGATGATAAGGAACATAAAACATCACATACAAAATGTTTTGTATCGGCAAAACAACAACAACACTGTATTCATAAAGGGACTACTTTGATGCTTTTCCTGCTTTGATTTGGTCCAATATGGGGATTTATGAGGCTTGATTTACAGTCTTATTGCACATGAGATGCAGGAGAAAGTGTAAAGCCTTTTAGTAGAGCATGGCTTGAAGGTTGGCTACTGAATTTTTATTTATATATTATTTGACAGGTTCTGCAAAAGAATCTAGCAAACACATTTATTGTATCGGGAAGTTGTGGATGATTGTACGTGGTCTTGTTCACTAAACAACTTCCTTTGTCCCGCTGATGGATCACTATTGGATTGGATTGGATTGGATTCAATCTATTGTCATTGCACAGAGTACAGGTACACAGGCAACGACATGTATTCTCTGCATTTAACCCATCCTAAGTTATGTAGGAGCAGTGGGCTGCAGTGATGCACCCGGGGAGCAGCTGGGGGTGCAGTGACTTGCTCATGGTCACTTAGACTTGCAACTAATGGGGAGAGCGGGGATCGTACCGACGACCTTGGGGTTGCAGGACGACCCCCTTACGCCACTGAGCTACAGCCGCCACTATAGTACATTATACACACACACACACGCACCAAATATGTATCTCATCAGTGTGTGAAATAGAGCTAAGATTCTCACTATGAGGCTGTTGTCTGACAGCCTTTCCTCCTGGCAGGTTGTGCGTGTGCGTGTGTGTGTGTACTGGGAGGCTTGAGTACAGGAGATGAAAGGAACAAAGACGCAGTACTATACAATGCAAGTGATGTACAATGCCTACTGTAAGGTGTACTTGCCACCTTTTCCGGTGTGTCGACACATAACTATCCCGTCGCGCTACTTTTTTTCCCCTTCTATGCCATCTGCTGCTGGGTAGAGCCTACCTTCTGTAGTGTCGGAGAGGAGAACCACTTGTTGTTTAATTGGCAGCTTTAAAACACGCCTGGCAGAAGCTCATTTCAGGCCGAATTGCCTTTTCCGTGCAGCGAGACTTCGTCACATTTGGTAAAAGACAGCGTCCAGAAACTGAGTTTGATTGCGTGATGTTGCCAGAATTCCCATGTAGACAGACAGATGGTAGAAGCCCCTAATTAATGTGAACACACATGCTCGTGTTCCAACTTTAGGCTTTTATTGACTATTGTCTTTAAACCCCATATCTGTTCCAAAACATTAACTTCTTTACAATAACTGACCAGTAATTCTTCTGTGCTTACCGCCTTTGTAGGTACCTCTCATGAACAGTATTGCACCATTTTGCCTTCTCATCCACCTCAATGTGACTTTCTCCACAGAGATATAGGCTGCAGAGGCGATAGTGATAACTTGGATGAACATATTGCATATTTAATGACACTTGAAAGCTAGAGATGACAATCCCTCCTGCAGCAATAATGATTTTTTTCTCCCACAGCTTAGTTTTTTTTAAAGTAAGTAATGCTTATGCAACCTTTCCCTAAGCCTTTCCTGGCTGCCAACTTTCTCCCTGTGTTTGTCAGGCCGAATTAAAGTTCTACTGTGCAGGGGAAGTTTCAGGTTGTGTGCGTGTGAATGAATATGGAGCACGGGACATGACATCATTGTGTGAAAAAGACACACACATTCAAGGTGAATACGTGTTACGTTCATAGATTTTGTCCATCGCCATCTTGGTTTTTGGCTGTGGTAGCGCCCTGTCAATCACGAGGTATGCGTTATCATCTATTTCACTCTGTGTGACCACACTTTGAACATCATGGTGTAATGAAGAAGATTTTAAACGAAAGATTAAGACTATAAACCCATGTTTACAATGTTTACAGAGGTATTCAATCAAATAAGAAGTAGGATCGTTTTCTAATTGACTTTTATACAATTGGACTTCTTTTTTTCAACCAGAGTTTTACTTTATAATAGCCCAATAATATAGGTTGTTTATAGCACTAAAATCAGGGGTATTTATAATCCATATTATAATCCGTGTTGAGCCAATGATTTGTGGTAACCCTCACTGTTTCAGACCTTACCTCTTTTAATCAGGAAGACTGACATTCACTATTTGAAGCTGCTCGAGACCTTTCACTGCTACAACCTTAATTAGGGCGAGATCATTTAGCTCTAATGGCCTCATGCATCTCAGTAAACATTCGTAGCAAACTATTCAGACACGTGTATCATACACCTATGTATATCTGCACACCGCAGCCTTCCTGCTAATGAGCAAATTGTCCAAACATATTCAATTTCTGTTATCAATGTTTGTATTCGTTAGCGTTTTCATTCGAGTGGATGATGTGTGTGAGCTGCAGAGTGTCATTGAGAACTAATGACTTTGGCAGTTCAGGTAGGAGGGTTTGATTACTCACTGCTGGGCTTCCATCATGTGGTCACACTGGTTCACTCCTTTTTAAAAAGTTCAGTGTAAACATCAGTGAGTTGACAATAGGTGGCGTTATGGCCTAATTTTGGGGCAGCTCTGTGAATGGTTGAGCATGTGTTTTGGCTTCTTTAACACAATTATATTATATGTTTTTGTTTCTTCACTTTTTCCCTGTGCAATGTCCTACACCTCTTCTGAATTGTACTGAAACCCTGTGATCTTATGCATGCATTTTTGGATTAAAAAAAACACAAGATGGGCATAGAAGGAACAGGGAACTACTTTGTGTCACTAATAATGAACAGCACATTCACCTCTAGCATATGCATTTGTAGTAAGATATGAAACATTTGAGCATCATTCACTCTTGACTTTAACATTTAAATTAATTGTTTTGCTTGTCATTGATACATGATGTCTAGAAATCAGCCCTCACTGGACATACATGAGAATGTAATGTCAGGTCACACTTGTGATCCTCTTTTAACCAATTGTACACACCAAAAGTATAAATACAAACCCTGATGATCAAAGCAATCAAGGTTAATGCAGTTTGAGTCACGAGATGACACATTTATAACAGAAAGCTTGCGTTATAAAGTGGAGGCATGGAGGTGTTTCACCAGACGGGGAGAGTCCAATGACACTGAATCACAACATGGGACTGTTTACATTAAGTGTTGCAAATTTTGAGTGAAAATTAACCATAGCTCCTCCTCCAATCTGTAAGACCTTGTTTGTGTGATCCTTCACTGTGGGTAAGGCAGCGATTGATTCAATATCCATTAACCCGCAGTCTTCTTCAGCTCTTTTACTTATCCACTAAAAGCAATGGAGGACACCACTCATAGCAGGGGGTCATCCATGATGCCATAAGCAAGGAACATGTTCTTTAGATAATTACAATTTCCCCTCGGATGTGAGTCTAGTTGGTAGAAGGCACAAAGGAGAGAACATTAGGAGGTACAACACAGCCGGAGAGGACGGGGACATCGAAAGACGTAGGAGTAATGCCATTGAGAAAGACATTGAATTTAATTAAACTGGGAAAAAAAGATGCTCTCTTAAGAGGTTTGGCTATATAGAGCTCTGGATACAGACGTCAGTGATTGTTATTCCAGCACCATCCATGGTAGCAAGACAGCTGTGGCAAAACCTGTTTTTGTAGGGTGACATTTGGTCTTTCTCTTTATGTACCAATTCTCATGTTTCCTCCCTGCCTCCCTCTCTCTAGGTTTCTAAAAAGGTTGCCGATCTTATTCTGGAGAAACAGCCGGCTTATGTCAAGGTAAGCCTCCAGTGTACACTGACGACCACATGAAAGAACCCCTTCTGTGTTTTCTAATCATGAAAAAGTCATTCCAAAACATTTTATTTTTATTTATTTTTGGGGGGTGGGTGGGGGCGTGACATTTGGTCTTAGGATCAGGTTATTTTGATATCAGGATGTCAGTGGATGTGTTCCTGCGTCAGCTGTCGACTACCAACAAGATATGGTCAAATCTCCGTCTCCATGGCAATAGGAAATGTGACTCCATCCATAGATTTGGCAAAGGAGGAAATAATGTAGTTTTTATTCACAATGTTATCAGGTAGTGAAATAAAACTAAGTCCGTAAAGGTAATCTGGGCCGAGGGTTTGATTCAGGACTGCCCGACTTCAGCAAACCTCGATAAATTAGTCTTTTAGCAGCAGGGAGCACGAAATAAAATCCGAGTTGTTTTCTCGATTCTGCCACTTTAGATTGCACTTGAATGCTCTTTCTCAACGGCCGGGTGTGGGGCTGGGTAAATTGAGATTAACTTAGCAAGAACTGAATGTGGAAGTATATTGTTTATTTGACGGACTGTGGGGCTCAAAGCATGTTATTGTGCACCAGCGGTTGTTGAGGAGTGCCCCTGCAGCTGCTCCACTTGTGCAGAAGGAGCACATGCTGCATGATTTCCTCAGTGAAACGCGTGCAGAAAAGGGAATTCTCCTATTCAGAAAGTCTGGCAATTTTAGTTTCCAGTGGGGCAGCAGAGCTTGAGTTCAGCAATCAGAAGAAAATTCAAAAGGCTCTGAGAAGTTTTCTGTCTGAGGCAAAAAACAACTCCAGTCACCTGTGGAGCAATCTCCTTTGATGTGTTGGATTACACCCAAGCGAGTACCCAGTTTACATCAATGCGAACCAGGAGGAAGCTTTGAGTTCATGCTGGGCAACATTCTAGGCAAGTCAATTAAGTTCAATTATTTACAATTTTATGTTCATATACTTTCTGGCTGGCTGGTGTGCTTCAAAATAAAAGTGGGTTGGCAGGAGATCAAATATTTGTGAATGTCTAAATGAGCCAGTGTGTCTTGGGTGGATTGAAGGAGTTCTTTTAATTTAGCAATCAAACTTCCCATTAGAAGCTTCAAAATTGAATTTTGGTAAAGTATGTCAAATTTGGTATGTGGAGAAATTGCAGTGGAATTATCATTATTTCTAAGATTTCTGAAGTCCAACTCCTGTGAGTCACAATGACAGCAGAGCTTATTAGCAGGCGTTGCCAGGGATTTGGGGGTCATTTCCATTGACCCACCTCAGACCTCACTCGGTCTACAGAAGCCCTGTGGAGTTCAGAGGGCTCTTCAGTTTCTCCATCAACTGCATGAATGTCATAATGAGAAAGGCAACAGCGTTTTACTATTAAATCCTTTATAGCATTCAGAAACACCAACAACATAATTGACCAACTTAGTCCTGGCCTCTTGATTTACAGAATTGTTTCGTATGGAGTGTAGTGCCCAGCAAATGTGCTCCCCTCCCTGTGCTGTGCACCTTCTTTATGAGCCTTTATCCGTTTCTCCACCTTGTTTTCATTCCCAAGGCGCCTTATCGCCTCTGTGATATCTTATCAAACACGTACACAGAAACACACACTGGTGCAGAAACACAGCCACAGGCACAATGCCACTTCTCCCCAGTGCTTTGGTACAACACATTGGTGGAAACATAAATAGTGCTAACACATATACACCCATGCCTCAGTGGCTGAAATGATGGCCCACTAAGCATCCCGATGTGAGTCCAGGCTATGTAGCTAAAGGGAGTACAGTGCGACCCAGGGCGATACATACCATTGATTCATTTAGAAATGTTGATTACTAATTGATAGTGTATATTCTTCAGTAGCCCACATTTAGCTCCTCTTTTCTTTCATTATTGTACCGCTACAAATAAATGTGGTATTCTGAAGTGACCACATGTCAAATTATTGTCCATGAGTTCAAAGTGTCATCCAGTTAAATTACTGGATCGCTAAAACGCGGAGTGTGCCAAATAAAAAAAACAGCCTACTCGTATCTCCCCTGGTGAAAAGAGACAGGTTAGAATTGATTGGCCAAATGCATGACCACTTGCCAGGAAAGAAAGATTGCTTTTTTCAAAGCCAAGTTGTAGTTCATTTGCACCAGGTAGCCCTGACAAGGTCATTCAACACTATTGGAAAGGGGCTTGGACTAGTATTTAATTATTCCCCACTGGAAACACTTATTTGTCACAGTTCCTGCCTGTGTTTGTGTTCCCCAGTTTCCCTTTAAATAGATTCGTAGTTCGGCAGACATACCTGACAATTACATGGGGGGCATTTAGGCCGTTTCATTTGGTAGACAGAAATTGACAGGAAACGGGTGGTTAATACGGTTCGGGGTGTGCGGGTCATATTCCATTTAGGTGACTGTGTGGTTATGTGTACATAAACCTACTGTATTCAAATAAGTTTATTTTCTATAGCCCAATATCTTAAAACTTGCCGCCACTTGCCGCCACTGAGGCAAATTGGTATGCAAATGTATGCATCATTAGAACATATAGTTGGGATGGGTAAGTATATTCAATGGGCTTGAGTTTTGCAGGACCTCTTATGAATAAAAATCTAAAAGCTGAAATAAATCACCCTTTTGACCTACACTTTCCACACTAGTGCCTGTTTTTGGACATTGTAGGAATGTGCTTTCCTTGTTGTGTAGCTGCTTGTATGTGTACAGGACTGAAAGATCCACAGCACACCTACATTTATGTGTTGTTAATCAGTGGAATTCAGCCTATCTTCACTTGAAGATTTATTCCACGCTTTTAAAGGTCTTCCTAGTCATGTGTACCAACTCTTTAACCTCCTTTTATTTACTGAAAATAGACTGAACAACAGTTAATGTCCACCCTTGTGCACAGTCAGGCCTGATTTAGTAGGTTTACTGTAGCTTGGAGAGAGGATAGATGGCTCAGAGCAGTTGATTACAACAAATTGGAGTCTCGGGCTCCACACTGAGCACTCGGCATGATGAGTGTGTGTGATTCTGTTTGAAGCTCCGTTTTTGTTGTATTCATTTTGTTTTGGTCTCTCCGAGTGTAGATTTGTGCACATAACGGAATGCAAGAGTATTTCTACACAATGCTATTGACGAAGGGCTGACACAACTACTGTGTGTATAGTAGGCCCACTGTGTGTTGATAATTAATATGCATCATCACAATGTAGAGAGTGAAGACCCACGATGTGTTTGTGTGGTGAAGCAAAATAATAGTTTTTGTGTTGGACAAAGGAAATAAATGGCTCCTACCTTGACCAGATTTAACTCGGAGTGCACCTATTTTTAAACTAATCGGACTAGTACTGTAACGCCCTGTTCTGTGTCTCCTCTCTGTCTCATCTGTCTCCTTGATTGTTCATTCCCTGCACCTGCCCTCAGCCACTCCCGTCTCCTTGATTGTTCATTCCATTCACCTGCCCTCATCCACTCCTGTCTCATTGATTGTTCATTCCCTGTACCATCCCTCAGCTAATCCTGTCTCCTTGATTGTTCATTCCCTTCACCTGCCCTCAGCCACTCCTGTCTACTTCATTGTTCATTCCCTTCACCTGCCCTCGGCCACTCCTCTGTTGTCCTGATTGTCTCATGCATACACCATATATATATATATATATATATATATATATATATATATATATATATATATATATATATTATTCTTTCCTTTGTCGCCAGTCTGTTTGTTGTCTTTATTTCTGTCTCTAGTAGTGTCTCTGTTCAATGATCAATTCCCAGTCTTTGTTTGATTTGTTGTTTCCTAATGTTTTTTTGTAGTTGCTTTCGAGCCAGAGTTTTTATGTTGTACCTTTTCCTGAAGTAAAGTGTTTTTGTTTCACTTTAAACCTGGAGTATTGCCTGTTTCTCTGCACCTGAGCCTCACCCCGTGACAACCCATGACAATTACTGATTGAATTACAACCGACCAGCACTGTCACAGACTGCGACAAAAGCGAAGACTGCGACAAAAGCAGGTTTTCTAACGAATCAAATAAATCATGAGCCAGAATATAATCAAAAGAATGCAAACAAAAAGAGATGAGAGTAATACGTAAAGTCATCAATGTCAGTGTAAAAACAAAAGAAAAGGAAATGGGGGGCCACAATGCAAAAATGGTGAGAGGAAATCTTATCTCAAAGATCTGCGGCTGCTCGTTCCTCTGTGCCATGCCGCTGGTGAGGGACGGACCAATCCGATGTCAGTGGATCCAACACGATTCCTGGGCTTTGGGTATCAGCTGATAACGATGCCCAATTTGATATCAGTGTTTACTTAGTAAGCCATATTCCTCACCGTGTGTAAATGTCTGGGGTCATTATTATCTGTGTAAGGCAACAACAGGTGTGACATTTCTTTTTTTGAAATTTAGCAAATGCATAAATAGATATAAAACATCTCAAATGGTTATTTATTGAAATAATAGTAGGGGATTCATAATCCAGCTATTTGAGTCGGTATTGGACTGATATCTGTTATCAGATATTCATAACGATGTGTCTCCACCGCTGATTAATCTCCAATCGGGTCAGCAGCCTTGGAGAAAGAGCGCCTAACAAAACCCCCGAGCAGAGGCTTTGCAGAGCATTGATGTCAAGCATTGACTGATTTTGCATCCCTTTTATGATGCAGGTGAAGTCAGGAATTTGGGATTCTGCTACAGCTTTTTCCCCTGTGACTTTTGTATGAGTCTGGCTTCAGTGAATGTAAAACCATTGCTAAGTCCAGACATAGTAATGGTCCCATTGGTGTGTGTGTGTGTGAAAGGCGCGTGGTGCATCTCCCCGCAGAGAGAACCGAGGCTGTTGGATGAAACCTTGTAAAACAGTTCTGAGGGCTTGTCGTCATCTCAACACTTAAGATTACGAGAGCAGATGGGTTTAAATGGGATCATTAATCCCGTGCACACAGCTGAAGTGCCACTTTAGTGCTCTTGTCGTTGATTTTATGCTAGTGGAAAATATATTTCCCCAGACTATATTCTGTGTGTAAGGGGTTGTTTCATGGATGACAGTGCTATGGAAACATTTTTGTAAACACAGGACCTTTTTTTTTGCAGAGGGGGGATGCAGCATAACAAATTTAGATAAGAAAATCAACAATTAGCTCTCACTTCAGGCTTGTCATCTGGCTCATCAAGAAAAGGAAAAAAACAAGTGAGGAATAGAAAAGTCTTCAATAGAACAGATAGGCAATTTGTCGCCCTGTGCAAGTGTTTGCTCTCACAGAGGTCACTAAGGTGGTGAACTGAACTCTCAGACCAGAGAGTTTATGTATCCTTTTTCTAAATGTCAAAGCTGTGAAGAAAGGAAGCTTTTTTCTGATTATCAAAGCCCTCAGCGTTATAATAAGGTGATGAGGCTTCTTAGCACAATATAAATGTTAGTTAGACAAGATGTTAATCTGAATTTCTAGGAACTGGAACACAACAGTGCCTTCAATAACTCAGATTTATATGTACAATACTTTAGCGGTAAATCAAAAATATTTCTTTGGAATCTAAAACATTAACTTTGAAATTTTCCAAGATTTCCGAGATAACAGTCTGCTGCATTTTTTTCTGTTGTTACCACTAATTTCTTTATTGTTCACAGGAGCTGGAGCGAGTGACTGCGTTACAGACCAACCTGCAGCTGGCCGCGGTCATTTGCACTAATGCAAGGAGGTAGTGCTGCTCCCCGACACACTATTCACTCATTGAAACGGCCCATTCTAACCACATCTGCATATTTAGTGCTTTCCCCATACGATAACATTCATTCCCCTCCGTCTGTTAAAATGCTCCAAATTACAAATGATTCTGTCTTGTTTCCTTCAAATAAAGCAGGAATGAAACACACCATGCTCTACATGGCACTCTGTGCATTACAACTTATTTATTTGGTGTTCAGGCTTGTTGTTATATTGTTTGGTAATGGTATACTGTGTTAAAATTTCTTCAGACGTATTAATTTAGTTATGATTATTAATTAATTCAGACACTTGTATAACACTCAATCTGAAAATCTTAAGCCATTAAGTATTTGTAGTTGCAGACCATTCTCGGTGTACAGCGTAGTCCCAACAGAATCATTAGAGCTCAGCACTATGTGTTGGACTTGTAAATGCTTGCTAAGCCCCGTAATATGTATGTGTGTTGATGCTCCGCTCGACCTGTGCTGTGTCCTCTCGTGTGAAGGCAACTGAGCGTGTCCAAGGAGGGATTCACAGAAGCCAGCTTGGGCCTCTTGTCCAATCAGAGGAGGCGACAGCTGCTGACAGGCCTGCTTAAGTCACTGAGGACCATCAAGACACTGGTAAAGAATTTACTTTCTGTACTTGCATTTCATAGTTATTTGTGTGCCGTCGTGGTTCATTTAATTTATATTTCTGAACTGGAACATTATTTATTTAGACTTTATTCCTCTGAGAAGTTTATAGTTATTTCGATTCGCCATGGGAATCTGACCTACCGACTACACAACTCTTTCCCTGAGTGGTCTCTGTCTGTGTAACACTGTTGGGAAATAATTATAGGTATTTTACAGTAATCATTGCAACCAGTCCTCCCCACATTCAGAGTTCATCACAGATACTCTGTTTTAATTATACTTATTTGCTTTGATCATATGCTCTAAGCCTAATCATTAAGATATTTGACCAACATGGTCATTGCAGGAAAGTGTGTAACTTATGTTGACTAGTTATTTCTTAACATTTTGGCCGTATGGTTATTTCATGCTGTATTCATGTCTTCTTGTCTTTCTTCCTCCCAAAGCAAAGAACAGATGTGAGACTCAGCGAGATGCTTGAGGTATTATAATAATTTCTACCCACGCACGCACCCACCCACCCACGCAGATTTACGTTTAGAATTGACTTGAAAGGTCAAACATCAGTCAGGAGTCTGCATTAAAAGCCAAACCCACACAAACACATGACGTTCCCATAAATGCGTATCTTTGTGAAGGTCAGTTGTAGCACATGGATTTGACTGGGTTATCCACTGTATCTTCTGCAACAACCATTTTTAAGAAGATTAATCAAAACTGATGCAAAATGTACACATTGTAAACCAGAATAATGCAGTGGTTATTCCTGATACACATGTTATTAGTACAATGCTTTCAAACTATACTGTACTGTCATACATTTAATGACCTCCATGTTCTGTTCCTGTAGGAGGAAGACTATCCAGGTGCAATCCAGCTCTGTCTGGAATGTCAAAAGGCTGCCAGCACCTTCAAACACTACAGCTGCATCAGGTACAGTACGAGTAGATTGGGAGAGCGAGATTTACTTGGATCCAAATGAGAGCAGACATGGAATCTTTTATTTCAATCATTTGTTTTGACAGTGCCCAAACACAACATAATACATCTTCTTCTCTCGCTCCTCCTATGTGAGATGAGACTGATTTAACAATAAAAGTTCTATTATAGAATCCATGCAGATGTACACCGTTGCAAATGTGGCCACATCGGAAACCTGAGGGGAAATTATCTGTGTCCCTTTTGATTTCCTGTGGAACTGTGCTCAATTTGTAGCAGTAGGTGGGTGCTGCAGTGGTCCTTTGTGGGTATTGATTAAGGATTGATCATGGCTGCACACCTCTGCTGTCTTCCTCGCTCTTCCGACTCCACCACGTACAAAATCTGACAAGAGTATTTTGTGAAGAGGTGTGTGGGAATATAGGTCTTCAGCTACTCCCAACCCATGCCAGCGAAACACAAATACACGGTGTTACTGCTTTATTTCTTTGCTGTTTTGTCATGCACTGCAGAGTGTGTGTTGGTCTATTTCCAGAAAAGTGACTGCTGCGAAATGGGGACCAATACGGGAACGTTATGCACGGGAGAGTGTTGTGGCGTGGAGAATTCCCTCTACTTTCTCACTCGCAGCTGCTGTTGTTGTTTGGATATCACGTATAGTGTGTCATCCCTTTACCATTCCTTACGTTCCACATCCATGGTCCTGCTCCCTGAACGTGGCGGGATGTTGGTGTGCAGATTCCTTCACCATTTCCCACCTATGCTAATCCATTGCAACCAGCCTGTCAATGAGGGAATGTGATTGTGATCATCACCAGATGAAACAATTAATTAATTTGAGTGTCTATTTATTTAAATGCGATCAAACATGTCGGTTGCAGACAAATAGATATTTAATTGCCTTCTTCACCACTGCGTTCTTTTGCAATATGCTAATACAGCTTCCTATTTATAGCGGAACATCGGCGCATTGATCACGCATCTGTCAGGCTTTCTATTAGCATGCACATTGTACTTGGGCTCTCGGCCAAACATGGCTGGAGCCCTGACTGCAGCGTTGTCCTTCCTGAAGGAGCTAGTGGCCAGTCTGCTGCACTAGTTTAACCTTGTAGCTATGCACTTCCATGCGCTGCTGAATGTGCTCCATGGATGCTTTCCTACTTGCCCTTCTTTTGTCCCCGTCACCAACCTTTACAAGTCGACATGGTTTGAAGCGGCCGTATGCAGTGTCTCAGTCTAGTTCATCAGGCGGTCCAAATGGGCAGCTGTTGGGCAGCTGGAGACCCGTGTGTGTGTGTGTGTGTGTGTGTGTGTGTGTGTGTGTGTGTGTGTGTGTGTGTGTGTGTGTGTGTGTGTGTGTGTGTGTGTGTGTGTGTGTGTGTGTGTGTGTGTGTGTGTGTGTGTGTGTGTGTGTGTGTGTGTGTGCAGGCAGTTTCTACAATCAAAGAAAGTAAATTTTATTTCTCATTAATTTACTCAGCACCCCTTCTTGACAGAAAAAGAACAGAAATTTAAATATTTTTGCAAATTTCATTTTTTTTATTAAAAAAGAAAAACTGAAAATTCCCATGGCCATAAGTATTCCGACCCTTTGCTGAGTATTGAGTAGAAGTACCCTTTTGAGCTAGTACAGCCATGGTTGTCAACTTCTTGGCTAGTGTTTTACCCATAGAGAAAGAGTCACAATGCTGGAGATGCCCAAACTATATATTTAAATATTAAATCAAACTTTGAACAATCAATGTGCGTCTGGTATGGTCGAATCAATAATTGTTTTGCTCTTTCTAGAAATGTCTTCTTACATCTTTTTCTTCTCAACCTCAACTCTGTTATCTTCCCCCTAACCTCATCTGCTTTTTCCTTTGCCTAATGGTGGTTGACGAAGTTCCCTTCCTGAGTCTCTGCAGCCCTGCCTCTGCCACTTAGTTGCCTCTCCGCCTGCCACGTGGCGGCGGCTAACACGACTACAGAGAAACCGTCTGACAAAGTCTGCAGCACAGGCGTCTGTTTGTCATACATGTGGTATGTCAGCACTCAGTGTGTTGGGCTTGACTCGAGGCCCTGTGGAAACCTGTTGCCAGCGATGGTTGAAAACGGGGTTCGAAAATCCACTCCCTGATTTCCACACACCTTTTTCAAACCTTATGTTTCCTGCAGGTTTCGCTCATTTGTTATTTATGCATTCTGTCTGATCGTGGAAGGATGCCAGGATGTGGGGAGGAGCTTCATCTGCACATGCATGTACACTCACTGAATTTGGCAATATATTCATGCGATAACACAAACAGGAAGACTGCTCATATCGTCACATGAGCTTATGGCTTTGAGCTGACCTCTTCAAAAACTCAGTGAGTTCTTAAAACTCGAGCTAGCAGCTAACTTCATAAAGCCTTGAAACGAGGGAAAACTGCTGGCCTGGCTTTGTCTTAAGTTCTAAACTTACAGCACCTCTAAGCTCACAATTTACACCCTATCTTGTTTGTTTTTATTCTGAATAAAATCCTCTCTGGCCTCTCTAAGAAATAGTCAAATAACTTAACTCCCTGTTTCTATGTGGATTAAACAAACACAATTTCACATTTTAATTGGAATTATTAATGATGGAAGCTGTGAAATGGGATTGGAAAACCAACCAGAGCACTTAATGCCCCACACATGGATCATTGGATGTTTGCTGCAGTATAAGGCAAACTAACCACCGTGATCTTCTTTAATATGTGCATCTCAGTCCGCCACTGGGTGATGGGATGGTCTCGTGTTCTGCAGCCTTACCCTTTTGTTGTGGAACAGGCGCTACAAATCAAAGCTGATTTTAGCTGAGCCCCAATTTTTTTCCAGTGCTTTTATTTCCCCTCCATTTCATCTCCCCCCAAATGCCATGGGCCATTTCCTAGTGCCATTTTAACATCGTAATTAAGTCAACGTGCATTTAAATGCAACCCGCCGACAATGGAGCCAGAGATGCCAATTTGCGGCTTTTGTCGCTTGTAGTGTGACCCCAGCCTCGGGGGTGTCGGCCCCTGAGAGCACTGCTCTTGTGGGATGGTTTCTTTCCTCTCATATGCTCTTCCAATACTGTTCAGTCTGTGGTTACTCTACCACGCTGCAGCGTGGGAGTATAAAAGAAAGTTCTGTGATGAACAGGGCATTCATCCTGTTGGCCTCTGCCGTGTCTCCTCGGTGTGGCTGTCAGAGCGGAACACCTTTGTTTAGCTCTCTCCTGGGCCGCACAACTGGACACTCAGACAAGTTTCTTTGGTCGCCAGGACCTGACATTGATCCGCTCAACCCTGTGTAGTTGAGCCAACTGACTTACTGTGTGTGTTTTTTATATTTACTTCCAATTATGGTTTCCTAGTGGAATGAGAATACTGGGTATCACTGAGCTTGTAGCTACACATGTATCATCTTATCACGATGGAGTGCTTACCAACACATTGGATCTATAATAATAATAATATAATAACCATTTATTTTATTTTATTTTATTTATTTAGTTACCGTGAGGGAGGAATAGAGCTTGTGAGTAGCACTCTTTTGGTATTTCCTATTTTACACTGTTTGATAGTTTAGTTAAGATGCTGATACCAAGTAGCTTAAAAAAAAGATTGTGCTTACCGGCCATATATTAGTCTCCAGTTGTGGAAACGTTTTCTTTACTTTGTTAACATTTGTTGACTAACTGGTTTTCAGTTTTTGTTTGTTGTCTAGCCTTCCTCTGTGTGTGTCTCTCTCTCACACACATGCAGATACAAAAATAGAATACAGTGTATCAAGTTTTTTGAAATGGCATATGCTCATTTTGTCACCTGTTTTGGAAACGACCTGTGGGAGTCACTCTGCAGTCTCCTGTGTTTCTCTTTCTCCTCCTTCTCACTCCCTTTACTCGATACCCAATTAAAGCTAATGTTCCTAATTAGCCATTTGTTGAGGACACTCTCCCCTGGGCGACTGCGGCCTCACAAGGCACAACATAAGTGCTGGCTGACCTGAAAAAAACCCCTAGCAAAGCAGGGAGAGAGGCAGCGAAGCGGTGGAACAGAGGCTGATTATGAATGGGCGCAGGGCGCAGGGGAGTCGCGAGGGAATTTAATTGATGTCTCAGGGACGGGCAAAAGTCGAGATTTCAGTTGCAACTTTTGAGTTGAAAGCATTTCCCAGGATGAGGCCAAATCTGAGTCAGTCCAAGGGTGTGTAGGCGTTTTGTGTTTGTGATATTCTGGTACATGCACACGTACACACATCTTCCCAAAGTATTGGTTGGAAATTCATCCATCTCTAAAAGCTTTGATTCCTTTGTGCCCTGTTTGTACAAAGGAAGGTAATTATGAGACACGGCGGCAGCCTCGTAACAGAGTTGTTCTATTTTTGATGATTGGTAATTTGAGTTCCTATATTACTCGGTTAGTACGTTCATAGAAGCTCGGTTGCTATTTTCAATATTGAATGTCAGAATATATAATGTGCTTGTGTTTCATATCATTGTAAATTAAGATTATTTGGAATTTGTCAAACGACAAGCAAAGACATTTTGACAGATCCAGTAATATCTTAAGAATTAATTCATTAAAAATGTATTTAAAAAGTTACTTGTTATTTGACTCCTTTTTTCTTTTTCAGAATCCATTTTTTAAATCTCAATAATCTCCTTGTTCTTTTTCTCACAGCGAATTGAATTCCAAACTGCAAGACACTCTGGAGCAAATAGAGGTATGAACCTTCCTGATTCATCTCCATTTACGTTATCTGAGAGCGATACCAGTCAAAGGATTTTTACCAGTGAATAATATTGTGCTCTAACCATGTCATTTTCCACAAGCCCTCATCCAAAAGAAGCAATTTATACTTCATTTTGATAGTTTGCCTATCTCACTCTGGGTCTACCAATATTGACACATTCAGATCGTATTTATTGTCTGTGTGCAAGCACCGAATTATATTAGGTTCATATCTAGCTGTGTTGTGATAAAAGGTATGCAAAGCAATTTTCGTTGCGCTGCTGCTGCTGCGCTTGACTAGATTAATTACATACAGTTTTGTCTGTAGACAACAAAAAGACGAGCGTGCGCACACACACAGATGCGCAGCAAGGTGCACGTTTGTTTTCCTGTCAGCAGGAGTTTGTGGATAAGCAAAGCAAAATACTCTATAAAATCTCAAAGGTAAACGCTTGCGCAGACACACAGACACTCCAGAGAAGGATTTTAATATTCAACACCTTTATCTTAAGAATGCCAAAAGCACTATATACACTCTATAAATGCGTAAGCTCTCTATACACACCATGTGCCGTGTCTATGCTTTAAGAATAGAGTTGTCCCTGGTGGTCATTTTATTGTGTAATCTCTGTAGTCATATGCAATACTTGTCTTCGTTTGTAGTCTAAGTAGTATTGACCAATAATTTTCGAGCTGGTTGAATGCAGGTAAACGGTCCGTGTGAAAAACAAGAGAGGCGAAACACATTGGCAAAGACGCATCTCAGAATCACCGGTTATGGTCCGACCATGATCTTTCCTTTTATTGATTTGAGATTACCATTATTATAACTCGGTCATACATGTCGTCTCACGACTCCCAACTCCGTAAGAAAGTAGCCCTGTTGGCCCCCGAAGGCGTAGCCGTCGTCAGGCTGTTAGACGATGGGTTCAAGGATTGCCTTTTGTGTAGCACCCCTTGAATTTAAACGGTTCTCTACTTAAATCTTTGAACACACAAGCACACGCACACGCAAACGCACACGCACAAACTCGCGCTCACGTAGCATGCTAAACGTCTCCTGCTGATGGACAGTAAGAATGCAGATAATGTATTATCAGATATAATCTGTGTTACATCACATGAACTTGACAGTCATGATAAAGAAAATAATTTGTCCGTTGGTTTCTTCTAATGCAATGGTAGGAACCAAAAACCTTTTCAAAATCGACATTAATTCATGAAATGACTCATCATAAAGCATCATTCATCTTCTTTTAAGTACCTTGTGGTAATAATTCTGTTCAAACAGATGGTTTATCGGCTCGTTACTTTTCCTAAGTAGTTGCAGAAGGTACATCAGCCGTAGTCATTGCGCTATGTTCAAGTACAGCTTCTGAAACGTGGGAAAATGCGTTGTGATGCAAGACATGAGATCCCTTAAAGCATTCGTCAGCGCTATGTTCTTTGAGGTTGTTGCACATCCAAACTTCCTGCTAACCTTGACTTCGTTCCTTCCCTCTCTTATTGGCTCTTTGTCAAAGGCGAACACACTCCATTACCACGGCTTTGTGTGATAGCTACACATCTGCACATCTATCTCTCTAAATCCCTGGTCTTAACATTGATAATCCCTGTCTTTTCTTTTCCTTTGTCATCCAATTTATTTCCGTCTCCAGGAGCAGCTTGACGTCGCCCTGTCCAAGACGTGTAAGCACTTTGATGTTTCGCACTACACCAAAGTCCAGCTGGCCTACACGCTCCTGGGCAAGACGCAGGTCAGTGGTTTGGCGTGTTTGGGTGTGTAGCTGGATGTGATGGTCTGGTTGTCGTCCTTAATTCACTTCATACGTCCTTTTGATTGATTCACCGGCTTTCTCTTATTGGGGAATTTCTTTGATCGGGTTGTGCTACTCCTTTCCTTAACTGTATTTCAATAATACAGAGACCATGTTGTTCCCTTGCTTTCTCAACGCATTTAGATTAGATCAGTATAACAACACAGGGTTTGTACGGTCATGGAAAACCTGGAAAAGTCATGGAATTTTTTAAATGGCCATTTCCAGGCCTGGAAAAGTCATGGAAAAAACTTAAATCATAAAAGTTTTGGAAAAGTCACGGAAATGTGATATAATCACGTGTTCATTTACGTTTAAGTTTTAAATAATTAATGTGATTTTTAAAGAAAGACGCTCAAAATATAAGCCGGAGTACGCAATCAATACGCAACATTGTCAAAATGTTTCATGTTTATACCGAGATTTCAGTTTGGTCATGGAAATTTGGTGAAAAGTCATGGAAATCATGCTAAATTTATTTAAGCTTCTCTTTATTATTCCTCCTCGCCTCAGTGGAGTGTTTTCACTCCCGTGAGTGAGTTTAGGGTTAGTAGAGGATATCTCAGACCACAGGGCGTTCATGTTCCGCTCTGTTGGCTGTCAATCAACTTACTCACTTACTGTAATCGCCCATGAAAAATAATTTAGCTCTTCAAAATAATCCTTGAATAATATTTAATAAGCTCTTGAAACATAAAAAGCGGCTAAGACGATACAGTCACAACATGTTTGTACGGGACATTTTTTGCAGCTCATTTGAAGCTGTTTAACATTTATGTTAAGAGCAGCAACAACAACCACAATGCTGTAGTTTCTGTAAAAGATATAAAGGAAGCATAACCATAAATGACAAAGATATTATCTTTTATCACTCACTAGTGCCTTTCTTTTCTTACCGCCTTACTTCTCAAATCCCCTTCCAGTCCTTTATTTTCATCATATTTTGAAAAAGCATTGATCTCCAATGCTGCGGCCACTCCGTGTAATATCCCACACACTCCATCTTCATCTTCATCGTCTCGCTTGGCTCTGATCTCTTTCTTCTGCCTCGTATTACATTTCTTCCTTTTCTCATAGCCCTAATCTTATGCTTTCTTCTTTTCTTTCCCGACTCCGGTTTCTCAGTCCTTTCTGATCGGGGTAATCCTTCAAGGCTTGAGTTTTATTAAGAATTATCCACTCCATAATATTTTGTCATCCTTACAATAATAATTGTTGCTTTTCAATTCCGACTTGCATGAATGATAATTCTTAACAAACTACCCAAAGTATAATTTGAACCGCTGGTCCTCTCAATCATGAAATCAAATTCTGAAAAATATTTCTTTTCCAACAAGTTTTTTTTTGTTTGCCAGGTTCCATTAAAAAAACAAGTAAAGAATACCACAGACCACATTGTTGAAGCCTCCTTCTCATCCTGGCAATCGCACAACAACAAACCTATTCAGTCTTTTGTTTTGCGAAGCCTGAACCTCTGTTGATACATAAAATGCGTGCCTCTTGACATTAATAGCCGTCCTTGAGGTGGGGGTGAGCCATCGATGCTCGTTGAGAATCATTGTGTTCTTCTTAATACTCTCATAATGAGTCGTTTCAGACTCCAACGCTTACTGAGGAGTTGTTCTTGCCATTACTCCTAAAGACTTGTTGTTGTTTTCTTCCTCCTTTATTTCTTTTGCTCGCACCGAAGGGCTTGGTCACGCTTCATCAGTGTTCCTCACGTCGAGCTACAGCTCTGATCTTTGGCTGATTCGGAGCTCTCGCTGCAGTTTTCTTTTGACGCAGTGCACTCACGCACGCATCACACGCTTAATCTGAAACATTTCAGTTGGATACTGATTGAACTGTCGCATCCAAGAGGTGATCGGCATCACGAGGCTCTTGACCAGTAGCTCAGACCATTTGTCTCTCTGGCTGTAGCTCTCATTACCCAACAGCCTCAGCCTAATGAACCTGACGCCCACTTTGTTTATCCAACATGTGTCTAAAGGAAACTTTTGTTTAGTATACGGAGCTGCAGATGAATGAGTCTGTTTGCTTTTGATTGATAAGTCTGTCTAAAGATGATGATTATTACAATATGAGTTTCCAGTTGACTCCTTTTCTTGTCTACAGTCCATGCTTTGTACAGCCAGCAGTTTTGATGGTGTTTTTTTAGCCAGATAAAGTGAAACTCCCTTCACAAAGGAATGTTTAAATAACTGTTGTGGCAGTCAGAATGGATGGGGCCACTGTTCTTTGGTAGGTAAGACAATCTAATTGCCCTGTCTGTGCCCACGTCTCTGGTGTCCTCAACACGGGGGAGCAGCAACATGGCAACAGTAACTTGTGAGAATAACTGAGACTTGAAGGGAAAAGTCACAGAGCTCAGTGCAGTGGAGATTGTACTTCGAGTGTTATGGGTCAAATGATGGTTCAGAGCAATTTTGAGTTTACTTGCTAATTAAATCCCTTATTATTAATAAAAAAAATAAGTATTGAAGATATTTTGTTTTGCTAGAAAGTTTACTCCAATTATAATATGTGTAATGAGTTGCCAGCTGGTTTGTAAATGAGTCACAGAGTGCCAACACATTAGCCAAATCACCTTCACGAGGCGATAAAATGTTGTGTCTACAGCTTGCAGCGCTGCCCAAAAGCCCGTTTTGTTATCGGACATTTTACTTCCTCATTTTGATGAAATAGCTTTAAGTAAATCCACACAAGATGATCGTGAGGTGAATTGGTTGTGCTCCCGAACATGGCTGAAATATGCCTTTCCCATTGGGTTCTTCTATTTGCTCTTGGTCATTCCGACTTTATAAATCAAGGAAACTGGAGGCAAAATGTACCATTTTCACTTTGACCTGAACCAGGAGACTGCTACGCACATTTTTCCTCATGCCCTATTACAATATTTGTGCGTTATTAAATGCAGCGTGAGTCGCAATTTCCCTGCTGCTTGCCTTTTCACAGATCCACACGGGCCGATGACAGTGACATCTTAAACGTAGTAGTTGTCATAACAGCGTAATGGTTCTCTCTGCAGACCGCCATGGACCAGCTCCACATGCACTTCACCCAGGCCATCCACAACACGGTGTTCCAAGTGGTGCTGGGATACGTGGAGCTGTGTGCCGGCAACGCCGACACAAAGTTCCAGAAGATGCAGTACAAGGACCTGTGCACGGTAAGTGTGTGTGTGTGTGTGTGTGTCAGTTCCCTTTGTTCGATGATATGGAAAACAAAGCACTTCTTTGGTCCGTTAAGTGCAAACCTGCGATGGAACAAATAACACCACTTGCAGAGTGCTGTGATGAAAGTACCGAAGAACCACTGTGCTTCTCAAATTACGCCTCGGGCATCCTTGTATAGCTTTGTGGCCACGCGAAGAGTTCCACAGGTTCTCCGTGAAGGTGGAGAGAGGAAAGTGATTCATAGGATGGAATGAAAAGTATATTGTATTCCCTCACTATGAGACAGTTAATCTGGCTCACAATACAGAACCAATGTACTTTCTGAAGGGGCTCTCCATGCTGGTTCACACGGCTCAGTTCCCTCTCCATCTTTTTTTTTTCTCCCTCCCAGATCAAAGTATTTCACATGTGCATGGCCAGTAAGCCATAACTTCAGCCAGTTCATCATTGGCTTTGCTGGGAGGGAGCGTTCTCCTTCCAGGGACTTGTGTTGCAGTCTGGCCTCCAGCACTGTGTGGAGATGTAGATGGAGGTATAGGGAAAGGTTAACGGGTTGTTTCTCAGCGGTCTCTACCGATGTGTCACTTGTGATATATGTGTGTACCCCTCCCTGACTCTCTATCTCCGTGTGTGTGGCTTTGTTGTTTGACTGCACAGGTTTTTACTAGACATTTGCATTTTCTGGACATAGCCAGCCGCTCTCTTATCTATAATGCCCTGCCTGCTACCTCTTACCTTTGTGCAACCTCTCCTCCTCTCCACTCACCTCTTCTTCCTCTGTTTATTGCATCTTTTTTCAGTTTATTCTCCTCGCCCAGTTGGTAAGTGGCATGGAATTGTTTTTTTAGGATCTAGTTTAAGCCTTGTTTTGGTTGGATCCAGAGAAGGTCCATAGTACTTTGCATTCAAGCTGGCTAGTTGGATGTTCTCTCTCTGTGAATAGAAGATTATCCATTTCTGTCACCTCAAACTGGGGTCAAGCACATTTTTGTGTCGCCATCAAAATCTATTCAGTGGGATTCAAGGGAAAATATGAATGGTGTTTGTTGACGTTGATGGCCAGGACAAGGATTCTTACTAGTAGCATACTGTGTGCCGGATTCCCAAACAGAAGACTGTGTGTATAATGAAGGGCTGCTGATTCAGACTAATTGGTTCTCAGGAGTTCTTTCTCGTTGTTGTCGGGTGAAAGCTTTCTTGCAATGCGATAGTCTTGTTAGTTTCACCAGCGGCTGCTGCTCCAAATGATGTTCTCAACTCTCACTCCTTCCTCTATGTGGCTATGAATACATTATATATAATATTTGTATTGTGCTGATATTGTAAATAAGGTGGAGCATTACTTGTCGTAAGAGAAAAGTTGCTTCTCTGACAGTGTCGGCATGAATGACAGCTCTGTGTCAAAGCGTTTATTTAAGACGCTTTGTTGTAATAACATCAGGGAGTAATTCTGACGATCACCCAACTTAACGGGGAGAACAAATGTTTTGCATAATTTAACTTTTTACAGTAGATTATTTTATTGAAGGCACACCTGCCTTTTAAAAAGGAGTGCAAAGTGAATTACCTATGTGAAATATGTGTCTATCTGATGTGGTACACACAGTCACACACACACACACACACACACACACACACACACACTAGACTGAAGGGCTTTTCAAGCGATGCTAAGAATCTGAAAAGTTTTTTAAAACTTGTACTTTTAACATTTCTGAATATTTGAAAGGACCCTCTGGCATTTGTTAACTAGTTAAAAGACTTTGTCGCTAGTCAAACTCTTTCAATTCAGCAGAAAATGTGGTCGGGGAAATAATCCAAGCAGTCTAAACACGTTTAACCCATCAATAATCAGTTGTTGAGCAAGGCATCGGACCATCAGCTGCTCCAGTGGAGCTGCACAGGAGGGAAGGTGTTAATGTTGTGGACTTGTATCAATATGATATTTAGTGTTTGTGGAGAAGAGCAATCGTATTCAGCTGCTGTTCCCCTGGTAATAAAGGTTAAGCAAATGTTAGAGCCACATTAGACCTCGTGAACTTGCCTCTTAGTTATGCAACTTAAAATTCAAGGAAAATGAGAACACTCAGAAAGGTCAGTTCTGATTGAGAAAGGGCCATATTCATTTTACATCCACAGCTCATCATTATTGGCATGCAGCCTCATTGCTTCTCATTCCCCTTTTCCGTCATATCCTGGACTGTAATAAACATCGCAGCCTCTAGAAGCTGCTAGTCGGCCTTTTAGAATCGTTTCTCTACCTGTGTTACAGAAAGCCATAATTTCACCGCAACTATTTTCAAACAACTGCTCGGCAACCAACAGTGGTCCCTCCCACTTCCAGCTGTGCAGTGTCCCATTATTTCGATATTGACTGACCTATGGACCATGTTTCCAGTGTGCACTTCATCCCTTGCTGCTGTAATCCTGTAAATGTCCTCAATGCGGGACGAATAAAGGATCATCTCATCTTGTCTTCTTAAGCTGTGGACTGGATGCTAACAATGTTGCTTTGTCATGTTAAGCAGTGCCATTATTCTATGCTGGCTTTTTGTGTCAAGTTAATCATGGCGGCTGATAGCTTTATTACAGAGTGAAATGAATACATTGCCAAACCCTGTGCATCATACCATCCCACCATATTTCTTTATTTGTTAATTATTTGATGGTGGGTGTGATCGTCTTTTCCCAGAGAAAAGAAATCAGCTAAATTGGGGTTACTTGCCCTCGCTTCCACATCTCTTTTTCAAAATGTGGCATTTCTTTCATGCGCACTCACACACACACACACACGCACACACACACACGCACACGCACACACGCACACACACAATGGGGGGAAAGCACTCAGCGCTTCTCTTTTGAAAACCTCCCTGACACTGCCTGGTAGATGTTATGCGCATAATGATGGCTTACTGTCTTCACAAAACCAAAGAGCTGAAAATAGATCCCAAGCCTGCCACCTCCACGCTCTCATCTCTGTACTTGTTGAGAAGGCTGCTGTGTCCAGAAAGGTCGATGAGAACAGTTTTTTGTTTTATTATTTTGTTCTTCTCATCAAAACCACTGAAGATCCTCACTCACACACACCCACACGCGCACACACACACACTCACACACACACACACACACACACACCCACACACACCCACACACGCACGCGCACACTTACACACTCACATCTCATGCCCCTTCATTGTCTCCCCTCACCTCAGTTGCCCGGCAACATGCTGCCGTGATGTGTTGACTGGTGGAGAACATGGGATGTCAACTGTAAGCCTTGTTTTGTCCAATCTGGTTCATGAGTGTACCTCCCTAACTGCTGGTGCTGGAGCCGCTTTGTAACTGAAGCTGTGTTTATCTCCATTTGTTTATTCTGGTTTGTCTCTGCACAATTATTTTCATTCACTGTACATGGAAATTACAATTGTAATATAGTACTACCCATAGTAGAAAGTACAATGTTGTAATAGATGTATTATTATTATTATATAATGGCTTTGTTTGTTAGTGCTAGTATTTTACTTCATGTTTGATACACAAACATATTAGGGTTCCACTAGTTTTGTGTATCAAACATGAAATAAAATACTAGTATTATTATATATATTTCTCTCATGTCATACCATGTTGGAGCTGCAGTACCGAGGCCAGTAGAGAGCCGTATAGTTCCACTGTAACTATATGGCTGTACTGAACAGGAACTAGAACGAGACAGCGGTAGATTTATATAATGTGCAGTCACACAAATTGAAAGAAGATGACTCTGAATGACCTCGCGGTCATGGTTATTCATCATGGTCATATAAGCTGGTATGTAGAGCACGGTACTTTACAGACTTTGTCTTATTTCAAAGCTTTTATTAAAACGGATATGTTGTACATACTTGACTGCATATCATGCTGCTGCAATGGGTGCCATAGACTGCTTTAAAAATTAAATAAAAAATAATCTCAGATTTCTTAGTTCCACTGTACCGCAGTTAGGTGATGAGGTTAATTTTTGCAAAGGTATTATAACCTCTTTGGTTTGACTGCAGTTAAATCAAATTCAAATGAGGATGTATTACACTGGTAAGTGCATAATTGATAGTCATCATTGGCGGGTTGGCAGGTTGTTTTGGTTTAATATACTATTCAGAATGGTCGGCTAAAAGTCTGTATGGAAGCATCACTGTATCTCTAATATTCTGTCCTTTAATCCAATACATAACCCTGCAATAATATTATAAACTTCTTTATTTAACCATGTTGACTATTTCCATTTCCCACTTTTAATTTCTCGAGCTGCACCTGTTAATCTTTAGTGGTGTTACATTTACTCAGAAATGACCTTCACATCCAAAGCGGTTCCACAGCATCTCTAACATCTGTGCTCGACAGCGGTGGAGGCTGTTGTGCAATTTAGCTGTCTCGGGCCACAGCTCGTCCGTCAACATTGGAGATGGCGGTCGTTCCTTGATTTCTTTTAGTGTTGAGAGTAACTGAGCTGTCTCGCTGCACGGCTCTGTTGAGAGGTTGTCCTGGCAAGAGGTGGTTCGTCACTCAGGGACTCTGACATGCCAGAGAGGAAAAGCCAGAAGATGGAGTGGGACTTCACTCGTGTCAGTTTGGGCCACAGTTGAGGTCTTTATTAAAATCGATGACCAGAGTGTGAGTTTTGTGTTGTTTACATTAACAATGCGTTTGTGAAAGGAAGCAGAGGTCCTCAACCACTTCGACGGAGCATCGTGCGGCAGCTGTCTACGGCGCTGTCTGGGTCTGGCAGTGATTAATTTGTGTCTGGACATGTCGACAGGGCTCTGTTGGCGAGTTGTTCAGTAAAGCCCTCAGTGGCTACGAGTGAGCCAGCTGCACTTTTAACACACACACACACACACGCGCTCATCTTTCCAGGCAGTTTGGCCCCCTGAGAGCTCAGAATCTGATGCGGTCATCTGTCAGATGTCTGAAGGATAAACCGCAGTGTGTAATGTTGTTTTGAGTCCTTTCTCAGGGGTCCCACGTGACCTGGAAAACCTGGAAGACGGTTGACCAATTTACCAGTCGTGGAAAACACTGAAAATCTTCCCGGGACCCCCAAATCCTCAAAACGGAGAACATTGGGAAGTCACGTCAAATAGAACCTGTACATGCAGGTTGGATGACGTGACAACCTCAGGATTACATTATCCTTCAAATGCGAATATGTGTTACTACTGGCTGGTTATGGTGGTAATTTTTATGATTATATTATCTGATCTATTTGTCATCATTTCTATGCAAATAAGAGAGGATTTCATGAACAAGTGTTTTTAATCATATATGTTTGCAGTTTGGTTTTGTATTCAGTGCGATGGGTCATTACATGAGGATTTAGGTGTAGATCTTTTTTCTGTTATAAAAAAGACTTAGCATTCTCTCAATATTCATAATTACATAAATCAGTGTATTGTAATTGTAGTCAATAAGAGACCGGACACCCGGATGCTGCAGCCGGTGATGTCAACCACCACAACCTCACATTCTTTGATTGTGCTGTTCTTATATTTATTTGCCTTTTTATAATTTCTTTTAATATATTTTCTTATACTATTAGAATCTATTTCTATTCTTAATTTAAATTATATTGTTGCCTTGCATTTCTTGAATACTTAATACTCCAATGCACTGCTCAACACTGTCTCACAGTGTGCAGAAATAATGAAGTTGCCATCTACTGAAAGCAAAGACTCACTTCAGGACATCGGAGCTGCTATATTGCTTTTCTGATGTGAAGACAGTGGTTGTTTATCCACCTGCATAGACATGTTCTAGCTCTCCTCTCAGAGTGACAGCCATATCCCATTTCGGAATCATCTGTATATGTACATTTTGTACCCAAAGTGCATAACGGAGTTTTACTGAAAAAGTATGTTTTCCAAAACAGTTTCCTTGAATTCTGAGTACAAGCAGACTTTAATCAGATGTATTTATTTTGGTGTTTTTAGTCTCTTTCTGAATCTTGTAATTAATTATAAAGTTGTCCAGCACTGTGTTTCTGTCACGGGAGTATTAGGGTGGACCCAAATGCAAAACTCAGGAGACAAAACTGGAAAATAATTCACTTTACTCAAAGTTCCAGCAGGAACAAAACAGACGGGAACAGATAAATACACTTGGTAACGCTGGAGGGCTTCAAGAAGAACACAAGACAATCTGGCAGAGGACAAGTGGAAGTGAGGGAGCTAATGAGGGGATGGGCTACAGGTGAGAAGGGCGTGAGGACCAGGTGAAGGTAATGAGGGACTAACGAGGGAGTGCTCAGAGGCAGGTGAAGGGAGTTGGGCTGACGAGATGGGAAGCAGGATCTGGAACGACATGATAGTTAGTGAGACTGGATGAAAACAACTAATAAAAAAGGAAGGTATGGAGCTGAACTGTTACAGTTTCATCACTCCAATAATGTATTCTTCTCTGTTAGCATACTACATTTATGACCCACAAATAGAGTAATGCAACATGCAACATTAAATCCATATACTGTGTAAAAGAGCATCAGTGACCTTGTTGTCATCTCTTCTCTGTTGGCAGCACATCACCGTGGACAGCTACATTCCCTGCCTGTCAGACCTATGCAAGGCATTGTGGGAGGTGATGCTTAGCTACCACCGCACCATGCAGTGGCACGAGGAGCACGACCAACACGAGACCACTCCCACTACAGGTAAGAAACTAAACCCGGTTAACCCCATGACCTTATATTAAGCAACACTGCTCTATTTGTTCTGACTTGCCAAATAGTATTATATTTTACTTTAAAAAAGCTAAATAAAAGCTGAAACTTACAGATTCAGTTTTTAAAGATGTGGTATAAATAGGGGTCAGCTTGACCCGGGAGTGCCACTCTTTCATGGCTGTGGGAAATGGACTTACGGTGGGTTTATCAGCTTTCTAGCTCACAGAAGGGAATGATTGGCATGTGAATACCAATGGAGTACTGCGTGTGTGCAGTGAAGTGGTGCGGGCGCTCAAGAGGCGCTCCCTTTCACTGTAGAGGTCATTGACTGAGTCGGTACGGGCACACACACGATTGATCACACTGTTATTGATGAGACACCACCATTCTCCAATAGTACAAAGCGATGTTTTAGTTATACAGTTGTGCAGTATGTTTAGAGCATTATTAAATATAGAAATGTGTCCAACAATCTGTCCTAATTACTTTAATACAAATGATATGTCTACATTTTCGGTTTTATGTTGCAAAATGAATGTGACCCAGTTGTATGATTTCAAGGATAAATATTTGCACAGGTGATGAAGCATGTGTGATGCATATTTTTCTTATGGAAATGTGTCGAGTGTGACTTTGACTTTGCTCTGTTTTTCAAGCGAATACAAACGGGACTTTCATGTCTAGCTGTTTCACTCCGTTTAGTTTTACGTCGTCCCCATTGACATTCTTGACCTTCTGATGTTCACATCCCAAAGCTGTAGTTTTATCATTTAAGAAAAATAAATAGCGAGTAACTAATTATTTTTGTACATTTTGTAACGATAACAGTATAAAGTATACCGACTTTCCACTGGAAACTCGGTAAAGCTTCACTCAAGTTACGGCCCATTAAGAACGGCAAGACGACTGAACATCTGTCCAAACTAGAGCGTGTGTCTGCATCAACAAGAAAAGTCTGACTTGTGTCTCAGCTTCTATCCTTCCTGCCTTCAGTCAGCCAGATGTAAAAACACCAGCCTCAGCCTCAGTTGTCAAGGCATTACATATTTTATGGTTTAGTAGTAAGCTCCGCAAGAAGTTGAATTTCTTCCCAGTTTAAAAAGAACATACTGCATTTGGTTTATAGCACTTTGTGTTTTACCTCCCCACTGTGTCACTAACGCCAAAGACTTTAGGTATTAGCTGTAAACACAGACCTGTGAATTAGCTGGTATAGCTTCCTACTGTGTTTTGAAAGATAGCTCATGTCCCTCTCCCATACTGTACATCTTTAATTCGGCAAATGGATGAGGACACAAAGATGTCCTGAATGGTCGACGGTGACAGTCCTCTTCTTTCTTCATTAGACATGATCCCCCTCACAGGGTAGAGGACACGCACCACACTCCCTCTCACAAGGTTCATCCATCATCTCGCGATTTGATTGGCTGTCACCCTGGCCTCTGTGTTCAGGTGTCCCTAACCCTGCTGTAGTCCTGGCTTTAACCGCTCTGACCTCCGTTCTAATGTGTGTGCAGGGTCAGACTAATGGTTCACCGTGCAGGCCTTTTGTCTTATTTCTTGAGGAGAATGACCTCCGCAGACAGCGACCTCCATCGCGCTCAGAGGGCCATCGAAGTCTTAACCGTCAGGCCCCCTGAAGATCACTCCTCATCACACACACACTTTCCCTCCAATGAGGACGCAACACGAGCATTCCACTCAATTGAAGCCTTTGGCCACCGGATGTATAGAGAGGGTAGGAATATAGGCCAGGGTCAAACTCTTACCTGACAGTAGTGTGTGTGTGATTTATTTTTAAACACCTCATTTTGGTGAATGAAGCTCTTCTCTCTTTTTCTCTATCAATATAAAGTAATTCCTTCACAGACTTTGAGGTTTCTGAGGAGCTTTGAATAAACCAGGCTCACTGATCTCACTTCTGTCTGCTGGTTTAGGGTTTTCATGCTTTTGAACCTCTTGAGATCCTTTTTCATCGTGTTTTTCTCCCCTTTAGTTTACGGCAATCCGGTTTTGGAGGCTTTCTTCAACTCTTCCTGCCTTTTCTCTCCATTGTAATATTTATGTAATTAGATATACACAGTGTATGGATGTAATAACATTCATGTTTGTACTTTTTCTTTAAAGGATGTGTTTTTTGTTCTGGTATGTCATTATGAGAACACTCTGACTGCCAACTATTCTCATGTTCAGAAAGTTAATAAATAAATATATTCGACATGCCAATTTACGAGTGAGTAAAAAATGTTGCTCTAAAAAGAAATATCTATTGAAAACAAACACAAACTGTGCATGTTCCCTGCACAGCTGCCCTGTTTCAACCCGATTTAAATGATGTTTGTATGTTTAAGGCTTTCGGTCTTTCATCCTTCTCCCCGCTTCAGAGTAAGAAACACAAGAACCGTGATTCATGCCTGTCTCTCTTATGTTCTTCTTACTACTGTGTCTAACCATCGTCTGGTTCGCTGGGTAATGATTGGCTATTAGTTTTCCTGTAAATAAACACTCTTACCAAGTACTTGAAGAGAATGCTTTTAACCAGAAGAAACGTTCCTGCTTATAAACTGGTGTAAAGATGCTTTTGGACTTGTGTGTTATACACTGCCTTGTTATTAGGTAACAATCAGGCTGCTGCGGGAGGTAGGGAGGTCTTCCTTTCTAGAGAGAGGTGAGAAGACAAAAAACACACACACCAACAAAATAGAGGACAGCAAGCTGATGGAGGAGGAACCACGTTCACTGGAGATTTTGTTTAAATGTTCTGGCTGCCTGTCCTCAGCTCCTTATTGAAGTGTCACCCAGTGTTGTCACGTTGTCAGTCTTTGCCCTCTTAAGGAACTCTGTGACCTTCGCTCCTGTCAAACGCTGGCTGACGTCCACAAAAAGTCTCAGCTAAACTCAAAGCTCTCTATTTGCATGGTCACGCTAACAATGAAGGGCAATACTCACACCTTTCAGATCTGCAGATCAACCACGTCATGTTTCCCCTGTATTATAATATTTGAATAACCTGATGAATCACGTCATATCATTATTAAAAGGATGTTTTCCATTTGCTTCTTCATCAGAGATAAGAATAGTCCTTTGGGACTTCTGTACGGATTCTGATCCCGTCTGCTCTGGCATCATTGTGCGGTTGTCCATTGAAATGAGTGAATGAAATTCTTGGAGTCTCTCTCAAACGACATTGGCTAAAAATAGATAAATGCAATGGATGAGGGGAAATTGAATTTTCTCAGTTTCGTTATCAGTTTTCAGTTGTCTTGTGGTCTTTCTTTGAACAACTGTAGATGGCGCCGCGGCGGCAGAGTCTGATCAGTCGGTGGTGGACCGCAGCTACGTGAAGAAGAAGCTGGAGCATGGACTGACCCGGATTTGGCAGGTTGGAACGAATAGTTCTCTGTCTCCGTCTCCATCTCTGTCTGTCTGTCTGTCTGTCTCTCTCTCTCTCTCCAAGCATGACTCTTCTTCCCTCTTCCTCATGTTAGTCGTTCCACAGATTTCCGTTTAAACCACAAGTCTCTCATGTCTCTCCTCAGGATGTCCAGTTGAAAGTGAAGGCCTACATCTTGGGGACTGACATGTCTAACTTCAAGTACGATGATTTCATTGTGGTGCTTGACGTCATCAGCAGGTACGCCGTAAGACCAGAGCAGTCAGCTCACCTTGTTCCCACTTAATGGCCTTCATTTTCTTACTGTTGCTGTACCTCTCTCTGTCTTTTTCGTTTTTTTCATGTTGATATATGTTCTTTTTTTCTTCACCCTTTCTTGGTACTTTCTCCCTAACTGAATGAGATCATGTGAACACACACAAACACACAAGCCTTTGTCCAATCAGAACATCAAAATGTCAGTAAATCCAAAACCATTTAAAAACTCTGGTTATGATAATTTGATACTCCAAGGTATTTTTTCCAGTGTAACAAATAGGAAATGTACACGCCTTCGACCTCGGTGGTCGACCTTGATTATTATTATTATTTATTATTATTATTATTATCAGCTGGTTGTATGTGGGCGTGAAGCCTGTGCTTGGAAGTCAGTGTACAAACTGTAGATGACATAACTCAAACAGCTTATTCAGCTACCGAACAATTTCATTTCAGTCTTCAGATTCAGACTCGTGTATGGTGTTTTTCTTTAATACCACTGCTGACATTGTCTGTCCCTTGACTGGCAGGTTACAGTTACCAGAGCAAGTCTGTCTCCATGGAGTGTGTGTGTGCCCCCGCTGGCTCAGCTGTCAGTCACACACTCACTCACTTCCTCCAGAGGCCTCCAGGCTAATAGGCTGTTTTTGAGCCCATTAGTTTAAATATTTTTTATGCAGAAGCACATACTATAAATAAACAATCAAATTTATATATTTTGTGCAATACACCCTTTGAATTAATTATTTATTGATTTACTTTGAAATCAGTTTTCACAGTAGCCCTAACTTGTGGTGGTTGCATTATTGCAGGCACCAAAAACGAAGTATATGTCAACAGGAAGCCATCAAAAGAGTTGACTATTCTCCTTACATTGCGTACTCCCACTACATGCTGCCCCATCGACAGCTCTCTTTCTCTTAACTCTTCCCGTTCGTCTGTCCCTCTCCTCTTCCTCCTTTATTGTTTTCTGATATTATATATTTCCTTATCCTTTACCCTCCTCTGTCAGGCTGATGCAGGTGGGTGAGGAGTTCTGCGGCAGCAAGTCGGAGGTCCTGCAGGAGTCTATCAAGCGCCAGAGTGGCAACTACTTTAAAAACTATCACAGGTAAGACGTCTTTGTTGCATCTGGATCATTACCTCCTAGATTGTGTGAACATTGGAGATGCATTCTGTACTTGCGTGGATCTGACGTGCAGTCCCCCGATATGTCTGAGAGAAAGCCGTGGAGATGATGGCAGACCACAGGTTGCTTGGCAGAAACTTTCACAACCGCGCTAGTGCAACCCCTTCGGAGTAGATGTGTAATTACACGGTAACACTCACTGAGCTGGAAGAACATTTACATCTTGATTATGTTACCCCCTGCCAGCAACATGAATATGTATTGCTTTCAAGCAGAGAGCGACACAACATCAGATGTGATTTGCTTTGATCAGTGTTGTCATAAGCCATCAAGAATCATTGAAAAAATATTCTTGACTATCTGGATGCTAATAAGTTTCATTGCGATTACACAAATTGTCAAAGGAGGGAAACACAGAGGCATGATGGGATATAGTGTTAGAGGGAGCGTTAGAGGTCACAGATTCACAGAGAAAAGAAGAAGATGATGATTCTGTGAACACCAGACGACATTATGATGACATATTATCAACCCCTCCAGTGTCTCCACCAGCACACACTCGCACATCTGCACTAGTGACAGCAGGCTTCCAGCGGGCATCATCTTTACATTAGCTTTAATTCATTTTCCAGCCGGGTGTCATTCCCAAAGAGATTACCCATCAGTGAACTTTGACTGGCTGATGCCTGTATTTGTCTGCCAGCCGCCTGCAGTAACACACTCAGTCGTCGGGGTAGATGTATTGTTGGCCTGCGGGTGCAGAGAACCGAATGACATTGTCAGGGTTCAGACATGATAAATATCTAAGAGCTCCGCCATTGCTAGTTTCTGCTTTTATTTTCGCAACTCATTTTCTCTGATTGATTGAAATGTTCTCAAAGCTCTAATGTCCTTTTAATCCTCACTGTAATCCTCCATTAAAGGAATATGACTGCAGGATACGACAGCCAGCATGTGCAAAATGGACTGACTTGAAATGCAATTGATAACCCTTCTTTATTTCTGTGTCATAAGGCTTCCCAGTCTCCCACCATTCCTCATTCTTTAAGTCTAATAACAGAGGCCACCGCAGTGTTTGAAGTCATCACTGCTCTGACATTTCACACAGCAAGACTTGGTATTGACCTACCACCAGGGTGGATTTCTCAACCTTTGATGACAGTTGGAAATATGACACGCACACACACTCACACACACTCACACACACACATGCGCACACACCCCCTCTTCCTTCTCACTGTGCATTAGTGACCTTTGCAGGGTTTTTGATGTCAGCACACTTAATCTGGACCTCTAGAACATATGTAAACAGCCCTGAGCACACTGTTTGATCAGTAATGGACACATGTTGACTACTGCTTCTTGTCTTAATCTATATGTGTACCTTTTTTCTTTTCCTATCCTCCCCTCAGGGCACGACTGGAAGAGCTGAGGATGTTTCTGGAAAATGAGACATGGGAACTTTGCCCAGTGAAGTCCAACTTTAACATCGCCCAGCTCCATGTGAGTAAGAATCACATCACTGAGGAGCAAAAGTGAAGCACGGTTCATTCATCTTCCATTGTCACTCATCGCACACACCCCTTGCTGTAAAATCTGCATAATGATTTGAAACAGAGGGAATCATACTGTATAGGCGTGTGCAAGTGTGTCAAGTTCACTGCATGTTTTATATCACAGATAAAGATAACATGTCGGTAGTCCCTGTTAGTATTGGAACATTTTGTCTCCTACACTTGTCAGCATTGGTTATGAAATAAAGCCTTGAATCTCAGAGGCTAATGTAGATCACGTATCGATATCCGGTACCTCATGGATATATTCTATAACCAACTCACAGAAAAGATAATTGTGCTTACGACATGTTCAGAGCACTTTACCTTGAAGCACAAATGACAAAAAGGAACAAAGAGATGTCCAAAGGACGAATGGAGATCATTAAAAATGAAATTAGTTTTCATACATCTTGTTTTCCCCTTCATGTCTGTCTTACTTGGGAATATTTTGCAGCAAACACACATGCCAAAAAATCCATTAAAAGCAATGGCATGACAATATTGTGTATATACATTACTGTATAGCTAATAGGCACTGGCCATTAACTCTTTAATTCCTGCTGTTAGTATTAGTATACTTTTGCAGTATGCGATTACTATGAAAAGATACATTAATATGATACATGCATTATTTTTTTCAAAAACAATGGCCTTCAAAATAATACTTAGATGGTATCTTTTTTTATATTCTTCATATTTGATTGATTATGCTCCTACTTAGTACATTACATATCACTGAGCTGACGCTTTTATCCAAAGTGACTTACAATAAGTGCCTCAACCATGAGTACAAACTCAGAACAACAAGATTCAAGAAAGCCAAACTACAAAAATACCATAAGTATTACCATAAGTAAGTGCCACTGAAGTGCTAATCTTTTTTTATTCAAAGTATAGTCAGAAAAGATGTGTTTTTAGTTTCCGGCGGATGATGTAGAGACTTCCTGATGTCAGCGGGAGCTTGTTCCACCAATGAGGAGCCAGGACAGCAACCAGTCTGGATTTTGTCGAGTGACCAAGTCGATTAGTAAATGCGGAGCGGAGTGAACGGGCTGGGATGTAACCTTTGACCATGTCCTGGATGTAGACGAGACCCGATTTGTTTGCAGCACGGTACAAAGTTCCCCCCAAAGTGCGGTCGTTGAGGTAGGATGAGGAGTGGACTAGCGTAGTGCCTGAGATACCCAGGTGCTGCAAGGAGGAAATAAGCATCTGGTAGTCACTTTGTCATATGCCACAGAAGGATCTAGAAGGATAAGGACGGATGAGAGAGGGGTTGTTTGAGCAGTGGGCACTTGCTCAGAAACAGCAAGGAGGGCAGCCTCTGGTGAGTGGCCGGCCTGAATCCAGACTGGTGAGGGTCAAGAAGGTCGTTACTGTGGAGATGGGAGGACACTTGGTTAAAGATTGCTTGCTTAAGAGTTTGGGAAAGAAAAGGAAGAAGAGGGACTGGTCGAGTACAAGCGTACCCAAGTGATGTTGAGTGTGTTCTCAGAAAATGCATCTACGCTACCAAACATGAACCTAAATCCCTTTATTGTCCCTCTCTGTCCCATCTTCTCCAATCCAGGAGTTCAAGTTCATGGGCCAGTGTCGTTCTCCGTCCATTTCCCCGAGCAGACTGGCCGGGTCCTCGACCGGCCCGGCTCAGGGGGAGCTCTCTCTGTTTCAGCAGTACCTTCAGGAGGGAAACCCCTTTGAGATGCATGCTGAGCAAAAAGAGGAGGAGACAGAGGATGTGCTGGCATCTAACGGGGTAAGTGGAAACTGTGAAACATATACTTTGAATTGGTGCCTGTTGAATTGTTAAATTTGTGAAATGCATATTCATGTTCCGATGTGAGGTCCAGGGACAGGGATGTGGTATGTGTACAGATTGTAAAGCCCTCTGATATTGGGCTATACAAAAATAAACTGAATTTAATTCAATGTTGCCCGCTCAGTATGAGGGCTGCAAAAGCATTTATAGTTTCACATGAGACATAGTTGTGCTTGTTATTTTGTTATACAGATTGCATTGTCTTTCCTTATATGGAGCATGTACAGAGCATCAGCTCAGTCAAGTTGTTCCTTGCCACCAGTCAGTTATACTTATATAAGTGTCTAATTAGCACGGCAACCTGTTGAGGGCCATCACCACACATGTTAATGAAGATTAAAGCTGATTTAATTGGCACATAATCACTGTGGGTCATTAAGCGGTTTACAGCTGCTATCGAGTCGTCACCACCAGAGCCATAACACACTCGTATTAATGGTGGAGGGCCGTGGTGCAGAATGTCTCTTTGACACATTCAGCTGATACATCAGATAATAAACAGCTAATTGACTCCGTTGGTTGTCACAGCAAATAATAAACACAATAGAAGAGCTGCATGTAATAATGTAGTTAAGTAGTTATTTTCTGTGCTTTCTTTGTACTATTGCGTAGTGTACAGTGCAGCAGGCCTTTCACTATTTGAAACCTTTTTATTTCATAGAAACATATTTCGACTGTTTTGTGTTAAATATAAATAGGCAGCACTTTACCTTAAATATAGTGTTTAACTGCTAAGTATGGTGCTGCTCTTCCTGGCTGGTACTCATGTTGTCAAGCCTGTCACTCTAGTGCCAAACATAATTGACTGGGAAGACAATTTGTGATTCTGTTACTTTGACGGCCGTTCTCGGTGTTCATTGATCACTGAGCTTTGTGCAACTGCATCTTCTGACTCAGAGGAGCAGCCGAGCTTGATTTGGGGAGAGAGTGTGAGTCTCTTGTCTTGTCCAACAATTTAAAGCCTCACAAAACTTAATCTGTAAACATAATACACATTGCCTGTGCCATTGTATTGACCAACAGCCATGTAGTGGCTACTCATGTGCGGTGAAGAAAGAAGAACATCCTGCAGCATGTGCTGCACCAATATTGATATCAGATATTATGCCGCTACTGACTCAAATATCAGTGACAATGAGGCAAATCCTTTCATTTAAATTCAATGTTTAAAAAGGTTATATATTACACACTGGAATGTTAATTATTTTTTATGTTTTGACTAATTGTTGCTGCATTAAAAAAACGTTTTCCACTTGAATTGCAATTTGCTATTAATGTAGAAGTTTTTTTACCAAGTTGCTGGTGCAAGATTGATTATTCGTATGATAAATAACAATTACATATATAAATAAATATACCTGTATGTTGTAAATATATACATATGTTATGTATGAATGTATTTATTTAGGAGTCAGGAAAGCAATATTTAGATTAAGCCTAATGCTGCCTTACTCCAGGAAGATTGCTCCCAGTCGCTCCCACACAGTGAGGACACAGCCCATTCATGAAACACTGGTATGGGATCTGTCCTCTGTATCGGTCGATGGACCCAAAGCTCAGGAATCGCTGTTAAGACAGAAAGAAGTACTTGTACGTGCATTTGGGTAGTGTTAGAAGCTACGCTATTCTCAAAGGCTTGAGGAAAGTTTAGAGTCTTTTTTTATCACACACGTCAGCATTGCCTCTCCGTAACTGGCAAATCCTTATTGACGCTTCCTAGAAATTGCTGTCGTAGGCATTGGTGAGCGACTGGAGCTCAAACTACTGACACTTCTCCGCCGATGTGACACCACGAGGTGTGACGGTGAGAAGGGAAATAACCTAACGGTCTGTCAAGGCTTCAATTGGGTTCACCTAGATATTTGCATGGTGTCAGTGATCCAGACAATATTAGTTGTACTGTTATATGTTATACATATATGTGAAAAATCATTTGTTCCTTCAAGGCTTATTTGTTGAATAAAAACATATATTTTTCTGTAAGAATGGGGAGAAGAAATACACAGGTGCCCTGATACACACTATATATATATATATATATATATATATATATAGAGGAAGGTGTTTATTTTCCTAACAGGCTCAACATCAAAAGCAATATTGCACTATCTAACACGTCGGGCTTACAGAAGCCCTAGCTCGGCTCACTCTTAAGCCTGTAATCCTTGCTCTACGGCTGCTGTGCTGCTTCAGCTTGCAGTAAAGGACAAAGACAGTATTGTCTTATTTCAGGGGAGCTCGACTCTCATCTGGGAGGCAAATTAATGTTCTGCCTTTCCTTCTCAAGCGTGTCATTTCATGGTTATGCACCCATTAGGGCTAAAAGGTGGGCAATGTTGCACTTGTTTTCATCATTTAATTACAGCCCTTAAATGCCTTTTTGGTTTGACGGTTTTTTTTTTCTTTTGTATTGGATGACACGATTTAGCAACGGCTTAATTGTTTATCATTCTTCCTCAGCTCTTCTTCCTCTTCAACAACTGGTTCCACAGCATTTTATAACGGCGTTTATCTTGTTTTTTTTATCCCTTCTACTCGCTTCATCCGTACCCACTTTATTTGTACTGCTTTTATTCTTTGCACTGTCCCGATGACAATTTTCCATTGACTTACATCTTTCTCTCCCCCAATTGAAGTACGAGTCAGACGAGCTGGAGAAGAGTGTGTATCAAGATTACGACAGTGACAGCGATGTCCCCGAGGAGCTGAAGCAGGACTACGTTGACGAGCAGACGGGGGATGTCCCCCTCAAGAGGTCAGTTGTGGGTCAAACGTTTTTACGCCGCTCCGAAGTCACTGGATACGACATGTGAAGTGACGGTGGTAAATCCACATGTCCACCAGATCTACTCCTGGCTATTTTAAACCCATGAAGGGATTCATTTTAATCACAGATCCAAATACAATAGTTTTACGAACTTTTTCAACAAGGTTAATAAATGCATTATGCCACTTTTAATACATTCAGCAATGGTAATTTGCACTCCCCTCTGGCTAACCCTGCGAAGTAGGCAGAACGCTTGAATAAAGCTTTTTGTCCATGAAAAATTCTCTTTCTTCCCACCTCTGCCCACATGATTGGTGACTATTGTAAGATGAATCACAAAAGCTATCATGCTTCTCAGCATCTTCTGTAAAGTCATTCATTTTCATTCATCTGAATGCATTGAATTGTTTATTTTATTATCAGGATGCGTTTAATTCTAAGAGTGATATAATTAATGCAAACGGATATCGTCTTAACAAGTTATTGCTGTAATTATTTGTGTCTTTGCTTTTGATGCATCATTTTTTTTATATTTTATAACCCAGTTTATGTTTCTGGCTACATGTGTATGTGATGGAAGGACATTTTAGGAACCTGTGTACATATGTGTGTTTGTGCATATCTGAGATCTGGCATCACATTTGACACATAATTTGCATAAGAAACCAGAAAACAACTCAACATTATTTATTCAGTAGCTCCTCATTACGGAGGCACTGTTACAATAATAATTTCCTGTCACGGAATTTACAATTACTTTTATGAATGGTGTCTTGATGTTTTGTGCTCAGTTTTCAGTCTTGCTATTTCACACATCGGAGAGGCCTGACACTTTTGCTTAAACTCTCACGACATTCAATTTCCTGTTTCTTATGTGTATTAACCTGACGTTGGCCTATAGTCACTGAAATGCTAATGTACCATTATTATAAGCAGGAATCCCTGATGGTTAATTATTGAATAGGTTGCATGGTCACATCCGGGAATGAGAAGGCCCATGTAATGATTGCTTGCTAATATGGCTCGATGAGCAGTGTCAGGGGCCCGGTGCCCCCGGACCAGCAGTTCAGAAACGTCACCATCGGCGCTCTGTGTCTCCCGCATTGTGTAATGGGTTCTGATCGATCAATTAGAAGACTTTGACCGGCGCTAAAGTTTTTGAACCCGACCCATCATTACTGAGGATCAATGACATTAACATGTATTCCTCATCTCATGCTCTCCCCTAATTTCTCGTTAACCCCCTACATCCTGCACGCATCATCAGTGCGTCCCGAGAAACCATAAGAAGCAAGAAAAAGTCTGACTACAACCTTAACAAGACCAACGCACCGATCCTCACCAACACCACCCTGAACGTCATCCGGCTGGTCGGTGAGTCTTCAGCACACGTCCAGTACTCGCTGTGCCACTTAGCGCTCCTTGAGAGCAGCACAGTGGGAGTCCTCTCTAACCTGCTGAGTCATCTATTTATTCGGCATTAAATCCAGCAGCACTTTGAGATCAGTGCACTCTGCAGCTCTCTGTGTGACTGAGCTGCACTAATAATGATTAGCCTTCAACCTGAGCTCTGACCTTTTGTATCCAAAGAGGTATGTGACGTGGCTTTGAAGATGTCTGAGCAATTCCACGACGAAGCGCGTTTCTTGGTAATTGACCTTCATAATGCGATGCTCTTGCGTCAAAAGGAATTGGACGTGGCAGTTATGAAGTTTTCCGCCATATTAACTGATTTATTAATTCAGGATGATACAGATTTGCAGTTATTCTCTTGCCACTTGTTTTAATTGAAAGTGTCCCTTTTGTTTTCCATCTTCAGTTCGCACTTCAAAAACTTTCCCGCACACTGTCCTCTACAAAGTATTAGTTTTAGTCTTTTCTTTAGATAATTGGTAATCTTTATTTCAAGCTGTGTGGAGGCATAAGCCAAAGTTTGATTCCAAGCGATCACTTCTAATTTGGTCTGTGCAGCTCTTTGATGAAGTTGGATTGCTCCCTGAGTGTTTGGGGCAGATTTCAAGAGAAATGGTGTGAAAAAATGTGTGAGAGGAATAGTGCTGCCTCAGTGGCAATACCAGCTAGATTGGGTTTATTTCTTCTTTTCCCCTCCATTTATCAGTTCTGAGTCAGTGTTAACGCTGTTGCACCCCTTGACCTCCATTCTTATTGCTTTTATTACCTTCCTGCTAAACTGAATCATTGACCTTGAGTGGATGCAAATGCCACGTGTTCCTGCTGAAGTTGTTCCCTAAAGGATGCGGCTCCACCACGATTAACTTCCTGTAGTTTAAGTCTTTTGATCTCCCATACGATGTACTTCAAGCATTTCATTTATTATATTCTGATACTTGATTAAAAAAACAACAACTCTTCTGAAATGAAACACAGTATGTGAGGCAAACCAACTGTTTCTTAACGGTCTTCTCCCATCAGGGAAGTATATGCAGATGATGAGCATTCTGAAGCCGATCGCCTTCGATGTCATCCACTGTGTGTCGCAGCTCTTCGACTACTATCTGTACGCTGTATACACCTTCTTTGGACGCAATGACATGGTACAGTATTTTTTAATCACAACATAATGTATATTTATGTGGAATGTATTAGAACACATTTATGTTTGACAGTAATTCCACACTAGACCTCGACGGGATGAAAAGCACAGATCCCCGATGTCACAGCTGGGGGTGGTCAGGTGTGGTCTGTTGTACTTGAGACCACACTCCGCTGTGATTTAGCGTGGTATTTCAGAGCCATGGTACATGTCACCTCTAGTTTGCAGGTGCAATCAGTATTATTAAACTGGCTACAGTTACTCTTCCAAGAAAGATTTAAAGGAACCGTCTCCATTTTTACTGATGTTTCCACTGTCACTCTGCTGTGAAATAGTCTGCTTTATTACATTACATTCCATTTAGCTGACGCTTTTATCCAAAGCGACTTACAATAAGTGCATACCACCATGACTACAATCGCAGAACAACAAGAATCAAGAAAGTAAAGTTTAAGAAAGACAAACTACAAAAAATACCATAAGTAAGTGCCATTCGAGTGGCACTTCAGTGGCACTTGAATGACACTATATAGTCGGAAAAGATGTGTTTTTAGTTTCCGGCAGAAGTTGTGGAGACTTTCCGCTGGCCGGATGTCAGTGGGGAGCTCGCTCTGCTCATGTCGCATTAGTTGATGTGCATCAGTGGACTTCTATAAAACACAGCGGCACACTCATTGTAATAGTACATCCCGACATCAGAAACATTTGAGGCGCTTTGGTGATCGAGATGTTTAAGGAGCCAACTTGTCATGATGTATTCTTCTCTCCCGCCTCATTTCCTGTCCTGGCATATTTCTATCGTTTCTTTTTTTTCTTTTTTTACATTTTTGATACAGGCATAAAAAGGTCCTCAAAAACAATCCGAACAGGCCTTTTGTTGTGTGTCATCTCTAACTGAGCTACAACAAATACACAAATGGGAATATAGGGGACCTTTTCTTTCTCCAAATTGCAACGCCTGCAGCTACAACATATTACATGCAGCGAGGAAAAGTAGGCGTGCAGACTGCAGCCTATCATTCAACTTAAATGTGTACTGAGACAGAGAGCAATGCCAAAAGACAGAGATTATTTATGTATATTATCTAATAAACATGAGAATCCAAAATTCGTAGAAATAAATGAAGGCAATTTTCTGAAAGCACGGCGTAACCGATGTAGCATAAGGAGAGAGGATTATGTCATTTATCGTGCCTCACAAAGAAAGAAAACCGCATTTGTGTCAGTATCTCCCTCGGGGGAAGTGATAATGATGGCAACAAAATGACTTCTGTTCCATCGAGGTGGAAGAGATAAAGAGGATGAACGCTCCGCAGGGGCCACTGCACTCCACATTATTGACGTGTGTCCGTGTGTCATGGGGAGATGAGGGACGGTGACACACTGGTTGTGAATTGACAACTTGTCAAGCACTTGGGAGTTCTTAATCTGACCACTAAGGGTTAGTGTGTGAGTGTGTTTCCATCACATTACCTCTGTCTCCATGCCTTTTTTATACTTCACTCTTTCTGTATATTACTGTCTATCTCATCTTGGATATTCTTTTCCTTCTTCACACATGGACTGTAAGTCATATTTTCTGACTCTCCCCACCTCCCTTTTTCTTCTTCTGCCACAACCTCCCTAATCTTATATGCACGGCTCCTTTTCCAGAGCATCGTTCGTCTCCTTTTTCTTCCTTGCACTGCTTCCATTCCACTCTTTATCTCTCTGCCTGCACCTCTCTGAGACTCTGACTCTGTATCCCGTGTACCTCAAGTCCTCATTAAATGTGATATCATGAACCGGCTCATTTCAATAATAGTCTTACTCAAAGAGGCACCTACAGTAAAATGCTAATGTTCCCCATGAATAATCTTTAAAAAGATTATGGAAAACTGCGACACACATATGCTGGTATTTTGACCTAGGCTTTGCTCTCGTTACACTGCTGGAATCAAGATGGAGCTGCTTGACTCCTCCACTTGAAGAGTAACGGATGACATTAATATTAAAAAGGGTAAATAGCCCATTATCTTTGTATATTGAACCTGTCAAGTCAAGCTGCACCATTGACTTTGTCTCGCATGCCCAAGATGCATTATGTGACATGCTCACAGATTCATCGCCATTAATTACCTGACTTTTAAGTTCTTGGCCTGAGGGAGCAGAGTTAAAACTATTTTTGAAAAAAAGTGACTAATGCTTCAGAATTAAGGACGTATTAACCTGGATATCCTAATAAGAGACAGAAGAAAGACAGACATAGTAAGAGAAAGAGAATAAGTCACTGAGGGAAAGTTCCTGACGCTGAATTATTTGAATCTTGTATGTATATGTGCAAGTCAAATGACTAATAACCAATGATGCCAGTTCTTCACTGATAGATGAAAAATCTAGAATATTATCCTCTATTCCAAGGCTATTTTACTGCTTTAGGACGAGGGCAATCTCATTTAATGGGGTCCAAAGTTGGACGACTTAAAAAAACAGATTAAAAAAATATAAAATTGCTTCAAAGATGTTTGAATCCCCATTAGGCAGCTCAATGAGCGTCTTTTATTCAACTCTCCCTCTGCCCAACTTCTTCAAACACCAATAAAATATAATAATATATATAATACATGCCTTCTGTTGAAGATACCGAGATGGAAAAAATAAAATAAAATGTTCCTCAAACCTTGAAAAGCTTCCTGGAGAGACCCAGAAGACACTCGACAACTGTGGTATTAGTGACGTGTCCAGACATTCTCAATCATTACCACACTTTGTATCAAGAATTAAAGACAAGTGTGGTATTTAATGTGGTGTAAGAAAGTGTTAATGATTGCTTCCATTAATCTCATGTCATCTCTTTGTTTTTCTCTAGTCCTATAATACTTCCTCCACAGTGTTTCATTTCTTTAACGTGAGACTTTGCTTCTTGTTGTTTTTCCTGTCTGCCGCCCATCCGTCATCCATAGCCTGCCCCAAGCCCGTCTCTGCCAACTCACGGTGGCAGAGACGGGGGTCCTGCCAGGGTGGTGGGCCCTGCTTGCTTGGTAAGAGGAGATCTCTGGAAGCATTGTGACTAATACTCAAGGTTATTCCCTTGCTAGTCCGAAATGCTGGTCAACACTTGTGGTGTGGGTTGAAGTGACAACAGGCGCATTCGAGAGATTTCAGTTGCATTTAGATCAGGGGTGCTCAATACGTCGATCGCGATCGACCGGTCGATCGCGGCGACCTGCCAGTCGATCGCGGCGTAGTGTTGGGAGATCGCATCACAGAAAAATAAATGTGCCCGCCCCCGAGTAACTTCCTCTATAGCGCCAGACTACAGCAGAAGCGTGTCATTTCTGTCACTCCGTGTCGCGTTAACAGTCCTCCGCTCGCGGTCTCGCGCGCCGCAAAGCTTCGCTGGCTTGCGCGCGCATCGTCGGGGCGGAGCAGAGAAAAAGTCACTAGCACCCCCCGTCGATCGTCTTGACTTGGTCACATTATAAGTAGCTCGCATGCTGAAAAAGTGTGACCACCCCTGATTTAGATGTTACGTTTGCCGTGCTCTCTCCCTCCCCACACTGAGATTGATTTCATGTATGCTCCTCCAGTTTACTCCTCCCTCTTTTGGATTTATCACGGCTAGAAGCAGAAAGTAGTGTGTGTGTGTGTGTGTGTGTGTGTGTGTGTGTGTGTGTGTGTGTGTGTGTGTGTGTGTGTGTGTGTGTGTGTGTGTGTGTGCACGTGCGCTTTCACAATGCTGAAGTGTGTGCTCTGATAGAGGAAGGTGTTTGTGCACGGTGCAGAAACAAACTAATTGTGTATGTGTGTATGTATACAGTATATATGTTTCTATATATTGTGTGTTTGTGTATCCTACAGTACGAGTCATCGGGTCTGGGCCTTATCAGCAGCAGACTGAGAACCACTCTGAACCGGATCCAGGAGAGCCTCATAGACATGGTGAGACTGAAACTCTACTCCCTGCCTCACTTTCTCTTCTAATCGCTCTCTTTCTTTCTCTTTTACCATAGTTACCTCATCGTCTGTCTCATTTTCTGACACAAACATGCTCTCTCCACTCCCGGAGCTCCCTGCCTTTATCTTTTTTTCCCATCCTCTCTGCCCACCCTGAACACATGTCTGATCTCACAGCTCCTATTGCCACAAAATGCATTATGGGTCATCATTAACTGGCCTGTGGTAACTCCCACAGACACACACCTCTCTGTTAAAATGGGCGCCCCAGTGTAGATGTGTGTGTGTGTGTGTGTGTGTGTGTGTGTGTGTGTGTGTGTGTGTGTGTGTGTGTGTTACTCCATTAGAGCTCTCAATCACTACTCCCCTCTGTAAAACTACATAGTGACAATTAGTCTGATGCAGTCTCCACTTTCTACACTTTTGTCTGATCGAGTATCTTTCTACATTCTTTCTCCTCCGTTACACGATGAATCATGAGTCATCTCCCACTCCCGACTTTCATTTGTCTCCATATCAGTCAGGCTTTTGGGCTTGTGTTTAAAGAACCCTACTTGGACTTTAGTCTGGCTCTAATCTGCAATACCACAGATGTGTTTCTCCTCTGGAGGCCAACATATAATTCTGTTAATGTTTTGGGGTTGTTTGTCTTTTGTTTTTAATATGTATTCTTTATTTCAGACACCAAGTTCCATATAAAAATAACAGACATACAACTCTAAAAGAGAGAAGATAAAACATACAACATACATAATACAGTTCATTAAAAAGTATGAAGACTTTTGTGCCAATGTCGTCTTAAGTTCAAAGCGAACCGATAGTAATGAGAAAAACAATGAGTTGAGTCTATTTATGGGAGATAGGTGAGGGAATGGTTCACTGAACTCGTATTGTAGTCTTTCTGACTTGAATTCAAATCGGTATACAAAAAAAATTGCTTTTATTTATTTAAAAGCCAAAGTGTTTAGTTATTTATGTGTCTGTAATGTACATTATTATTCAAAAGCTCCGTAAACCAGACGGCTCGGAAAACAAAGAGGACAATATTACTTATGCATAGTTCAATTTGAATTTATCATATGTCACAGATTGCGACTCACAATATTTAGTCTTCTCCCATGGTGAAGTCCCGTATAATGTTGGTTTATTTTTCATTTTCTGAGAACCCCTGGGGCTTCTACCCCTCTCAGATATCCTTTGTAATTTCATATATTCATGTAACGCCACATTCCATGCTGCAGGACAAACTACTAAATATGCCATTAATAGTTGTTCTTTTGTGAAACAATAACAGCGACCAGTAACTTCACCACTCATTTGGACTGTAATTAGCAGTCAGGTGACTGTCAGTGCCAATGAAAATTTCATAACAAGCTGCCATGGCAACCATTAACACCAATCTCGAGAGTGAATGATTTTTAGTTTCCTCCAATTAGCGTCACTTTTCCTTGCAGTTACAATCAGCAGTTTTCCACAGGAGGGAGCACAGCGTCCAAAGAGCCTTATTAGAACAAAGCATTCATTGGACAGCGCAGAGTATTGGCTTTCTGCTGTGAGGCGGGGTGGAGTTGACGAGAAGGAGAAACCTAAAACGAAATAAAGCAGTAAGGCCGAGTGAGAAAATAGATAAAAGTCAGAAAGAAATGAGCAATTATCTCAACTTTAAAATGCAGTAAGTGGTGATCTGCAGTTGTTTCTCTGAGGGCAGTATAGCAACTATTTACACCCCAATTATTTCCTGGCCAGCTGTGGAGAAAGATTTGTCGTCTGAGCTGAGCTGATCAACTGACCGCTCACAGACGGGGTGGAGAGAGAGAACAGAGACCTGTGGTTTTTGGTTGAGTGAGAGTGTGTTCTCTCAAGAGACAAAACCATGTTAAACCTTTCACATGTTACATTACATTACATTACATGTCATTTAGCAGACGCTTTTATCCAAAGCGACTTACAATAAGTGCATTTCAACCTAGAGTACAAACTAAGAACAACAAGAATACAGAAAGTAACATTTCCTCATCATAGTCAAACTACAAAAGTACCATAATAAGAGCCATTCAAGTGCTACTAAAGTGCAAGTCTGTGTTTAATCCAGATATAGTCGGAAAAGGTGCGTTTTCAGTTTCCACACACACGCATCTCAGATGAGAATAATCATATCTCTTTGTGGCCATCAGAGGCTGTGTGATATTAAATCTATTTAAGATCACATCAGATGGAGGACTCTGCCTCTGGATTAGTAATTACACTCATTCCATCTAATGTACTGGATTGGCAAATGCTTTTAGTCTCTCCTTTCTCATACAAAAACTATTTGAGCTTGTCTCGATAAATCATTCACATTTGGAGAAAATGCCCTATTTTCCGAACTTATAGAGCACTCCCTTTTTTTTATTAGCTCCACTTCACTCTCTTACTTTCTCTTCTCTATTTCACATCGTAATCTGACTCCATAAATCTCCCACATGCAGGCACACACACACACACACACACACACACACACACACACGCGCACACACAAGCACGCATGCACACAGCTCCAGCTAATGTATATTGTTATTTACAACAATGTAAATCGAGTTTCCATACGGATGATAAATCTCTCATTTTTATTATATTATATATTACATTCGCTCAAAGTGATAATATATTCAGGTTGAGACCTGCACACAAACACGTCCCTCCACACACTCCAGGGATTGAAGCAGGGTACACCTCATTTGTAAACAGATTATAAAGTTAATTGCACACTGCATTTCAATTGAGCAGCTTAATCCTTGAGGTTTTGTTTCCCTGATTTGCTGTCGCAACTGTTTGAGTCCAAAACAAACCTGCTGGTAATGACTCTGGGTCCCATGTGAACGTCAGCGAGATTCTCTGTCCTCGCGTCTCAGGTACAGAGGAGCTTCAGCTTAAATTGGGAGCTCCAGCCTAAATTGGGAGCTCCACGGGGGAGCAGTAAAAGATCATCCCTCCGTTTACGTTGTCTGCCTGTGTTATTCTTGATTACCTCTCTGAAACCCCCGCCGCTTCTCCCGGTTTGGCAGTTTTCATTTAGAGTTCACTCCCTTTTTGACTTTGAATAATCTATTGAGAGTGTTTGGAAGGTTTTAAGGTTAGGAAGAAACTTCTGAGTGGCAGTGACGTAATTGCCTTATTCTCATATTTGTTTAACACAAAACACTAGTGGCATCGTGTTTAATGCCGAGTGCTGACATCAACACTATTTTCTATTTCAAATGTCAAATCCGAATTGTTTTACAAGAGAGGGATCGTCTGTCGCGGTCACATTCTTTGTGATATTGCTCGGGGCGAGTTAGATTGACGCTTCCACAAAGTTCAGCGGCGGCAGCTGGTGCGAGTCGTTGCTGCAGGCAAGAGCTGACGCAGCTCAGCATGTGCAGTGAGGTCCACCTCTGGCTCACCATCCTCTTTTCTCAGTACGCAAACCACCAGTATTTACTCTTTCAATCAGTCGCTCTATTGTTTCCACTTGTTTTTCTCTCCCGTTTCTTCCCTTCGGTTCCTCCTCCCGTTGCTATCTGCTGGTCCTCTTTCACCAGCCGTGATCGAGTGACTACACACCTCCGACTCTGCTCCCAGTCTATTGGTGCTTCGGACTGAATGTCTAATGGAGTATTTGTATTTATCTCAGCGTTTATCATCGGCCCATGCATGAAAATTAGATCCTCCTTCTCCTCCCTGTTTTGATTGACACTTTAATTGCTGACGTCCGCTTCTTGGTGCTCAGCTTCAGCTTCAGAATGGGACTCTTTCAGCCTGTTTCATGCCTGGCTGGCCCACAGGAATGAGAAGCCGGGTAATGTCTATGCTGGCAGCAGCCATCTGGCAGTGAGGGTGCTTGCAGAGATGCACACAAAATACACAGACACACACACACACACACACACACACACACACACACACACACACACACGCTGCCTGACGAGAGCCCTCGCACACATATAAAGAGAATGGGAAGTTTAGCAGACCAACACACAGGCGGCGGTGAAGTCCTACTGTTGGTTTCTACTGCGTTGGGCACTCAACTCGAAAAGCATGTGCACGCTCTCCTCCTGCAGCAGAGTGACAATCCCAAAGCATATGTTGTGGTTTGCTACCCTGTCTTTGTACAGATAACACACACATGGTAATGACACACACACACACACACACTCACACGTAACTATTAGTCATTAGCTCGACGTCTCACCAGTGCGCATCACTGTCCACGGTGGCCTCTCGGTTGTGGCCCGCTGTCTCTGCCTGTGAATGGTGCGACCCACCAGGGGGGGTTGCCATTTGACAGGGATTATAGATCACGATTAATGGTGCGACTGTTTATACTGTAGTTGTCAGGATATCACAAGTATTGACATTTTGTCTGGGTTTCAGTGGGAGGCTCAAACCCACTTCATTGAAAGGCCCTGTAGGTCACGCTCCTCAGCTGTGAGGAGCAGACAGTTGATCCCCTGGATGCTGTCGCCCGGCTTCCTGTCGCACACAGTGTGACGAGCAGAGGTGCACACTTTAGTACAAAGCCTTTCATTCATATCCTCCATACACTTCAGTTCATTCCATATACTTAACTCAATTATTTAAAGCACGTTTTTAGGTTGTACGTCTGTCGGTCTGTTTTCGGGAACGAGGTATGAATGAATGAATGAATGAAATATACTTTATTAATCCCCAAGGGGAAATTTGGTGACAACAGAAGCAGCCCGATAAAACTAAACACAATAAAATATAAGTATAAGAAAGAAAGTGACAAGAGATATCTTAAGAAGCCTTTGAAGAAAGTTCTACAAATTTGGCATGAATGTCCAGCTGCTCGTCAAAGGTCAGTGTGACCTAAAGAAACACATGTTCATCCATTACCAAAATGTACCTCCTAACGTCTAACCCTAAACCACTTTTCCTTGACCTCTGTGGAAAACGTCACGGGGTCAAGGAACGTAGAGAAGGAGAATTCACGAGGAGACAACCGCAGTGTTAACTCATTAATTCATTCTATTCATTTTGAAAATGTCACACACATTCTAATACGGTCAAATTATGATGTGATGACGTTTTGGAAAGTCATGGGTGTAAACAAAAATAGCCTGTATTTCCAGTTTTCTCCCTGCACTCGCCGACTGCTGTAAACCCAAAGCAGGTGATTGGACCAGCAGCAATGGGATAAGAAGTTGCCAAAGGTGTCGAACACAGTCTTATAAAATAAATGAAGGCCTTAATTTGATTTGACATTTAATTAATGAGAACCAAATTTCTAGTATTAGAGTGACAAAGAGGTGCAATTGGATCCACTTGACAGTAATTGCCTGGCAGGCAGTCCACTCGATTTTGCCCATAAATCCTTACGGAATGGATTTTAGAGGAATAAGCAGTCAATCACGACGGAGTGCGACGCCTCGATTCAGAGATCACTTTTCAACTGCCCCGCTGGAAGCTCCCGTCATGGCCAGGGCGATTACAGAATTATCAAGCTCCTCGTGTTCACCGAACCTTTCAATTTAAGGATGTTTATTTTATATTTGCTGGGGGAAAACATTTAAAAGTTTCATTACTTTTAAAGTTTAATCCTGAGAGAGAGCGCCTGTCCCTCCTCAGGTGTCTCCTGCTGAGGACTGATAGGACCTCATCCCTATCCCCACCTCAAAACTCCTACCACTCAAAATGTAGCTGCTCACTAGAAATCACCCAGTAGACGAGCAGAGAGAATCCAATAAGAAAATAGATGCTGCAGCAGAGGTGGGCCTGACTTTACACTTTAGAGAAACCAGTATTTGTCCAAGCCAAGATAAAACCATGGCATGCGTAGCAGTCTGTGGCTCAGTAATGAGGCAGCCAGTCGCTACTTTCAGTAGTGTTGTATCAGAAATGCTAGAACCAAGCTTTTGGGTGGTTTTGTTTTCAACAAATTTGCAAGGACGTTTTGTTGGAAAGTCAGGTCTGTAAGAAATCTGAAATATGCTTCAGAGGTTGGGTGGATTTCCCCTGTGGATCTGAAAGCTTGCACTCCGATTGATACAAAGCTTCAGTGCTACTTTCTCCCCAAGGCATTGTGCAAAATAGATTACATGTCCCATATGAATACCATAAGGCGCAGCAGAATCTCATTACTGCTACCACACACACTTATTGTACATACACCCACACACATACATCTGTTTTCGTCCTCATTAAGAATAACTTTCAGCTGGCTAAATATCTACGCCTCTCGTCTTTGATCTGTTGGAGGGGAAACAGCAGGGATTGATAGTCATCAAGTTCTTCCTTTATCCCTGTTTTTAGTCTTGTATTCAAAGCTTTGCTCTTATCCGTTTTCAAGTCCCTCCCTGGAGGATCATTTGTATATGTTTCCTGTTCAATGGGAATTTCCGAGGCTTTATGTCTAATCATTACACACGTGTAGATAAGCTCCCTGGCTTTGATGCTTCATGTCTTCATGCTTAACAATTCTGTTGGTCCACATTGGGAAACTATTTTGGCAGTTATACCTTAATTCCCTTTCGCCTGTCCACACTATACAAAAGCCCTGAATGACATTGAAGTTGATGTTCGCACTCTGAGGCAAGCTGTTCCTGCTCAACTCCTGGATGTTAGCAGAGCTGACAGAATCAAGTGGGAATTATTCCCAAAGACTTTGGGGTGGTGATGCTCTCCAAAGTTGCTTATCAAACGTTGCTCCTGCTTTTGAATACATGCAGTGGCAGCGAAATGTCTCCTGAAGCGCTGATATTCCCATTTGTTTTTCTCTCGTGGTATGAATGGGTTTCAATATCTTTGTATATAGAAAGTCTCTCTGAAAGGTGCCATTAACGCCACATGCTGATTCACTCTTGTGTAGTGTACTAGTCACAGTTATTGTTGATTATCAATGAAGTGTTATTGGCGCCTGGCGGTAAGGACACAAACACTCCAGAGGGAACAAAGAGTGCAAGATAACAGTTTGACCTTAACCGAAGCTCGTGGATGCAGAAAGAAAGGAAGAGGTTCCTGTTAGCCCTCTAAAGGCATCTTTGTAATTTGTGAGAATGGGCTATACAAAATAAACGGAATTGAATTGAATTGTTCAGAAATGGAACGGATGCTAAAATAAGCTTCTTTTGTATCAAGACGGAGGCATTTGGTTTTCAATCATGGCTTCTTTTCATGAATAATAACGTTGAAGGCCAACTTCGTGTCAAGTGTATTGAATGTGTGTCAAGTGAATTATGCTTAAATAATACAGAGCATGGTCCAAAAAAGTGATAAAGAAAGAACATTCTGGATCTGTTGATGTGATTCATGTGTTTTCCAACATTTCTTGAAATATATAATCTTCTTAGGTTTGCATATTTCCTTATTTTCTTAAACATGTTGTAAATCCTAATTGTAACATTTCTGTGTTGATAATTTAACTCCTTGTGTCACGTACACCAAAGAATGATGATGTTAGCTCGGAGCGGTTACAATCGGTGTGTGATTGCTTATGTGATCATAGGTGCAGTATCAACAGAGACGTTACGATGAGTTGGTGTTTTCTTCTTGGTACTCTGAAGTGGAACTGAAGTCAGTATTGTGGCTTTTAGTTATATCTGTGACTTGTTTATTAACATCTTGTCAGTCAAAGGTTTGAATTACTTTCTTATGCTTAGGGCAAAGGTCCTAAAATGATTCATTAACTCCACTAAAAGAAATGACAAGCTCACAAAAAGTATTGTTCTTCTCTTGGAGTCCTGCTTTTTGGCCCCCAGTTTGTGATATTAATTCAGATTATACTGAGGACTCACACACCCACGCAGATATTGGCTCATTATCTGCTGCTTCGCCATGAAATCAAAGCACTGATGGCTAGCCTAGCAGGCAGTCTAAATGTCTGTAATTGAATAATTAATTGATCTATTAGCTAAGCTCTGACAAGTTCAAGACACAAATTAAATGCACTTGTTGTGTTTTCTACAAGGATTAGTAAACGTTCATCTTTAAAGAGAGAAACACCGTTTCATTATATTTGACAGTGCTGTCATTTTGTTTCAACGTCTCATATGCTGAGCATTTGTTTGACTCTTTAATATTTTCTGCCTTTCTTTTTGTCTCAAACAAACAATTTAAATGATGGCGAAATTGCTTCAGGTGGGTTTGCATGTGAAACTATGATTATTGTGTCATCAGTGAAGACCTCCTGCCTGCGCCCTGATTAAATAATGCACGTAACTATGTTGATAACTCCCAAACTGTGAGATGAAAATCTAATCAAACGTCAGTCTGCTCCAGTACCTTAGGTTAATTGAAAAGAGCTTGTTAAAGAAAGCATTTTCAATGAGTCTGTTTTGGAAACGTGAGGAGAATACGGATTACATTTCAACCACATTGTTTTCGGAATACACTGTAATGGATATTTTTCCGCCCCGCTTTCAGCCGGTTTCAGTGGGCTGGTTCTCGTGTGAGTGACTTCATTCAGGATCTTCTCTCAGTGGGCTGCTTCCTGTTCCCTTTGTGTTGAACAAACTACACCGCAGTGCTCCCGCCTCGCAGGTCACACACCTCGATTATTACCCGCAAGGCTTGAAATGTAGTTCTGCCCTGACTTGTTGATGTGGCTGTTGGTCTTTAGAGTACCGGTAAGTAGTCGTTTGATACGACGTGCTACTCATACCATATCAGTTCTATGATGTGGAAGCAGCCACAAAGTAGATTCTATTGGGAAAATATGCTACTCTATTTCTTCTCTTGTTGTTCGCCAAGGCTCGCTACACTGTAGAGTGATTATTTCTTTTGTTTTGACAAAGGTCCCTCCAAGCCTCAGGTTCTCATTAAGGTCGGTCTGTAGTTGATGACAGTTTACATCAGTGCACTCAGGTGATCGTCTTCACAGTGACAAATGAAAACAGCCATATTTTCCTTTCCATAACCTGCCAGAGTGATATATAGTTGTACATAAATAAAGCTGAGAAATGTTTTTGTAAAATTCCTTTGAACAGTGGTGTGTGAGTATCTGCTGAGTGCTGAGTGTGTGCTCCGACTATCAGAGACTCCTCCGGGAAAAGCAACGAATGCCATTTGAGAGCATTTCATTGTGGAACTGTTTGTACATGCTTGGGAGCACATGATGTGTTTGTTTTTTTCACAGAGGAAATAATTTATATGATTGTGATGATAAAGTCAATGTAGCGTCTCATAACCGCTTGGACTGGATTCATGTTGACTTTGTTTTTGCACAAACTTTGATTTATTTTCTTCCATTTTTATTTTATTTTCGTGAACAGGAAACTATAAATAGTTAATCGATATAATGTGTCACATGCTAATGACTAGAATTTCAACTTGTTCATTTTAAACTAGGTATTTAGCATGGTTGCAGTTTGTGTATGAAAGATTCAATGTGTGACGTTTACTCGTACACTTTCTAGGACTGTAAAAACGATTATTTGCACTATTTATCAATTATCAAAATTGTTTCCCATTATACTACACTATACCATATTATCCTCAATAGCCTCATATAGATACTATACAGACTTTTTAAGATGTTGTATGCCGCCCCCACAGAGCAACATTCATCAGCCTGTGTTGTCTAGGTAACACTAAATACTACACTTAAGCCATATTACTCTCAAGAGAATAGCAGCGAAACTCCTTTAAACACATTAGCAGCTGCAGAATGTAAATCACATGACGTTTGACCTCTTCACTATAAGTCGTTCTATATGGAAAGATCTGCCTCGTCCACAATTCTTTTCTGACTTCTATCACAGGCATTTAATTTGAACAATATGGCATTCCTTTACACAGACTCGGCAACGTATTAGACCGATGGATATGAATGACAGTCACCTTTGAGGACCTTGAAATAAAAATGATGAAAATCCCTTTTCTGATAAAAAGGAGGATTTCAGCAGTTTCATTTTGTTGCGTATCTGCCAACAACCACAAAGATAACAATGAGCCGTAACCGCCACAGGATTAAGAAAACAGTTAAAAGAAGTTTCATCGCTCATTTGAAGGAATTCATTGAAATTCATAGGAAGAAACGAGCTTCCTCACCTCAGTATCACTTACACTTATTTGCAGATTCAAAGTCAGACGCATTCAAATTGTTCCATTATTCTACCGTGACTTGGTAGACGTTTGGGGATCTGATGAGATGGTGCATGTTTATTTAAAATGAAATCATATTCTGGGTCATCGAAGGGCAACAACAATGGGAAGTTATGTTAATGTCTTTCCATAATGTAAAGTTTGCCATTTTGAGCATATCATTATAGTAGATGAAGCATTAAATAAACATGAAGAAAGCACTGAAGGCGGACGCTGCACCGGGTGCATGTTACCCTAAACACAAATATAAAATCCTGTTGAGGTACCAAAGCTTGGTGCTGGGGTTGGAAAATAATCCCAAATGTGTGGTTATTGTTTGTTTATTTTCTTTCTTTTTTGTAACACCTTCTGTATTCAGCTTCGTCTTTACCTGAGGAATCCCTGCAGAGTTACATACTGTTGGAAAATAAACCCGTCATTTCTTCACTCTTTTAGAAGATTTATTTTCCTTTTTTGCACAAAGTGTTTGTGCTGCAGGGAAAGCTCAAAGAAAGGTCAAGCCTCATGTGGAGAGATTAAAAAAAGACCAAAATATACTTTGCTGTAGCGTCAGACGCTTTTATCGTGGCGCAAATGATAAATCGTAATTGAAAGTGGGTACTGATGGCCTTTCTGCATTAACTGCATAACCAGTGCCCTGATAGTCATTTAGTGTATTCAAAGACAGTAAAACATATGACTGGAGAAAATGGATGAAGTTAATTGGAAAGTTGCACAATACAGTAAAACCAATTAATGAATTAATGAAACGTATTAGAGGCTTCAAAGGCTAGTATTGCTACTCAGAACAAAACTCTTTCTCTCTCAGAATAAATACATTTTTGTCTGTACAAAGTTCACGGTGTGGATATGAAGCTGTGCTGTGAATGCTCTTGATATCTCATTATTGAGTAACTCTTTTATAATTAACTTATTATTTAAGGCTTGTAATATTCAGTGTCTTATATCAGTCACTTTTCTGGCTTTTCAATAGTAAGTTGTCGATATTAGCATTAGAGTCCCCTCTAAAAGTAACCCAGCTAGGGTTAATCTGAATGCGATGATGTATTATTCCAGACTGATAATGTTCTTTGCGACATTGATTTGATGGAATGCAGAGATAACTCTGAGGTTGTGGAAAGGTTGCAGTTCTCTCACATCAAACCATAAATCTGCGTAGCTGCGTCATGTGCATGTTTGTTCTGTGTGCTGCTCTGTCTTGTGTCTTCTTTAAGTGAACACATTGCAGTCAGAGAATCATCAGAGGACATTCTTAAAGCTGTGCACCTCACTGCCTGTTTTACATCACTGCTTTGTCTTCAGCACCGATTTGACCTCCCTTTTATTCTGCTTTTAACCATTTATGTGCACGTAAATCTTTAATGTGCACACTGTTAGTCTGCGCTTTATGCAGCAGTAAAACAATTTGAACACTAATTGTCTGGAATAATGGTGCTTGTACACAATTTTAGACCCAGATTGCAAAGTACGTATGTGGTCATACGGCGCAGTATTCATGGCTCCCTTTCCTTTGTTACCTGTGTGATTGCTATCGATTCCTCCGATGTGTTTTCAGAGGGCTCTGCAGCTCCATGCCGTGTGATTCATCATGGCTTTATATCAAATGGTACAGCCTAACCTCCTGTCTGGAATCTCAATGGCTTAATATGCAGATATAGATTATTGTGATTGATGGGAATTGTGATTTAGGTTGAAATCTATTTTTGAATCATTTCAATTGTTTAAAAAATGAAGGAATAAAGGGATTTCTGGATGAGAGGTGTGGGGAATATATCAAAAGGAAGATGAATGCTTGCTGTTGAGGAGTGTTCGGTCAGCAGAATTTCCGAGCGTGTGTGCTTTGGATGTAACCGAGTTCCACAAGGTTGATTGAATTTCAGATTATGCTTACCAGCATACATATACACTTGGTCTTCATTTTGGAGGCGAACCGCCATCTGTGATGCCAGGTTCACTGTCAAAGTAACGGTGAACCATGCTCTTCCTCAGAAGAAACCGGAACAGATTAACAGCAGTGGTTACAAGTCCTTTACATTATTTCTCAGTATTTTATCCAATGCTAACTCGGTTCCCTGGTTATTTCACACGTCAATGCTGTTTCTAGGTATTACGATAACTAGACTTTCAGTGGACATTTGACAGCTTGCAGGCAGCCTGAACAATTAGGCTGAGAAGTTGAACTATTTATTGCTTCATTCACAAAAATATAATAATAATAATAATAATAATTATGCATTATATTTTTATCGCACTCTTTTTTCAAGAATCTCAGAGTGCCACACAGATAGTAAAAACAAATAAAACCGACTAAAACATAGTTAAAGCAACCTATAAAACTATTTAAAAAATAAGAATGTATTATAAACTTATAAAGTGTCTCTTTCTTCTATGGAAATGTAAATGGCAAAAATCTGATAAATATAATAATAATAACATTCCGATTTATACAGCGCTTTTCTAAATACCCAAAGTCGCTTACAGAGTCCAGAGTCCAGTAGTCATCCACACACACAGTCATCCCGGTGGAGGTGAGCTACATCAGTAGCCACAGCTGCCCTGGGGCAGACTGACGGAAGCGAGGCAGCCAATTGGCGCCGACGGCCCCCCCGACCACCACCAACATCCATTCACATCCATATGAACCGTATGTACATGTTTATTTCTTCCAGGAGGCAGTGGGGGAGAATGTACCCGTCCACAGTGCAGCGGAGGACAGGAAGGAGAGGGTGCCGAGCCCCCACCTCAGCCAACTGGTGGTGCTCACCAACTGTGGGACTCTTTACGGACTAGCTCAGAGAGTGGTGGCCACTGAGTCTCTGTGAGTACGCGCTGCGCAACACTCCACTAAAGCATGCAACAATGTACATGATTTCAAAATACATAATGCAGTTACACTCTGAGACAGCACACAGCGTTATTGGGCGTTATCACTGGTATGGCGGAGAAGGTAATGACTGCTGCTTTCATGTCGCTACGTGTGTGTCCAGGTCGTGTGATGCAACTTGTCAGTTATTTTCATCAAAGCGTTTTCTCTTTTTAAGTTGAAGCAGCTGATTATAAAGCCACCCATCAATAATTTGCATCACCTAAAAAGATTATTGAAGTAGAAAGAGAGTCAGAGAGTCTTCTTTTACCCCTACTTAGAATGAGTGCTCTCCCTATAACCTGCCATGGGTTTGTTTGACTCTTGCAATCAGTGGTTTATTATTTCCCCCTCTTGCTCCACCTCTGTATGTTGATCTATTACACACTCGTACATAATACGGTTGAACTATTGTCCGTGCAACAACTCGTGGACCCTGAGAAGTCTGCAGTGAACAAGTGCTTTATAATGTAAGTCTGTAAACAAAGGGCTCAGATGACACCGCTGAAGAAGTGCTGAATGGGCTCACGCAGCTTTTCATGTTTCGGAGGAAGCCAACAATCTCAGAAGAATAAGGAAAGTAAAAGTGCAGAGGTGAAGAAATGTCTTTCTTGGGTAGAGTATGAAAAGAAAAGGTCCTCTGGTGTGAAGAGATTAAGGCTTATTCTGGGCAGAACAAAAGAAATGTCAGTATGAAAAAGCCTTATTTAAAAAGGCAGCTAACAGTATTGTGAGTGTGTCTCCGGCATCTTAAGTATGTGCCATGTTAAACCGCGGACAGAAAGTAAAGATAAGAAATCGGTCAGTTGCCCAGCCTGTGGTTGTTCAGGGATCTTACGAGTGGGATCAGACTCGCCTGTTCCCGAGGTAAAACACGAGCTGCTCCAGCAAACCTCAATCCGATTGTCTCATGAAGAGAATATGTGTCTACAGTGCTCATTTATGGGGTACTGACAGTGTTTAATGGAGTGCTTTCAGATTCAGCGTTAACCAGACGATACTTATTTTTTACTATTGCTTTAAATATAAAGATTTGTGTTGTTAGTCATAAAGAAAGAAGAAGGAAAATGAGCTTTCATTGATTTTCAGTTTTTCATCCCACCAGGGAAGAGGAGTCACACATGTCTCAGGGCAATTGCAGTTTGAAATGTAAAACCTCATTCCAGAACCCACCCACCCAATGTAGGGTTATTACTCGTATTCTTTCAATCATATATCTCACCCTTTTTAAAAGAAACACACATTTTCTGGTTGGTATAAACTCTGAAACAATCCCGTGGTTCAGATTGCGTATCAGTTCCTAAAGGCACAGGCGGATAGATGCTCAGGGTGATCTGGGTTCAAGGGGCAGGATGAGGAGGCTCACGTCTCAAATGGCGGCGTTCAATCCGTGTTGTTGTAGCTGTGATGAAATCTCTGTGTGAAGCGCGCTCAACTCATTAACCTCTGGACTCCAAACTCTTTCGATTTTCATTTAGTGTAAAACTACAAGACCATCGATCAGCGTGAGCCAGAAAGTCGTTATTTAGTCACAGTGGAATATGGGGTTGTTATTTCTGTCCTCATTGATTTTCTTCACTTAGTCACAGTATTTTTATGTTTATGTTGTGGCAACACTTGAGTCCGTTAAGCTTAAGTATTTGTAATGATCACAGGAAATACAGTAAGTTGCTGCAAGTAATTCCACTCAGAGAAGTGCAACATCAGGTTAGCATCAGCAAAGATAAGCAGACATAACATTTGTACGGAAATAGTCGTGTAGATGAGCATTTCTGAACTATTCATACCAACTTATTAATAGGTAAAAAAAATACAGGTCCTGAAATCCAAATGAAATCAAAAGTAATAGCTATATTTCTTTCATTCTTGCGAAAACAACTCGTACTAATTTTCTTTTTTATGTGCCTGAACATTTTTCAGCCCACATTATTCCACCGCTGCATCAAATGAAATGTCTTTCTGTTTTTCAGAGTGTTTCTGGCCGAGCAGTTTGAATCCCTCCAGTCCCACCTGGACACGATGATGCCTGCAGCGAAGAAGCCCTTCCTGCAACAGTTTTATTCCCAGGTATACTTGCACCTGCTCTCTAAAGTATGTGAAATTGCAATACTTGTAAATCATGTCGTCACTGGTCATGTCGACTACAGCGGAACCGATCCCTGTTTATTTTGAACTTTTATCATTTTTATGATGCTATTTTATTCTCATATGATGAATAATACTATCATACAATACTAAGAGACACACATCTTTTAACTCATTGTTCATTCATTAAAACATAGTGTAACATATGTATAGTGTCTTATTTTGATAATTGCAAAAGAAAAATAAAGAATATTCCAGTTAAATGTACTCTTTGTAGGAATCACCCTTTTCTGTGCTAAGATAAGTGGCCATGTAACTGCATCCCAGTGCTGATTGGTGTTCTTATTCAACAAAAGAGACAATAGTCTATCACTCATGACCTCGTCGGCACCTTCCCCATCTTTATTTATCTTTTGTCCACTTGACATTTTAAACTTTTTAAGTCTAATTTCCCCAAAAACAGCAAATTAATGTCATTTCCTATGATTTAACTCTTGGAATTGATGATGATTGAAGCTAAATCAACGAGACCTTCTCTTCGTGAGGGCTTTGAGGCACACATAACACTCACACACATGTTGAATATGACGGAGTTGCGTGTCTTCTGCCTCCTTCTCCCAGACGGTGTCTACCGCCAGTGAACTTCGGAAACCAATTTACTGGATTGTTGCAGCGAAGGCCATCGACTACGAACAAATGTTGCTCCTGATGTCTGGCGTGAAATGGGACATTAGGGAGATAATGTCGCAGCATAATGTGTATGTGGACGTCCTGTTGCAGGTAATGTTGCACAAGAAATGCGTGGTTGACTTTTGATGTGGTATTTGATCTTCTATCAAAAGGACGAGAGCCAAATCCTTTATTTATTTAGTTTGTCACTTGGGGCAATTGGAATATCTGTATATGTGGCATGATCATGTTTTAAAATGGTCATGGCAAACATGTCGGGCAAATATTGGTTATTTTACACCTTTGGCAGACATGGAGTAACCAACCGATGTTCCTTCAATATTCACTCTCTTTAGCTCCTATTTTGGTCTCAGCAACTCCATGAGTAAAATATCTGAATCTTTCAACAAGGAGACCAGTAGTATTTTGGATCATCATTCATATTCATATATTCATATCATCATTCCACTTAGTTTAGTCGCTGACTCTGTCTGGCATGTGGCGCACAGCCAGCTGAACGGTGATGAACGCGGTGGGAGTGAGCCGACACAGGAAAGTTGCTTCTTGGAAAAACAAATCAAGGAGCTGATAAACCCCTAAAACACGAACGTGAATCAGTTCATACTTATCTTATCATCTGTTATTATAATTGACCCGTTTCTCATTACATGTAGTCTTTTTATCTGTTGTTAATATGACCATTCTGATTAGTCACAGTGCATTTCCATCCCTTTTTTCTGCGTTGAGATTATGTTCAAAGACAGGAATAGAGACTTTTTCTCACATTTCATGGAGATAATTTCCAACACATTCAGACTGCTGCATAATGTTTGCCTCAAACACCCTTTGTAGGCTGAATATGAGTGATGACACTAATAGGACTGGTATCCTTTTTGAAATATTTGATTTTTGTTGTAGTGTATTATTTATTGAGTAAAAGTTCTGAATTGTCTGAATGTTTATTCGTCTATCCCAAACTAATGCAGCCCTCTCGGTGTCTGGCGCTATCTACAAGACGAGAAGTCAAACACACAGAAGGCAGCTGTGATAGATTTACTTTGATCTAGCTGGGATTTTCCTCACAATGTTTTTGTTGTACTTGAGAAATACAATCTGGGTTTAGTCTTTTAACATCTGTCCCATTTACATAAAGTACAATTCTGTATTCCACTTTGATTCAAGAACTGTTCTTGAGTTTAAGTTAATTCAGGTACTTTCAACACGTCTTCTTTGGGATGAGTTGAATAATTCAACACGTGGCGGGGGAGCTGTTGAGAGTTGAATGCAGATCTCATTTTAGTTCCTGACGTAGTTTTGGAGTTGGACTTTTTCCACTAAATCTGCGTCTTTGTGCATGCTGCCCACTTCCCATTATAAATGTTGCATGAGATGTAAGGACACACACCACCGGGTCTCTCACCTCTGACGTTCAGAGACTCAAAGGTCTGAGTGACTCTCTGCAGACTGAAATCCGGAACAGACGAGCACCAAACCCAGACCAATCCCCACACATGCATCAGCACGTCTGCGAAAGCTCTTGATGGAATAACAGTTCATCACACTGAGATGTTGTTGAAATAGACGGATAAATATATACACTTTTAATTACGGTTTAGTCATCTGCTCAAACTCACCTTTTGAATACCTGAATGGCTCGAAGATCTTTGGCTCTGCAGCACTTATTTGGAACTAATGAGCAAATAAACATGAGGGTTAAAGTCTCCGTGCCACTGGCCTGGTTTTAATGCCCAAAGGTGTCGGAGTGGTCCAGCTGATGCACTCACACGGTGCACATTACACCTCGTATATGTACTTTCCTCATCAGGTGCTAATAGCCCTCGCTGCCAACTTGTCAGACGCTCTAATGCATAGACACCGTTATGAGCATTGATTGAAAAGGGTGCGCTACATTTTGTTCCACTGCATACAGGAGAATATTTTATTCATGAATTCCGGTTGGTCACTAGCGTTCAACAGTGGGAGTGATTTGCATATAAAGCAGCGAGGAAAACGACAGCCGCAGAATGACTCCATTGACAAAAGCCAGAAAGCATTGTGGAGCTGTTTGTGAATGAATAACACTTCATCCTCGGATGCAAAATTAATGCCAGTTATTATGTACCTAAAAATTCAGCCTCATTTTTTTTATATAAATGATACAGTTTAAATGAAGTTAGTAAAGAAATTAGAAACCCACATACTCCTGAGACATAGCCGTCATATTTATGCAACTGCAATTTGTTCCCTGTAAATGGCAACGTAATGTTATTATTATGTGATAACATCCATAATGGAACATTTCAGAGGGCAGTGAGTGCACAACATAAGTTTGGCATCTCTCTACCCCGTGTTGTGTTTATGGCAACAAACGAGAAGCATCACCACATGGGAGCTGTGGGCAGACCGGTGTCGGACATCTTTGTGTCCTGAGACCGAAATATCTCAGAAGAAGGTCTCAGGACACAAAGATGTCCGGAGACCTTCTTCTGAGATATTTCCTTTGTTTCTTTGTGTAGAAACAGAGAACATTTGGAGGCCTGTTGTAACTATGAATAGGTAAACCAGACATTTCAAAGAGTTTCATGAATGTGTTCTTAATATATACGCCTGTTAAATACTAAATAAATGCATTATTTGCATTGCCTATCATCAATAAAGTCTCTTTCCCATAGGAACATTCAGCTGCCTTCATGTGACTCAAAGGAGTCCTGAAGATATAAATGTTTAATTAAAGAAATGCAGCCAATTTATTAATTCAATGTATTAATTCATTGATACCAGTTTTTGAGTTATAACAAGATATTAATTTTTTTAAACCGCAGCCTTTATGTACAGCAACATGTTAATGACTCCGTCCAGTTGTGATGCTTCCAAAGCAGGTACAGAACTCATCAGCGCACACATTTATGGTTGGTGGATTCCCACTTCCTGTCCCGATCTGCTCAGTTCTTCAGATGTTGTGTTCATCAGTTCAGACAAAATAATTCTCTATGCTTAGCGAAGGTAGTAAATAAAACAGACATACTGTAGGCTGGGGAAATATGATTTATCCTTGATTGATTACATGTAATTATACATAAAATTGCTTCATAAATTAAAAGATTAATCAAGCCCCTAATGCGGTTTAGTCTTTATAGACTGTAAATAATGATGTTGTGCAATACACAGCATGAGGCCGTTTCACAACACTTCTCTGAGGTGGCTTTGAGGAGCTGCTGCTGGCTGAGAGTCAGAGGGGAAACGTGTGTTGCTGTTGATAAATACTTTTATTTTGTTTATGACTTCCAGCTGGGAAACCATATTAATACTAATAAATGTCTTGTACAGTACATAGCTTTGTGTTTGTTTAATGCACCGCGCACAAGCTAATAACATGTATTATCTTACAATAATATTGATTTCTTTATATTACAAGTTTAATATAATCCAACACGTTTGCATACAAGTTTGGATTATATTTTATTTTTTTGTTTCATTTCAAAAGTGTAAAAATAAGTTATTTTTACCAATATGATACATGATATAAATCTGTTATCCAATTTCGGACATCATTTATTTTTGCTCCTTTGTATTCCCCTCCTACACAACTCTCGAAGGTGTTTGTTCACCTGTGCTTTCTCCTCTACCTTTCCAGGAGTTTGAGCAGTTCAACAAGCGCCTGCAGGATGTTTCCAGACATGTGCGCATCCCGCTGCCTGTGTCCAACGTGCTGTGGGAGCACTGCATCCGCCTGGCCAACAGGACGCTGGTCGAGGGGTAAGACGTCAGAAAACACCAACGGGCTGTTTGTGCAGTCTGCCGTCACTCTGGGGAGGTTTCAGCCAAAGCTCTTTTGTGTCACGATGAATTATTGTTAAAACCTCTGTAGAAAAACACACTTTAATATTTTCCATCTCTGTCAGTGTCTCAGAGGAGCAGTTTGACACTTCAATTGGACAATGTACTAAGTTTTATATTTATTCGTAAAATAACTAATTGAAGTTTAAATCAAGTTCTTTGTATATGCATCAATATCAATATTGCATTTATATATAATTATATTTATTAGTATTCAGAGGCTTGGAGTGGAGTTCTCCCCCCACATCATACTATCATCTATATTATCTAACACCAACACATGTGCCAACCCAAGTTTGAGTTGAGTAGGACAGAAACAAATTCAAATTTAGGGTAAACATCATTCATGCTAAGAACCTGTTTGCAGTTCTTACCTGAATACATGGATTTATTTATGATTTAATAATAATACAGGATAGTAAAAGCCTCAGTCAGCAGTACGGTGTTTGTCTCTTCAATCATTATTTGAAAAATATCAGCAGCTCTTCCAAAAGAAATTGAGTGTTATTCAAGTTGGACGGACATCGTGCAGCAGGGAGGAAATAAATGTGCACAAAACACAAAAATCGCTCAACCCCCATTGTTGCATTATGTATTATCCCCCCCCAAAACACACACACACACACACACACACACACACACACATCACCTTTTTTTTTAACGGGAGAAGTAAAGAGGGAGAACTGTTATGGAGAGCAACAGAGGAGGGATCTCTCCGAGGATGGACCGAAGTGTCGATGTGTACAGAGGGCACAATGTAACCAGGGGACATTTTAAATCTGTTGTCAGGTGTTGTTTTGAATTGCTTTAAAATGTCTCTTTCCCCTCATTCCGTTGTAACTGGAGTCCCTGAGCTTATATCCACTTAACCAAGCAGCATGTGTGAGTCATTGCATTGCAGTCATAATGACCGATGAGAAGTGGAATTTCTCTCTCCTCTTTAACTCTGCCTTTGTATATCCCTCTGTTTGAACATATGCACATCATGAATTGGAAAAATATTTCCAAAGCATGTAGTGAAGCACCATAAACACCAGGGGAAATGATCTACACTACATCAGAAAACCCGGAGTAACCCCCAAAGAAAACCACTCTAAATTCCTTCTGCCACCTTCACTCCTCGTGCCAGTCAGACATCTCGTCTGATTCAGCATGCATCAGGGAATTGCATGACACGGCCCACTCACACACACCGTAAAATGCTCTTGACACATCCCTTGTAATGCATTTCACCACTTCCTCCCTCGCTAGAGAGACAGGAGGATTGAGAGACGGGACGCCTGTGTGTCTTTTCCCCAGCGCCTGTGTATCTGCCGTTGCTTTCCTCAGTATATTGAGTGAAGGTGTGAAGTCGATTTTTAGATTGAAAACTCCCCGACAACACCGAGTCAGACCAACTCGATGGTGACGAAGCAAGTCGGTAACAGCTGACAACTAGAAGGGGCACTCGGTAGAGCGCATACTTCGCCTAGCACAAGAGTGGGCATTGAATTATGAACAGTTCGGCATTAGTTGCCAATTGAATAGAAATTGACATTTACTATGGTAAAAAGAGGATTTTTACCTTTTCATGACCTTGACCTTGACCTTTGACCCGCGCAATACCAAAATCTAGTCAAATGGTCCCCGGATGATAAACAATCATCCCACCAAATTTCGTGCGATTTGGTTTAATGCTTTTTGAGTTATGCGAGTAACATGCATACAAATAAATAAATAAATAAATAAATAAATACACGGTGATCAAAACATAACCTTCCGCATTTTCAATGCAAAGGTAATTATCAGGAGGTTACACACACTTTATTTGAAACTGAAGTCAAGTAAAAGACAAATGCATCGTGAGCTGCGGATGTGTTTGTGTTTCTGGGATCGTGTTGGTGGGATTGCAATAGCAGGGATGGAAAATGTTTGTGTGGGGTAAGAACAAATACCTGTTAAGTGCTATGAACGTGTCCAGAGAAGGAGAAAGGACCGAGGAGGGGGAGGACCGGCCCTCGCCCACTGAGAATAGGAAACATGTTGACCTCTCAGCACATTTGCTGAGCACTTCTATCCCCATTGATTTAGAGAACTTTTCAACCATTCCCAGTGAAGCGATGGTGCATTACGACTGCAACGCGCAGCACATTTAAGCTGGTTTTGTAGATTTCCGGCGTCTGCCTGTATATGCCAGTATATATTCCTTCCACACACGCACATCTCCCACTCCTCTGGCACTCCGAGGCTTAGTATTCATATTTGTTTGTTTGTGCACCGACTCGCTCAGACGGTTCCTCTGTCCGGCGCTCGTCTCCCCCTAGAATCTCTGAAATGGTTCTGTTCACATTCTCCGCCAACTTTGCTACAGAGTGAGAGAGTGAGAGAGTGAGAGAGTGAGAGAGAGAGAGAGAAAAGCTGCAGTGATAGACAAAGAGCAAACCTGTCTGTGTGGTGTGTTAATGTACTAATGTCACAGACACTGACCTGCCAACAGTCCGCAAGGCCAAACACCTGAAACACACACACACGCTAATAATATATGTACTCAAGCCCTCACACAGCTGTGTGGAACAACCTGACTTTATATTTAATATTACATTACATGTCATTTAGCTTTTATCCAAAGCGACTTACTTTAAGTGCATTTCATCCTAGAGTACAAATAATATAAGACAAATGCAGAGACAGACACAAGGACTCATGTCACCATAACCCCTTTGCAAAACTAAAAGAAGAAAAGCAAAAAAAAAAATCTAGAGACAAAGAATATTAAATGAAAAAACTATGAATAACATGCTGAATAAACAAGGTGGTGTGCACCTAATTTAGGCATTTAAAAAAAGCACTAGTCAATGTAGACTGCTCTAATATAGACTTCAATACATGCAGATTTCATTATTCCTTATACAAATATTAATTACATTCATGCATTGCTCCTCTTTTTATTTCCATTACTACATTTAAAAACTTTTCCCAGCTTCAATGAGCTCTGAGCGCTCCCACAACTTAAATGTGTCTTTGTTTACTTGGCTGCTGAAGCTTTAACAGTAATTTCATTTGAATTCAAACGGTGATAGAAATTGTCAAGCTGAAACACATCTTCAGACATCTTTTAATGCATACTAAGTTCACAGTAGGGAGCTCTAGAGTTTAAAAAAACATTTCCTCACAATTTTCTCGTCAATATCCAGGCACAGACAAGTTTGCTGGAAATTGAGAAAAAGTACATCTGATAAACACTTTATCTCTCGAGTCATTTCCTATCGCCACCTGAAGACTGAGGAATGCTAATCTCCTCTTTCCTCCTCCGCTGTTTCCTCCTCTAGTTACGCTAACGTGAAGAAGTGCAGCAATGAGGGCCGGGCCCTGATGCAGCTGGACTTCCAACAGTTCCTCATGAAGCTGGAGAAGCTGACCGACCTGCGACCCATTCCCGATAAAGAGTTTGTCGAGACCTACATCAAAGCCTATTACCTCACTGAGAATGACATGGAGCAGTTCATCAAGAATCACAGGGTGAGGCGGCAACGATGGTGGATGGAGGCTTGTAGCGTTCGCTCCTTTGCGACACTTAGTATAAAGTTAAAGGTGCAGTGTGTAGGATTTGGAGACATCTAGCTGTGAGGTTGCAGATTGCAACAGCATCGAACCGAAAGAGTGCCACGCATGTAGGAGCACTAAGGTCGACCGGCCCCATCTACAGCAGTGCTTGTTTAGTTTGTGCTGAGCTACAGTAGAAACATGGCTGTTGGCTCCGTGAAAAGAACTGATTTAAACGGCTCATGCTAAGGTGATGATACACTAAAAAACATTTCTACGAATAGACCCTCCTAAATGCGACACACTTACCTTACGTAGTGGCTTTGTTTTCATACAACATGTGAAACCCTGCATGTCTCGGAAAGCTTCACGCTAACTAGCATTTAGCCTCATGCTAACTGGCATTCAGCCTAATGCTAACTGGCATTCAGCCTCATGCTAACTGACATTTAGCCTCATGCTAACTGACATTTAGCCTCATGCTAACTGGCATTCAGCCTCATGCTAACTGGCATTTAGCCTAATGCTAACTGGCGTTCAGCCTCATGCTAACTGGCATTCAGCCTCATGCTAACTGGCATTTAGCCTCATGCTAACAGGCAGCGTGTCTTTTTTGCTAACAGGTTTTTGTTTTCTGTGCAGGAGTACTCCATGAAGCAGCTCGCCAACTTGGTGAACGTTTGTCTGGGTTCACATATAAACAAGAAGGCTCGCCAGAAACTCCTGGCGGCCATCGATGACATTGACAGACCCAAGAGATAATTCGCTGAGCGGAGCGGGTCCTGAACGCATCAACCAGCCGTAGAGACGGACACTCCAGTAGAGGAACTCCCACCGTGGAGCCCGGCGCTGAATCTTTTCATATTCTGTTCGGGGCAGACATGTCGTGGCGTGTTCATCAAGCTGTACAGCACTTACAGACGTCACGCTACCGTACACAGCAACGCTCAGATGTTAGCCAAACGCTAGTCGCCTCTTCGTATCCAGCCCTGATAGACAAACACCTTCACTCTCCAGCACGGTGCATTCCTCTGTGCTCACAGTGGACATACCATAATGCATGCCCTGATATATGTTCAGTTAACCGCTGACGTTTTTTCCGGCAAATTGTCTGCCGCCCCATAAACGTCAATCTCTTCAACGACATTAGGACCCCACACACACACACAGTGTGAAGCGTCACCATATGGCGTTCCCTCTGTTTTCACCAAGTGCTGAATATCTGATACATCCATGATCTTCAGATTAAAGCTGATTTATGAGTCGCTAAATTTGATAGTTTAGTAATGTTGTAAAGATTTGTGATGAATCCAACGTGCAGACCCCATAGGAGTCTACAGGAGTAATAAATTATCGAATATAAAGCTTGATTGAATGTGCCCCCTCTGATGGAGAAACAGTAGATCAGGATTATTGTTAACTTTGATCATTCATTATTAGCGATTCTTTTTGCTGAATCTTATTTCCCTTCAGGGTATTTGTTGTGTGTGATTTGATTCTCTGCTTCTTTGTTTTGTTTGATTTTGACTGAGTAACATAAATCTAATATAATAATGATTCTGAGAATAATATAAATTGCTGTAATGAGCGTTACTAGTAAATCTGCACAAGCTGCTTTCCTCCGAAGCTTTACGTCTCCCCTGCTCCAGTCATCTATTATTTTAACTTGACCAGCCCTGCCAAGAGGGCAGATAGATTTACTGTCAGGGGGAGGCGGGGCTAACCGTTTTTGATATGGCTACACATTTTCTTTGCAACTATTCCAAGAAAAATGTGTGTAAATGTGAATGTTTTGAGCAATGTCTGTATTTATTTCTTGCTTTGTGTCTCGTTTGAGTTTTTATATGACATTTGTTGGATGTGTATTCTGTCATTTATCACCTCGGTATCTTGTAACTTATCAACTGAAGCTAATACAAATATTTAAACATCTTGACATGGTTCTAGTACACTATAGTGGACATCAGTAATTGGTGTTAGAGCTGTAGGTTGAAGCAAACATGATTCTGACATAATAAACACACTAACAATGGACCATTACTGCTTACAGTGTCATTAATAAACTGCATATTCATATCCAACCTTTAAAATGTCAGCTGCAGCAGTTTCTAAAGAGTCCGTCGTCCATCAGGATGCGAGTGTTGCCGTCCAGTCGTGCTGCTGTCCATCCTAATGATGCTCCGCTCCTCCAGGAGCCGGACGCTGCCAGATCACTTCCTGTGGCTCCGCCGCCTCCCTGTTCCGGAGCAGCCTGCTGATCAGCTGGAACAGCAACGGCTTTCAAGGATTCATTACAACTCTGACTCACTATACTCACTTTAATACGACTTTTCTACTAGGAGGAGCAAAATAACCTCATTTGATTATTTTAATCATCAGATAAACCTGGACCAAACTAATGAAAGATCTTCAACTGAATTTGAATCTGGGCTCCTGCGTGGATCTAGTGCCACTTTTTGTCGCAGAGCTTTCTTTCCCATTCCACCACTTCATTCATGACCTTCATGACCTTCACCGCTGCCCCCGCTGTCTTTACCCGACACGTGGCTGCCCCGCTGGATCGTACCCCATGTGATGCCGTGGCCCCGTTACTTCTCAGATGTCTTGAGCCAAATTCCCATAAATGCCTCTCACTGACACACACGGCCTCTATTCTGCTGATGTGCATTCATACACATGTGACAGGGAACATTTGCTGGCCGTGCCAATTACAAATGTTTACTTCACACGATGATGCAACCGTGGAAGAGCAGAGAGTCAAAGTCTCGGGCCACCAGAGGAGGTGCTGACGACGTGCCGGTTGTACATGAAAAAGAAAGTCGATACTTGAGAATGAAATGACCGGATGAGTTGAGATCTTGAATTCTCCAGAAAAGTTCTAGTTCAGTGAATGCTGCTCAAATTTATAACCACCGTCATCATCCAGGACAACACGTTTGATGTTTTCTCGGGAATAGGACAGGCTCTGTTAATCACTTATCTTTAATCACCTGATTAAAAGTCTCCCGAAAGGTTTTTTTTGTTAGGCTACTTACTAACGGAGAGATGAATGCCATCAGTATCGGTGTGTATCGGCAGCCTCTGCTTTTACTTCTATGAGCTGCAGCAGTCTATTGTTTATACACCACTGTATTCTCCTTATTAAACCTTTATTATTCTAATAGATGTGTTGGACTGATTAAGTTCAGTGGATTAATATTGCATCTTGTTCCCACCGTGGTGTCTTACACTTTTTTATTATTGGTCCACTACGTGTGTTGTATATTTATTAAGTTGATAAACATGCTGCAAAGTGACATAAAATATGTATCTTTATTCCACTAACATCGACTTTCAATGCAATTAAAGCCTAAATACTTTCCTTAATTTAACCATACATGTCCCTCACCACCAACATTATTATTATTTAAGTACATTTTACAGTATTTGTGACTTCAGTAAATTATTCTTGCGCTCTGCTCAAAAGTTTAAGTCCTTATCGACATTAGCTGTACATGGCTCTTTTATTCCGTATACTTGCTCTAGCCCAAAATACAATTACATCAGGTCAATTGCAAACATGGGCTTTTTTAAGTGTCAGGAAATAATTGTATATAACTTGTAGAATGCATGGAAGGGGTCATTTATTAAGTCAAAGCCATTCAGTAACACGTTATACTTCACTATGTAATGCACATAATGCCAGCGTGTCCCTTCATAATGACTGTTATTCCGCTTTGAAGCAGCTAATTGGATGTCAGCCCCCGCTGCATGAACTTTCACGACCGCCCTCTGAGGATCTTGTTCCACCAGTCGCTGCTAATTTGTTGCTTGACTTGCTGTGCTTGAGCAGAAAATGATGTTGTGACCGGTCGTAAACATGAGCGGCGCGAGAAAACCTTTCAAGAAAGCCCAGCGCTCCTTGGACAGCAGAGGAAGGGGCGGGCTCCTCCAAGTCCCAAGGTCATTGGCTGACCGCTGAAGTATCGGCAAATACAACAGGGACGTTTTATGGATGGATACAGGAATAATAAACAAGACGTGATGACTCTGTGTTGTTGTTTTAAAGGTTGGATATAAACGGTGTGTTCATGTTCTCCCCGTGTCAGCGGGGTTTCTCTCCGGTTTCCCCCCCACCGTCCAAACACTCACCATTTGAATGTAATTGTGTACAACGACGACGACAACTGCATTCAGTTGTAAATCTCTCTGTTGCACAACGACAACAAATGATCCTTGAATCCCACTTCTTCATGCCATTTATGGCTCTAAACTTTAAACATTGGTGTCCTGAGGCCTTTTTTCAAAACACTGAATATATATTAGATTTTAATACTCTTGGATCGGCATAATTTGCTGATAACAAATGACTCACACACTCTACTGTATGCCTAATATGTGAGCTATGGATGTAATTTCACGGGTCTCACCCTCTCGTGTCTTCCTTTACACAACACAGTAAACAACACCGACGGTTGATTTGTGAGACGGATCACAAATGAGAGACTTTGTATTCCATCCGCAACAAAATCTTACAAATCTAATGGTGTTTGCGGTTTAGTTATGGATCCACAATATGTAAATATGTCCTGTGTATTCCAATGCATTGTTGACTTAAAGTATAAAGTAAAAGGACCGCGTTATCTTTGCCCTCTCCTCAGAGCTATTTACATGTTGGAGATGTATTGTGAGGATAAATCAATACACACTATGGGTCAATATTGACAATCAGCAGGGTTGACTATATTCATAATAATGCAAAGAAACATTGTGTGATTAAGATTAAGATCTTTGACCTGAAGGTTGAAACACACAGATGCAGCATGACTGCACATCTAAATGAGATTAGCAGTCCTTTCTGATCCTGAGTTCAGAGTCAAAGACGAAACAATAATGTTTATCCACGTACTGTAAACACATTTTTTCCCTCAGGTAACTTACCAGAGCGAAGCACAACGAACTGTAATGTCACCGCAAAAGGTCACGAATGTTGTACCCGATTGGATTCTGTCTCTTTTGTTTCGCGTACATGTTTTAATTTTCTTTTTTAAGTGACAAAATGATGGCTGAAATTCATGTCTACAACTTCCACTGCAATAAAGAAAGAAAAAACAAACATTTTCACATTATAAGGAAGAGGTCACTTCTTCATGTTCACACTTGAAGCTGACAACAGAGCTTCCAAACAGTGACCCAGAAGTGTTTACAGTACTTTCATCTGTACTTGATGGCAAAATAATGAAAGCAATTCATCATAGAGAGGAAAGTAGACCTGCTTACATTCTCCATCTTCTGTGGGAAATGCGTTTCACAGCCACTTTTACCATATAGAACAATATTTCACCCACCGATTTGTCAAAGCCTCCCCCCCCCCCCATTTTCTTCTCGTAATACCGTCGTTGCACTGTACCTTCCATTTCAATCACGGCCTTATCATAAGGCCCCTGCGTGCTCCTCTTGGCTTTCCCTGTTCCTCATTACTCAGAGTCATGTCATGGCCGACACATCAGGGAATTTAGAGAAGTCAGACTGAAGGTGACGGCAAATGAAAGTTTAACAGGTCCAGAACTCAGCTGATACTGTGACAGCTTTGCTTTTAACTGCAATTACACACCGCCTGTGCTTTGCTTCCATACTGACCCACACTGTGTGTGTGTGTGTGTGTGTGTGTTTAAGAGATTGAGAGTGGTGAGCTATAGTAATACAAAATATATACTATATTCTGTAATGAAAGCATATAACATGCACTATAAGCTGAATGGTGCACACACCACAGAGCATACTAATGTGTCCATTACCCTGCGGTTTGCCTTTCTCTTTGCTGGGTGAAAGAAGAGATGTTAAAGATTTGGAAATGAAAGACATTTTGGTATGAAGTCCGATGGGGCAAAAGCAGAACAAGCTTTTCATGTGTTTATTAGTTCTTCTGTCGGAAATTGCGTTGCTGCTCAGATTCCTTGAGAGCGCCCTCACGAAAAGCAAGTCTACATATTTTCTGGAAATGCTTGATCCTAGATAAACACAGCTTTCTAGATTGTGAAGGAACTGGAGATGTTCAAAGTTTCCACTAATTCTCACCACTATAAAGTATATTTGAGAGCTTTGAGTATGAAAGTATGATCATAAGAAAAGATCCAAGACAATATGTATCCTTTATTAATAGAATATGCAACGGTTATGTTGGAAACACCCACCCAGCGGCACTCCGGAGGATAAACACGATCCTCTTGAGTTCACTTTGTTGACATAGCTTTTGGAAAAACAACAAGAACCTGACAAATATAGATCGATTTGAAGGCTCTACCACTCCATCCTTCTACCTCACACTGGCTTTTAAAGGGCTTAAACTAGATGACCAGCAGCCCTCTTGATTGCTTGCTTAATGTGCCACTCATGATTGACCATTATTGATCACGATGTTGGCAATCCTGAGGGTTTAGGGAACGAGGCTCATACGCTAACGTGCAGACGGCGCTGGCTAACTGAGCCCCGACAGGTTTCACGCTCCCTAGATGATAGAAGCTGCAGACTGACGGCTCACAGACCTACTTTGGATAAGTCACCAGGTCCAATCCCACTTGGGCCTCAGCCAGTGTCATTTACATATGCAAATCAACTGCAGGATTAACTTGAGGTGGCTTTGTGAACTCACTAAAGCAGATGCATTATGCATATGTCTTGTGCATGTGCTTGAATTTACCCCAATTTCTAAAATAATTGCAGCATTGCGTATTTTTCGGCGTCGTGTGAGCGAATCGTTTGCATGAACAAACCAATCGCACTTTTTAAGCAAAACCCGAGAGCAGGATCTGAATCGAAGTTTAGTATGTTATAAGCCCAGCGCAGCGACAATAACTTCTCATTGGTTCAGTTTGACAGGAAATGCATCGGCGTATCGTCTGCTGATGGGCGGAGCGTCTGTCTGTCGGTGCGGAGGCGTGGCCACGTGATGTTCTCCTTCTCCTCTGCCATGCGTTTTCCCACGGGGTCTCTGGAGCCCCACGGGGTCTCCTCTTGTCTCCGTCTGCCCCCCTAAATCAATACATCATCGTACAGTCACAACAAACATACGGGGGCGAGGCGGAGAGCACACGATCTGCCCCAAATAATAATCTTACGGAAGCAGTACCTGTCTACAGTGTCTCTGTGCTGGCGGGAACACACGCTTGTTACAATGTGCAAGTTAAGATAAACAATATTACAACTCTACATCTCCGAGGTCTCAAAGTCAATGCTCTTGTCTGTGTTGTGCTTGGGGGGCTAGGGTCAGCCGATGCTTATTTACCACTACGGTAGACCTTTGAACACCTTTGGAGGGAGACAGATTGCTGCTATCGGGGCGGATTGAAGCTTGTTAGCTGGTGTGGGGATGTGGTGGTGTGTGTGTGTGTGTGTGTGTGTGTGTGTGTGTGTGTGTGTGTGTGTGCCGGTGTGTGTGTGTGTGCCGGCTAGGCTGCCACAGGCAGGTTTCAATGAGGCCTTATCGGTGGTTGGAAAGTGTCTGACTGTCCCCTCATAACCTGCAGAGGCATATTATCCTGAGGGGGAAACACACACTTCCTTTTAGGTGTGTGACTTATAGACTCAGTACCTTAAAGCACATGTGTGTGTGTGTGTGTGTGTGTGTGTATGTGTGTGTGTGTGTGTGTGTGCGCTCTTTATGTTGAAGCAATTAGAGGATATGTGAATGTATTTATTAGCAATATAACACATCACACACATCTAGGGTCAGTAAGTCAGTAAGTAAGTTAGATAAAGTAAGAAGAACAAGTTGTGCTGATCAACATGTTATTAGCTATATTTAAAAATGTGATTTCTAGTTTCTAGGGACAGTGTTTCAGTTTCGTGTTGCCATGAAGGGTTACTTCCTTTCACTCCCACAAAGCTAAGGTGCTTTCACTCATATAAATTGGCCGTCACTTTTTAATTAAGTATTTTAGCATTTTAATTAATCCTGAAATCCCATATCTCTTTTTGTGAAGACTTGCTTTACTTTTATCCCTTTTTATTCACTCCTACTGCCTGCCGACAGTCTCTTATTTCCACAAGCCTCTAAAAGTTGTCTCTCTTCAAACAGAGTTCCCGCTGTAGGGGTAATACAACCGTAATAAGTCAGTGCTCCCCCCGCTGTGGTGGGACCCCTCATAAAACGTTTCAAGCACCGTGGAAAATCAGAGCACACAGCTTTTGAATGGAAAGGAAAGTTTGTCCGTTAACCTGCGTTTAACGAGGCTCCACGGCCCCTTAACTTTAAGCACTTTAGTTTTCACCTTTGGAGCATTACAATATCGGTATTACTGCAAAGTAGATGTTGAAATGTTGTGGCTCAAAGGTTGGATACTTGTATGTTAGCCACGGGGGAACATCCTTGAAAAATTCACTTTAAAGACTCTTAAAACAAAACAAAAAGATAGTAAAAAGCTGTATTCCTGGTTTGTGTAAATGCACAGTGAATGTTAACGCTGCGTTTCACATGACCATGACAACAACTCTTTTTATACCATTTGAGGATAAAGAAAAATATGTGGATGAACCAGACTTTGAGCAATGCCAAAAGAATAAGCATGTTAATTTGTTCTACGATGCGAAAATATAAGCAAACAAAAAAGAAAGCATAATAAAAAAGTGCATTCCTAAGATCTAGAAAAATGCATTATTATTATTATTGGAGTAATTATTCTGACATTGTGAATCATTGTTTATGTACGGAGGAGTGCTAAAACATCTGGAGGACATTAACCTGCACAGAAACCCGGTAAAGCTTTTTATGTTAAACAAAGACCTCTCCACTGCCACAGCAAGGGTCCTGACAATGAATAATGTTCCTCACAAACCGCATTAGTGTACAATTAGGAAACACAAGAGCTATTAGTGAGACGGTTATCGTCTAACACATATTTTAAGCCCCGGGAAGACAAACATTCTGTGTTCCTTGATGTTGGACTGTGATTGAACAGATACACGCGGTTTCTTTCCGACGACACCGCTCAGGGATGTGGGGTCAGAAGCTGCTTCATGAGTGGCAAAATGCGTGGCAGCCATCAGCGCACACACGGATGAATCCTTCGTCCCTCTAAGGTATGAAACATGTGCATAAAAATCTCTCTCATTTCTGCAACTCTACAGATCTTGGCCACCGCGTTGCCTCAGGTCTCTCATTCGCCTGCTTAGATGAAAAAATGTTATACTAAGATGAATGTGCCAGGAAATATTATCACACACGTGGATCTGTGATCTGCTTCAGGCCTCATTTGGGCTCTTATTAATTAGGAGGACCTTGATAATCATCACAATTGTCTTCTAATAATACATCAAAGGGTTTGAAAACAAGGCTAATTTTAAAATGATAATTTCTGAGAGTGGGAGTTATCTACTCCTCTCGACGGAGATGCCAATATCCTAAAGCTGCAAACACAAGTGCAATTTAAATATCCAATAAAAACTTGGATTGCTTGTGATTAAATTTAATTACACTTTGGAATGTCGAATTGCACAGCATTGACGACATGTAACACTCCTGGGGATGATGTACCTATCGTGAACTTTTGAGTTAAAAAGAAAACATGTTTTTTTTCCTCCTGTGAAACGTCCTCTTCATCCTTTCTTTCCTGCTCCGCCCCGCTGAGAAAGTTTCAATTTCCAATGCCGGGAGGCAGCCACTATGTTAAATCCCATCACGACGCAGAAGTCCATATCTCTCATGAGCAGCCAGACGATGCTGCAGATTAGTCCCCGAGAGAGGAGAGATGTTGATGGTTTGATTTATTCCTTTAAGACAGTCCCACTGAACGCAGCAGGGGTTCCTAACTCTCACATTCTGTCACACATGCCGGCAAACGCACCCCCGTTCATACAGTCGGCTGCTTTAGATACGGCTTGACGATCTTTATTAAAAAGGGGTGATACCTCATTGGATGTTTTCTCGGCAATAGCCTACAGCTTTTAGGTTCAGAACAAAGAATGAACGTTTTCTGGCTGTGGATAATCTGATGTAGATTAGCTTCTAGGTGTTAGTTTATATAGCTTTGTTTACGTGGGCAGGGCCTTAAAGGGAGAAAGAGAGGGAACCGACAATGGCCCCTGGGAATTACACCCCAGGAAGTCCCACATATGTGTTAATGATATAAGAAAGAGATGTTTTGTAAATGAACCAACTGTTTTATTTTAGGAGCCACAATTTTATTTTAAAGGATGCAGGGCAAGAGATGCTGTAGAGGAAAGAAAATACAGAATACAATATTTCCAGCCAACATGCCCAACTAGAGATGGAAAAGGGGGCTGTAAACTAAGACTGCATTTAAAAAAGGTTGGCATGCTCATTGATCATTTAAAATGTGTATCTGCAACACTACGAGCCACAGAGACCGAGGACAGGGCCCAAAGAACGAGGCCATGCCCACAGGTGCCTTCTCTAATCGGGCCCTGAATAGGGAATTGGTCCGGCGTGAGGACTCTGTCCACTTACATGTTCATCATGGATGGAGATACACGATTATACAAAAACAAGCACATGATCACGTTCACAGCTGACTTCTGACGCATGACACATTCCTGGATGTGTCCCGTGTCCTGTGAGACTCTCGCCGTCGGGGAACTTTCTCAAACGTCTGAAATATCCAGCCGCTCACATTCTCCTCAAGCTTCCCAGGAAAACGTGCTCTCAAGATGGAGCCTGTTCTACGAGATTTACGGCTTCTTCCTCTAACTTCCTGCTTTACTGTTCCATTGGATGTGCTGAGGGAAATCCCACAACAGGAGGATTTATGCCAATTATGGAGATTTCCCTCTCATTGTATCTTCATTATTGCATAACTCCTCCATCTCTGCCTTCATATGCAATACAGTTTGCATCCAATTTCAGACTTTGCATTATTTTCATTTAAAGATTCCCTTTGATGGATTTGGTGTGATGCCGTTGGCAGGGGAGAATATTTAGCAGAAGAATTACAAAATGGCGGCATTCACATCTAACTTCATCATCATGTTATTATAACGTCATGGACAGAATATGCAGGAGGACATTACGTCTCCTTCTCCTGGCTCTACCATTAGCATTCAGCAGAGCCTGACGTTGCATATAAGTTGCCCGTATAGAAAAGCTAAAGTATCTCGACATAAAGAGGAGAACGTTGCTTTATTAGTGCGATAACAACTTCCATTTGTTGAAGGGCAAGAGCAGCATCCATCGTTGAGACGTTTGCGTCTGTCAATTCTGTCTTGTTCCACGCATCTGGTGCTGGTGTGGGATTTGAGCTGAACCTGTAGAATCTAAAGGGACTGTATGACATTGCTAAGACTGATGGATAACAAAGACACCCAAATGGAGTAAGAATTCCTTTGTTTTCCCTGCACACTCATTATACTAAATCGCTCAGCCTTGAAACCCTAATAGTGTTGGCGAGGAACAAGCTGCTGCATCAGATACTGTTTGCAGACATGCTTGAAAATGTTGTGTCGTGGTGGTTTATAAGGACAACATCTTACCGCACTTAGAGTCCATAATCTCATTAAATCATTTCAAAACTAAAGAATAGAAAGTACCATTTATCATCAAATAAGTGGGACAAAGTGTCCATTGTTGTGTAAATTCTTTCATCTTTTTTCTGTGAAGACACGTGTTGCAGCTTGTTATTTGCTCAGAAAATAAAGAGTAACACCAAAGAGTCTTTTATGTTTGTATTTTTGCACTAAATAGTCTTTTTAAAAAACACACTGATCATTTGGTTTTACAAAATGCTTCTTTTTCTTCTATCAGCTTTGAGATGAAGCAGGCCCGAGCTGAGAGGGAGAAGGAGGAAAACACAAGCTCAAATAATTGAAAGGAACATAACAACAATAGCAGTCATAGTATTTCACAGTGAAACAATCTATCATAAGCACAGTGTCTGCTCGTATTTACATGGCATTACATTCAAAATATACATAATCTGTCTTCCCCAAAGCCCTAGCACAGTATGTCTAACAGTGTGACAAATCACCGTGTTGAAGATGAGATTCATAAAAGAACCAAGAGACTTTAAAATGAGGAAATGGGAAACTAAACTCTTACATCATAGTACATGTCAGTCTCTCGTATTGATTGTCTCTCTCCGACTTTCTTATATCTGGCTACAACAAAAAATATACCTATTAAAATATAATATTGCAGTAGGTCTCTTGTGGGTTTCATTCAGGAGGAGATGAGGAGGATTGCTCATTAGGATACAAAATAAGAATTGACTGCTTTTAGAAAATATTTCCTGAAACTGTACATTGTGTAAAGAGCTGCATTCTTAATAACTGGATTTTTTTATTATTTGATAATCTAATTAGATAGACCAATTCAATGTTATTGGTTTTCACCTCCATTGTATATATAGCAGATTTTTTGTATGGCTCTATTTATCTGGTTATATTGTCAAAGCAGAATGTATCTTTAATTATAGTTGATTAAATATGAATAGTGATTAATAAGCCAATTATTACAACGTGAAGTTACTTAAATACTTTAAAGATCAACTTCAGAGCCTCAATCTGACTACATCTGGAAATTGTACCAGTTTTACTCTTTAGGCCCGTGGAAATAAACACATTTCACACTGTACTTCATAATAACTCCCACACACATCTTGTTATTCCAGATGGGAATGATGATGAATAGCGATAATCACGCATATGATGAGCAGACATTCAACAGATACAACACAGGAGCATCAATGGAGACAGAGAACGAAAGACCTCGTCTCAAATGAGGTGGAACATTACTTCTAAAAGTCTGGAGATAGTTGTATCTTTATCTTTGTTTATGTCAGCAAATTAATTATTATATGTGCACTGTAAAATATATTTGAGTTAATACTCCATAACTATACTGGTATATTGTGAACCGCATTCATAATGTTGGTCTTTCTGTTTTTGCTGTGAACGTCAACGTTTTTGTTCTTCGTTATTTTTGTGAAAAAAAAGCATCTCAACCACTTACTGCAACTCAAGACATCTTGAAATGCTTTCGTTGTTATTAGTTGACCCAGGGTTATTTCATATACACTGTCCTGCTGCTGTAAATACTCACGAGAGAACCAAATGTATATTAATGAAAAAAATATTCCCCAATAAACATACTCTTTACTCCCGTTTGAGTGACATTTGATAGAAACTACAATGCACAGTTCTTATAGAAAATGACTTGGTTGTTAAATACAGAACAATAGAATACCCCCCGCTGTACCCTCAAAGAGGATCAGAGGCTTTATTGGCTGTACGCTTAAGGATAACACATGTTTTTACCTGGCTGAATATTAAATGTGCAGTTTTCGAAGCTCATTGGGCTCCTAAGGGACTTTTATAGATATATGCAAGACACTGAATTCAGTTTTACCAAAACTGGTGATTTAGAAAAGGGTGGCTGCTGACCCAGAGTAAACTCAGTGTGGTCTTAAATTTCATCCTCTCAAATCCTATTGTACAATTCTGACAAAGCAACAATACAATTACAATAGATTTATATGAACATATTTAGGACAAATAGTAGATTATTCATGTTTGCCGTCTGTTCAGAAATTGTGAGCAAGATGTGAACATGTCTAGAAGTAATGAACGTCTTGACTCTTTCAGTATGATGTTTTCATCATTTCATCTTTAGCAAATCTTTTACTTTGCTCTGGATGTTTATTCCTGAAAATGCTACCATACCATAAAGCGTGGCAAAGCACGATGGTGAGTCCAATCTGTGCCGCTTCCACTCTGCAGAGAAACTGCTTGACCGTCAGAACTACTGGCAACACGTAAACACACTGGAGTCATATGCAGTGAAACAACTCTTGGGCTGTTAAACATAAAAATAAAGTTTTATTCATATATTTGTTATGTGCATTTAGCTTTTTTTTGCTTCTTAGCCCTATGATAATTGGCACAAATACAGCAACTGCAACAACAACAAAGCCGTTGGTAGTGCAGCGTCACAGGACACACACTTAGCACATACTTAGTCATTGGCAAGAATAAAATATGAATAGAAACAAAAATAAAATCCTTTAAAAAAATGTAAACACATTTTCTCTCTCCAAATAAAACATATATTATGTTCACAATTCCAGAGCTTTAAGCAGAGTTTTTTATTTGACCTCTATCAAGGAGCATATGGTTGTGTTTGGGACATTTGTTTCATTATGTGTGTGTCTTTAGCTTCAGGGTACTTCCTCTGGGCTCAGCTGGAAGGAGTGTTTCTTCTACTTCACCTTAAAAATCATCATCATGACGCCCTCAGATGTAAATCTGTAAATCAGACCATCCTCATGGCCACCTTCATCACAGCGTTAGGTAGTGACACATGTCAGAAGCAGCTCTTGTCTCATAAAACAAGTTCTTGACATCAAAGTTCTCAGAAATCCACAAAGTACATTCAAATGAAGAGTCAGCCTCGAAGCTGATTCCCATCTCAATGAGCTCTTTCTATCAGGACCCGTGTCAGCGTCCTTGGGTGAGCGCGCCAGCATCGGTCTCTGAGATCGAATCACTGAGGTATGGCGGGCAAACTGGATTCTCCTTCCTTACTGTACATCTCTGTTGCTCAGTTGCTCTTCGTCAGCTGTTCCCGTCGCCACGCTCTTTATCCTCCGTCGTGGCTCAAGCGTACGTCTCTCCTGCCTTTAGTGCCACCGGTTCACGCTGAGTCCTCAGCGTGGCGGCCGTTCAAGTGTTCGCTGGTACAGTCCGGGTGGTAAATGAAGGAGGGGACCTCGGAGATGGAGGTCGCCGTGTAGGACGTGGAGCAGTGGTCCTTTCGCCTCTGACCCCACTGGGCTTTGTACTGCATCCACTGTCTCTTTAGAGTTGCTTGCACCTGAGCGACACACAAACACGGGGAAAAGGGAGGATGAAAAAGTCCTTGGTAGTTTCATCGTCTCTCATTTAACTGCGAAAACATTTGTCTCTGCATACTTGATAAGATCCCATCTTAGTGCTATCACCTTGAGCTACAGTTTGTGCACTCATCACAAACATTTCTCCAAACCTCCTTTTTGTTTTTCTTTTCTGATTTACTTTGAGCACAAAATAATACAACTGGATGGATTTAAATGAGAATAAAAATGCGGTAACAGGGAACTGTGCGTGAGGCAGAGCCCATGTAAACACCCTCTTGTGACATTATTAATCCAACTGATGGTGATTTTAACTGATGCAAGCATAATGTAGATCCCTTAGCTTTCAGTCACATTAACAGAAGCCAGTTATGAATCTCCCCCATCACTTTGTGTCCAAGATGGCCAGATCATCATGTTTTAGGAGGGAAGTCAATTTATATTTAGCTATGTTAATTATTTAATCACGTAATTACATAGACATTGTCCCCCACAGTACATCTGTCATCTACAACTGCTTATGAGGAACATTCTCATGAGTCATTCAAAGGCATCAAGTCATATATTTACCCTTTAAACGTCAAAGTCAAATGGACCAACCAAATGTGACATACATTTGCTAGGCTTTGCTTGAAAGAATTGCAGTTGGGACAAAATCTACATCTTAAGAGTGCATAATGTGATATTGGGAGCAATTATTATTTCCTTTAAACAACTCTCAACATGAAGATGGCTGAGCTGAGCCCTATTTCTAATACGTGGTTCAACAAAGCCGATCAAATGTTCTATTATCCAACTTAAATGAACCGAGTGATTGACATCAGGCTATCTCGGTTTCTTCTGAAATCAAACCAGACGTCAGTAGCAGGATGATCGTACTTGCCCGTTCGACATCGAAAGGGAAAAGCGTGGATCACCGAAACCATGATTTTATAACGGCACAAAGTCAAATAAACTAAAAAGAGCCTTTTTTTGTATGATCATGAACGCATATGAGGAGTTTCAGACCATAACCATGGACATCTAGCAAAAAGTCACACGAGGAAGAGGAACTCAGGCTGGAAGGCACTGCAACACAACAGAATAACACAGCCGATGTGGCCCAGAACCAGGAGTAGACTCAGACTAAATACACAGGGGAACGAGACACAGGTGTAAACAATGAGGGCGGGGCTTGCAATCAAACAGCAGCCAGAGGCGTGGCTGAAGGCAGGTGAAGAGAATGAACAATCAGGGACAGGGCAGACACAGGATGTTACGAGGGACTTATAGACATTACGACACTATATCTATACATAGCTCATAGTTGTCTGATGCCTTATTAATGCACTAAATGCTTATTAGAGTCCCTTTAAGTGGTTAACCTGTGGCTGTGTTGCAATTACTTTATTTGATAATATGCACACTTAAAAACTGAAATGGTAAATGCCCAAAGGGGACTCCTGCATTTTTACCAAATCTTCTTTTCCTTTTTCTTACACAGGGGCCTTTTGTCAAAAATGTTAAAGTCTTCAATATTTCAGTTAATAAATGATCACAATGACGTAGAGAACATCTGGGACAGGGAATTATGAAATACTAGTTGCTTAATGGACATTATGGGTTGGGAAAACTTCTCAGTTGAACAACTAATCACTTCAACAGAATGTGCTTATTGACTGATTGAAGAAATGTGTTGATTCCTAAGAATAGAAACCATAGCTTCAATCCTCCAGCAGTGCCACATCAATCATTTTATTCTGTAACACAGACTACTATAATTACTGTGGGTATATCAATGATCTAATGATGTGAGTTATTCCAGTAATTGTTCTAATGAGACAAGAGAACAGCTCGCATGTAGAACGTCTCGCTTGATGTCACAAAAACAGCATGACAACTATTTGTCTCACTGACCTGACATCACAATGGGTCCTTTGGGGGAACGCGGTCTGTGCAGTTTGGCCTTTACATCAAAGAACAGAATAGAAACCTGCTCCAGAAACCCGTGTCCTGATTCACGGAGCTAAATTGGCTATTATGCGGGTGAAGCAAGCAAATCCTCTGATTCACTTTTGATAGTTTGTGTTAGTTGACCCCACATGACCCTGACTGTAGACTTGTCTTTTAAACATATGCTCTACACATCGTTTGTATTGTTTCCGAATAAGTTGAGGCGTTCTCCGCTCATGGATGAGATAATTCCTGACCTATATTCCAGGCTGATTCCACTGCTTGTTCCTCGGTTCCAGACACCCCATGGCGAGTATCTAAATGTGCTGCTCTGTCAGTTTATACATCTCTACCCGGTATCTGCTCATCCAAACAACCTCATTGTCTCTTTGAATGAAAGGAAATGTAATTTTTTATGTTAACACACATTAGTTTTAAACATAGAAGGGTTGGCTATAATGGCCTGATCTGTCTGTAGAGATTCACACCATCATAGGGACCGGCTAAAAATGTCAAATGTAACCTTACAGAATGTAATATTGGTGCTTTATTTGTTGGGTTTAAAAATATCTGTCATACATATAGCCGTTAGAGCTGCAAGGCCTCCTCAAGATGAATAACCTTAGTTCTAGGCTTTAATGGAAATCTAGCTCATTTGTTTGTGTTTGATCCAAGTTAGGGATGCTCGCTGTCAGACAGCTGCTCACAGACTTAAAAAGGCTGACAGCAGGACTTGAAAGGAGAGTCAATTTCCAGCTGGGCTTGGAAACCACACGGCCATTTATAAACTGTCTTACTCTTCACCTGATATGACCTTCGGCTTTTACTGCGGCAGCACCAGATCAGAACAGACAAGCAACACAATGCTTTATAATCCGCCACAACTGGACATCTGGCAGATGTACCCTCTTTGGGAAGTCACAACTGTTTTACTTGAGTACTCAATGCCAAAACCCAAATTTGAGTCAGTGTTTGGGTCACTTCTTGATATGTCATCAGGCACAAACGTAAGATGCCAGAGATCTGACCTGGAAGAAACAAATATACAAATGTTCTGCCTGATGGAGTCTGATGTCTCAAACTTGATGTCATAGGTAATGAGCGGTTTTATTGCTTCATGGCTGAACAGCTTCAAGAGTAACATGTGCAGGTGGACGTCCATAAAAGGACAATTGCTCAATCAAAGGTTCATTTTGTCATATTTGACCAAATATTTAACTTTTTCCAGAATACAATATTCTTAAAGGAAAAGTTGAATATTTAGAGAATCATACATTTATTTGCTTTTTTGCTGAGACTTACAACGGCTCTGACCAAAGTCTAGATGTGTGCTCTAGTCTCATGCTAAGCTAAGCTAACTGTCAACTGGCTCGAGTTTAAAAGAGTGGTTTCGATCTTCTCATCTAGCCGCACAAGTACCAACATGTCAAACTCTTCCGGTAGCGCCCCACGACATTGTACTGTAGCAGCGCGCTGCAGTTAAGCCAAACATCTAATACAGGGGTGCTCAATACGTCGCGGCGACCTGCCAGTCGATCGCGGCGTAGTATTGGTAGATCGCATGACATTATAAAAATGTAATCCCCCCCCCCCCCCCCCCCCGCATGCTGAAAAAGTGTGACCACCCCTGATCTAATACATACAAAGAAATGAGGAAGGCTTACCTCTCCATTGAAAAAGCAGAATATTGTTGCCACCAGTAATCCCTAAAAGCAAAACGAGTAAACACAATTAATTGTTTAAATTAAAAAGCGATGGAATTTATTAGCAGTAAGTTAAGTCAACAGCTTCACAATAGGAGCGAGAAAGTAAAGTACAGAAAGTATCTGGTGGAGTAATTAAATCCCTAATGTAAGTGAATGAACTGATTGCCTACCTGGGAATTTCATGTACTGCCTTCCTGTTGTTTAATTAAGGCCTAACTGGTAGTTAAATAAAGTAAATGGAGCATCTAACTGATTCTTTAAAATGTAATTCAGCAGTGACTCACATCAATCAACAGCAACAACGTGTCATAAAACGAGACATTTATGGTTGAGAACTGTCTTAACGTCTCCATCTCAAGCCTGACAGCCGGAGTTCAGCATCCTCTCTGCATCCTGATACTGATTTATTCTTTCTTCATTTCTTTCTTCTTTGAACTCAGCTTCTACCGGGTGCTTTAGCAGAAGTTCTGCGTCAGCTCAGTACCTACCTGGTAGTGCATGAGGATGTGCATGATGTACTCGTAGACCTCGCCAGCCAGCCGGTTCTCTGGCCTCCAGGGGAAAATGACAAACTGTATTCCCAGCAGGGGCACCAGGATCAAGGTGGCTCTCACTGCCTTCATGTACATATTGGACTGCGCCCGGTGTGTGTCTCTCAACTTGGTCACCAAAACTCTAATAATATTTAGTAAGAAGAAGAGGTTCACCTGCAGATAGTAAAAAAAAAGATATTAAAAGAATAACAACAAACATATGCAGATGTGTTTGCTAATATTTCACGTTTTAAGAATTAGAGCTACGACCAGAATAACGGACCAACAATATAAATATATATAAATATAAAAGCCGACTTACAAGAAGCGCTGCCACTATGGGACCATGGACGGCGTAGAGCAGATGGGTTTCCACACTCATCCAACAGCTACAGAAGGAAAAACACATCAGTCAGTGATGTCTGCAGCCCAAAATACACATGCACGCAGACATACAAAAACATGCACGTGTAGGGATCCTCACGCTCTCACTCTTTGCCACACACAGACGAGCACGTATGTAAACACCGACTGTTTATTTGCAGAAGTTTCTGGAACATTACTCACTTGTCATCAAAATACTTTTTCCTTGCCACGGCATGGATGGATGCAGGCACTAGAGGAAAGCCTTGGATGAGAAAAAGATGGTGGCCATGTGAGGTCTTGAGTGGATGGAGGGAAATTCATTTGTCATTCATGCAACAGTAGAAATTGTTGTTAGCTTGGTCAGTTTCTTTCCTGGTCTGAGACTTCCTCATGAGATACATTATTTCTTCACAAATACCGTAAACATTCTTGGAAAGGCTGAGAACAAAGTGGATTGACTTTCCTGTTGCAATTGTATTGCTCCAGCTTGAAGAACATCACCACATGGTACATTGCTTGTAACAGTCCATTGAAATTTAACATTAAGTCAAAATCAGGAGTTTGGGCTCAGACCAGTTTTTGTACTTTTCATCTGGATATAAACACATGAATCCATGTGTTCCATTTTCAGACACCATTGAGCAGCATATCGGCCAAAGATGGACCTAAGTTGCCTAAAGAAACACACACACCCAGACACACATACACACACTTGCACTGAAAACACAGATTCTTCTCCAAATTGTATTACTTGTTTGACAGACTGTACCCATTATTCTTCCATTATTCTTGCTTTGAACAAGGTGAAAAAGAGGACAGCGCTAAGCGACAGGACGGCCAGTTCAGCTGTCAGCATGTCCGGGTTGAAAGACGGCTTAATGGAGCTCATTCTGGCTTCTAGATTGTGTGTCTTGTTGAATTGTTCTCAGTAAGTCTTTAAGCTGAGACTGAGTCCAGTGAAGGACTACACATTATTTCCAAAGACACACAATCTAGAATACAATAAATAAATAGAAAGATCACTGGCAATGTGTTTGAATGAAATGTGGGCAGACTCACCCCAGCCCAGGAGGTAGTACCAGTGCAGATGCTGCTCCTCTGCAAACACAGCCACCACGATGAGCGTGTGCAGGTAGATGCCTTCACACAGCATCCATAAATAATTGCAGCCCAGCATGTACATGTGGAAGAAGTGCAACACCTTACAGCCAACCTGCAGAGAGACAAAACCGGAGTGTTTATTTGTTTTGTCGATATGAAATGAGACCTATTTAAGTTGATTTAAATTAAATACTCCTGACATCATCTTAGGAGGATGCAAACAATATCTAACCAATCTGTTAAATAAGTTTTCTCTTCTATTCTCTTTACTTTTAGTTCATTTAGTACTCCAGCTAAAACGTGGTGTGTACTGTTGCATACGGTTTGTATTCAACTGTACAATTGATGTTTCTGCCCTCATGGCACAACACTAGTAGTCCCCTCTGCATAAAGGAAGTGTATTAATTCTCCCTCTCACTGTGTTTCTCTCACTTTGCACAAAGACCAGCTCTGTAAGTGCATATTATTACCCAACTATGCAATTTTCTATTTATGCTTTCAGCAAAGTGGGGCAACACAACAACGTTCCCCATTATGTGTTCTGGTCTTTTAAGTAAACCATTATATGACTTTGATGCCATGTTATGAGTCTCATCCTTCCACTGTCTAATGTTATAAACATGACACAGATGCTTGTGTTTGTGTCGTAATCCATGAATCAGCTGATGACTTCAACACACTGGCTCCAATTATCTGTCTTTACTGATGTCTTTTCAAAAGGTTCCAACTTTTCTCTGACAAAATAACCTTTCTTCCACAAAAATGAAGAGTACGGTAATTCCACACATGTTTGTAAGCCTCTTTTTTTCATTTCTTAGGAGATAGGTTAAGGAGACATGCTTTTAAACTTGTCTCCATTGGTTGGCTTCTACTCACTCCTCCCAACTCAGATGATCTCCCACAAATTTGTATTATGAGGCTGCAAGAAAAGCCAAGACGTCTGAGAGTGGTACAACCAAATCAGTTATGTGTATATTGTAAGTACATTGCTACACCAATGTTTCTCTTGAGTCCATGGTAATTATTTTAAAAGTACATCATACTCTCAAGCACAACATCATACTGTACTTTTGTATATTCCCTTTTGATACCATGAATTAGAACATGTTGTTAAATAATCTACTTCCCTGTTTTGCTGAGTCTGCAAAGTTGTCCCATAAGGATCAATATTAGTCAATATTGCTGAGTGTGATTTGAAGAAGCATAACACTAAATCACAAGATAAATTTAAATATCACAGCTCCTGGCAACTCACGTGTGGAAGACGAGTTTTATATAATATGCTCCTCACTACAAAAAAATGAATTAAAGTTAGAGACACAAAGTTTTGCGTATTGCTACTTTTAAAGATTTTTTCATTCGTATGTTTGTGTATGAAGTTGAAAAGTGAAATGATCTTGAATATTTGTTGTCAGGTCTCTCTTGCAAAAAGTCTTACTTCGTGAATAAATATTTATATTCGCATCAGGATTTCTGGTTTGTCGTCCTTTGTGGCCACAATAGTATCATTCAACGATGCTGGTATTGAACAGCTACTCTCAGGGGTCTTTTTTGCTCAAAACACTCAAAAATGATTCACTTCCAAACCTTTAGCCATATGTTTCTCCCTCAGTTCCCCACGTTTCTCTTTCCACTCAAGGAAGTTGTACTATAACAGACATGGACTCAAACACTTTTTACTTCTTCTCTCCGCCAGACGTAGTTTGAGGAGATTATGTGTTTGGATGCGTGCATGCACGTTCATCCGTCTGTTTATCCACTGTTAATCTTGCATATGGCTGGACCAATCACCCTAATATATACATATTGTTATAGCTTATTCATGCATGTATGCTCACGGTCTCCTTGAGGTTCAACTGAATTTTAAAATCTTCCGTTTGGAATTTTATTTCCGAATTGTTCGTCTCCTGAATTGCACATGTCTGTATGCATAATTATTGATTAGCAAATGGCAAAAGTAACAAAGTGCTGACTGCAACAGAGCACGTCTTCTCATGCCAGTAAGAGACACGCTAGTAAGGTATTGGCAGTCCTGCTATGTGTTTGACAACAGAGCTAACGGAACTAACAGCTATTGAAATGAACACAGACGTACTAAAAGTTTATCTCCAAAGAAAATGCTGAACAGTCAACATGGGCGCTACGCAGTGACCTGCAGTTTAGTTTTAATTAAGCAATAAGGTACGAGAGGCAGTACTTTATCGTCAATAATGTCTGCTTCAAGGGTGTTGTTAGCCCCGACACGCAGCGGAGGGCCGGCAAACCCTTGAAATCTACCCGTATCATAAATGTAAATAAGGGCTTTTGTGCTGTGAGCTTAATATGGTTGTTTTCCGGACACGGGGCAGTTGTTGTTTCTCTTCATTTAATCACACATTACAGCGGTGGTCGTTGCAGACAGTCTACCCCATGCACTTTTCTACTTCACAAAAGTTAATCGCAGCTAACCGAGGTTTGTCTAAAGTTACCGACATTGTTCTGGTTGGTTCTGGACAGCTCGGATTTACAAATCAAGCTGCTATACATCATGTAGATGTTCCTCGTGTTTTCTGCCTCCTCCCTGGTTTGGCATACGCTTTGGGGTTTCACTCCCTCAACATTGCTGGCAGGCTAAACCAGACTGTGTCATCACACCAGAGAGAATTAAAAGAGCAAACTCTGTGAGTAAATCTCCACTACAATCCACTTTTTCTAAAACACAGAAATAAGGCTCATAAGTGGCACTTTTGGGAGCTGTACATTCAAAAAGACATGCTTGCATCCCAACCAATAGCGCTTTTGAGTTCTTTCTCTGCATACTCTTGCAAATCCACGGTGACCAATTGTGTTTTGACATGCTGCAGCAAGTTACATTGGAAAGTAATAGATAACGACACAAACCTTTGATAAATGGCGAGGAGGAAAGGTTTGAAAGCGAGCCATTGCACAAAACACATTTTGATACCGAGGGTGACGGCTGTCAGGCTGCTTCTTGGATCCGTTCAGAAATGGGATGTGAGTGAAGACGGCAGTCAGGATGAGCCAAAGGGATTTGGTGAATGCGTGAAAAAGAAGCAGCAGCAGGATGCAGAATAAAGCCCAAACCCAGCTGAAGCCCCTTTGTCCCCTGGATGTGTCTCGTACTTTGTGGCGCCAGAGATACTCCAGCTAACGGTCTGGGGTCTGATGGGATCGTACTTACTGCCGGCCAACTTCTAAAAGCCTATGTGTTGTTTCTGTAGGGCTCTTTGATCATCAGAAGTTCTCTTATTTTATTTTGTTTTTGCACATTAATATTCTGACACACTTTCAACTTGAACTTCTATAACCTGTTTCAGTTGATTGAGTTCTCCATAAAAAGGGAAGATGTGATACTTTTCTGGAAACACTCTCCAATAACAACTTTTAAGAAGAAGCAAACAGAGAGTCAACTGCTTTTCTTTATGTTTATTTCCAAAAAGGAGTGGTTCTTGAAAAGTAGCATGTGAATTTATGTCCAGGTCTGATACTGATGCATTCCTACGAGACATATTTATCATGTCTACAAAAGCAGATCTCGGGGTTTCAAAGAATTCACATAATGCATTCAGTGTGGCTCCAAAACTCTTGACAGGAGAATGTGGAAGGGAGCAAAAGCTGTCTGTTGACTTATTAACACTGCCAAGATATGCCATAGTGAGATTACATCCTAATTGTACTGTTATACAAGCCTGTTATACAAACTTTTGAATAAGGAAACTATATAACAACTGTATTTTAACTGACTTAAATAAATTGGCTTGTCATGAATAAGCATATTCATATTTCATTCTTCCTTGCATTTTTATTTTATTTTCATGGTTTAGCATAACTTATGAATGCATTTGTATTTTATTTCAAGACAGTGGAACTAATTTGGAGGGTCCAGTGTTCCCCAGATCAATATCTTCTCATTAAACAGGACATATCTTACTCATTTTCAAGTTTATAATTTTTGAGTTCCTACAAGAACAAGTTTACATGCTTTAATGTTCAAAAGAATATCTGTTTTCAATCTCTGTCTGGAACACACACGTTTTACGGTTGTCTCTTTGATTCAATTCAGTTCAATTCAGTTTATTTTGTATAGCCCATTGTTACAAATTACAAATTTGCCTCAGAGTGCTTTGCAATCAGTACATATAGACATCCCTGTGCCAGAACCTCTCATGCTCCCTCCCGTCAGTTCTTATTAGTATGCGAGAGAAAATATGGTGCACTGGTAATGGTAATTCTCAAGCATAGGGTAGATACTAAGATGAGGGACGGTGTTTGTGGTTTTGAGATCTCGGAATAAAAACCTGAGTGGGTTGTCTCATTATGCAGTTTGTGGCTTGGTAGGCACTCTAGAAACCCAAACGTCTGAGCACAAGCACTGAAAAACTTAGCTTTTTACAATTCATCCTCTTCGAGGAGACCTTTCAAAAGGTTTTATTTTCAAAGCAAAGTTTTCCTTTGGTCAATATGTTGAAATCTCAAACTGTTTTTATGGTCCACTCGTGTGCTGAATGAAAGCTATGTGTATTTGTAGATAAGACAGACGTCTACTTAAGACATCGATATCTCAACAGTAAATAGCTCTTACCGATCTCCTAAAATGTTAGTTTATAGCAGAAACATCTACTCTGGGAACATAGGGATGAACCCATTTCTTTAGCAATGCTAGCATCTGCCTGAGATGTCAGTTCACCACTTTGGGTCGGACTGAAATATCTTTACACATATTGTATTACAACATATTATGAAGACAGTAATGCATGATGTGTAATGCCATTACAATCACTTCTCTTGTGCCATCAGCAGGTAGCTTACAATACTCAAGATTATGAGCAAATACCTGCAAAACTATGGATATTCTAGTTAGCGTCCACTGTACTATATGTGTTGTGCTAATTAGAAAATATCAGCATGCTAACAGGCTAATATGTAGGTAAACATACCTGCTGAACACAAGCATGTTAGCATCGATGTTGTGAACATGTTAGCTTTTAGCTAGTTGAATAGATTGGGCTTCTTGGTCTTGTTTCTCCTAAAAGTCTGTATGTCAGTTCTAATAGTAACATTTTGGTAGATACTCGACAGAGGTACTCACCGGGTTTCTGCCCACCACTTTAGGATTATTGACCACTGCCACTAGGTAGATGATGGTGAGTGCTGAATTGAGCACATAGGAGCAGAACAGGTTCTTATGCAGGGTGATCCTTTGGCAGCTCAGACTCCTGTGTGAAGAGCGATGCCATGTTGGACTTTGATACATACCAGGACATGATGTGATAATCAAAAAAAAGACAATCTACAAATTGGGAATATATTCTTTTCTGCCACACAAAAAACAAAATCAGACAAAAACTTGTTCCAACTAATGAACTACAGTATGAGAAAAAGTTACTGGCAGAATAATAGCTTGACGATGTTGTTAAATGTTTGTCCAGTCTGTAAAATATTGTATATATCAACAATCAATCAATTATATATAATGATTGATTGATTGATGATCATCACAGAATAATTGGTTGCTGCCTTTAAATGCTATACGACATGTATCGCACAATGACATGCTTGACATTCAAAGTGAACATATTTATTGGAATTAAAATGGTCAAGTCAATAATATCCGGTAGCTTTATTGTTGGTACTGATTAAATAATTTCTTTTGTAATATCAGTGTAGCAATCAAACGTTCTGTAGCTCAGAACGCCCTCTGCAGTTTAGGGAGGTAGATCCTTGTATTGCTCATGGACATCGTTATCATTGTTGAGCCATAACAAAACCCACACACTCAGGATTGCTACATTTCCTCAAACCAGGAGAAAACAGCTTATACATCTTCACATTTTCACTGATTTATTCAGAGGCAGACAGAAGAATTTAGTTTTAGCTCCGGATATAAAATGAAATGCAGGAGCTGCCGAATGTTTATATATTCAGGGTTTTATCTCAAATGTAATGTCAAAACAGGCTGAACCTAATCGCAGCGTTTTTGGATGGTCACAGGTCCTTACATCTTCAGCGTCGCTCAACCAAGTCATTTTTTCCACGTCAAACTGGAGTCTTTTATCCGTGAATCCTGACATTGTTGACGTTGAGTTGTAAATAACATTACTGCAGCTGTTCACCATCGCATACCACTGTAATCTTCACATCTGGATCCTATAATACAACATAAGCCTCCAATATTTCAAGCGTTTTAGCAATAACTAGGTCATTTTTCAAAAGAAACTAAATATAAAAGATTTTCTGAGCCAATAACTTTGTTATTTTATTGAGATCTTAATTGCCGATTGCCGATTTAAGAGTTTGACTCAGAGGGTCATGAGGTTTTGAAATAATGCACCTGCTCTAAACATGGACGTTAGATTCAAGAGTGTGTATAAAACTATGCTAGGCTCTCGAACATGATCGGTTTTGGATAACAGCTGTGTTGCAGGTCAAAACCCTTCACCATGTCACATTTTACAACTGCAGCATTCATGGACAACCGTGCCAACAAAGACTTTTCCAAATATTGTTACCGAACATAAACCTAATTTCCCCTTGGCTCCATTTTCAGGTTTCTTCAAAGTTATATGTAGAACTAACGGCATTACTGCATCATTAAAAACAATGCTTCCTTCCTTCCTAAACTATACATTGTTCTGTCTGATAATTTTTTCTAAGGATTTCTCACTTCCACATTTCACAACCATTATCTGAATAGCACACCCTTCTTCCCTTGTTGAACTGTTTTAGAGTTTAATTTCATCAGAAGTATCTCCTTGTGCACCTTTCCTTTCCTTTGGGATTAAGCGGCTCATTGGGATGAGCAGCCGTAATGAGCGATGCGCTCAGGTGCAGGTTTGTGACAAAAGCCATGCAGCAACCCTTTTAATGGACGTCACAGCTCTCCAGTTTTGAATCCTAAATATCCATGAAATATATGTGCAGCACAAGGAAACCAAGTTTGCATGAAATTAGCAACACTTAAGTTCTGTATAAATTACAGTCGGTGAAACAGTATCACTATTTTCAAATGGATAGATTGCACAAATTTGTGACTGAAGCTTAGATGGTAATTATGGTCTTAATACTGTTTTCAGTTATACTTTATTACAGTTGTATTAGTTTCATTAATTTTGAGGAGTTTTAGATCATGTTACTTGACTCTGAACAGCTCTACAAGTACATTAACAATGACGTCATGACTGACTAAAAAGCTGTCACTGATTGATCATCCCAGAATTATGAATCAGCTTTCATCTTGCTACAACCGTCCTGAATATATATTACATTCATTGCAATGTGCATCATTGAACCAGGCCCTGTATTTGCAGCTAAATTACCAATGAAGCCATTACCTGAAGTAGAAGAAGATGGCCAGAGAGATTAACAGGGAGGCTATGGATAAAGCGTGACCCACAATTGCCATGTAAAACAGGATGTACGCTGACTGTAAAAACAAACAAGATAGAGAAAACATGTGGCATTACTACTTGGAAGAATAAGTCCATGAGATGTAACTTATCTTTTGAAACATCACCATGTTGGGTCAATATGAACTCCCCAATGAAGGCCTCAAATGCACCACCAGTTCAATGTGACATTGTATGTGGTAAGGTGAGCTCAACTCTCAATAGGGACACAATCAATAAACCATAATCAGCTGTTGGTGACAGTGAAATGAGATCACAAAGACTCAGTTGTGTTAAACCCCAAAGAAATTTGGCAGACGATTGCAAAGGATAAAACTACACAAGTGGTTTCAAATCTCATTCAGGAGCTAAAGCAGTGGACAGTTTGGCTTATTTCTCTTTGGGATCATATGGCCGGGGCTGTTTATTCTACAAATTTCCTGAAGCTGGAAGGCTGAGTCAGCAAAGATTAAGTTTCTGTGATGACAGATGGAGCGGCTGACCATCTATTCATGACCTCTGGCATCACAGCTGAAAGGTGCAAAGTTGTTGGTTAAAATACTGGAAAGTAAAACAAATAATGATGAGTCTAAAGTTAATGATTACATAACACACACGATTAATTGAGTAATTGCACATCAGTGTGTCTCTGATGTCCGTTCCAGCCAAACAATGGTTTTTCTGTGGTTTCCTGTTTCCATGTAGGAAACAATGTTAATGGCTTGGTAACGAAGCCTGGTGCTGTTGGTGATAAGAAAGCTGTGAATGTGTGATGGTGTCAACACAAGGCTATTTGTAGTGAGACTCCGATGCCAGGTCTGTGTTTTATGATAACTATATAGCTGCATGAGCAGAGGGCTTACGAGTTGCTTTCCAGCTCTTATCTGGAGAGCTCAGTATATGTAAATAATGTGTTTCTGGAATACAATGCCTGTTAATGTTTCTGTGCTGTACAATATTCATGGGCAACATCGTCAGACTGCATACAGTATTTGCAGTTTCCACATTTTCTCCTAGCTGCCTATTGCTCCAAATACCCGAGGACTCATGCAGAAAAGATAATGTTGAGTCATCATATTGCGACGACTCAATATTAATCTTAAATAAATTACCTTCAACTTTGCCTTAGTGTTTTCGTTGCAGAGTGTGTAGTTGGACCAAGTCCTGTTGGTATCCGGGTGACGGAACCACTGCCCGTCCTCTCCACAGTACTTAGCAGCTTTTTCTGAAAGTGAAAATTCATTAATAAATGTATGTTCTACAAATGTTTTCACATTCATCCAGTTGTGTCCAAGCCTGGGTGATTCATTCATTCTCAAAGCAGTTACTATTTTATAGTTTTTGAAAAGCTGTCCACAAAAAGGGATGCATCTTGCATGAGCAGACCTTTAACAACGTGACACTCTGGAGTCTTGCTGCTCACCTGTGGGGTCAAAGTCAAGAAAATAATTGGGGCAGCTCTGAGAGGTGTAGGTTCCCGCTGGAGTGTCGTCCCAGCACAGCCAGCCGTCCCAGTTACGACTGCAGTGCAGCCCTGCAACACCAACATAGCAACAGGAAGTTATACGCTGTGTGACGAGAAGTAGCCGTGCCGAGCCGGAGCAGAACATATCTCTACCTGATTTGTTATACGGGGCATCCCGGTTCATTTTCTCGAAGCATTTGTACTGGCTGTCAAGGATTTTCTTTCTCTCAATTTCCTGTTGTTCAGTTTTAACCACGGGGCCGACTGTGGCCTCGCCAGCGGACTCTACATCGGTGGGTCCTGAGAGCTGCGTGGCTGTCTTCATTTGAGTGACACACACACATACACGTAAGCACACACACACACACACACACGGGCACACACAATTATGATCAGTCAAGATCGAGCAAAAAATCACACAATCGAAGACATTTTACTTTTAGCTACAGGAATATACTTGTCCATGTATGTATTTGATTCACAGTGACAGAAACAAATAAATGAACTATGTGAGTGCTAATTCTGCTAATCACATTCTACTGATATTGCCCTTTTCACTTGTCAATCACTATTTTATTAATTGAACTCAAAACACAATGCAGTATGTTTCCAGCCTGAGACTTTATCCCTCCTGAGTAGTATTTGCACTTGAAATATGGTAAGCCTAACCCTGTGAAATAACTAGGTACTCTATATGTTTATACTACATTTGTATGATTTTGTAACCAACTTGCAGAAAACCACGGCAAGCTTAATTACCAAGAATCCTAATCTGTGCAATAAATCCTGGATCCATAATAATTATGATAGTATATCAGGAGACATTACCTTCACCATCTCCTTCGTGTTGACAGCACAGAGTGTATAATTAGTCCAAGTCGTATCGCTCCTTGGTTGGTGAAACCACTGCCCGTCTTCCCCACAGTACTTAGTGGCCTTTTCTAAAAGGAACAATTATGTAATAAATATACTGTATGTTACAAATTCTATAAATTCATACCACTCAATAAGTCTGTCTAGCTGTGTTCCCATTATATTTACTAATAAATCCTTACAGCAACTTTATAGTAAATCGTTTCCAAAAACAAGACAAAATGGTCTGAAAAGATCAGCAAGCTATCAGCAGACGTTTAAAACCAAAGCTAAATTATTGAGACAAACTGCTCACCGGTGGGGTCAAAGCCCAAAAGATAATCTGGACAGTTTTGGGAGGCGAAGGTTCCCGCTGGAGTGTCGTCCCAGCACAGCCGACCATCCCAGTTACGACTGCAGTGCAGCTCTGCAACGTCAACAAAGCCACACAAACACAAACGTTTAGCGGCCTCTTGGTCGGACCACGGGCCTCCTCTCAAACAGAGCACCGCAGTACGGTAGTTACATCGAATGGGTCAGTACCTGACTTGTTAGAAGGTGGATCTCGAATAATTTTTTGGAGGCACGTGTATTCGAGCTCAAGCATTTTCAGTTTCTGCAACAAAAAATACAGACAAAATGAAAATTAACCAAAGGTTGGACTCAATTCCTGATCAACAATAATCTATTGTGGCCAGAGCTGCAGCTCACACTGTTTGGACAAATGATGCTACAGCTACAGTCATCGTTTCGATTCGGGGAGAGATAGAGTACTGCGTTAGTGTAACGATCCGATAATACCTCAGTAGGGAGACGATGGTATCATTATGATGGATTATTTCCAGAGAAAATTGCATTTTATTAATTTTATATTTTTCACAATCAGTATGCCGTCATATGTCTCTCACTTTCAAAACTACTTTCTTGATACAATGTCATATCCAAAAACGACTTTGTACCATAATAAAGGATATGAATATGACTGCTCCCATTACATGCCTTCAGAATAAACTTTACCATGACCTGTATATTGTGTTTTTACTGTACTACTGCTTTGTGTATAAGATAAGATAAGATAAGATATGCATTTATTAGTCCCACAATGGGGAAATGTCAGGATCACAGCAGTGGGTGTACATTAGACATTAGAGCATTAATAAAGATAAATTATAAAAATAAAAACACAAAACTAAATACTAAAATACAAAATACTAATACTACTACTAAAATTCAAAATACTAATACTAAATGACTAAATACTAATACTAAAATACTACAAGGGGAAAACAAAGTAAAGTGCTGAGTAAAGTAAAGTAAGTAAAGTGCTGAGTAAAGTGTTGAGTTTGTCAGGATCTCCAGATGGTATGGTTGAAAGGCTAATCATTAATCATTATCCTGTGTATGTTCTGAGCATTGGGAACCATTTACTACTGCAGAGTAAATCTGTATAATAGATACATAATCTAAAGTTTATTTCATCAACAATACTTTACCCTCAGTTTCTTCTCATGGGTGGTTGCGCAGAGAGTATAGTTGGTCCAAATCATTTTAGACTCTGGGTGGTAAAACCACTCACCATCTTCTTCACAAAACTTGGTCGCCTTTTCTGGAAAGAACAATTCTGAGAATTAAGTTGCTTTAAATACAGTCAAAACATGATTACAGGGGAATTCTAAATGTGAGGGTAAATATTTGGTTGCTTTCTCTGGAAAGAATAACAATAATAACATGGAATTATTTTACAGCAGTTTGACAACAGAATAATTCATCATCGGTTATCCTGAAAGCTCCATATATTAAATTACTTATTGGCACATAATTGCTTCTGCTTTAGGTTCTATGTTCTATGTTCTATGTTCTTTACTCCGTTCCTATTTTTCATCATCATCCAAACACAAATATTGCAACATGAATCTTAACGTTACTAAACAACTGTGATTAATTTAACTTGGAACACATCATCAAACATGTCAGGCAGAAAATACCCTCTTTGGAGAAATCTTCTGGCAAATTCTCAGATATTGGGCTTAGTACACAAATACTGCAGATACACGACTAGGCTAACAATGCGATCATATTTGTCCTGACAACAGCATCTGCAGCCTGACTGCCTGGTTTTCTCCGACAGATCATCAACTGTTCGGCATTCTCCTTGAAGCCTCATGTCAGCAGCATCCGCTTTCAAATAAGGAGCCATAAGGGGACTCCTAACATCATATGCAGTTTGGGAATATCCTTTATGAGCCCTGTATGATAAAAACACCTTCTCTCGCTTCCCATGCATGTTCTCTCTCCTCATCCATCTCTCTGACTTTGTCTCTTCTGTGTTTTGTTGTTGTAAGCCTTCTTCTCTTTGCTTTGCTTTTACCCTTCAGTCCACCTATGCTGAGGTTAGTTTGCTAGTATGCTGAGAAAAACAATGCTAACAGACTGAGGTTGCAGGTGAAATATTTACCATGTTCACAATCTTAATTTAGTATATTACACACGTAATACAGCTGAGACTGATGAGGATGTCAGTAGTTCTGTAGGTACTTGACCATACACCAAAATTATAAACAACTTGACATTTATCCCAAAACCCCAAATGCACACCTGGTGGCACTACAGAAAAAGCCAAGATCATCAAATGTGTTACATCTTCTGAAACCGTGATTGCCAATGATTGCCTGTACAAAATATGGTGCCAATCCATCCTGTAGGTATTAAGGTATTTCACTAAGAAGTGAAAATGTTATTAAGATTAGGGATAGGGGAGAGGGATCCTCCTCTGTTCTCTCCTAAAGGTTTCTTCCCTTTTTTCCCTGTGAAAGGTTTTTTTGGGAGTTTTTCCTGATCCGATGTGAGGTGTCTATGTGTACGGATTGTAAAGACGTCTAACAAAAATCACTACAGCCGAGAAATTGGTAGGTTATTTGTAGGTTTAATAATGATTGATTACATAATCATCCCTTAAATTAGGATATATACACTTACAGCTCAACATAAATCTCTATCTGCTTTAAACATGATGCATCAAATGCAATTACATGATGCACTTTAGTTGGATACACTTGTATTAAGGAATTGGCCATGTATAGAAAATGGCTATATACTCTGGTTATTAGATTTAGTGCTTTTTGAAGGAGCAGAACGAATCTAAAGAATCAGAAGCAGCAACACAATGTCTACTTCCAGAACTAAATCCTCTACGCATGTGGATATTACATCTTATTTAAATCAACATTACCAAAAATATAAGGAGGAGGTTGGGGTGGTGGATCAATAGAGTAATAATGAATATATGTTATTCTAAGTTACTAGTCAGCTGGTAGCATGTATAAAGCATGAATACAACAGCTAACGCCAACTTAGTTTAATTACATTTAAAAAAACATATTATATTATCTTCCTGTCTCCATGACAGTACCTGCCATTCTTGCATTACGAGTTACTACAATCTCAAAAATATCTCTCACCTGACTGTTATACATCAAATACAAAATAAAATCCTCCTCGCTTGCTGAAGCCCAATGCTTTGTCAGTGGGCCTTTTCTTTAATACAGTCAGCCCCATGACCTTTGACCTCCATTACACACTGAAGATTGAATTGCTTTCTGTATTGCCTGCTCTGCACTGGAATTAAAACCTTCACGGAGCTTGTCATTGTGTATATGTGTAAGAATGGCTCATCTTTCTTACGAGTCGGGTCCAGGTCAGGGTGATCTGGACAGTTTTGTGTTACAGATGTCCCGGCTGGTGTCTCATCCCAGCACAATAAACCGTCCCATATGCGTCTACAGAAGGCACCTTGGAAAGAAAAAGGAGGAGATTGTAAAGCCTATTCTGTGTTACAACAAACACCCATTTCTCTGTGACTTCAGTGTTTTATGTCACGTAAGTGTATGTCAGATTAACATAAGTTACCAACAGCTAAAGCTTCCACTCCAACATCTCAGTTGAAGCCCTGCTGTCAACACTATCATTACCTTGAACGAGAAGCTTACAACACCATTACGCCTGTGATGCTCTGCCAAAGGTAATCCATTTGGTCTTAAGGAGGCTTGAAATGAGGCGGGCCTCTCACCCGTTCTGTTATCTTGGTGGTCTTTGTGAGACAGCTCAAGACATTTATATTGATCGTTGCTCGGCATCTGGCCATGTCCATCTGTCATGCTATGTCCAGGCCTGAGTGATGGATCTGAGATTGACTCTGCGCCTCCCACCACTGTGCGCTGTGGAGACAACATGACATAAGAAGTGAGAGAAAGGGGGATGAAAACATGATTGTACTGACTAGGAATACAGTGCGGAGAGGAGAAAGGGAGCTGGTGGTTTCTGCTCTGATCGACATTTCAGTGAGAGATAAAGCATAACTATTAACTTGGTTGATGATTGTATCGAAATGGGCATTACTTCACAGTTTCATCATGCTTAGATAAAGACATGGACATCTAAAAGAGGAAGACGAATAAGCATGCAAAGCTGATCTAATGAGGATTTCACTCTGCTTTTAAATTCTAGTCACTCACTGATAAGCAGCCAATTTCCTCCAAATGAATGTTATCTCTGCTGTATTGTTTGTATTTGTATTGTTGTGTGACTTATCTCGCCCAGTTTTTGGGATAAAACTTAAGCCTCTTAGAGTGTCAGGCTCATGCACTTGCATTTAATGAATCATTTAAGGGATGTTCATACGTTTCCTGTGATATTCTCACCACCAGCTTTATTATTATTGAGATTCAAACTTCCTATCATCGTCTCTTTGATAGAAAATACCATTCTTACCTGTCGGATAAAATCTTGCAAAAGGCAAAACATTGTAAATAAAAACTGTGAGTATGCCGATGTACCATGTAGCAGTTTAGCAGCCGTACATATGATGTCACTCCAAACATTGAAGTAAATGACGTCATACATACGACCACTAGGCCACCACCAATATCAACAGATGAGAAAAAAGGTGCGGCTTCTCCTCGCCGACTAAATTTCATTCCTCTTCTGGAATTAATGACAAGATCACTCAAGAAAGAAAGCACAGATGCATAAAGGTGAACAGTGTAGATACAACAGGTTTAAACAATTTGACATTATACTGTTCTGGACCTCAAAGTCAAGTGTGATGCTTAACAGTAAAGGCAATTGAGACTTCCATTAACTCCCACGCTGAAGAATAGTGGAGCAACCGTTTTTGATTCAATAAAATACTTCTATATTATTTTTAAGGCTAGCTAGAAATCCATGAAAGCTACTTTTCACAGTTTGATTTGTTTAATTATAACCCCTTCTTCTAACAAATCAGCATATCCTGAATATAGTGTGAGAAAAAGATGTAAGATATCACATTCGTGTTTGCATCTTTCACTAATTGCAACATCGCTAAAAGTGTATTCATGTACAACACTGGAGCACATGATGAATTTGACTCAACTCTTCAAGCTAATTTGCAATCAGATGATAGATAACACTTAATATTTGGTTGGCTCTCCAAATGCTGAACATTATTGCACGACTAAGTATAACTGTATATGTTGTTGCACAAAATGATGAACAGGGCATCATACATATATCTGCAAAAGCTTTATCCAAACCAAGTTTAAATGCAAGCAAAAGGCCAAACAATGTAGACTATACATGATTTGCATAAACGGATTAGTTATAGTAAGAACATGCAGGAATGGGCAGTCATGGATCACGTACTCTCTTTTGGGTCATCCAGTTTTATAATGAACAAGCTGAGCTAACTATAGACTATAATTATCAATTATAAATGGTGAGTGAAAATGTAATCATGAGATTTTTTCTGAGAAGAAAAACCCACTAGACCCCATCATATTACATGTCCCTCTAATGAAAATGAAATTTTATGTTGAAACACACATGTGTGGCATACATAATGGGTAAAAATATAATGGAAAGTTGACCTTACAGCATTGCTTGAATAACAAAAAGAAGCTTACCACCAGGAGAAACCAAAGGATCCAACGTGAGCCTGGTGACTTCATATCTTCTTCGCACAGGAATATCTCAAGAGAGAGAGAAGAGAACAACACGTTACAACTAACAGAAAACAAATTGTTAACCGGCTGTTTCAAATCAGGATTATGGCCTCAAGAGAAAATAGGAGTCATTAATCTGAAATGCAAAACACTGCAACAAAGGCGCTGCAGTTCATGGTGTTTCACTTGCTTCCTCTATCTATGTGTTTGTTTGTTTGTGTTTGAGTGACAGAGAGAAATCGTACTCTTCAAAAAGTGCAACAATCTCACAGGAGAGTAACGTTATATTGTGTGAGCAAGAGGAGGAAGAAAAAAACACGTCAGACAAAAATAGTTGATGCTCATTAATCATCTTGTGCTGAGCTCCTGCAGGACTGCAGCAGCGATTTGCCAGTTTAGTAACCGAGTGCATGTGAGATAAAAAAAATATTTTCTTTGGCCTTCAGAGTCCCTGTCGTAAGCCCATCACTCCGCAGTTCCAACAGTTAGAACCACCTACTGGTGTCTACACCCCGCAGCGGCCCGGGGGGCCGACTTTGAACAGATAAACATCCACGAGCAAGTATAAATCACTGTGAAAGGATTGATAGCATTTGTTTTGGCTGTCAGACACACAGTGATGTGGCGGGCTATTTAACATTAGGATGACAAATACATCTGGATATAAATCTGCCAAGAATTTAAGTCTCGGAGTGATGATCTCTGACCCCTCAAATTTATCTCAAATTTCTCATTTCTAATCGGTAGTGATTATGTAATGGCAGCCCGAGTCGTCCCTCTTTCTTAAATCCATCCTCAGAATAAGACCTCTTCTAGGCCTAGGTATAGACATAACATCTGCTTCATTATGCATACAATAGAGTAGAGATAAACATATTAAACTATTAATATATCACTCATTTGATTTAGAATATGTATTAAATGTTTATGTAATTTTTTTTTTGGTTTTGGGGGGGGGGATAGATGGTTCTTGATTCTAAATTAATCATCTTTGTAATATGTGATTAGAAACTGATTATATAGACCCAAAAGTGCAATCTAATGTTGGCATGTATAGACCTACGATTATTCGAGGAATCAATTTAGATTTAATAATAATATGAAAATTCTCTTTATGTTGGACAGAAGAGAAACATCATTTCAATCTTCTGTATGTTTGCGCATATGAACAATTTACTAATAAAACTGACTTTGACTTTGAGGGTAATTTTAAAAATAACATTCTAATTTTCTATTGTTTGTTGCAGCAAAACCATATAAAACTGAAAATATTTTTTACAGGTGGTAGTGATTATATTTCCAGAACAAAATGTATCGATAGATGAATTGTTTCAGCTAAAAAAAAAAATATATATATATATATATATATATATATTGACTTTTATTGCCTATCATCGTAAACCTCATCCTCAGCCTGAATCCCAAACTCTGTCTATTCAATCATGTTCAGCCTGTTCCTAAACACCGCTCAATATTTCCAGTAAAAGAAAAGAAGATACAATATACACATGTGAATCCAGCATGCTGGAAATCTCATTGAAGAACACAGCGCCAGACCGCTTTGTATCTCTGCTGTGAAAAGAAATCCACAAGGAACACAAAGAAACAAACACACACCAATTCAAGACAAAGGGGAACACAGGAGGAAGAGAATGGATCCCAAAATGGCCTCTAGGAAGAGAGGATCTATAAAAAACACCATCACATTAAGGCAGAGAATTCACACCAGTCAATTATCAGTTAATCGCCTCTGGGCGTGCAGCAGCATGTGATTTGTGATTTATCTAAAAGTTTTGATCGCTGATAACATTAACTTCAATATGTCAGTACAGAGATGTCATCACTATAAACGTTAAGACAGGGAGGACAAACATGTACAAAGTTTCTACACTAAAGTAAAAAAAATCACTGGCCCTTTGTTAACACTCATTAGCGGAAGTTCACCTTTTCTCTTTCTTGTTGAGAAGATTGACATCACTCTAATGTACATGTTAAACTATGGCTATCTTAGTTTAGCATAACGACTGGAAACGGGTAGAAACAGCTCTCCAGACTCCTTCCAGAAGTTCTTCAAAGACATCTCAGCTGTCTGTGCGGTGAGTTGGGGTAGCAACTGTGTCTGAGACGCCAATAATCTGAGGGATATTTCAACAATATAACTCAGTCCATCAATAATGCATTTGCCCCAAACACTTTAAACTTTTAAATATCTCTGCTGCACATGTCATACGTTTATTTTTAAGTCTGTATTTGACAAACAGGTTTGGCTTCTTTCTACTGTGTATTTCCATCCTACCCATTAGCTCTTCATCCATCATAGCCCCCAGAGCCGTTAGGTCCAATGTGATATGATCTGCAAGGCTTGAAGCACGTGTAGAACATTTAAGAGACGAAAGCCCCCGTAAAGGGAGGCCAGGGAAAGCCCCCTAATGGGAGGAGTGGACAGTACGTCGTCTACATGCAGAGCACTGGATCCTCTCCAGGGGGCTGATCATCATCAAGTCTCCTGGAGACCAAGTGAGAAGTCGACCAGTTGTAATGGGCATTTGAGAGAATCTGATTAGATTCTTCCCCACTTTGTAAATACAGACACGTTATTCCTGTGGTCACTGTCCGGAAAGTAAAGCACCCGTAGAAGGAATGTGAGGACCGGTGTGGTCGAAGGTTTGACTCTGCTTTACTTTGAAAAGGGGCTTTTTCATAAAGTTTTATGCTTGTCAAAGTTTTGCAATGAATGTGCGGCTGCATTTAAACTCGTTAAACGTTAAATCTAATCTCTTTGTTTGTCAAGTCCAATGATAACCTTTCAAAACTGAAGTCTAATAAAAAATACTTTTGTACCTTCATTCGGAGAAAGTCAGAAGGATTTTTTTTTAATTATTGTACATTGGATGATGGAAGACATTTATTTTATTGTTCCCAGTCACTCTATAACAATGTAATAAAGGTGTCCTGAATATACTGATGTTGCTCGTTTTGCCACATGTTTTGAGAGAAGAGACTCTCTCCCCCTTTTCCCTTTGCCCTCTTTTTTTTACTTTCCTCCTCAGTTTCTCCCTCATCCTCTCTTCTCTCTCTCAGACGGCACAGATCAGTTCTGACATCACGAGTGATGGAGGATGTAGCAGCTCAATCCCCCCCCCCACACCCCTCCACCCCGTCTCAGACGTCTCACCATTTTGAAGCCCATCCCTCAGTCTGAAGGCAGCAGCCACACCAACAGGAGTTGGCGTCCCGTTCCCCGGGCCACGACAAATGAGCTGTGCTACAAAGCAAGCTTGTGTGGATTAGTTTGACGAATAGACAGAGTCTTGTCTAAAATGGAAAATACTTTCACTGATATTGAAGGACTCCTAAACACTATACTGCTACTTACTCCAACATAGATGTATCAACTCTACAACAACACATCCATTGTCACATGTTAACTCTGAGGTCTCTGTGGCCTTCTTGAAATACACACAGTGAAGGAATATGTATGTAAGAGGCATATGGCAAACAAAACAATCTTATATAAGTGGGAGTATGGATACCTGAAAATAAAAAGTATGTTCTGTAGGCGAGTAAATGCAGTTTGGAGCTATATGTGCTAAAAGATTTGACCCCAAAAATCGAATTAGTTCAACCTTTACTGGATTTTGGTTCCAAATATGAAGAAATGTGCTCAAGTCGTTACCGAGACGTCGCGTTCACAAGAATGAGAATACAGGAGATCACAGTGACCTCTGATCTTCAAATTGTAAGCAGTCCATCATTGGTGGATGTTTTCGCCAAGTTTTGAAGAAATTCCCTGCAAGCGGTTCTGAGACATCGTGTCACGAGAATCGACCTGACAGATAGACGTACAACCGGAAAACATCCTGCCTCCTGCCACGGCATAAAAAGAGACCCATTGTGATGAAGTACCACACAAAGGAGGAAGAGTCCTACATTGCCACGCTCACGATCCGTCTGTTTTAACACTCTGATCCGGGTCTCGGCCCGAGAGAGCATATTTCTGTTTGTCAAGCTTGTTTGAGGTGAAACAGGTAAACGGGGAAATGGTTAAAAGCTCCGCAGTTTTGTGTCTTTGGTTTTGTCATGCATCTAAAAATATACTGAGTGACAGTCTCTCCAATTAAGGTACAATATAACAAGCTTGCATTGTTTGCCGAGCATGTATCCCCCTCCCCATCCTCACTCACATCACACTCTGCATTCTCATTTCCTCTCGGGCCTCTTTTCGTTTTCACTTCCATATTTCTTCTGCTCTTTAAATCTATGTCCCCTCTCACCTTGTTTCTCTATCTTTCTCTCTCTCTCTCTCTCTCCCCATCCCCCATCCCCCTGTCTTCGCTCCAACTCCCCCTCCCACGTCCCTTCCGTCTCCTCCTTCGTTGTCCCCCTTTTAAAAGCTCTGCCCTCCCTCCCTCCCTCCCTCCCTCTCCAGTCGTCTCTTTCTCAAGTTTTTCGGCTAAATTCTTAAAGCTTTCTCTCTGACTCTCTGGGCAGATTCATCAGCCAGCACATCCTTTAGAACAGGTTTCCATTATTGTGACACATCCTATTTTCAACTCATCCGTCTTTACTCCAGAGTCATAGTGCTCCTATTCCCTGTTCACTGTATCTACAGTGACACAGAACTGCAAAAACGTTTAGATAACTTCGAAATCAAAAGGATGTGTAATTGTTGATGATGATGACTCATTTCGTTTTGGGATTTAAAACATAGGCATGGTCTTTCAGTGGATTGGATATATTAATTTAAAATACGGTAACTTCTAGGGGCTCACATGTAATACACCCTGAGTTTGGGATGTAAAGAGGCTGTTACCAGTGAAATAAATACCATTCTGATTCTGATTCTGAAATATTTAGATTTAAAGTTTAATTCACTAACTGTGCATTATTCATGTGAGCTGTGCTTCAAGTTAGGGACTGGACCCTCCTCTGAGGGCCGTGATCCTGACAGGGTTCTTCTGCAGCTCACAGGAAGTATGATACAACTGATTTGGTGAAAGAAAAAGTATGTATATTTTTTTAAAGAGAAAATATACACACAACACAGTAAGGGGCTGTGTGAAATGTATTGAGTTACACCTTACATTTTATTTATTTTAAAAGGAAAGACCAACCACAGTGTTTGGAGTAGTATTTTATTTGGATCCTCGCCTTGATGAGAAATAAATGCAATACTCCTCCACTAATATATAAAAGAAATGTAATATATTTTTGTATTAAATAGCTTTATTTTTAGATAAAACAATTAGTCGACAAGGAGTGACTTGAAATAAAATCCAGATCTGAGAGAAAATGTACCTAAAACTTTCCCGCTGTGCTAAAATGTTGTCAATTTATTCTGAGAACCTAATAATCTCTCCAGCTACAGGCGTCCACTGGTAATAATACACATTTAGAAAAAGTGTCAACTTCACACAAATGTTCCACATCTTTACGAATCAAGGCTATCTAAGACTTTTATCTATGACTTGTGACTACAATGAGGCTCCCTGCAGTAAAGGATTTCTGGAGCCTGATTTACAGTCTTAGTATCCCAAAAACTCCAAGAATGTGGTAATGGTTGACCAGCCGATGACCAAAGACATTTTGACAGGGAAATTCATCTCCATGATGAGTAAACAAATTAAGATGCATCTGAGTACACAAAGCATTCATAGTCTGGATTGATTGGACCGTTATCTCCTCAAGGTGTGAGCATATTTAATTGTAAATACAAACGTGTTCAAATTTTAAACAATGAAGAGCCTCAAGTGAAATTGATCAGCAGCTCCCACACCTTTTATTAAAAGGTCTGCCTTAGAAGAGACATTCAGGGCATTAACTCACCCTTGAGGATCTATATTGCCTTCCGGCATTCGAGCTCACGCACCAGCCTGTTCCTCACCAGTGAAGAGGCCGGCAGATGGCTCGGGACGCTGAAGCAAGATCTGTGGGCTCCAGTCTTCTAGCTGTAATAGGAGGACAGTCCTTGGCTCTGGGTAAACACTTGATCTATACCGGCTCTCTATTGCCACGACATCCCACACACTTCCTCCGCTCGACGTGAAAGAAGCCGAACGGGCAGACAGGGGAGGGACGGGGAACACGGACAGCGAGACTCTGGTGGAAATCATCTCGTCTTCGTCTCGACTTCATCCAGATACATTCACCTCATTATTCTTCTCGCTAGCGCGGACTCCGTTCAATTACTTAAAAACATATGTCATATTTAAATTGGTGTTACTCAGCATTTCCCAGGCAGACTGATGGAAGCTGTCTGACTGTTTCCTTCTCTCCACTCATGACTACATGGAACCGGTCGAACTCTAACAGCTAATAATTCAACTGCAGTTAAATGCCTTATTTGTGCCCATGCATCTTAGGATAACTCTTTTTTATTTTACCGTCAGAAAACATCACAAAGTGAACATGCTTTTTCCATTTCGGTAACATCCCTAAATTACTCTAAATTGGGCATTACAGTTATTTTGGCAAACTGTTTGGAACATGTCTGGAAAAGTTGTATATTATATATTGCCTGCCATAAATAAAATATGGTGTGCATCTCTTTTATTCTGCGCTCTATGACTTCTAAAGCATAACAAATTATTTAAATACAGCCACTGTTGAATTCTAAGAAACAAGAAAACAATGAGCAGCAGATCTGAAGCCAGCAGAGATTCACGGGCTTGATCAAGGAAACTCGTCAATAATCCAAACAAAAAGGTCACCTTTAACCCCCAAAAATTATACAACATTTAATTTTTTAGAAATAGAACACGAGTAGATTCATTACATTCCCATTCAGCAGGTTAGTTTCCACTCTGCATCACGTCCGTCTGCCAGCTGCTGAAGGACGCTGCGTGAGCGCTCTGAGACGGGACCCAAACACAAAATAGCCCTAAAAACAAAATAATGCCCATATAGATGATAAAGAAAACAGTGAGGAACTGCAATCTGATGCTCATTTCTGAGGATGCATCACAGACAAGTAGTCCTGCTCTCCATTGTTGCTACAAAAAAATAGTGATAAAAGCTGCTTCAAATTGAGCTGTAATACATGAAGTCAGCAGTTATATCGCGGACAGGGAAGTTCTCCCCGCATTCAATTACTGGCTTCAAAGGCATCCGAGCAGGACATGCTCCCTTTATGATCTGCTATTCCCAAACTTCCTCCACTCCTCATTCCTCCTTATCTTTCTCTGTCTATTGTTCTGCTCCTCTCCATCTGTCTCTCAAGGTCACACTCATGGTGGCCTTTGCATTAACCTGCAGAGAGACCACCAGGACTCTTAAGCCAAATAATCCGGAGTGTTCCCCATTAGTTTCAGACCAATTTACAGCTGAACCAACTGACTGTTTGACCCGAGCCATTGTTTGACTGGCTATTGTTTATTAACACAAGCTTTTTCTGTCCTCAAATGGGATGAAGTAAAAGTCTTTGCCCCATGAAAAAAGAAAAGGTTGATAAAGTGTATATAAAAATAGGGCAATTGAAATATAATGAAAACTTCATGCAACATATGTAGAATCCCAGAAATCCATCTCCAGTCGGCGTTGGAGAATAAAACTTAAAGAAACACTCCACCGATTTTACACATGGGTTCAGTTTACTCCTCAGCCTGGTGGTGTCACCAGTTCTCTCTGCGGGGTTTGATACGTTCATGGAAATGTATTGTTTATCGGAGCCTGATCCATACTATAAACCTAGTAGCGTGAAAATACTTTTCTATGTGTAATCTGTTGCAGGCCTTCATCTAATGAATCATTTAATAATTGAGTAATTTACCTTTTATTTTGTTTGTAAAATATAAATTTACAGACCCTTCCTTTCAAATTGTTTGTTTTGACCAACAAAAGTCAAAGTTCCTCACATCTGAGAAGTTTGATCAAACAAATGTTTGCATCTTTGTAGATATCACAATTTTTTTAAATATTTAGTTGTGATCAACTATTCAATTAATAATACCAATACAACTATGTGACAGAAAAAAAATAAAAAAATAAAAAATAGACTTTATATATATACATTTGTTATTATTATTATAATATATCATTTAATCTGCAGCTTTTGTTGAAAATCAATCTCCACCCCAAAACATCTAAATCATTTCACAACTGTGTTTGATTTAATACTTTGAAGCTCATCTGCACATTGGTGCTGATGTTTCCACTAATTCACTTCTTTCAACCAAAAACGTTTTGGAAAAGCGTGTTTCTACTCGGGCTGTTTGTGCTGTTCGGCTTCATAATCACCTCCATCGATTTCTCCAGAGCAGCAAATCTGCCAATGAACATAACTACATCATTAAAGATAATACCCAGCAGATGTTAAACAGTGTCAGCCGTGCAACCAGCCTGGCAAACAAAAGACAAATACTGGCGTGATCGCTGCTTTCTAAACTTCAGCTGATTTGCATACAAGTGATTACTTCTCGGTAATGTCATCCCGAGGGTCGCTTGTGAGATGATGTTTGGCTAAAGACCGAGTTTCATGGTAATCATATCACTCTGTAGTCTATTGAGGAACTTTCGGACATTTGGAAACACTGCACAATGAAGTCTGTTTTTTGTTTCATATTCTCATTTAACAATACGCAATCTTGAGGACAGCTGTTCCTTTCACGACCATGCCCATCTGCGTTAACGAGTTTTCATTTCTTCTATACTTTCCAAATCTGAGGCAGTCAGAACGTATTAACAATTGTCCTGCACTGTTAAAATGCAAATCTAAAGAGCATTAATGTAAACGTCACGCTACATAATTTAAATGATCGTTCACATTCCCAGTCAGTAAACATAACAGCATTTCCAATCAGCACAGAGCCCATTCAGCTGTGTTGTCAGGCTTATTGAATAAATGCACTCAGAATAATCTCCCGAATAACATTTTCTCCTCCTGATACCGGTGAACAAAGGAGTCTGTTTATTCTGTCAAAGAAGTAGCTTCCTCCTCGACATCTTCCCACTTAGTTTTTGTTTACTTCCTGAACCGATTAAGTTACTCTGCCCCGCTCAGAAGCAGTGTGGACAGCTTCAGGTGCTTACAGACATCTGCCGGTGAATGGAGGGTATTTTCAGGGGATCAAAGTCCTTTCATCTGGCAAACGTTCCTTTCCCCAGCCTCTTCATTTCCTCTTGACATTCATATATCTCATCTGTCAACTGACCAACGACGTTTGTTTGTGTCATCGCCCAAAAGCAGAGAGCAGATGGTGAGTGCCATATGACCTCTCCTAGGTTCATTTCAACTCCAACAAAACACTTCAAACTGAATACTCCAAAACATTGTGATGTGTTCAACATCTTGGAAAGTATGTTTAACTATGTTTTTGCCAAAAAAAATAGAAAAAGTTTGACTTGTGCATGTGTTGATTATTGAGCTGTTTCCCCAGTCATAAGATACACTCGCTGACCGTGGCTTCACCTCTACCGGACAGGGAATAGCCGTATTAAAATGTTCTATATATTTCAAGTTATTTCAGGAGAACTAAGAATTCTATCAACATGTATACCGACTGGAATTGAGTAAGTCTCCTCGATGTTTATCTCGAGATTCTTGGCAACGTTATATATATTTTCCCTTCCCATTACAGACATTATAAGCCCACACCAGGCCTCGCAAGTTGAGCCCGCTAGAGGTCTTTTGTGTCAACAAGATCAAAGGTTGTATCTTTACTCTAAAGCGCACCATTGAAAGTATTACTAAATGATGAAAGGGATCAAAATGCAACTGTGTGCAGAGAGCCGAATGGAAGAAGAGTGGACACTGTGAACAATATGACTGTAAAGAGACGCTCCTAGAACCATTGAGCAGAGAATAGGTGCTTCAAATCAAACACAAAAGATAAGCTCCTCTGAATTGAGAGGTGCAAAAAAAAAAAATGGACCCCGAGGATGAGATCAGAGGCCCGAGGGCAGAGATCAACACTTATCGTGTCCAATCCCAAGCTCAAAGAAGAGAGTTCAAAAATAATATTATGAGGCTGGAAAAGGATCACCACGTATTGGAACAAGTCAATGCTCTGGGATGTGAATGGATCAGGCCTCAATGTATCAGGCGAGGTGGGAGGACATTTGAAAAAAGAGGTTGACAGAAATAGTTCTGTGTCAGCAGGCACAGCAAAATCCCATTATAGACGCACAACACAGTCATTTCAGTGGAGGCTCAGAAGGCATTTAATTCCTACTTGATCTAATAAGACAAAATAAAGACACATGCACATATTCTCCATGAAAGAAATCCCATGTAATGGATATACAATCTAGGTTCTCTCTGTAACCTTTTTACAACCGTATTTCCATGTTGGAAAATTATTAGCAGCTATGGAAACATATTTCCAAGAAACCCAGGAAGCATTTCCCTAAACTAATAACCAGCTCAACCTCCACGCAAAACATCTACTGCGCCTGCAGGAAATCAATCCGCGATGCAGAGGGCATCCATCGGAAAGGGGCTGGCAGAAAAAGGGTCAAAACAAAATACACTCAAACAAAAGCTAATTATGTCGCTAATTGCAAAACAAGCAATTTGAAAGGGTGGTGTAAATTAATAAACTACGCAATTTACGGAGAAGAAGCAGAAAAAGAGGAGAGAGAAGGAGGATGGAGCGTTAGCAAGTATTTATTCTTCAGGCTGCGTGAGAGTGAATGATAGGAATTACAGTCTCTCTCACAGTGTGTGTGTGTGTGTGCGTGTGTGTGTGTGTGTGTGTGTGTGTGTGTGTGTGCGTGTGTGTGTTTGAGTAAATACTGAAGTGTTACAACCTACTTATCACTCATAGATGGTGCCAGTGTGTGTGTGTGTGTGTGTGTGTGTGTGTGTGTGTGTGTGTGTGTGTGTGTGTGAGGGGGGGGAGTAGTACTGCTCTGTATGAACATCTAGAATAATAATAGCCCTGAAAGACTTGTTTTAGCGTTATGTGCTGTCACCATTTTGAATCTGTCTCATCATATCTCAGGAAGCATTTCTCTCACTCTGAGCATGAAGCTTATGGAAGACATCTTGTATGAAAACAATATTTCTGTTCACTTCAACAATAATAAGGACATATTAATTAATAAAGAGTGCTTAAAATGTTTGTACAAATTAACAAATCAGATTTTCTTTTTTAATACATGTTAACGAATACATTGTTGTATAATGCACAATAATCCTGTTATAATGAAGATCCCTCATTAAAAAAGAAAGAAATTGTAATTAAAAAGATTCTAAACTTTGACCTATAACAATATTTGTTGTTCTTTTTTATAAAATGCATCTAAGACAACATAAAAGTATAAATTATTCATTTTAAAATGTCAAAATTCAGAATAAACTCTCTGGCAATACTCTAAGATTGAAAACCTTTGGGGACAGGTTCACAATTATTTAAGGAAAATCAGTTTGTAACTGATACAAACTGCCATGATGGTGGGGAGAAATACTTTATTGAGGAGACAGAGAAAGTCCAAAACTTATTTTGGGAAAGGTTCATAGAACTTGTAAAAGTTACCTCATATGAACAAAGACTGACAGATGGGAAGATTATTATTATTATTATTATTATTATTATCAAAACCCCAGATCTATATCTCTAATTATAATAATTATTATGATATGTTTACCTTTCAGATACTGTTAGTTACTTTATTTGTTATATTTGTAATGTTCTTTTCATTTTTTAAATGAATTATTAACATTAGTTATTCTTTTTCAGGACAGCATAGTGCTGAGTAGAGTGTATTCAAATTATATATTTTCAAATACAACATCAATCTTATAATAATCTTATAATAATGTCTAAACTGATGACACAGCAACATTTCTCACAATAATTGGGCAAATTGCAATATGTTCAATCCCTTTCAAATGTTCTTACCTTGTACCAGTGGTTCTGCTTGTAAAAAGAATGCTGCATTCATCGCTCTATGTTCTACTCTGACCTCAAACTCTGATTGTTCATTTTATTCTGTGCTGAATGAAAGACCGATCCCATTATGTTTATATTCATGCAGAGGAAATAATACTGTTATGAGAGTGTCATCATAAAATGTCAAGTCCTGTTATTGAACAGCAACAACACAACCACTCAGGAAACGTATCAACTAAAAGAGGGTTATCAAATCTATACAATCCAAACATGATGTCCTGCTTGATGCAAACCTTTACGGATTAAAAATAGTGACAGCAAATAACGTTAAAACAAGCCTATTTCTTCTACATAACTACATATCGTTCAGACAGAGCCGTACTGATCCCCCCCCCCCCCCCCCCCCCCCACACACACACACACACACACTTTAAACCAGCTTTTAAACTGATTATACTATCTCCCATAATATCAAGCATTGATTGGAGGCAGCAAATAATGACAGACCTGAAGTGAGTGCTGAAACTGAGCTCAGTTATTAAGGACTGAATTTCACATCTAATCACTTTGTTGAGGACGGAGAAGATGCAACTCTTCGGACACAACAACAAACATTTCATCATTGGAAAAACTAATCTGCTCCTGCAGCTGTAGCCTTGTGCTATGCTTTCTTTATTCTTCCATCTTCATGTTGAGAGCTGTTTGCGAAGCGTATCGGCTCTATGATGTTGATTGAATGTGCATCTTTCATTTGCAGCATTCCACCGATTGCATTACTTTCCCGCTGCATTTGCAGTCCTCTATCCCTGCTGGCGGCTGCTAAACGTCATGTAAAATTGGGAGGTAATTTCCTTCACACCCAGTGATTGGTCATGGCCTGACACCTACAGTAAAACCACATTAAGCTGGGTTTGGCCCAGTATGGATTAGCAGAGATGATAGCAAAACTCTATTCCATGTGTAAGTAGCCGAGCACTTCACTCTCGTGCACCGATTTCACCATCAGGAATTCATCTTAATGGCATGAGTCAGAGTTATAGCCTTCTGCACAGTCTGGAGGTATTTAGCCAGAACCGCAACATGTTTTAGAAATGTAGTCTTGTATGGGATGGCCGCATTTTATCTATTCCCAAACTGGGACTTAAGCGTCCCACATTTCATAAGTGGAAGCCTCCTGGACTTCTTTAGAAAAGACTTTCTCTTGGGCATGACAGCTAACCGTTAGCGTACTGACAGGTTCTGTCAGAAAGAGCGAGCGTCAACAGGCCTGACAATGACACACTGATTCATATTGAGTTCAGACGGCGGAGCATGGCTCCTGGTTTTATATCGGCCAGTGTGGCGCTATCGCAGCGCTTATCTATGTAGGCGGTGGAGTGAAACAGGCCTCTTGACTGGCGAGGCCCGCTCAACATCCTCTGCTCTTCTGTCTCTGTCAACATGGGTGAAGCAAATTCATAAAGAAATATAGAATATTGTTATTTAATGAATTTAGGACAAAAGCCAAAGTGATTTTTGCAAGAGCCGAGTAGGAGCGTATAGCTCTTGTCATCTAACTCTATTTTCCAGAATGTCAAACTATTCATTTCAATTTAATGGAAAATAACATATTCTGAAGATCACATTTTTGTAGCGAAAGAAAATACCAGACTCTAAACAAAGAAATGCATCACCACACCACTCTTACATTTGGTGTGGTACATACAATAGGCTGCGTGCCAAACTCTGACTCCTCAGATTTCTATGGCGGTTAGCGAGAGAGGACGTGTGTGGGTACGTGCAGGCATGTCTGCTACAATCCAAATATATCAATCATGTTGGTATTAGAACATTTTGTCAGGCTCACCGAATCAGCCTAAGACTTAAAGATGCTTTGAGGTTCATTTCTTTTAAATGACGGATGGACTGTTCGGAAAAACAGCAGCATAGATACATATAGATCAAAAGTTATTGTCATGCAATCTAATGCAAAGTATATTTATTTAAATGTCTGCTTAGGCTAACCGTTCTAAAAATATTTCCAAATGAGTTATTCACACAGGCTTAGATTTAATAATCTGTCTTTGAATTTTCTATTCAAGACCTTTGGAATAAAATAGGAAATAGGGTATCTGTTAAATAGCTTTCACCGGATGCTTGATCTCTATGTGCACTCATTTCGTTGATGAGTTCAAAGTGGTTTATCTGAACTCTCGTCCTTATCTGCTCCTTCCAAAAGTCCGAGAGGTATTCTTTTGGACATGTTGGCTGACGAGATAGGAAATGTGTGCTGCTGGTTTCATGCCAATCCACATGCTGCTGTACTAAATCACACACACACACACACACACACACACACACACACACACACACACACACACACACACACACACACAGGGTCACATTTATTTACAGAGGTGAAAAGAGTGTCCCATTACCTCTCTGTCTGATACCATTACCATTATCTATGACATGCTCATGGCGACCATTTAGAGCCCAGGAAGAGTTTGGCCAGAAAGGTGCACTGCAAATTGCACCATATTAACTAATCAGGGGATGGATGTTCACTGATGGGCCGGAGGTTGTGCACCGTCACAGTATGCCTCATAATAATTCCAGTATCAAAAGTGACATAAGTTTCAGAATGACAACATTCTCATAAAAATAGTTTCCACAACCAAACTGCTTCGTGAACATGTCCCTGAATAAGTTCCAAAATATGTATTTAGTAATTGACATTCATAAATGACAACTGAATAACAACTGAATAACAGCAATTTTATCTAGCAGAATTTACTGTCTACTAATATATATATTACATACTTGTAATTAGTTATGATGTATAAGACTTACAATTTATTATTATGAAATTATTGTTCATTATAATTATTAGACATATTTAATTTAAAATTGAAGTGCAAATTAAAATAAACTGTTCTATTTATAACCAATATATAATTAAATATATTATCAACACCTACCGTTATTGGTGTTACGCAAAATGTGCCTCCATTGTAATTAAAATTGGCCCCAAAAAGTTTTAAGCCATTTATTATAGTGTACTGTAAAAAAAAGCAGACAATTATAAAGCTTTATAAAACTCATTGCAGCAGAGATTTCAGACAAACAAAGTTACATGAATAGATCTTTACAAAGTTTGGAACTAGGGAGACTTTGTTTTACAATAAATACACTTTTTATAAAACAAAGTGAGACATACAGAAGGGAAGAAATACAACTACATTGTAAATATTATTACTGTTGTACTATGACATGATACACATAATTATACCATAACAGGTTAAAATTATTATTTTCAAAATTGTTTAGTATTTTTTTTAATTCTAAAGTTGTTCCAGTTGGTCAAAGATAATATTTACAAGGTCTGATTACTCAACTTTTTTTACTTTTATATCATATGTCCCTTTTAAATACAATTTCAAACTACTTCAAGGAAAACTTCCCCATCCAGGAGCTTTTTCACAGCGAAGAAAAGATGCTGACAGATGGGCTGAGGCCGCTACCTGTCATCGAAGTGACTTACTGTACGGCATTCCCCATCCCCCTCTCCATCTGCAGATCATAATTTACATCTTAAAGATAACCTTGCTTTTCAACTCCAGAGAAGAAGAAATAAATACATGTGCACATTCTTCCACAATATGCTCTCAATTACCACTGTGATGGAGGACCCTTTCTCCCTCTCTGAAGCTTTACTGTTCTTTCTACACTAAATACGTTTTTCAAGAAAATTGAAATCTACTATCAGCCTGTTAGCCGTGCCGAGCTAGCCAAAAGAAAATGAAAAAAGAACTGATCAAAGTATCCACAAACATGCGGGTCACAAAAGTCCCAACATCCTGTATCGAGGCGAATGGTTTTCGTATTATGGGTTTTTATTTTTAAGTGTGAGTATTCCCTTCAAAGTCAAGAAGGAAACAAATGTAAAGGATGGTATTAACTGACCATGATATAATAATATATGCCTAAATCTATAAATGATACAAACTAAAGATCCCAACAAACTTCTCTGAAAAGATGGATTATCTGCATGCGATACAGATCCCATTAGGAGAATGCCTTTTGTCCGACATTGCACACACCCACTTGGCAATTGAAGAGGCACGGAGGGCTATGGGAAAGCAATTAAAGACGTATTTTGTAGCTGGACTTAAGCTGAAGGGCATTAGCAGCTATTCCCCTTTGGGCACAGTGTTCCATACGGGCTGTTGGGTCAGGGAGTGGGCTGGGTTTGTCTGGGTGCTGCCAGCTGTAAGCAGACCGAGAGAGAGAGAGAGGCAGGCAGAGAGAGAGAGAGAGAGAGATGGATGCTGTTAGCACAGGGGTAGCCAGCAGGAACACTACAAGAGTAACTCAAAGATTCCAAGAAGTTAACGAGGAAGAAATGAACAATATACAACATTTTATTGACTTCAGGAGCGATAAGATAATTTATGGTATAAGAAAAACGAAAAAAAAATAAGCTAGTGACAAAGGAGAAAAAAGAGTTATGTGTGAAAAGAGAGTGATTCAAGAAGGGAGTAGTTATGCTGCAAATCATTCTCTCTTTCCACAACAAGCCCCTGAAGCCTCATCCTGAAGCCCCTGAATCAGAAAAAGTCCGACCGGGCCTCTCGACTGCTCTGACTCACGGTTACTGGAACATGCAGAGTCCTTAAGTGTTTCATTTCAATATGGAGTTTGGGGATGTTTTTTTTTCAAGAAGAAGAATCCAGTTTAGTTTATAGGAGAAATAGGGCAAAGGACTGTGTAATAATAGCCACGGTCATAGTGGTCATTGTTTCGCTGTAACAGAGAAAAAGAAGCAGCATTTCACAGACAATATGCAGAGAGCATTTTTCTGCAATTACTCATGTGATGATAAATAGCAGGGCAATAAATGGAAACAGGGTCAACGTTGCATCAAACTTGTAAATGCACCTAAAAATGTCCAGATAAAAAAAAAAAAAAGGAGAGCCCAAAAAAACAAAAGCGAATGTGTTTAAAAAAGAGGAGCATATTTAAAAAGCAACCTCCATAGTCCATGTAATGGATTCCCAAGCTACCACCAATCAATCACAGAAACCTTAACAGGGGGTCATTACACCGGTATATATAAATAACCCCGTGAGAGGCTTAAAGTGTGAGCCAAAATCAGGAGGAAAAAGGGCCCAAAGGCAAAGGAAATCAATGAGTGGTGTGGTAGTCTGGGGATATTGTAATAAATCAGAATCACTGATGTCTCCCAGGACACAGACACACAGTGAGGGTAAGCTACTTTAATTACTGCAAACCACACTGTGCTCTGCTCCTTGGAGACTGAGGCTGCCATGTTGAACAGCAGGGGTCTTCTCGCTCACGCTCTTGATAGATAGTTATGAACCTCAAAAGGATTTCAGAAGCCTCTACTCCCTTGTGTCAGCGTATGCCTTCTAGCTGCTCTAAACTTCACTAATTAACATGTTATATCTTGTGGATTTTATCCATACAGACCATGAAATGTAAAAAAAAAGGTTCTCACTAATAAAAAGATCCATGTTAATGCCATCGCCTTGACAGACTGCAGGCACGTACACGGACAGACGCATCGGCGATGTGTGAGAGCACCAAATAAAGAGAATCTGAGCCAAGAATATTTTAGTGCGTCATCCTAAATGTCAATGTCTATGAAAAAAATGCAGGTACTGGAGTGATGATTTAGACATCCTGCTATCTCAGTGGATATGAAGGACATTATGAAGGTTGAATCCTCTTTTGTAATGCTCTAATATAAGACTGTACTTTTTCAACCAGACCAGGTTGAAACGCGAGGAAAAAAACTGTTTTAACTATTAAGAAGGAACTTTTCAAGACGTGTATTCTGTGTCTGTTTGTCTCCCTAAGCGACAGAAAGCTATCAGGGGTTGACACTTTGGCATGGAAAATAACCCCGGCGAGTGTTTTCCATCCAAACACAGGAGGGAGAAGGTGAAAAGATTTGGTGCAAAAGTGGGAGGATGGAAGGAAAAGAGAGACGAGCAAAGAAATACAGGAGAGACTGATGATGGATGCAATTCATTGTGAAGGACTACGTTAAAGGACAACAACAGAGGACGAAGACGAGGAGACAAGAATCAGTCAGGCTCCTCATAAATAGAAGAGACAGGTGAAAAAAAGATCAAAGAAATGAGACAGCTGACATTATGAAGATGAAGGACATGGAAGCCCAAGAGAACCAAAATTGCTGGCACAAACAGGAGAATAAAGTAGACATTGGAGGAAACATAAACAAAGAAGAACTGAATGCACAGCAAATACCAAACAGCTGAAGAAAGAAAAATATACGCGTGTGCTTCATTTTTTGAGGTGCTGATGTCAGTAGAAATGGACATCTGCATGATAATTGGACGCTTTTGACCAAAGTGATTGTCCAATTCACTGTCAAGGTCGTCCAGAAGGATGAAGACGTGGGTCGGGACGGTTTCTGTTTAAAGACGGGGGGAGGAAGGAACTTTCTGTGAGTGTGAATCACCCGTGCTTTCACACAACTAATGAGCAAAATGAGTTAAATATCAGAATCAAACATTTAGCGGAGTGATTGTTTATTGTTGTCTTTCTGGAAGTCACCGGTAAAAGGAAGCCTGAATAGAATATTTTAGATTTCTGAAGAGGGTTAATAGCCGTATTAGCCCGTTCAGAAACCACTCTCTGAATTTGCAATAAAAGCACAATTTACCAGCTGCGAGGATGCTTTAATCAGTTGTTCACAAAGCAGCAGTCAACTGAGTTATCACCCTCAACCTAAAAAAAAAATGTTCATCCATTGGATAAAAAACAGATTTTTATGTGTCACAAACCACTAACGTAATTTTCCTGACCATGAGGTAAACTTGGCAGATGAACACGGCAGGAATAATAGTAGTTTAATGTCGCACTGCACGTTCCTGGCCTCTGCTAACAAAGACCCAGGATTTCAGATCGGGAGCATCCGACCGATTACGGACGTAAGGAAGCACGTTTTGCCGTTAGCTGTGCAGCTGCAGCGTCTTGAGTAGCATTGCTGCACATTCAATCCAACAATTAGATGAGGGGATTTTCTGATGCACACGGACGCATCAGAAATGTGTCTGTGTGCATCTCCATCTTCGTCAGACGCACACGCTCACTCAGCCGTCAGCCAATTACTCTATTCTAGCACGACCCATTGATGCTGCGTGAAGGGATGAAGATGCAGAGCACTCTTTACTGGGGATGTATCGCTGCATGAAATACACGCAGATGTCATTTTCTGTTGCATAAATAGCATGTGGTTCTCTTTCCAGGAGTCCTCAGTGAGTTCATTTCAATATTGCAAGCTTCTATTATTCTAAAACTGCTCATCCAGCCTGCACTTGGTAAAGGGCGTAATGGCGCAGAGATAACTTCAACAGATGACCGTGAAATTGAATTTGACGGATCCTCTTGTCTTTATGGAAAATCACGAGCGGGGGCATTTGCCTGAATAGAGTTCATATCTGACTCACACAGAGATCCACGTATGAAAGATGGACAGAGTTGAGGAGGACGGCTCTAGCTGTGCTGCACATATTGCAACACTTGGCTATAATATCACCCTGTAACCAGTCAAGCTCGCTCAATAGTTCCAGCAAAGTCAACTTGAATATGTCTTGCTACTCTTCAAATGTCATTTTACGCAGACCCAGCTGTGCCCAGCTGCTGCTGTACGTCTATAGTAGCGGGGAATAAAGAAGTAAAGGTTGACATCTGGCTCTGAAAACACAGTCTTATTATGTAATGGAAAAGGTTGTCTGTGTCTGAGCCTGATGAATGTCCTGCTAGCACGGGACACCCAATGTGTGACATTTCAGCGTGAGTCCAAATTATACACTTTCTCCTCATTCGAGGTTTGCAACACAGCCAATGTAAGCATTTAACTCCACACGCTAAAGACAGCCTGGGGTCAAAGGAGAGGGATTTTGCATATTGGCCACTCTGGGCTAATCATGTGAATACATGTTATTCTTAGTTCCGCTTCCTCTTGCCAAGCGAGCATCACACAGCAGGATAAGTATCACTGTTACTCCTACCATTTAATTTGAGTGTCTTGTTCATGAACCCGATAATTGCGAAGCCCGGGCAGACAGAAGCAGTTACATTTAGGGTCATTGCATGTACCTATGAATAAAACATGAAGCATTAGCTTTATTAATATTGAGGAATAATAGCATGCGGTGAAGAGTCTGCTGACTGAGTGATGGGTCTGTGTGTGTGTGTGTGTGTGTGTGTGTGTGTGTGTGTGTGTGTGTGTGTGTGTGTGTGTGTGTGTGTGTGTGTGTGCAATGTAGCAATTGACCTCAGTGCCACATAATTACCAGAGTATTGTAGTTCAAACCCCAAATGAGATACAAAAGCACACAGATGCTGCATAGGTGTGCATCTCACCCACTCCTCCATTTCTCTTTTCATTTGGGCGTAAAGCTTTAAAAGGCTGTTCCTCCAACGTAGTGAGGCCATGGAAATCCAATGCAGAGACCATTTTGTATATTTCTGCACCATGGGCTGACTTTCCCTTTTTTCATCCTTTCACCCAGGCGTCTCTCTGACCAGACTGACCGACTGCATGCTGGATGATGAATGACCGACTTCTCTCTGGGACTCAGAAAGCAGCCGGACAAGCAGCCGACTGCAGGGCTCCGTACACATCTCAGCCGGTCCGTCTGCATGCATTTCGTCATCGCTGTTCGTCTCCTTCTGTGCCTTCTTCCCGTCTCTCTCCTTCTTTGACAGTCTCACTTCTGTGCCTGTTGCTAATCTTGTCTCGGTCTGTATTGTGCAGTATGTGCATTTCAGTATCTGCTGAGAAGCTTTCGGTCCTCACAGTCACATCAGCTTTACTCACTTTGCCTCTGATACTCGCCATTACTCGTGAATGCAGAGGAATCCCCAAAAGAAGAATCCCAATTTAGCCACAGACGTCTTCCAGGCTCTTCAGCGTTTTTGCTTTGGTTCTCCCACAAACGGAGACCAATCTGAGGCACGCAGCGTTCAACGATGATTTTGGCTTCTTTGGTTTCCTGCTCGTGAGCCGTTGGGTCCATGAAGGAATGCTTATTTTCCCCCTTTCCACGAATTAGCTGATATAATCAATATGGGGGTGAATGCATGATGGTGGTTTAAAGTGCATGGTGTCAAAATTGTGCACGGAGAGCAGAAGAGTGAGGAAGTCCTGCGTGGATTTGGATTGTGAATATAACTCAACAGTCAACATTTTCTTCTGAGAATAAAGCAAGAAGCAGCTTTGAGCCTCACTTCCATACACAGATGGCGTGTCCTCCAAGTGTGCCATTATGCTTAATACAGCGAGTGCAGACAGGTTGCATGCATTAACCTTTCATCCGTGTCATACCTTTGTGAATTGTGTGCTGCGTGATCGTTGATTCATGTGTGTGTGTGTGTGTGTGTGTGTGTGTGTGTGTGTGTGTGTGTGTGTGTGTGTGTCTCAATGTGTTTATCAGCTTCTGAAATGGTATTTAACAGATGACTCTCCATTTTAGTTATGTTACTTTCTCCTGTGTGGATAAAACAAAAATATGTGTGTGTGTGTGTTGAAATTTAAGTCGTGAGTGTGCTCAGCCTATGTGTGTGTGACGTAAAGGATTCATCTGTCACAGATCCCTTTGCATCTCTGGTGGCGAAGAAGGAGCACACGTTGAGAAGAAGCCGAGCTACACGGGCAGTTTGTTCTCCACCAATATAAATATATACATTTGCATTGATTTTCTAAGATGTATCCAACCTGCACAAGTTGTGTTTGGTATTTCTGAGCATACATGTAGTTTAGATCCCCTGTGGATCACTGCATCGCCATCCCAGTATTCCTCCAGGAGAAGCCAACACCACTCAAGGCTTTGCTGAGTGTGGAATGCACCATGCAACTCTAAAGCTACCGGAGGACTCTTCTCACACATTACTATTTTTTTTAACGACATACATAGGGTATCATAAACAAATATGCACATGTGTATGAGTCCCATTTAGCGTTTTCTCTCTTGTCCAAAAATAATCTTGAGCTAAACTGGGATTTAGATTGAAACACCATTTATACAGGCAACATACAAAATAAGCTATATAAAGCGTAAAACCAACAAAAATGAAAATCCAACTGAAGTGGTGTCAAGAGTCATGGTCATAACGTTCTCATTATCCTCTATCAGTCCCAACAATGTGAATGAAGGTGCTTGACAGGCACGATGCAAAGGCGATGCACCTCATCCGTGACTAATCTTTACACCAGCAGTGACTTCAATAAGTTAAAGAGTAACCCCGCAGTGACTTCAATAAGTTAAAGAGGAACCCCGCAGTGACTTACCTTTCTGCAACAGATTTTAGGAGCAGCAGTGAAAGACGCCGATGCTGAGGAGGTCCAGAGAAGCCCGCTGGTGTCTGTCCTCGGAGACTCGATCACTCGCAGTTTTTTTATTTTAACGCAGCGTCAATAAAAACTTTTTTTTTTGTTGCATCCACGGAGATAGAACACATACTAAACAATCAATCAAATGTTGCTAGTGACGCGGCTTCACCCAGGTGTCTGTGTTTTTATGAGCGTATTAAATGGCTGGCGATGCGCGCGGGAGAGGAGCGCTGGGCAGGACGCCGGTCCGCAGCCGTTATGAGCGGTGACAGTTGACTGCCCGGTAATCCAAGTGCGTCTCACTGCCTCCGGTTTACGCGAGACCTGCACGAGGCGGTGGAGCTCCTCCTCGCCTCATATCAGGCTGCGTGTTTCAGGCACAGCGTGTGCGTGTGCGTGTGTGTGTGTTCGTGTGTGTGTGCGTGTAGGTGTCTGCGTGTGCGTGTGTGTGTGCGTGTGTGTGTGTGTGTGCGTGTAGGTGTGTGCGCGCGCGCTCCGTTTGGACACGGCGCAATCAAACAACATATTGAGTTTCTATACTTTACCAAATATACACGGGGTTGTTGTGTGGAAGTCATTGCTAACTTTATAATGACCACGGTTTGGATTGACATTGTTGACACTATAAATATATTAACATTTAACAAATTAAAAAATATTTTTTTTTAAATATATGCAATCCCTAAAATGAATATTGGGCAAATATTTGAGGAAAAAAACATAGTAAGTTGTTTGGTTATTAAACCGATTTTCTCATCACCATGCACATCACACCCACGCGTCCATCAGACACACACTCGGGTAATGAATATATTGTGTCGGTCTATACTCTGCAGAATATAACCTTAACGATGTTCACGTTTTCAATCATATAAAGCAGTACAAGTGTAACTTGTCGCTGATACATGGATTTTATGATCCAAATGTCTTATGACATGCAATCCCTTTCGCTCAAAAACTACAACATCTACAATTACATGAATAGTTTACGTGTTAGAATTGTAACTGTTGGACACAAGCTGTCTCCCACTTCACTAAACATTGAATTATTCACTAAAAAGTGAATTCTCCGCCTCACACTTTGTGTTCATCGTGTGACGTCACAACACTAGGCGTTTATATTGCAAAGGCTCCCTGTGGAGGATCAGACCTCTGGGACTGCTCGGAGCTGTTTCGCAGTCCTACCAATGGTGTCCCACCTCCCAGCGACCACCAGGTGGCAGTAACATGACAAGATAAGCTGCAATGCACCAACAAAGACATGAAGGAAGAAGACTACAAGCTAGTAAACACCGATGTAATCTAAATCTGAAATAGTTAATGTTTTATGGGGCAGGAAGACACATTTGTAAGACTTCGATGACGCACATAATACTTTAGTCATATTGAATGTCAACATGCACTTTTTCTGTTTACACTATTTGTGTAGCACCTTTAATGAGTACAGATAGGCCTACTGTGTGTCTGTAAGATCCTGAAGATTTAAGGATCTACTTTGTAGAATAATGATAATCAGCAGTTGTCCCTCCAAAATGAAAGTGACCATAATTCAGAGGGAAAGCCTTTCACAAATATTTCTTAAATGCTGTGACAATAATTGATAACTATGGTTTGACATTGACTCGTCACCCTTTACTCAGTAGGATACAGCTGTTTGTCATAACTCATATTAGCATGGAAATTAAACACCCCATGCTCATTGTTGGTTGTGTATCAAACAGAACATCGTTGGGAATGAACACCGCAGGGAGTACCAAAAGAAACAGGAAGTGTTCCTAATTGTTGTCTTTTTTATGAGAGAGATAAATCAGTTCATGTTGCTGCATAATCATGAGACATTATAACAGCGAATGGCACTATGAGGCTGTCATCTTTAAAGCCAGGAGATCTGCAAACAAACCAGCAGAAAAGACACCCACGTGAGAGGAAGAGAGGAGGGGACACACACAATATACTTTGAAATGTTAGTCATCTTCTCAAGATGAAAACAACATTTCCCTTGTCAACTAGATTTGAAATGCATTTTTGCACACACAAACTAATTAGATTAACTCTCAATCATGCCATATAATGAAGAGCGTGATTTTCCAGCAGTGATTTCTGGGCAGGGAAAGAGAATCGGTGCGACAGATAATTCACACCTGGTTAAAAGTTACTGTGAACCGTCGTACCATAAGCCCACCCACTGTGAATGGTCATGTTTGAAGTTGTGCTGCAGATAGTATTGGGGTAGAGGACACTTCTACGAAAAATCAATCATCTCGCTGAATCCACTTATTATGGTCAGTTGTGGTGACTATGGAAGGGAAATGAGAAAAATGGATCTGGAGTCGTGCCCGTGTTGTGGGACATGCTCTGACGTGAAAATAGAGAATAATGATGCCTGAGAAAAGAGCCATGCAAGTTGTGTGCCAGTGCTGGCTGTGTCTGGGCACAGTCTAGAGTTAATAGGATGTCACTGCAGCACATTCTGGTGTGCATCAAGGAATGTGATTGTTGGGTTGGGGTGAGGGAGACTTTAGGAACAACAAATGAGGCTGGAATGATTCTTAGCACTGAAGATAAAAGACGGTGGCTCTATTTAATCTTAACAAAAGAGAGTCATGATGCAGTGAGTTTCTTATCTTTGTTTCAGCATTTCTAAAGGGATCCCATTAGAAATAACCCCTACTGTGAATCAGCACACTGTGCATTCGATGATGAATGAATGGGTGAATTGAATCGTGAATTGAATTCAGGACTGAAACACCAGAGTGTTTGTCGGTGACATTTCATTCATAAATGTCTGCTTTCAGACTTCCAGCAGTGAATCAGGAAAGGTGCCCATGTCTCAGTCACAGCTGTGTGGTTCCTGTCTTGTGTTTCTGTGGAGCAGCTCCACAATGTGTCTCTGGGTGACATCATCACTTTAGTCTTTGCTGAGAGATTATGCTGTTTAACTTTACTGAAGCCATGAATGTCAATTGCAGGGTAATATCTTTTGAAATTAAAGCTGCTGTAGTCAATCTTTTTTTTTGATATTGTTTTGATTCACTCTCACTGCTTTTAATTCCATTTACAGCCATGAAGGGCACCTGTTTTCAGCAAAAATAAACAACAACTCATTACCTGTACACCGTAAACTTGCCCAGCACCAAGCAGCAGACATACAACGTGACTATAGCTAGTGAACATAGTGGAACCTTGTAAAACAGCTAGGTTAATGTCTTAGCACTGTGACCAGTTGTTTATTATTATTCTCATACATCTGTATTGAAACCAGTCAAGTAAACTCATATCGTTAATCAGTCCCCAACAAGAATTTAGTTTGCATCAGGTTTCACAAAAGACAGATTGTTCTTCACCTCCAGTTTGCCTACAACAGCTTATTCAGGAAATGTTTAGCTCTCCTGTTCAACGTGCATTCGCTGGGTCAGCTTTACTAAATCTAGGCTAATATATATTAAAAACCCATTATCAGGCCAGAAATCCAATTGTGCCACAGTGCACAGTCTGAGAACTGCTGAACGAGAGCATGATGTATCTGGGAAGCTGGATATTGAAGCTTACAGGTGCAGAGAAAGAGGAATAAATTAAAAATATTTATTTTTATTTATTTTTATTTCAGCTCTTTTCAACTGTGTTGGAAGTAAAAAAAGAAAAAAAAACATTAATGGGTTTAGGGGAAAAGAGGAATCTGTATTTGTTTGTTTTGCTCAAATCACTTGTAATCATCCAAATCCTGATGGAAAAGTCATCTGGCACATTCGTAGAGGGAAAGCAGTAGGTTTATTCACAGCAATGAGACATCTGCTGTGGTGCGGTAGTTTTGTCTAACATCAAAAGCACAGCAGGTTGTTACAGCAAAGACTTGGGGGACAGAGGGTAGGATTTAGTCAATAGTTGGTGTACAAATGTCTAACTCTTGTACAATAGGTTAGAAAAAAGGAATTGTAGACATTCTTAGTCCCCTTCAAAAATCCATCACTGCACCACTGAGGGAGCCACAGCAGGGGGAAATGACATTAAGACTTTTTAAGTTAGTGAATGTGCATAAACCTCTTCTACATGCCAGTGAACACACACATTGATAAATGTATCTCTTTCTGTGTCCATTACTCTCCAAATCGATTGCAGCCCACTGCTCCTCAATAACTAAGGATGGGTTAAATGCAGAGAAAACATGGTGTTGCCTTTGTACCTGTACTCTGTGCAATGACAATAGATTGAATACAATCCCATCCAACATCTCAGCAGCAGAAGTCTGGGGCTGTCGCCGTGTGCTCGGCAACCAGATGGACGGTGAGGAACAGCCAGATTCAGATCATCATATCATCAGATGCATCAAAATAGGTGTGCTAGGGGAAGAGGTGGTGGCTTGAGATGTCCCTTTTCACCCAACAGAGGGTGATGGATGTCGGGCAAAGGGATGCCATGTCGGGGGATTACATGTTTGGTCTGCAGTTTAAAAAGACCAAACTCTGAGGCAAAAGGAATGTTAAAATAGAAGTTGCCCAACATTTGCATGAAGAATGTTTCTCCTGTTGAATTTATATCAGCAGGTTAGGTCCTCCAACAAAAACTCTGCAGTGATTTAATGCTGCAGAATCAGTATTGCAAGATAAATCTAACAGGGAAAAAGATTCAAACAGGCAAATGCTGTGAATTTTGTATTTGACATAAATTAATTTTACAAATAGTGTAAAAGTGCACACCTAATGAGGTTTGTTTCCATTCAGCACCAACATTTAAAAAAGATTATACTAAAATTGTGTTATATTAAGATGTTTTCAAGAGTATATCCAACATTACCTATCCATCTACCGACCTGACTGTTTTGTTTGCTGATTATATTAAAAAAAGCTTCAAATTATGTAATTTTTCTGAAATTATAGTGATATGGGCACATTGGACAAGATAATGAGAAAACACCAGACTATACAATATTGTGTTAATGTTTCCTACTGAGGAACTGTCTTTAACATATTCACCACTTTCTTATTTAAGTGTTCTTAGATGAGAAACACACGAGGAGTAGGTTAGCCAACAAAAAGAGAAATTTATAAACCACGTACAGATCTCCACACGGTCTTTTTTTATGCTCCCATTATGTGAGAAAAACTTTGAAGGCATAACTAAATTCAGCAAACCTGATCCACCCACGGAAACAGATTGTGGGATAATAAATACTGCTGAGTCAACACCTGAGGTGTGTGGCGTAGGTTGCTCCAAGAGTCCGAAGCACAAAGTAACTACAGGTGGCTACAAAATATGTTGCATCTGCAGTACATCACATTAATTAAAGCAGTCAGCAAAATATTACTCACTGCGAGGTTTGACACTGAATTTGTGTTGGTGTTTGTGTATTTTAAAGAGAGGATGTGTACACGAAATAGTCAAATTTGCCCTTTTTCGCTTGTTGTTAGAAATATAACTATGCCACCAGGGGGCGCCACTCACATCATAAGTAAGACATCTTAGAAGCACTGAATGTTAACTTGGTATAATGTTAAACGTTACATTAACATACCAATGCTTTATCTCCAGTAATTATTTAGTACTTATCAGTAAAAACAACAGCAACAACAACAAGATTTTCCATTTTAAAGTCAGTATTTTACTTTAATAATAACTCTTAAAACCAATGTTACCATCTGACAAAAATCCAAAGCATAGTGAATTGAATGGTCCTTAATTTAAATGCTAAGTATGCTTTTTTTTAAACGTCCATTAATCACCATTGAGAAAGAGAGAATAAATGAGCCTGCTCAATGCAGTGAAGCTAATGAAGTAACCTGAGCAGGATCAATTCATCTCACGCCCTCTGGACTGCATCCGATCTTTTAGAATCAGTATTATATTGCAATCCATTAATGGTCCAAGAAAGAGCTTTATTATGATTAAAAGTTAACCAGCCGCGTCCATCTGTACCATCTCACACATTTGTCATGTCTTTTGGTAATTAAATACACAACAAGAGTATGTTACTTCAATCTAAATCTCATATGGAACAGAAAGATAGCTCATACTTAAATAAAAATGGCAGATCTGCATTCTGCATCATGCTTTATTTTCATAATCCGCTACTGACCTGTACTTGAATGAGATGTGATCTTTACACCTTTTTAAATACTATAACTTGTATATGTAATGATTGAAGCATTATACGGAAGAAGAGTTTACCTCAAAGAGCAGCAAGTCAATACTTTACTTCAATCCCACCCAAAACATTGAGCTTTACGTGGCTTTTGAAAAGCTGAGAGTAGACTGTCAGGATCACATGCTCTCATACCGCTATCGAGTAGAAGTAGATCATTTAGCTGTAGCTCTTAATAGCTCAGGGCATAGCCTAACCTTTATTGCTATTTTTACCCAAAGCCAGGTGGGTGAGCAGTTTCCTTTGATATCTTTCATACATATTTATTGTCTGCAAAATCACACAGCACTTCAACAATTCTATTATAGGAGGTGAAACAGAACAGATATTTAGAGCTGTCAGGATATTTGTGAACCACAGGATATTTTAAATTAATAATATCTTTCCCTCAAAGGTGTTACAGAGCAACTGGATTTCTCCTGTGTTACATGAAGTATATTATCTGCCAAAACTGGTTTAATCGATATGAGAAAAAGGGAAAGCTCATTTAATAATTGAGTTCAGAAGAAAATACATGTGCTTTCATTAGCTTAACATGTGTTCTGCATGGACCCATTCCCAGTTATAATTGACTGTTTTTTTATTGGAATTGCATTATAATTGCAAACAAAATTGTTGGAGGCTTATATGATTCTATTTTTGTAATCCTGCTGTTTCTTCTCCTCTGAACATGCAGTCACGTTCTAATGAACCTTCTTCAGTCGCGTGATTGCTTCCTTCCTGATTCGAGGCTATGCAGAGGCGACCGAGATAGGCTTGAGTGCCTTGCTTCGTATTCCAGATAAGGAGGGAAGACGGCAGCATTACTAAGGAATGAGGAGGCCGGGAGATAAACGGAAAGGGATGAGGAGAAAATGAAGGAACCAGTCAAGCCTGTTATTTGTTTTGTTTCTTTGCTGCAGTATTGCTGTCTTTTGGTAAAACAAATTAAAACACCCTTGAATACATGCAACACTGCTGTGGTTGGAGTAACCCATTTGAGTTAATTATTCAAATAATACTATCAGGACCATTAAAGTATACAGAAAAGGCCAGATACTTCATACAATTTTGGATATTTTTATCAAAATAAATGTGCTTATAAAATAGTTTGGCAAATTAACATGTTTGTATTGCTTATGCAACAAATATTACACACAATACAATATCAAAATACACAATCAGGATTATTAGTGCAGAAAAAAACTGACTTGAAATCACAATTGAATTAGCTCATAAAGCATTACATACAAATACAGTGGAAATGTGTGTCTGTGACACTCTGACTCTTCTGGTAACAACAAAGAAGAGAGCGTCAACATTTTGGCATAAAACCATCAGTTCATTAAGTTTCCTGTAAGGACTTGTCCATGTGAGAATCCCTGAGCGGCAGACATCTACGCCTGCAAGAAAGTGATCCTGTTTTTTCGGTTCCGTCTCATTCGAGGACCTTTGCCTTGGTTGGTGTTTTTTCTATCTGCTGAAAAAAAAGGGATTAGTATGACCTTTAATTATAGTACATATACTTCTATACTCATTATAAAGCATGCATAACTTTCCAGTCAGATTCCACTAATAATGAAATCAGCAGAGCATTCTTATTTCTCTCTGACTTTCTAACCTCTCCAAATTCAAACCAACAAAGGCATCCCTACTGGATCAAATCCACTCCAATGTCCATCTCTAGTTATTTATCGGTGAGCTTTTCTCACACACCTTTGACACACACGCTCATGCAGCTCTTCTTTGAGACAAAATTGTTGCTGCTCCCTCCACAGCCTGAGTAGATGAACTCGTCGCACATCTTGGTGACTTTGTTGTAGTAAAAGCGAGGAATGGAGGCTGAACACCTCCCTTTGTCCAGAGGATCCAGGCACAGCACAGGAATAGCTGTGATATAAGACACAAAGAAGAGCACCGTCAGATTGTTGTTTTCCAAAAGTAAAATCATTGTTTTCACCATTTTCCTTTGTCTAAACTATCATTATCCATTGTGCTTGCTCACAAAGGCGTGATGAGACATTGTTTTCACTCATACTGAAGGTATAACGTTATTTCTTTTAGAAGCACTAAATTACACACAGCATGCTTGTTTGTTCCTTCCCTCGTCTTAACCATATAATCAGCATGTTGTCCACGCAGGCAGAGATGATGCCAGTGAGCGTGACTTCAGAGGCTGCAACCTCGAAGTAAATATAGGTTTGTACTCACTTTTTCGTGGACTGCAGTACTCCTTGCAAGCGGTGAGGTCCTTGAAGCGATTGTTGTTGCCCTGGCAGCCACCGTAGTGGAAGGACTCGCACTGCATGGTGGTCATGTTGAAGAAGTAGCGGTGCATGAGTGCACGGCACGGTCCCTCCTCTTTAGGAAACCTGCAGATTTGGGGAACCTCTGGGAGGGGAGAGAATGACATTGTGAGATTGGGATTACATCATGTAACCTCCTGAAGTACTCACTTTAACTAGGATCTATTAAAATACACATTTATATATTTTTTTATCAGACAAGGTAAGCCATTATCAAATATAGAAAGGGAAGCAACAAGTTAAGCTTGTTTTTGTCTGACGTGTTGTGCTTTGGGAAAACTAATAACTAATAATAACATCCAGGTTATAGGTTGAATATGTTAAGCCACACATCTTGAGTTAATTCAAATTTAAAATGACACAATCAGATGCATGAAATATTGCTTCCTTCATATTCAAGACATATTTTCTTTTACAAAAAAGACCCATCAAAATGAAAGTAAACTACACCCAGTGCACTTTCCATAGTGGGCAAGTGCCCCATCATCTGAAGTCTGTGCTCACTACTCAGCACGCTGAGGACTTACTTGGAATTCTGAAACACGATTTGAGGCACTCCTGATAACTCTTGAAGTTATTGGCGTTCCCTTTGCAACCTCCATAGGAGAAGGTCTCGCACTTTTGGGTGATAGTATTGTAGTAGTAACGCTCAAGGTCTGCTCTGCAAGGTCCCTCGTCCACTTGAAGGAGACACGTGTCTGAAAGCAGCAAAGACATCGTCACTGACACAGGAGGCAAACCATGGCCAACAAACAAAGAGTTTCAAATAAGTTGTCTAAAACAGTGAAGAAACGGGAGAGACATATTTACCTTTAGGTGACAGCGCCAACACGCTGTAAACCGAGGAGAGAAGTGTCAACAGCGCTAATGTGCAAAACTCCATTGTGCAACTTTTGCTTCCACTGCGGACTTTTCTGCTTTGTCTACCAGCCCAGTTGCTTCCACTTATATAGTTGAGGGAAGTGTTTCTCAAGAAGAAGTTTAGGGGCGGGGAGACAATGACTCATTGTCAAATGCCAGCGCAACTCGATTAGAGTGGTGATTAAGGCGCACGTGACATCACAGAGGCTCGTCTTTACGCACTAATGTCGCATATAGGAGTGTTTATAGTGACTAAAGCCATATTCAACCCATCTGAAATAACAAGGGAGTTGAACTCCTTCTGCCTTTACTGGTTACTCTTGGTCACTTTGGATGATGACGATGATGATGACGATGATGATGATGATGATGATGATGATGATGATGATGATGATGATGATGATGATGATGATGATGATCCACAGAGACTGCAAATACGCACCATCTCTGTAATGTATCCACAGGAATGTCTCCAAAGCTATGAGTTGTTATTCAATTCAGTTTTATATTATTTGTTATGTATTGTGTTGTCTCTAAGAGACAGACAGTGTTGTAAAACATTTCTACAATGTTATTGCCTGAACCATCCTGCGAAGAGCCCATCACATACTTTTCTGACTGGATCTGATACACATACACACACATTCACACAAACCCACATACACACACACCCACATACACACACACACACACACACACACAAACACTTTCACTCAAAGCATGTTGCCTATAGTTGCAGCCTTGCGGTCGATGTTATCTTTTGTTTTGCTTAATTGCAGCAGCAACCCAGTCTTCCAAGGAAACAGTAATGGTTTGCACCACCAAACACACAAGGTCCCCAATCTTCAAAGTAAAAAGCGGCATTCAATTTAAATAAAAACTGCACAATAAAATGATAATACAGGGATTATACACATTTATGTATGATTATATCCCACTGGTTTGTTCCATCTCACGTTAATTATTATTTGGGAAAATGTCATGCAGTCCCGTTACGAATAATGAGGTGTCCATATTGACATGTGGAGGCTAAATACAGATTAGCCGTCTTATCAAAGTGACCTGACATGAAGCACCACCCTTTAACCCATTTCTAAATATCTGAGGAAAAGCAGAGTCAAAAGAGCCCAGATCCAAATGTAATCAGCAAAACAGCTTCTTGTTTTACAAAAAAATCAAAAGAAGCCAAAGAGACACTTGTGATTGACCGTCCCGTTTGATAACATACTTCATGGCTTGATCATAGTGGGGCCTTGTTTTAATCAGATTAACGGATTAGGATTGTTTATGCAGGTTACTTTATAACCCAGACTGAAGGAGAGGAGAGGGATTCTTCAGAAGGATTTCAGGGGTGAAGGACTGCTCCCTGTAAGCATCCGTAAGTATTTGTATTCTTTCAATTAAGTTTTGCGGAGTGAGTTAGAATTCTTCTCAAACTTTTATGACAGTGAAACATGCTAAATATATGCTTTTTTTTTTTTTTTACAGAGAATGCCGTACATAAACATTGAAGACCTGACGGATAAGGACAAGGCTGAAATGGAAGTAAACCAACTAAAAAAAGAAACAAAACTTGAGAGGTGGTTGGTAAGTAGATGTTTTGTCTGTGGTGTTTTCATAGACATCTCTGAAAATGTTTTCCTTTTTTTATAATGTGTCCTTGACAAGCAACAGATAATGATTTTCAACTTTAGAGAAAGTACAATTGATTAAATCAGCATGTAAAACTGAAATACATTTCTGGATAATAGTGTTTCAACATATTTTTGTCTGTTCACTTTAGACATCTAAATGCTGTGAGGAAATCAAGGACTATATTCAGGCTGCAGAGGAAGAGGACACCCTCTTCAAAGGCATTTCAGAGGACAAGAACCCCTTCAAGGAGAAAGGTGGCTGTGTCGTCTGCTAGGACACAAGGAGCTTTTCATATCTCAGATTAGCACCCATTGACATTGTCCCTCCTCTTATAAGATGGATTTGCAGACGGAGAAGAGTGGAGAGACATAATAGAGAAACAAATGTATAAAACATCATGAGTTACCATGTAAATGATTCCCCTTCTTCGGGACAGATGTGTAGCCTGATAATGGTATTCTTTAAAAAGACTAAATCAATAAAAACGGTCATGCAATGCTTCTCTCGTGTGGTGTATAGTCTGAGCAAATGGGCCGTGTGTTGTTTAATACACTGAAGCAACTGTCATTAAACATGCTTGTTTATTACTTAGCCTGTCTTCATTATTCACTGTGGAAAGTTTTCAGACAGAGTAGAGGAACAGAATGATCTTTATAATGCAGTTGTTATATATATATATATATATATATATATATATATATATATATATATATATATATATATATATATATATTAGTAGTTCACACAGCCTTCTCTCCTACATTTTTATGAGATTGATATGAGATGAGATAAATATTTTCTAGCATCTCTAGAGGTGCCTCCTTTTCTGCATAGTTTTCCTGTTTGGCCTGAAATAGAATACATTGTACATTGTATTTTCTATAAATGGTCAACAACTTACAAATCAACTGCTATGAATCCTTAAGACAGATGTTTTAACCGTTTTGCCCTAACATAAATCATGCATATTTCTGGCCCTTTCCCACACATTGCATGTGGGATTTTCCCTTTGCAATTATTGTTGATCATTCAGTGATTTTATTTGTTTTTAGAAGTCTGAAGAAATACAACTCTTGTATTTCATCATAAAATATCTCAAATTAGTGAAAATAAATTATATATACTGGGTCACCCATTATTAATGTTAGTTAACAGACAAGCCAGCTGAAAGTTAAACATTACCAACATTTAATTTCCCACCGATGCGGGAGAAAACCAAAGTTCCAAAAGGTTATTGTTTCGGTCACGGGATGCGCATGCGCACACAAGCCGTTGCGAACAGAGATGGCGCTGCCCAGAGGAGCTCTCCGTTTAAACCAGCTGGTCGTCAGCCGGCGTTTCAACCAATTCACCTCACGTGCCGCCGGGGTCCGCTCGTTGTCCGAGCCGTCCAGTGCCCCAGAGACCGTGCGTGACCATCTAATCTACACACCAGAGCACTTTGCATTAAAGGAGTCCCTCAGAAAGGTAACGCGGCTGTATTCTGGATGGCTAACATCGAAGCAAACTTTGACGTCACCTCGAAAACAAAGCTAGGTTGTTGCTTTGTTCAGCAGGTGACAGGTGGGTATTGTGATATCTGTGTGTTGCTTGAAAGCAGCAGTGTTATTCCACCTTAGAGGTAGGATAATGAAAGTGGGTGATAGGTCACTCAGCTGTCGTGTTATGTAATGTAGCGATATAACGATGCGTCGGAGTCCCACTAAATGTTTGCGTACGTTCAAGGGAGGAAATGCACGTACGCGAAACGCGTATTCACGTTTATATAACCTTGCGCACGGCTGCCAGCGAGCTAATTAATCCCCAAATCAACCTGAGGACGTTCAGCTGGTGCAGCCTTACGCCCCGCCCTGGACACGCCCACATTCAACCACAAGCGCTCACCTCAAAGCCCTCGTTATGAATGTCGATGCATAGAAGTGAGCTGCTGCTCGGTGGATCTTTCAGGTGAACCACAAACACTCGTCCGCTCCTATTTGTTCCATTTCCTCAGTCCTACTAGTTCGAGAGTATCTATTGTGCAACATAACACGTGATACGTGCATGGCATTGCTGCTTACAGTTGATTGGTGTGCAGTATAATGTGGCTGTCACTGAAATAAACCATCATAAATTAATAAAGTCGTTCACTGCCACTTTATTCACAAACACTTTAAAAGCTCATATCGTACCTAATGATATATTATTAGATGATTGTTGAACACTGATGACGCTCTGTTCTGCAGTTTTTGAAAGCTATTTGAAGTTATTTTAAAGATGATGATGATAATGATGATGATGATGATGATGATGATGATTTCATCAGCTGCTCCACAGCTAACCATGGGTACTGGTAGTCCGGCCCTCTCCCTCGCTGCTGAGGAGAGCCAACAGCGCTGATAAGAGATTAAAGTTTGATTCGAGGTTTGAGTCAGTTTATATCTGTTATAATAATAGGACATGTGATTACAGTTAAGTACACTCGGACGTCACACTGCTGGTTTGACTGTTTATGATAGAGAGAATATATAAATGCAAAGTATTGTGTGATAGGAAGTGGCATAAAATGTGGGAGGCATCATTATCTGTAATGAATTTTCTTTCTACAACCGGCCTTCAATTCACTGCCTCACCCTCTACGTGCAGCTCAGCAGTTATACATTGTGATGACATCTTCAAACTTGTGTTGAGGATGCTTCAACTTGGTAGGGGTATCAGAATATCCGTAAAGATAAGGTACAAGCGTCCATGGTTTTTTTCTTGCCTGTAACCAAAGGAGATGTGAATTGGTGAATACAGGATAACAAGGCAGAGTGCCAGGCGCACTACTATCTACTTTCTACCACCTCCTCATTCAACAGCAGAGCAACAGCAGGAATGAAGGAAAATATTATACTGGTCATCGTAATTTAGAGTTGCTTATATCAATGTCCACATCGACCAGCATCAAAACAGGAAGTCAGTGAAGTGGTAAAGCGTTTCGAGCCACGCGTCTCGGTGTGATCGGCCCCTGAGGCCACACTGGTTGACAAGCTGCGGATTGTGTGTTTTCATGACCTATCGCACACTCATACACACCACTTGATCAACGTCAGCCCTCCTTTGGCCAACGTGTGCTGCATCTCTGCTGTGAGTTTGAGATAACTGAAATTATTCAAAGTACTCAATTCAGATTTTTTTTTTTATCTGGTTCTATACGCTAGGGATTATTGTGATTTACAGGCGTGGATGCACACAATATGTAGATTATCTGTCTTTGAAATGTGAGAATAATGCAAAAAATTTAGATATTGTGTCAGATAGTGCTGACCATGTCGACTACTGCATATTAAAACCATTTCCCTTTTTGTAGGTCAGGTCAGGACACATGATTCATGTGGAAAAGTTTCTGATACCAGAGGGTTTGCTAATTGGAGGCTATCTGTAAGAACTATAAACATTAGTGGTGACGGGACAACTGAGGAGGCCACGGCATTCAGATGAACTGCCTTTCAGCCCAGTGCTAGTCAATGTGGTTTAGCCAAAGCAGATATGTTGTTTTCTTAATAAAACGTTTGTTTCAAAAGACCAGAGGAGAAGGCAAGGGGGACTAATTGTTTAGCGTTTACTCTGATTTCTCCAGTATCACTGTATATAGTACATTTTTATTTGTGACTTTTTAATTGGGTTAATCAGCCAACTAGTTGCTCTTTGCTTCAGCAATTATTGTAGGTTGTAAAGATTTATTCACCTTATCGAAATATGTTTTCTTTCGGCAAGTTTGTCCCCTAAAACGCAGTCTCCCTCATCTGTCTGTTACTGTTAGCAAATTATGAAATGCAGGTTTTTATTTTTGAAATCTAAATATCAACGTCTGCAAACTTTAGTCATAAACATTCGAAGCAGGTATTGGTAATCAGCATGACTCATTTGGGATCCGTATTACGAGACATACTTAGGAGGCAAACGTAACTCGTTTGGCAGCAGGCAAAGCTGTTTTGTGACTAGACCTTCAAAATGATGCAAGGAGGTTGAAAATAAACTAGCACTGGGAATAATGGGAAGGATGAAAATGTGAAACGGAAATGCAGAACAATATGTTGGCTGTGCAGGAAAGGGAACTCGAGGCAGAATGGTTTATTAAAGGAATTCACTGTAGGATAATGTGTATTTATAGATGGACACAAATGGGGCTATAGGAAATCCTTTAGTGACTCCAAGGTCATGTGTTTTGTGTGCGTGTGTGTGAGTGTGTGTGTTGCTCTCATTTATAGATGTAACAACTTCCCATACGAAGAAATTAGTCGGGGTTCCTGTGTGTGCGTGTGAGAGAAAGGAAGGTGAGCATTTGCCATTAATGAGGACAAGGAGTCAACATATTTCCTCAACACTTCTAGGAAGAGGCTCCTCATGTGCAGCCCTCACTGGTTTCACTGCCCCCCCCCCCCCCCCCCCCCCCATACATTATACGTTTGAGTCCATCATTAGGCGTACAGTTTCTTCTTCATTTACACATGTGTAGTTTATATACAAACAATAATCGGTTGGGAATGTCTGTTGCTAATTTGGCGAATTATTGACATAAAAATATATATGAATATCTAAATCCAGAATTTGGCATGCCGATCATTTTGGAAAATAGCCTGAAGTGAGCTAATATAAATATAATGCCACCAGAGATATCTCTGACAGCTGCCAAGTTTATCGCCTCATAGTAGGACGATTTGTCAACACATCTTCCACATTTTAGTGACATTTCTTAATATCATCCAATAAGTAAAGTTCTGAATTCCAGTCTATTGAATATAGTATTGAATACAGTTTGTATTCAATAAATATATGAAAAATTCTTTGATAAATATATGAAAAAAACGTTTGGGTTAAACCGAGGAAGCTCATTATGCGGCTTGCCAGGGGAAAAGCACTCCAGACTGGACATTTAGCAAGACCTGATGGTGTTCTTGACCCAGTCCCACGACTTGGCATATTAGTGATGCGAAATTGTTCTGGTATGCAACACAAATAGTCCACAATAGAGATGAAGCATCACTCCCATATGACCTTTTTGTTTCCTTTTTCCCCGCAGCTAGTCATCCCTCCCTTTCCCTCCTCAAGGATCTGAACTTGGAACATGGATGAGTTTATTGCTGGTCAAAGTACCTTTTATACTGCTCGGTCTTTGTTGGACGTTATGTAAGCTCACTGGATTTTTTTCATGGATTCAGGCCCAAGCATGCGCCCCCATATATCTGTTGAAAGTCTGTTTTTCTGTTGTAAGCGGTAAAAAAAAAAAATTCCATGTTTTCTATCCTGTACATGTACAGATACTCCTCGGCCAACGTGTTTTTCTTGGCTTGTCGAGTGGTTGACTGGTTTGGTTTTGTGTGTTTTGGAAGGACGAAATGTGTGTCCATCACTTTTGCAATCCTGGAAAAAAAACAGTACTTTGTGTTATAGTTTGAAAGGGAAAAACACAGGACTAGTGTTGTTCATTGCTGGGGTTTTCACAATCCAGAATATTGCAAATGGTTCATTTACTGTAACATTACATATAATTGTCCGAGACTTGAATTTGATGTTTACTCTTTTTGTTCCGAGAGACATCTCTTTGGTTTTGATTATGACTTTTCTTCGGCTTTGTCCACCATTTAAAACTTATTTAACTGAGCAGAGAAACACATTTGTGAAGCAGATTGTCTGATATAAACACAGCTCATGGAAGATGTGTGTGCATTAAAGTGAATAACACCAACACCAATAGCAACGCTGTTGTAGAGGTTCATTCTGTTTTTGCAAAGAGGTGCAAATCCAATCGTTGGAGTACATTTTAAGTTGAAGTGAAAAAGTATTCAGAATGAAAAAGTCATACATCTTATTTTAGATATTTATTTGGTTAAAATATCAGGCACAGTACTTAATACCTACAAGAAACTGTTGTTCACGTCATGCGCACTGAAAGATTCTGTTTTAGAAATAAGGCTTTGGTGTGGGGCAGACTTGTTCATTAATTGCCAACAAAATACCACACTATATATCTGCATATGTTTAAATATAGCACCCAGGAGCGTCTCAAAAGATTCATAAGTGATTCTCCAGCTGTGGTCCACTTCCAGCTTCTCAATGAATCATCGACCCAATGTTCACTCTTTCCAGAGCCAGGCTGCAAACCACTAACTCCGTGCACACGTAAAAGCATGGCACTCGTCATTCATACACCCGTAAAACACAATGAGGCTTGAATTTGGTGACAAGAGGCAACAAAAGAAGCTTTTCTACTATGAACTACAATCCATGTTTCCTCCCTAATGAATGAAATATTTAATTGAGTTGAGGAGATAGAAAAGAAATTTGAGATGTCCAATTAATAACATCCACATCCTAATATAGTGAACATGATTTGTTAACAACAATAGCACACTGTTTCATCTTTATATTGTCTTAATATTCCAACCAATAAAAAGCCATCCTTCATGTTCAGACAGTTGGGTATCCGAGGCTTTGTGGCTGAATAGATGGAGTGGCTGCTAACCAAGAAGGAATTACATTAGTAAGGGTTTCAGTTCCGAGCTTTATTTGTGCATTCTGTAGAAATGCAGAAATTGGATATTGGGTATTGCTTCAGAGATTTGTCTACCCTGCCAAGAATAACAAGGTGGAGGAAACACTGAGTCATTGAAATATTGACTTTTAAATTGTTGGATGCAAAGTTGATAAATATCAGCCCAATATCGGCTACCAACTGCTCAAGTTTAAACATCTCTGCGTCATCCCTGAAAAACCCATATCCCCGAACACCAAGGTTTTATTGGACAACTTTACTACTATATGTTACCAATATTGTCACTCAATTCTATAAGTGTCTGGTTTCAAGCCAAATGTGTCTGCCCCCAAATGTCACGGAATGTGATTGAGGCCAAAACCCTGCTTCTGAATTATGAGCCTGCAGCTTTTCATATTGTGTATCATATTGTATATCACTAGCCATGCCTCGGTTTCCAGTAGGGGGCTGATACCACACACATATAGGACATAATTGATATGCATGCTGTCATTGTGTTGGCATCATTGTAGATTCGCCATGTATTACATTTTTGCAGCCTGCTCTCTATTCATCGATATATAAGACCTTATCGCGCTGTCTGCTAGAGATAGATTACATAGACTTAAGTAGAAATATGCAATGCACAGCAGGAAACCCGTAAAACTGTGAGTGTGTGTGTTCACTCATAACGTTTATCTCTTTGCTGTTTGCTTATGAAAAGCAGGGCTCTCATTTATTGTTGGACTCATCATCCGGTAAAAACATACGATACGTGGTTAAAATTCACCAGAAGAAACAATGCCGAAGATGATTTCATGCTGATCTCTGTTGTGTTTGTGCTCTAGATCATCGACCAGGAGATCAACCCTCATGTGGATCAGTGGGAAGCAGAAGGGATTTTTCCAGCCCATAAAATCTTCAAGATCTTAGGAAGTGCTGGCTTTCTAGGAGTCAACAAACCAGTTGGTAAGAGCCGACAAAAGAAGCACATTCATCTCCATAAACACACCTTTGAGTCACCGCTCCTGCCGTGGCGTTTAACATGACGTTGCTCATGGGAATGAAAATTGGTGTTTGTCTTGCCACCTGTATCTCTGTCAGGTCTGTCATTGACTCGAGTAAATGCTGGACAGGTTGAAGCTCCTGAGACGCTTAAAAGGAATTTAGGATTCCAAAAATATGAGTGATTATTTTTGTTTTGTTCTTAAATCCGAAACAAATGACATTTTCTAAAGACGTATGAAGGTTTAATTCATCTTTGGGGGTGTTGTGCGTTATCTAGAGCAGAGCGATTAGGGAAAACGTCTGTTTGATTTAGATACCCGGAAGCCTTTTTATTTTATAGGATCTTTGTTTTCTTTGAAAGGATCTATTCAAGGGGATAATAAGCCTGCTGGGAAATGATAATAACCTTCATGTCAAAGTGCCAAACGCAGTGCACCTTTCGTGCTGTTGGAAAATAAAGTGGCCCGATTGTGTTTCACTGATGACATTCAGTTTTTAACAAGTTAAACTTAACTTTTTTGTATTTGCCCTGTTTTTACTCTTTTACCTGCTTCCTGTTAATACATTAACCTGGATGCCTTAATCGCCCGTCTTCATGATGTGGGTTTTAAGACTGTCTCTGTTGCCTCTGCAAGAAACTCTCATGGTGAATCTGTCTTATCTGTGAATTGAAAAGGTATTTCTTTTTAAGGATCCCATGTTGTAATCCAAGAATACATAGCGAGTTACTCAGAATCAGACGTTGTGGTTCTAATTTTCCTGAAGGGAATAGTGGATGAAAATGTGTCCTGTCGGATCATCTCCGCTTCAAGGAGCGTGGGGCATTTCTTTTTCACAGCGGGATTCATTTTTCATACATATTCTCTCCGTTTGACAGCCATACATTACATTTGGAAAGGTTTAGAAAAGTTCCCACTGTGATGATGGCTGCTGGGGTCACAGCAACGCCGCGCAACAGCTGTCTGCTCCACTCCAGATGTGTACCCAGCTGCGTCACGGCTGGGGGGAGAAGGAGGGAGCAGGATAAGGCACAGTACATGTCTGATTCATTCTGAATATATGAAGGCTTTGACAATCAGACGCAGAGATCTACAATCTCAGTTATGAAGAATTCAGTTATATCCACAATAATATATATTTCTCAAATAATCCACCGCCACTCTTCTTGATAGTATCACTGTGGTAAAACAGCAAAGACAGCTGTTCTCACATTTGATGCTGAAAAGAAAAAAAACTATGAACAAATAGTGTTGAACATGGAGGACTGCACTACAGGTCTGTAGGTCAAAGAAGAGAGAGGGCGAGGGAATTAAAATGTGCTGAGTACAGAAGGCTTAGGCATTAGTTGGCAGGATTAGAGAGGAAGAGGAGGAGGAGGAGGTGTGGAGAGTAAGATGCATTGTATTATCAGGTGTTAGGTTATCTGGGTTATGTCTATAAAAACAACATCAGGGTTGACATGTTTCAGCATTTAAATTGGCCTCACATGCTAATACAGTATAAACTTCTTTGATCTAGTCTTTAAAACGTTGTAAAGCCTCTTCTAAAAGAATCTGTCGGGCAGTCAAAGCTAATGGACAAACGTACTTTATTCAAAAGACGGATGCTCAGTTGCCACACGGATAACTACGGCTATGTCTGCCTCAGAGCTCACTAATGGAGCAGACTCTAAAATAATTCTGCACTGTGTTAATAGATTTATTTAGAGGCTGTGTTACAGGAATGTAGGAGGCTGTTCAATAGAAATGATTCATCGGGTAAAATGGGGCAAGAACTAAATTCCAAATTCATAACAATCCCTACAAAAAAGATAAAACATCTGCAAATGTTGTGAGATTTCATAACCTATTCATAATATAACCGTGAGATCCTCACACGAGGGGATCCTACCAGACGTGACCTTATTCTGTCTAGTTGGATGCATGGGGAATACGTGAAAGTGTCTCGCTTTACAGCTAGAAGTGGGATAACGTTCTGAATATCCATTGCGTTATGACAAATAACTCTTAAGACTAATTTATTTGATGCAGCTTATTTTAATTTCTCAGTAAACTTAGAAAGTGCCATGATTTACAAGTCATAATGTAAAACAAATGTACTGTCCCTGGTTTGAATGTGGCAGCGGACCGATTGCACTTTATTGCCCATCTCCTGATTCCGGGGAGTCTCTCAGCCTTTAAAGACCGAGTGAGCTCCTCTGTCGGCACCAATGACTTACTATCAGGGAAAACTGGGAGTACTGGGAGAGTGGACTTAATGGATTTATGCTCGGCAACACAGGCGATGTTCCTGTTAACATCTTTCCAAACTCACCATTGTTCCTGTTTTATTCAATCCACCGACAAGAACACTCAACACTTATTCTCCACTCTGTTTCCATGCACAAGTAAAGGCTTTATATTACCCTCAAAACACGAGGACAGGAAGTTTTCCTAACGCCGGCACGTTGAGGGAGAAGACAGGGATGACCTCTGGCACCCGGCCTGTTTTCCTCTACTCCGAGAAAGAGAGAGAGAGAGAGAGGCATCCGCAGTTCACACCGTGGCAGATGGAAGCTGGCAGCCTCCACAGTTTAATCCTTAACAGAATGCATTGGCTGCTAATGTTTAGATGAATAAGCCGTTGGAGAGGCTTTTGTGTCCAGGCGGTTTCCTTTCTCACAATTTCTACTTTTAGTAATGCTATGATGCATGCATTACAATGTCTTGCATTTCTCGTTAAACACATTACTAACGCAGCGACTTCTCAGACCGATGGTTCATGTCACTCTTATTTATGGTGATGCATTCATCCAGGGGCTGAGTAAGAGACTACTTTGTACACAATTGGCACGGATCCAAGATTATGACAGTGACTCATCGGCCCTCGTTCCCAGGTAGAAGTGGTTTTAATCGTCCGGGCGCACCGCGTCCAACGCATACTGTCGTTCCCATTATCTTGCTGGTGCTGCACCTTGTTTAAATTCTCTCGAGCTTTATCCTTCAACGCCGGCTTCATATGGAGCTCCGCCTGATGAGAACCGACGCTGAGGAACATCTGGTGTTCAGAAGAAACATGTGTATGGAATTGACATTTGTGACAGAGTTGTGTTTGTTTTTCTTCTGCTTGCTTGTTCAACCAGGCGGCCTGCTGTTCAGCTTAAAGTGGGATGAACCTCGGGGCTTCCCTCGGTCCACATTATCCACCACAGGGCGTCCGGTGCCCCGAGACTTATCGCTGCACAGCTGCACCTGTTTCCTCTTATATGTGGCTTCCCCGCTCCCCTGTGTGCCTGACCTACTATATATACTATATCTCCCCATTTCTCTGTCCCCATTTACTCTGCACTCTGCCTTCTTTTTTTCTCCCTGACTCTGAGCATCTGCCTGTGCTTTCCATTATTCGATAACTAGTCTGACAAGTGATATTAAACCACTTAGCTTGAGTTGTAAGCCTCCGTGTGGTAAATGTGCTAATACTGATTAATTGTCCATGGGTGCTCTTATCCATCACTGGCATACTGAGTTTAGTCGTGGCAAAACTGAGCATTGACTATTTCACAAATGCTCCATCTTGTTACTTTTGTCTGGCAGCTCATTAGAATCAAGAGATTTGTCCTAAACCAATAACTGTCATGTTACATTTGTCAGACAGGCATATAATCGGGATTTAAATTTTGTATTTTTTGTGTGTGTGTTGTTTGAAAGGATCTGAATGTGTGTTTGTTTACCACAAACAACTTTAATAGGAACGCATTATAAAAGAGAGCACATTAGCCAGCTCAGTCCGTCAGTAGTGGAAAGAAAATTGCCTTTAGAAAATGAAAGTCTCTTTGTTTCTTAAAAGATGGTGTGACTGATGATGAAAGGGAGAAGAGATGACTCTTTATGAGGATAACTGGTCTTTTAAACATGTTTTGTGATGCACGGTTCAACCCCATTACGGACCTACTGTATTGGCGAACGCCTCCACTGTCAGAATGAAAGAAAGAGACATCACTGTTTCACTAAATGGGTTGTTCACAAGATGAAACTCCAGTTTGATATGCTAAGCAGCGCAGATGGGATGCCACTGAGATGTCGGTGACCTTCTTCTGCATCATGCTGCTTTTTACACATCAATACAGATAGCACAATTAATGATAACATCCTGTAATTCTGTGAGCTCACGCTGTGGTGGCAACGGATCCGTTTAGACTATTATGGATGTAAACGTATCAGGCCGGGATTTTATCAAAGACGACCGGAAAGATGTAAGAGAGGCGGGGTTGGTGGGTGCAAAGCAAGCTTAAGGGGTCTGATGTTGTGATGGGGTTTATTTATTCCAGGTGGTTACGCCATTGTTGCTTTCTCCTTCAGCTGAGTAAGGTCCACATCTATAATCTAAGGTTATACATGGGGGGGGGAATAATCCACACAATGTAAAATGAACTGTGTTTTGTCCTGCAGAGTATGGAGGCCTGGGTCTGGACTTCAGCTACAATGTGGCGGTTTCAGAGGAGCTGGGCAACATTCGCTGTGGAGGCATCCCCATGGCAATCGGTGTGCAGTCGGACATGGCCACTCCCGCACTAGCCAGGTACAAGCCCACAGACTCAAGTACATACCAGAGCATGTGCAATACCTGATACATCTGCAGATATGTGTCTTTTGTGAAAGGTTTGCAGCTTAGATCTACCTGCATCAAATAATAGCCAACAGTTTGGTTGTCTGGCTTTAGAGCCAAACAAAGTAAAAAAGCATCTTTATTTCAGAAAAGTTCTTCATTGTTTGGTCCAGCTCTGCAGAGCTGACCGTCACCTTTTTTTCAATCATCTTTAGCTTGTGTTTATTTTACTGAGTTGCATCGGTCTACTAACGGACAATGATTATTATAACGGCTGCATTTGTTAACAACAATGCGTTGCACTGATTGCACTAATGTGCTGCAGTTAGAATCAATTATATACTGCTACAAATGCTATAACTATACTGTTCATAGCTACACTGTTGCTGCTGGTAATCCCGTCTGCTGCTGAATAAATGAACACAACTCGACGAGGATATCACCTCTGGGGGCAGAGGATCAATTGTAACAGGTTCTGCTGCACCATCTGCTCCGTCGTGTATTGTAAACAACTGGCGCTGACGTTAGCTGCTGTATGGAAGTGTCATCTCAGGGACTCTTTACTGTATTCTGTGTCAAATGTATTTGACTTTAATGTTGGCCGATTTATGCAGATGAAGATAAAACTCTGACTAGCGGGGAGAATATTATTCCTTTGATATATTGGCCAGATCTTTTAAGGTCCATGCCCTGTTTTACTGATTTTAGTTGTTGATGTAAGATGAGCAGATACATCCGGTTGTCCAACCTTTTATCAAAGGTACACTCCCCGGACAGCGTATGAGTATTAATATATTTAGTAATTGTTTGTCTCACCCTTGGTTCTGTGACATCAAGCTGCTATGAACCAGCTGCTGGATTCAGTGAGATAGACAGTCTGAGTCTCGGGAGCTTAATTAGGGGATCCATCTCCACTGGATTGCAGCACGGTCTCAGCTCTAAGAGAGCATAGGAAGCTTCGGATGAGACTCGCTCCTTTGTTCTACTGGAACTACCTCAAAGCAGTCTCCTGCTCTGCAGTTGCACTGTATAGTTTGTTAATTGTACCCACTTGTCTGACAATGTTTGGATTACCTGTGTGTATATGTATATATATATTTATAAGTGTTGTAGGAAATCAACAAAAGTTGCTGTTAGATTTAGATTTCCCTTACTATCAATGTTGCAACTGCTCATTAATACGTTATTTCTTTGTTTACGTGTGCAGGTTTGGTTCAGCAGAGCTAAAGGAAGAGTTCCTCCTTCCCTCCATCATGGGGGACAAGGTGGCCTGCCTCGGAGTTAGTGAAGTCGGAGCCGGCTCCGACGTCTCAAGTGCGTCTCTCCTTCATCATCTTCTGGTCATTTATTATCACATCATTTTCCTTCAAGCTCCGTAAGGATCTTTTTGAATGAACTCGTGCTGCAGAAATGATTGAGCCACAGTTTTACAATCAATGTGATATTCTCTCAGAGAGAAGGATGGCATGATTGCTAAATACTCCATCCTGGCTTACATTCACCATCGTCAGGTTCCACTACCCTTTCTTTCGTTTTTCTGGATTAGTATGTACTATGTTTGAATATGTTAGACTCAGAAGAAAACCTTGGGGGAAACTCTCTGCTCTAATAATCTTTTAATTTTGAGGGTCAAAATTGTATTTCTCTCTCCACCCACGGACATGCTCCACCACACATCGATTCAGGCATCATGACCAAGGCAGTGAGGAAAGGAGACGAATATGTGATCAACGGGGGAAAGATGTGGACCACCAACGGTGTCCAGGCTGACTGGATATGTCTCCTGGCCAATACAAGCGACGCGGCCCCACACAGGAACAAATCCCTCATCTGTTTGCCCATGTCTCTGCCAGGTAGGCCGGTTCATCATTTGTGGGATGATTTTCCTTTAAAAGCAGAATTTATTTCTTTTTTCATGGTCAAAAATGTACCAACATCATTGACATTAATCATCTGGGATTTAAGTGCATCTGAAAACCGCTCTCAAGTTTAGGAGTCTGTGTTTTACTGCAACGTCCCTACAGGATTTTCCTTTTCTCTACAGAATGTATCTGTATCCGTTCTATCAATAGGATCTGTTATCATTAGTCTGCTTTTGCCGAGATGCATGATGACGTAAATGGGTCTTTCTCTTCCCGCTTTAGGAGTTCACATCGCCCGTAAGATTGATAAGCTCGGTATGTGGTCATCAGACACAGCTGAAGTGTTCTTCGATGACGTTCACGTGCCCTGCAAGAACATCATCGGCCAGGAAGGCATGGGCTTCACCTATCAGATGCTTCAGTTCCAGGAAGAGAGGCTGTGGGCCACGGCCAATAGTGAGTGAGCCTTTTCTTGCAGGTCGTCATGTCTCCCTCCCCCCGAGCATATCCAGTAATCGGACATCAGCGTTCCTGGTTTTCTTTACTTTCCCTTGTCGCTGAATCCTTCAGCCTCAACACGGTCCGTCTGACGCATCTCATCTGGCCCCTACAGTCATTCGATGTAAATTGCAGAGTTTATTGTATTATGGTATCATTTCCTTTCTAGTATCCCAGAATCAAGGAGTTCAGGTCACATATTGCAAGCATTCATCTGCTGTAGAGTAGTTATTTGCTTTTGAAGAGCAAGCATGCATCCATGTTTCCTTTGGTAGAACTTCTGAGAAAATGTTAAGGAAGAATTAGACTTCACATGTTGTTACTGATTCTGAAACTGATGCGTCTGCTAAGCCTTTGTGCAGCTTATCATATATCCACACATCTTATCATAATGGAGATGCAAAGGCTAAGCACTCACAGACACGAGTAGTAGGAGAATTCTGAACTACACAGAATCCAGTTCCAGATTCTCCTCTTTCCAAACAAACCCCTTCACACTCTCGCCCCTCGTACCTTTCTGACCTGCTGCACCAACACGCTCCCACCCGCAACCTCACCTTACCCCCCCTACTCTGCCCAAGCATCGGGGGAACAGGGCCTTCTCCATTGCTGCCCCCTCTCTTTGGAACTCTCTCCTCCATCACCTCAGACATTCTCCTTCACTCGCCACTTTCAAAGCAACACTTAATCTGCTTTTAACCTGTGAGGCTAGTTCAGTATGCTTTGTGTGTTGTTTCTTGCTATTGTGTATTCTCTCTTGGTTTTATTGTGCGTTTGTATTGTGTAAAGTGCCTTGAGTACCTTTTTAAAGCGCTATGCAAATACAATATATTAGTAGTAGTGGTAGTGAGGTCACATCTCTGGCTCTCTATTGTAACATCTCCAGTCTTGACCACGATGGACAACATCATTCAGGAGACCATCCAGTACACGCGGCAGAGGAAGATCTTCAAGCAGCCCGTCCTCCACCACCAGTCGGTTCACTTCCGGTTGGCTGAGCTGCAGACGGAGGTCGAGTTGCTCCGCTCCCTCCTCTATCGCGCCACAGGTGGGATCCCTTTTATTTACAGACATTACATAACGAAAGTTAAAGATTCATGTTGGCTACATTTGGATGAATCTAGTGAATGTGTACATTTGTGACTTTTTTACTATTTCAGTTTTTTCCCTTCAATCTTTAACCTAATTGCAAATCCATTGGTGAAGCTTTTTGCTAGTATTAATTAATATGTATTAGTCCAAAATAAATAATTCTAATTATATATTATAATTTTATTTTAAAAATATACATTTATCTTCAAAAACACCTTTGATAGATTAAGTTTCCTTTACCTTATAAGATAATGTAGATAGTTATTCCATGTTCCGATATTGTCTATCCATAAAAAATACCCATGTTACCTTTAGCATCAGAATTGCAAAGCAACTAGAATGTCATGAACGAGTTGCATGAAACAGATTTTTACTCCCTGTTCATATAAAAAAAAAAGAAATGTCAAGCCATATTTCACAAGCATTCAAGAGCTATGCTAACTTTGCCGTTTATGTTTTCCCATGTAATTATATTAGTTAATTGTTATTGTGTTCATTTATATATATATATATATATATATATATAGTGAAGCGTCTTGCTCAAGGGAACTTGGATTTGGCGGTTCAAACGATTAATGGTTGCTCTACATAACTACGGTGGTTTCTGTGTGTACTGGCATAACTTCAAAACCCACAGGCTTGGCCTCTTGAAAACTGGCACATGCACAGCTCCTCCAAAATCCATCCCATGCACTTTACACTGCGGTGCTTCTGATATGAATAAGTTGTTGGCGGGCGGATGTTCACGGTCTTGTGATTTTCTCGTTGTGTTTGTAACCGGTCCAGTGACAAGCAGCTTTGATTGAATTCATCTCGCTGGTCCAATTCGCTTGCCCAGAAACAGAACAAAGCTTTTGAATCTGTTTGTTGCAGGTAGATGAACACGTGCACAGACACACAAGCAACCTTCATGCTGCTCACACATGTTCCTTCGGCGGGCACATACAATCAAGGCACCATTGAATCTGACATTGAACCACATTTGGTTATTGTCTTTGTGTCCCCAGCTGCATTTTTTTAAATGTCCCTTTTATCCAACAGGACATTTTTCAATCTTCCATGCTTGTGACACTTCTTCTGTCCTTCCTTTTGTCTTTCTGCAGCATTGTACATTAAAGGCAATGATGTCACCAAGCTGGCGTCCATGGCCAAATTAAAAGCAGGCCGCCTGGCCAGGGAAGTGGGTGACAGCTGTCTTCAGTATTGGGGAGGAATGGGCTTCACCAGTGACGTGCTGGTCAGCCGATTTTACAGGTGAGGGTGGTCGGAGGAAAGACATCTGACATAAAATGTCTCTTAATAGGTGATCTGGTTTTGAAACATATTTTCCATCAGTGATTTAGAGCAAATACCATGGTTTTCAATTACTTTCAGCCCTGTGCACTTTTCTCATCTCATCCAAAATAACACATGTTTGCAAAGCCAAGACAAAGCAACATCAGTCACTGACTTGGGTTGCGAGCCAACTATGAATATTTGGCTGCTTTTTGTGAGGGTATAACATTTCTATGGTAGAAGCAACCCCACCAGTTGGCAGGAGTTTGACACAGCTTATGGTAGATGTATGATGAAGTTAAATCAGATTGATCGATGGAGAAAGCAATAATGATTCTTGAAGACATGCAATTAGTCTGTCTCCTGTTGCAGTTTGACCAATTGAGAATCTGTACTTTTATTTGACGCTATGCTGACACCTACTGATGGGGCATATATTGCAGCTGAAGGGGTTCAGGATAGTGTTGAGGGGGATGAGAGGAGACATTGTAATTATGTTATGAAGTGTAATTGTAACGATTGTTATAGAGGAAACCGTTAGTGTGAACTTTCTCCCTTTTTACAGAGATTCCAGGTTAATATCAATTGGTGGAGGGGCGGATGAAGTCATGCTGGGAATCATCTGCAAGTACATGGACACACTACCCAAGAAATGATACCGTAAACATCTGCACCAAACAGACTGATGGATGCTGCGCCACCGCAGATGAGCCAATTCTTCCAGTAATAACACAAATCACCAAAGTGCACTTGACATAGAGAGTTAAGCTGTTAGTAAATTCTCTTTGTTTTAACTGTACTGTATGTGGTCTGGTCAGTTCAAACAGTAATGACGCTACTGTGTTGTGTTCGTTTGTCCAAGAGCACACAACAGCCTACCGTGAAATTGTATTATTTGTAATTTAGAGGCTGAATACATTTGTATACTATTTGCAAAATGTATGCAAAAATAACTTGTGTAAAATAAAAAGCATATTTTAACATTGTATTTGTCACACATTTCTAAAAATCGTTAAGTTTGAATGTTTACAATGAATTCTCTGTAAGTAGCACACATACTGGTCAATTCGAACCATAAAGTGTTTATTTACATAAAAATATTCTTTACAAACAATAAAACAAAAAACAGTTATTCATTTTTGAAAGGATAGAACTGCTGTAACACATTCAGTCTTAAAAGCAAAAACACTAGATTTGCTTCAATTAGCATTCTATAACTTAACACAACATTGGATAGACAGATTTGCCAATTCAAACCTTACAACATCTCTCAATGTGCCCCCGACTGCATCAAGGAATTTTCCTCTATCTTCTCGTTGTTACGTTTAATGTGTCTCATCCTGGTAAACAGGGCTGATAAAGCAGTCATACCGTCCGTGTCTGCGTCAGCTATATATATATATATATATATATATATATATATATATATATATATATATATATATATATATATATACACACACACACACAAATCCTACTTCACATGGTCATTAATCGTCTTTGACCCATTTTACTTACTTTTCCGTCACATAGTTCTTTCATGACTACATTTTGTGGATTTTATTCATGAAATACTCCGATGTCTGCACATGTACAGCTCAGACACTTTTTAAAAAATCCCTGCCTCTCCCCAACAACATTATGTGGTTCTAGTTTTGAGACTCATCGGAGAGGCAAACTGCGCGGGATGACGTCGGGGAGTCAGGAGGCTGAGGCCGAGTCCAACAGGGCCTGCCGATCATCTCAGCTTGATGAACCAGTACAGCACAAAGAAGACAAAAAGGCAGAAGAGCAGCATGTAGCACAGCAGCTTGGTCTGACTGCCTCTGGACAGCTGCTTCACTCGGCCGATAGTAGCACCAAGAAGGCCGCCTGTCGAGTCAAAGTCTGTGTCCTAACGTGGAAGAAGGATACAAAGTTTAAAGTCCAGGCACATCAGTCAACAAACATACTGTAACAAGCACTTCATGGGTTCAGATTACAGTGATTTGCAAGTACAATTGTGAGGCCCTTTAATAAGTATACTCTACAAAACCTCAGAGGGAAATATTATACAGATATATATTGTTATGCCACTTTGTTTATCTGACAATTATATATGATCTTAAATTCAAACAGTATTACCATTCTCTCTGACATGATAAATACCCAGCAGTACATAACATGTAAACTCAGCTCCCACCAAACCAGCTGCAACATTAACATGATGCTTGCAGGTTCATTAATCAGTCATCAATTAACAGCATAACTTTAAATGCATTTGACTGCTTTCACGTTTGTACCTGAGACTTGTAGGAAGTAGTTTTATTTTTGCAAAGGGTTATGAATACTTAGATAAATAATCTTAAATAACTTCCACCATTCATATTTAGTTCATTGTTAGTCAGCAAGAAAAGAGAGAACATCACCATGTCGTCCAGCATTGTATTCTGATATTTGACTTCCGTTCCGATGTCGATAGACAGCTGTGAACACCAGGTAACGATACATCAACTTTACATTCAAAACAACCATCGATATGTTGTAGTATTCAGCAGAAACGACTTTAAGCTACATCCCATCAGAATAACTCACGTGTTTCAAAGCGTTGACTTTGGCTCTCAGACCCTCCTGTAGGTGCTCATTCTCCTCTTCGTACACACTGTATCCACTCGCCACATAGCTGCCAGGGCCTCCTTCGCCTAACAACGACCATTAATACACCGTTAGTCCTCTATTTGATCTCAATAACGACCATTCATGGCCATACGGTAACAACATTAGCTAGAAAGCAGGTTAAGTATGAGCTTAAAACTAAACGTATGTCTCTTACCCAGACCGGTGCGCCTCATCTTGACCCAGTGAAGTTGTCCGGCGGTTTAACTTTTAACACAACTAACTAATTTTGACCAAATACGCTTAAGTGATAGCTAACGTTGACGAGGTATCCGGGGCGAGCTCGTACCAGAGGCGTTAGCATAACAGCGAAGGCCACGTCATCATACGGCAGCCGACGAGGACAATCCTTGGAAGACAAGCGAGGAATGCAAAAACAGATAAAGAATGCATAAACGGGAACACTGTGTGCTATGGGCGCGGGTGTTATTTGTACACTTAAATATTCGGAGATAAATACTTGATTACATTTATTAAAACAACTTATTGTGAGTCTACACTGAGGAAGATATTTTTATTAAACTGATAATTGGTTTTATATAGACTGCAGAGCTAATGGACAGCAGTCTTGAAGCTGATAGTTTCCCTATTTTCTAGCCTACTCTTTATAATGTAATAGTATATATATATATATATATATATATATATATATATATATATATATATATATATATATATCACACTGCCCATCATTGTAAGATGATGTGGATTTTGTGTTACGTGAGCCAAATTATCCAAAGAGTCCAAATATCATTTTTATTTGCTGTTTTACCTCTAATGAAGTCTCAATGAGATAATCATTCCAGTGTTTTTTTCATATCATGGAGACATATCCTTATTTAGATCTGAATCATGTTTTTTTTGTTGTCATTTTGAGAAATGCAAGCCATCGTGCTTTTCCCACTCTACTTTGCATAAGAGGGAAAATTGTAAGGTCTATTAATGTCCATCGGTTGCGAGGCTCATACCAGTTGCTCTGCCTAAATATAAAAAAAAACGCAGATCTTCATAACTGGTCAATGGTCTAATGCATGGCTTACAGATACATAAATATAATGATCAATGCTGTAATAGGCGGAAAGAGTGCTATCCTCATCTGTAGAAACAAAGAGGACAAAAGTGTAAAAATCTCTGGTCTTAAATTATCTAATGATTACCTCAGTGTCTTTGATAAGGTCAAATATCTTGAACATTTTATCACGGAACAGATGACCGATGATGAAGATATCTATCGGCAATGTCACATGATGTATGCGCAAGCGACGTTCTCTGACGCAGGTTCAGTATGTGTGCAGATGGAGTGAAAATGTCTCTGCATAATGCACACTTGTGGTCTAAGTACAAAAAAGCCTACAGAGACTTCAAGTAGCCTATAATGATGCCATGAGAATACTATTGAAGAGGCCGAGGTGTAGGTGAGTAGTGCAAGTGAAATGTCTGTGGCTGCATGAGTCAATACATTCAAGGTTGTTTTATGAAATTGTATGTACAATGTATCTGCCGGGTTAATGACTCCGAAAATAATATCATCATGGTGTTATTGAATATAAAGTGCAGTACTAGACATGACCAGTCCCAGCTGTGGAGACATTGGTATAGCTGTCTATGTATAAAGCATTTGTAGTTCTATCTATTTAACTTGTGATTTTGTCTCTATTTTATTCTATTTGAATGTTTCTTACTATCTGGACCTTGAGTCTGAAATAAAAGTTTGATTGATTGATTTTAGTTCATAAAAAACAAACCAATTCTCTCATCTGTAAAGCATATAGGTCCAAAACAACAAACAGAATGGGTTATTCATGCTTTGGTGGAAACACATTGGTGGAAACACATTATATATATATATATATATATATATATATATATATATATATATATATATATATATATAATTTAAAAAAAGCTATTATCTTCCTTTTGGACGGCGACAGGTTGTTTCCTTTGAACATTTAGAAATTTGACCAGCATAACATGGAAACAAATATCCTTTGTAGATTTAATAACGGGGCTTCTTGACACCTTCCTCCGTCTGTGCTGTGCAGCACAGAGGAGTGTCTCAATATTTTCCAAATCCTAGAAGTGCTTTTTAGCAGTGATTAGCTTTCCTTATCCTGTCATACGTCATCCTTCACCTAGCCCTGAACCAATATTGCAGGAGACAGCTAATATGATTTAGTATATTAAAATGACATTCATGATGTTAATTTATTTGAATCCAATATCTTATAAAGAAATACAACTTTAAGCTCATCTACCATAATGCATTTCAATGGCTTTGCACTCGTCTTTTTATGTGCATCTAAAGGCTTTCTGTATGCATGACCTTGACTCGAGTGTCCAAGAAATGGAGGGTATTGATTGAACTGTGCTCTCTTCTCAGTCTTCATGGATTTATCAGATGGGTCTTTAGAATGGAGAAAAGCGTCTGGTCCCTTGGAAACTGGTCTAAACCTTCATTGAACCTCTGTAGATCAGACTCGTGGGGCGCTGATCAATGACTAACTTTGGAACCGCATGTACAGCCTAAACTGTCCTTTTAGCCAGCCAGTTTCCCTCCCTTCAGATATTCTACATGTATCTTTGAAACACTGTTGGTCTGTCTGTCTCCAAAGGTAACACACATATAGCTAACTCTTTTAAAGCCCCCGAAACAACAACTTGTATTTTGATTGTTTGCACAAATACCAAAGTGTCCGCTTTATGGTACGTAATGTGGCTCTATATTCCTTAGCTGGGACTAATATCCAGACAACCTGCGGGAAAATAAATCCAGCCAATAACCATCCTGTGCTTTTACGCTTAATCTTTTTTCTTTCGACCTTTTAAAGCTGCTCATATATTCTGTTAACTGCAGGGTCAAGCTTTAGCAGCCTTTGTGCTGAGCTAAGCTACATTAAACTGCTTCTGGTCCAGCTTTATATTTACCAAACATATCAAGCTTTTCATATAACTCTAAAGAAAGATAATAGGCATATTTCCCAAAAGCTTGAATAATGAGTGATTTCATGAATTTAATCAAAAATCATTCATTTGCATTATCAACCATTAGGAAATGAAATGGGAGACAAAGATATGTGGATGCTGCAGGACTTTTGCATTGAGTACTCTGCACATAAGAAAATAATGTTCCAATAAGGTACTTTATTTTTCCTAAGGGGAAATATTGCTTGGCAAAATTGCTTCAAACAGCTGTAATAAGTGATGATGGATCAGAATCAAAAACTTATCCTCCTGACAGTAAACTCTTCAGGAATTTGGTGAGATCATAATTAGTTGAAAATGAGAAATGTTCATCCAGCGCTGCACCTCTCACTGGATACTGCTGATGCTTAACAATATCCGGCTCACCCTGATTAGCATAATTTCTGATGAAAATGAAACAACGAAGGAGTCAGATGACGGAGGAGTAGAGGTGTAGAGGAAAACCTGCCGCAGGAAAGATCGAAAGGATACAGTTGGCCTTCCTAATATAGTCTCTGGAGAAAAGATTTTGATTCCCACACTGAACATTGCTTTGAAGCACAGTTAAAAGAACACTCCCTGCCCGAGAAGTATTTTAATCATGAAAACATGTCTGTTTCTCAGAATGCACCCAAATCCTCTAATTCATTAGTATAGTTTTAATGAGAAATGTAGTTGAATGCAGTTGCGATGTATTGCATTAATATGTATATCACTAAAACCCAATTCATTATAATAACTTTATTTTATTCTGAGATGTTTGTAGTCTCACATTTTAATGAAGTCATTACCAGTACTCGCCTCTTTACCTCTCAGCCAATCACCTGGGGACTCTAGTTGGCTGATTCCTAATTACTTTGTCATTGATATTGCTCTAAAAAGAGCTCTCTGGCAACATTTTGGGAACGGGAATGGTGAGGGCCCGTGTTATTGGCTGGAAGATAAGGGGGCGGGCATTGGTGACAAAGTGCCATTGGTGGAAATTGCTAGTATGAAATGAAAACTGACTTTAAAAAGGAAGAACAATTAAATAATGAATAATGAATGACATTTAAAAAAAAATTAGTTGGGTTGTCAACATAATGAAATAAACGTTGATTATTTATTAAATTATACACAATAAATTGGTGTGTATGTTGTATGGCTTTAAGCCATGGAGGAAAACGATCCAAACCTGGTACATGGGTATGATTTTACTGAGCTTGGTGACCACTGGGAAATTGTGAAGGAATCTGTGTAATAAGCAAATTGGACAAAATGTTCTGCAGCTTAATAAATGACAGATTTAAACTTAACTTTCCAAATTTAAACTTTTTTAAACACAAAAGCTCTACAAGAGAGATCACAGCTGTATGTTAAAACATGTGTGATCTGAGCAGATACAGATGTGTATGTGTGTGTGTGTGTTTGTACGCATATCAAATCTATTTTTTCACGTTACTAATTTTCATATTTAATTGTGAAGCTTCTGTCTTGTCATGTTGCATTATTCTGTTTGATCACAATTTCTGATCTTTTTGCTTTTTAAGAAATGTCTACCAACCAAATTAAGCACAGCTGAAGTAGAACATGGACATTGAGAGAGAGAGAGAGAGAGAGAGAGAGAGAGAGAGAGAGAGAGAGAGAGAGAGAGAGAGAGAGAGAGAGAGAGAGAGAGAGAGAGAGAGAGAGAGAGAGAGAGAGAGAGAGAGAGAGAGAGAGAGAGAGAGAGAGAGAGAGAGAGAGAGAGAGAGAGAGAGAGGTTGTGGGTGTATCAAGGCAGAGCTCTTATTTCTCTAATATATCTATTTAAAAGCGCACAATTTAATTTCATGGCGTTCCCAGGCTGCTGAGGTCCTTTAGGAGATCCCCTGTCACTCCCAATGAACACAACTATTACTCAGACTATAATAGGCTGTCCCCCTGTTGGATCTGTGTTACTATTCACTCATCTCATCTGTGCATTCGTGGTGAGTGTGTGCGTCTGCAACTGGACGACCCCTCTTGAATTCCATTAAGATGCAGCAAGATTCCCCCATTTAATAAGCGTGAACATGTGAGCTTCTTGTCTTTCTTTCTTTTGTTCAAACTGAGCTTTAATTCATGGGTTGAGACTAGCCGTAATTATCTTGACAAAGGAGATGCAACACCATTTACAAATTAAATGAAATATTGATTCACTTTAGCGTTGCTCGCCCCATAGGAAGCTGGGGTTTGAGTGACTTGGTTTTCATTCTGATTATGATGTACACAACTCTTTTTAGTCCTTAGGACATTTGTTCAATGGATGTCACTCAAAGTGTGTCTGCGGATTGCATCACTGTCTTCTTATCTGACCCTCGATGTAACACACATACCTCTAATAGCCAATCTTTCCTTCTCTGTAGAAACTAAATGTCTAGCAAACATATTTTAAGTGGGCTGAAAGAACACTGTCTGAGAGAAAAGGTGAAAAAAGAAGGTTTTCACTGATGTTGCACCCTGCTATTGCAGACTGAAACCATAACCATCAACTATAGGAGGTGTATACGTGTGGCAAGTACTTGTTTCATTATATTAAAAGCAACTGAAATGTTAGTTCATGTGTAGATTTCTTAATGAAAAGTAAAATAATTATATAATTGATTATCTCAGTCATTTAGATATGTTTTAATACATTATAATGTGTAAGCCATTCAACACCAGGACCCAGCATCTTCTCTCCTACACATCTTTACCTCTGAGACACCTGGCAGCGTGTGTCTGGTGACCAGCTGCACGCGCCCAAACACACTTTCATGGCCATTAGCGACACACAGATGCCTTGTATTTACCTCAAAGCCGGATGCCACAAAATGTAAGTGAATCTACACCTGGTGGAAATGATCTTGCTTTATCAGGTTGAAATGTGTTTTCAACTTTGCAACATTTAATCTGAAGCCAATTGCTCCAGTGGAGAACTGGAAACTAACCAAGTGCCACTACTGGAGTACATTCTTGATTAACAGTACTTTTAAAAGTAAATATATATCTTTTCATAAATATATATTACTGGTACACTGACTGTTTTTTCCCAGCAATGTTTTAATCTGGATGCATGTTTGACCTGTGCTCACGCCTGTATGCATTTACCATGATTGAAAGGGCATTGAATGATCTGTTCCATTGTTGGAAACATGGGGGACAAGTTGCCAAATGCCAACACATACAACATTTATATCTATACCAGTTATGTTTAACTGAGCATACAGTAATGCCATTTTAAAAAGGTTATCATGTTTATACAGAAGAGGCATGTTCCTCATTGGGGCCCAGGCACTGGCTTCTTGCACGTTGTCATACTTTATAACACTAGATTTTCATAATTTATATTTTTGTCATTCTATTCCCAGGGCCAATGATTAATGTTCACACTGAAGTTGATAAGGTGTTTGGTATTGTTCATAACTATATACATCAGCTTTAAATAATATCTACTGTATTTTTGTTTTGTTTGTAAAGGTAATTATAAAGTAACATAAAACCAACCTAAAAAATGCATTTAATTGAATACACTCCATCCTACCGTAATCCTGTCTTCAATCGCCATGTGACTCAATCAACTACACACTCTGTTATTTACTTTATTCAGACAATGTTTTGTCTCAGGATGTTTTAATAATCAAGCCTGTTTTGGGAAGCTCTTCCTGTCAGAAGTAACCATTTATAGACGTGGCAAGTTTAATGTTCAGGAATTATTTCTGGTACAGAAAGAGAAGTTGGCTTTCTCGTAGTAACAGCAGAACATGGTTTCTTAAAAATCTGTACGCAGGAATGTTCCCAATATTGTCTGTTCTTAAAGAAAAATAGTTTAGTCTTGAATTATTTAGCTTTTGTATTCATGACCTCACGATGTAAAAAACGGACAACGTTTATTAACTTGGTAGGAAGCAATTTAACATGTGCCCCGACAAAGGATGTGCCTTATTATTCTCTCCTTGTTTGTTTGTTGAAAGAATACACTTGATATGCTGTGCTGTATTCTCTTTACACATATGTGAGTTGGAGACACAAAGCACAGTACGCAACAATCAACTCATCAATAAAAGCCATTGGGGTTCAAACAAATACATTTACTTACATGAATCAAATAAAGTAGCTTTTATTTGAGAAGCATCCAAAATAAACAGGATAGGAGGATGGAAATGTTTTTGGAAGCTTATAAAGTTGGGAAATCCATGCATTGTCTAAAACATGTATCCTGCTCAGGGTCACGGGGTCATGGAGCCCATCTCAGCATACACACAGATAATTAATCCTAAAGATTAAAAGGCATGCCTTTAGTATAATACTAACTAATTAGCTTTTCATCAATGTCAACTTGAAAGAGAAGAGTTTGCAAAACCCCGATAGAGAAAATGAAATTCAGTGAGTCATAAACCAGCCAGCAGCACATTGGGCTCGTTGTCGGTGATCATATTCGGTCGTCCCTTTTAATTCCTGCAGCCAAGTTGAGCGTTTTCATTTCAACGCATTCAGAGAAGAGCATTAATGTGCAAGCTGGCTATGCTCCGGCCTTCTTTCCATTTTAATGGTGCTGAAAGTGACCACACGGACGTGTTGACACGCCACCGTGTTGCCACGCCGACGTGTTGCCACAGCCCTGACAGCTTTCTATTAGCCGTCGTGGATTGGACATTTGTTCTCTCTGCAAAAGAGCAAACCAGACAAAGCCGAGCCTGATGTGAATTCCATTTGAAAGGCTTACCCACACAACTAAAACATAATTGCTATGTTATGCACTGCTGTGTCCCTCATGTCACCAAAGCTTTGGTCCACTGCACGTCTCCTCCCTATAATGTATCACCACGCTGCATGCCTTTGTCCTGCTATAATTGTGTATCACCAAGGCTCAATTCCAGCACCCGTGTATAGCCCTGGTGCTCTGCATGACAGGCTAAGTCATTCATAGTTTGCTGAGTAGCGCTATGAATTTCTTTTCTGTAATCTCTCCTCAGGGATGTGGCATAATGTTAGTCCTCGTGTTTTGTTGAGCTTGTAGAATAGTTATTGTGGCCAAAGCGGGCCGGACCCAGGTACATCTTGTGGAAGTCCAGGCGGAGCCATGAGTATGAGGGAAGTATTTAGAGAGCAAATTATTGCTGAATTACTGCATCAGCAGATGTGTGTGACAAAGAATGAACCATATGTTGGACATAATGAGGCTTGTTTGCACATTTCACACAGAGAAGAGCATAGCAATCTGCGAAAGTCTGCATATTGCATGGGCTGAACTACAGCCGGCTTATTGCAATACATTATTCTCGCAACACTATAGGAATAATATTATCTCAGTGCTCTGTGCCCTCCATAAATGTTGTGCTTACTGGCACATTGCCACAGATTACAGTGCTGCTCCAATGTCCACTATAGTCAAGAGAAACACAGCTGAGACAAAGCCAAGGTGGCCAGATATCTACTGCATTTTATATTACTTTTGTTTCTTAATTTCCCTCTGTTTTAATAAATAAAAATAAAAACGTGTCTTATCTATTCCTATCTTGTCTTGGTTTACCTTATTCATTTCACAAGTGATTATTTTCACTTGAAATGTCCATAGAATCCATGGATGATATGCACATATCTTTTTATAACAGCTCAAGTAAAACTATGACACTAAGTTTTCTAATTGTATTGCAAAAGCTTCATAATCAATACCTAAGGAACAGAGCTATTCATGAATTAAGAGAAACACTAATCTCCCTTTTACACTGAAGCAACTTCAACACTGGTATTCCGCTGTTGAGTTGTCTCTCAATGAAGCCTTCCTTCTTTGTTTGGTCTTTTGTATCTTTAATGGCTTCACACAGCAGATCGTATCAACGTTTTCTCGAGGCACACTAAAGCTACACAGTGACTTTGAGTTTACGCCACCAGCCTCTGTAGAAACCCGCTATCTTCAAAAAAAGAGAAAACAGGAGTGGGAGGAACAGTTGAATCCCATGCTGCCTTTTTCCTTCTATTACATCCTGACCCACTTCCAGGACCATATGAGCTGTACTCGGAATATAAAAGCCACCATGGGTATTAGCACTGCAGCATTTTGTAAAAAGAGTGACTGTGAACCTCTAAAATTTGTCTTAGCTAAGATAATAGAAGTCTAAAGCCGTAGGCCATGTGTCATCATAGTGGGGGTTATCTTTTAATGAATGCAGCAAGTGTCAATCAAAACCCTACTTTTATTAATGTGGACTGTGCCAGACCTGAGGGGTTTAATTATGTATTCATCACATGATATCCTGATTCGTTATGCAATGTCACTGATCACTCACTATGCAGCACTTTTGTATATCTCTCCAACAATAATAAGACTGAAAGAAGAGCAACAGCGCCCCCTAGTTTGATGCATTAGAGCGATCCTCTTCACTGTCTGAGCTCACCCTAAATGACAAGGCATATAATTAGATGGATTGACATCATGAGTGATTGGTCGTTTCCTGCTGTGTCAGTGCAGAGCACATCACATCAACATAACGCTATCAGGAACACATTAGGAGGGACCTTCCTTGATACGTCTCGGTTGATCAAATAAGTGTGGAAAGAGTTGGACATGAACACAACAGACTTTATTTAGACAGACACGTCCTAATTAGACTGAGGTCAGCTCTTCCCAGTGTTGCTAATTCCTCAGGAGACACCTTGCCCAAACAGAGCCCCACTAATCTATTTATGCATAAGGAAAAGTGATTTAAATTCAGTTGTTTACGAGGAAGGAGTCTTGATTGAGAGGTTAGTGAGTTGTCTCTCCGATGATTTGCTCACTGAACGGAAGCAGAAACAAGAACACATCATTAAAACGCCTTCGCCAAGCCGACCTGTGCTAACTAGATCCACAGCTGTAATTAGATGTGGTGTAGCGCTGTGTGACGTGGGCTTTGATATGGAAGGCTAAAAGGTGGTGTGCACGAATGCTTGTTGGAGAATAGCAATGGTAACATAAAAGCAATGCTTCTTTTTGCTCACTCAGTCTTTAGTTGTTCTCCTCGAGCTTTGAACTCTGATTTGCATTCTCTTTAGCGCTCGTGCCCTTTTAATCTTGTTGTTTTCCCCCTGATTTCGGTGACACGGTCCTCTTGTGAAGAGATGCACCTCGACTTAAATGCCATCTTCAGATCCGCGGGCTCGGGGACACGAGCGCACCCCAGGAGAGCGCGGTGTTGGAATACAGGAGCGTGGGTTGGTGAAGTTGAGACGAGGTTCCGGTCAGAGGCTTCGCGGTGAGGTAAACGGTAATGTCAGTAAACAAGGTGGAGGCAGATGCTGCTCACGCCAGAGTGGGTGAGAGAAGCTCCAGAGTTCCAGGGCCTTTTCCATCTATCTAATCTCACGCCCTTATCTCGGTGATTCAGTCCAGGGATTGTCCTCCACGTGTCTTGGATACGAGGCAGCTGCAACAGACAATGCACATGAAGAATAACAGCAAGGAAAGATACAGAACAGAATACAAACACAAGATGATATTATATAGATTCGCCAAAGGAGCAATCAATACGTCTGGTTCTGACTGATAGCGTTATCCTTTGCTGCCACTGAAACGGAGACACCGATTGTGGAGTGATTAGTGAGACGTCTGTGGATTTATGCTAATCTGTCATGCATTCTTGTCAATCAACACAAACTATTTTCTTCTGCAGCTAAATTAAAAGATATAACTAACAGAGTGAAGATATAAAGAGGTAATTGTGAGTATATGTACAACCCCATGATTGATTCTGTCGCTGCAGCTGTTCATTCAGAGAAATGTAATACTGCTCAAATATGTTATGTATGAAGCAACAGTTCCTTAAATGTGGTGCACCTCAGATATTACATGTCAGTCATTTCTTGCCACCTCTGTGTACATTTTAGAAAAAAAAACACCCCTTGCCAAATATTCACTATTCATTTTATTAATTTTGTTTGGTTTCCATTCCCATTTTTAAGTATATTAATTTATATATATGTAGTTGACATTTTGTTTGTGAATGAAACCCATGGGAGGTGTGGAGGTGAACATGGGCATCTCGTTGTTTCTATTACCGGCGAAGGCAGTTGGTTCAAATGATTGTAAACCATCAAAACTGATGAGCTGACTGATCTTCATCTTTTACTGTGAGATGAAGCTTATTCAGAGACTTAGTTTTACACATTATTAAAAGTGGTATATTCAGTAAACACATTGAACTCAAGTGTTTGGTGTGCTCGGATTACACTGTGATTGTGATTTGATAGATACAAATAATGAAGGGGCGACTGTGGGTCAGTGGTTAGCAGGTCCGTCTTTCATTCAGGCGGTGGGCAGTTCAATCCTCGGCCTATTCGATGTGTCCTTGAGCAAAACCCTGAATTGCTGTTCTACAGCGTATGATTGTAACATGTAAAAAATATTTTAGTACCTTAAAAAGTGCTATATAGATTATTATTGCATAACATAGACTGAGTATTGCTTATTGCTAAATATAACAGAAAAGCAACATAATCCTTGCTTAGTGGAAACGTTTGAACATGTTTGCAGTTAATCCCGAGCTTTACTAACAAGTTGGTTTCCTCCCCCCGTGCTGTGTGGAGAACACAGGGTCAGCGTGTCAGATCAACACCAATCAACGGAGCCTTGGATGTGCCTTGGACTTCCAGTAAGATAATCAAGTGTTGGTGGAAACAGCCAACCTCCTGCTAGGCTGGACCCACCACTAATACACAAGTGCATCATCTGGACAGGGCACACGACTCTGAGACGCTTTGCGACACACCAGCTATTTGTGTTTTGCTCCACGCTGTGAAATAGATGGACAGAGCTTATTGTTGCATGTCAGAATATGAACAGACATGTTTACTGACAGTCATCATCTAATCTGAGGGTCTTCTGCTGCCAGGCTCAACATATATGAGCATGAGAGATACTTGAGCCCGAATGAACAAGTTGTTTCCGTTTTACAATATTAAATAACCACTAAGAAGCCATGTTCAGGTTGCACTAGTTGGGCATTACTTACTAGGTTAGCCCTTTTTAAACTAGTGCTTTACTTATTCGGGTTACACCATTAAAACCCAGTAAAATATTGTATACACTACTGAAGTGTGTTAATCAATTGCATGAAGCGCAGTCCAATCTGTAGCATCATTAGCTGTAACATAGCTTTCAAGTTGTTTTAAACTTGACAATATTTTCTATATGTATGCATAAATATAAATGTGTTTTATGGGTGCTTACAGTAGGCTAGGTTTGACTGAGGATATAACTACGCTAATCTAACTGACTATTGGTACTTTAAGCCTGACATATTAACATAATGTCGGTATTTGAGGAATTTTATTACTTATTAAATATTAAGAAGATGACAGTAAGAATGATCAAATGTGTGAGAGGTTGTGAGGAAGACATGGAGAGAAATAGTATTTGATTGTAGATTATTTCAAACGATGCTGCCATGCCGTTCCTCTGCTTGTTAAGCAAACATAACCACTAAACTGCTCAATACCAGGCAACCTCAATACAATCTTTACAGCCCCAACATTCTTTATTTCTCCTCAAGGGAGCATTTCCACTTTACACAGCCAATTATCTTATGCATGAGTCCTGAAGACCCATCTGTCTCTCGTCGACTGATCTCGGCCTCTCTCTGACACTTGTCTATGAAGTTCTCTCTGTTTTTAAACCTAATCTTTATGTATGGCTGCTGTCAAGAGCAACCGACTACATTTACAATTGTAATGTACACAGATTGAGCTCTCAATTCCCCACTGCGTCTCCTGGTGACTCGTTAATGCCTGAACAAGACCTTTGGCAAATACAGAGAAACAAAATGACATCAAACAATGTTAATTTTGCTTTCAAAAGAAGTCGCACATCACAGACCACATCTATCTCCTTATCTTGTATCATGGTCGTGGTATTGACTCATAAAAGCAGTTCCAACAGTTTTTTAAAGGTTTTAAGGCATAATTCCGTGAGAATATTGCACCTAAGAAAAGCTTATAATAATATATTCTAAGAAAACCCCTCCGAGGCAATGCCTCAGTGAATATGACATAAATTCCAATGGCAATCAATGTTATGCTGCTCAATGGAAACCAAGAAAAAGTGGAGCGAGTCAGTTCAGGTGTAAGTACAAAATGCCCAGTGCTATTCGTTCATAACATTCATTTCATATTATTCACATCAGGCACGTGCACAGACATTTTGGGGGGCAGGTGCTCAAACCCCCAAAAAGGGCACCCAATGCCAAAAACAAATTCTGACAGAGTTGAAGTACAAGCAGCAATATGACCTGCGTTTCCTCTGGGCAGCATCAGACCTCTAGCTTACATTTCCTTTATGAATAAAGATGAATTATTATATAGCAACAACAGTACAAGTGTTCTGATTGGCTAATGGGTCACACATTAGGCAAGCTTCACTCTTGGCGTCCCCCCCCCACACACACACACAAGACAAATTCATGCAGTGTGAAAAATGTCCATGTTGGAGCTGTGGCTTAGTTGGTATAAGTGTGTGTTCTGTGAACACAAGGTCCTGGGTCGCATTTTTTGCGCCCCCCCTCTGAATGGCGCCCTAGGCGGCCGCCTAGAACGCTTGCAGGAAAAACCGCCCTTGCGTATTGCCCTCTTACGTCATTTTCAAAATGAGCGATATTGATAGACATTAACAGCCAAGAGCCCTCTGAACAATACCAGAGAGGCATTATGATTTTGTTCAGTCTGGCCATGCAAATCCTAGACTTGCCCCTGTAAATAGAACAAAATAAGAATTCATTCTCTCTCTCTCACTCTCTCTCTCTCCTCTCTCTCTCTTTTCCTTCTCGTCTCTCTCCTCTCTCTCCCTCTCCCTATTCTCTAAACATAACTAACGTCAGTATACAGCTGGACAAGGCATTGAAATCACGGATTTCGTGAGTTTTTATTTTATTTTATTTTTAGGAAACGTGGGACCAGTTGTGACGTCATGTTTTCAGCAGCGCTGATGTTGTGGTTGATTTATCACAAAACTCGTGAGCGTCGCGGAGCACGTCGGGGCGAACGTCTCACAAGAATTCAAATAAAATGCCCCATCGGATATCAAAACACATTTGGGAGGGACTTGATGACAGAGAGAGAAACTTTTATTCTTAAACACTGATGAAAAAAAAAAAATGCCTCCTGAAAAAAGGGCACTTTTCTCAGCCAGGGCAAAAGGGGCTGGTGCTTGAGCACCACTAGGGCTCTATCTGTGCACGTGCCTGATTCACATCATATGATGACAGACATTTGGTCTCCAGCAACTCTTAAGGACCATGTCTGTCTCTTCAGCTGCGACGTGCTCTATGTTCACCAGCGAGTCGAGTTTAGTCGAGTTTAGTCCTGGGTGCATGCCGCTCTCTCTGCTAAAAATGTTCAATAACCACGTGCTAGAAACAGTTTAAAACTGTGACCGCTGGGTCATGAAGAAAATGATTGAAACGTAATAGAGAGTGTCGTTTAGTTGTATGGGAACGTGATGTTGTTGGCATTACGCCTGTGGCTTTATTTATTACATTTTCATCAATGATTTAAACTGCTTCGATACACTGAACATGTCCATCTCTACAGATGCCGTCTGCTCAATTTATGTATCTCAAATTACTTCATATCGGTCTCTTCCTTTTGGTATAATTATTGAGAACATTATTTATTGCTGCCATATGTTGCTTCTAAAAGTGGACCGACAGATCACTCATTCATTTGGCAATTATGGCAACCTGTCTGTCATCATGCATCGGTAGGCAAATACACAGCCGCAGGAGGAAATCCAAACCTAATTCATTCTGCTGGCTGACAGCTGGGTCACGCACAACTCTGACGTATTTTTTTGTTGTGGTGGTCACGAAGAGTTCACGAAGATTGAGAAATATTTCGATGTGGCTCTGACTTTCAGAGGAGAAAATGATGCACCTTGTAGCACGACAGGAAGTTCCATCAGCAGCAGCTGCAGGCGGGTCACCTTTGCTTGGCCGCAGATAAACCCAACATAAGTTTAGCTGTAAACACAACAGCATCGACCTAGACTACAAATGGCTTTAATGGTGTTCTCCTGGGAAACCATTTTAACAAGGTTTTCAACATGCCGGGGTCGTTTGAGTTGGAAATGGTGAAACAAGGTGAACCAAGCATCTTTTTGCTTTTTGCTTTTGTTTTCCTTTGAACAAAATGACTCGATGTATTAATAGACTGATTACACGTAAGGGGATCTTACATCAAGTGAGTACATTCAAGTAATTATGTAATCGGAGCAAATCTGTTGGGAAATAAATAAAGTCCTATGTCCCCAAATTGGCAGAATGGGTGCCTTTGAGCAAGGCTCTTAATCTCTGGCTGCTGCAGTGGGGATTTAGTGGCCAGCAGATCAGAGTGATGGAAGAGACCAACTCTTGGTGGTACAGTCTGTGATGCAGTAGCACCCTCCAGTGGACAATATGGCCGTGCTTGCCTCAGCTTCTTTGTGTGAGGAGGACAGATGCCCTAAGCAGTCATTTAATCATTTATTTCCTCCAATAAATATGCATAATGTGCATAGTATGCTTATACGAAATGTGTTCCATCCATGTCGCATTAAAAGAGTTAACAGCATTATGCATAACAGCGTATCTGTGCGACTAGAGTAGTCGTACAGTTTTCCCCACGTGGCAGTTCCATTGTGCTTCAGGAGAAGAAAAGGGGGAGAAGGCCAACACGGGGAGTGTCTAGTTTATTGAGCATTTCAACCAGAAGAGGATGCTGCTCTCTCACTCATGAGGGGACAGAAATAAATGGTATGTCCTGGAAGCCTTTGTCTGAAGATAACAGAGACAAGAAGGAAAAGAGAACATTAAAGTTTAAACAGTTAATATAGTGACCCGGTTTGACACCATACTTTTTTTTAAAGTACCACAATACTGGATGGAGCTTTAAAAGAAAAATGGATGTGAACTATCTGGTTGCCTCCTTTTTTGGTATATTTCTTGTTTTCTTATCACCATTTACTCTGAAAGCAGTTTGTTGTTTGTCTTCTCTCTTTTTGTCTGCAGATGGTCGGGGCGGTGCGTGGAAAGGATTGTGGGAGGCGTTTGCATGCTGTATGTTTGTTGCAAGAGGCGATTGAGGTGAAGTGGTGGTGTGATTCTGTAAAATATGTTTAAATGGTGTAATCAGCAGGTAGAGAGGACTAGGGTCTAGATCACTATAGCTGTGTGGAGCTTTAGTGTCTGCAGTCTAGACACCCAACGCTGGGATGGACGAGTTGATTAACGTGTATGTGAAGTAAATGCATTCACTTATTAAGTTGGGAACTGTCATTTTGTGCCTTCAGATGCATATTGATGATCACTGGTCAATACCCATTAATCTAAACAAATCTAAACAAATGTAAGTCGGACACACACAGACACACATCTTACATTAGTGTGACGTACCATTGTAAGTTATATGCATATATATATTGTTTACACGCTGCACCAGTTGTCCAGTGTGTGTTAAAGCCTCATGCTCTACTTTTTTTTACTCATCACCTGATATTTAGGTGATAAATCATGGACATTTTTTGACGTTATGAGTCTAAGTTTAGTTGTTTCATTTGTAGAGGAGAAGGACAAGTGTGGCCTTCAGGTCCTCTGATGGAGCACCTTGTGGACCCAGCCCATGTAGAACATTACTGATACATACTGTATCACTGACATATCTGTTCAGTTAAGATTCACAAATTGACAACACGTATAGCTGGTAGATTGGTGACTTAGCTTTGAAAAACTCACGGTACAGCTGAATATGAGGGGATATAGGAAAATGGAATAGTGAAGTCAACTTTACAGACTTCTTCTTGAGAATAGAGTTGATGTCCACTACAGCTTATCACATTACAATGTGTGTTAATTTAATTTGTTTAACTGATATGTTGTTCTGTTACCTGCCCATGCAGAGACTACAGATGTAAATGAGTCTGCCATCGAAAATAAATACCAGACAAGAAATACCAGCTCTTTAAAAAGAATATTGACTGCAGATTTTCTTTGTAAATTTAACAAACACGAAAATTGATTGAGCACAACAACTTTGTTTTACACGTCAATTCCACTTAGATGACATATGCTGTGTGTGTGTGTGTGTGTGTGTGTGTGTGTGTGTGTGTGTGTGTGTGTGTGTGTGTGTGTGTGTGTGTGTGTGTGTGTGTGTGTGTGTGTGTGTGTGTGTGTGTGTGTGGAGGTTCATGTCACGAAACTGTGTGTCTGTCTGAGAGGATTGATAAAATGAGAGAGTGCAGCTTGGTGAATATGGCCTGTGACCGGGGTGCAGCAGCTGAACCATCAGCGCACCCATCATGCAATGCTGTGTGGTCACCAAGCTGGCGTTTAGGCTGCGAAGAGCACAGGAAGCAAGTCAACTGGACTGACCCTCCCTTCCTCCCTGCAAGAACCACATCATATGAAAAGAAAAAAAGAAAGAAAGAACGAAAGAAAAAGGTCTCATCAGAAAGGGAGGGGGAGACAGAGAGAGGCTACAGAGAGCTGCATACAGTCGAAGAAATGAAAAAATCCCAGTGAGAAATGTAGAGCGAGGGAATGAGGAAGAGGCATAGAGAGAAGAGGGGGAGAGAAAGGGAGCGGAGAGAGAATAGGAGAGACAACGTGGCAGGAGGTTTCGTCCCATGCAGACCGTGGATGGGATGATAGGACTCTGGGTTCATCTGAGGATGTGTGCTGGAAGAAAGCTGTGCATAACCGTTCATAAGTGTGCTAAAACTAAACAGTCATTAACTTTCAAACTCTTCTAATTGCTGTTTGCACTTTAGCTGATGGGTCTTGCAATCATGCAATTTAGTTTTCACTAATTATTTGGTGCCGCATATCCACAGCATTAAATATAGTTTAATATTTGGGATCACTTGGTTTGACAAAGCGTAATGTCCGAAGCACAATCTTCTCTTTTTCTGTTTTCTCTTTGCAGACTTTATCACAATGATCAGGCTGCCCATTAAAAGGGAACTTCCTGTTTACACCCAAGAAAGGACAATTTAGCTGTTGAATGAATCCGAAGCCTCTCAAATAGCACTGCCAACTGAAGAAGATTGTTCTAATATATCAGAATCCTTACCAAGCATGAAAAACAGCATGATTTAGCAGGGTGACCTTTGCAGTAGGCCTATGACTTGTTTGAGTTCTTGTTATCCTTGCTGCTTACAATTCCAAGAATATGCCAAGAAGCGATATCACAATAAAGGAATTTTTGAGGGGAATAAAGTCGAAAACCGTTGGTTAAAGAATCAGGGAAGACTTGATGGGTAAAAACTCCAAAAACTTGCAGTTGAACACATTTGAAAGAAAAGGGACCGATTGTGTTCATTTGAGGTTTGTAACACTGAGTGAATATAGATGATTCAGAGCAGACGGCAGGTAATTGAAGGTTTCACTTCATGGTCCACCTTTCAATTGACACTTTATTGCTGTTGAAATGGGAAGAGTGTCTTAACATGCAATCACAGGCCACGTGGCTGTAAAGACAAGGTACTGCAGGCACACTTCACACACGTCACCTCACAGAAACAGGCCTGCGATTCACTGGTGTGTGTATGTGTACAACTGCTGTCTTCTGCTCCACATTGGGGAAAAAACAGCAAGACTGAGCTCGATCTTTATTCAGCTATCCAATCGAAAGAACCCGTTGTTGCCAACTTAAAAGTAGCTGGAAGCCCTAGCTCCAAATGTTGCTAAAGCTAGCTAAACGCTGACAGCCCGTCACTTCACTTCCCTAACCCTCCCTCCAAAGCCACTCCCCCAAAACGATGATGATCGTAAACGTAAACAAAAAATGTAAAGAGAATTTTAAACAAACATAACAAAAAAAAGTTTATAGAGTAGGATACATCACTTACCCTAGCTGAACACTGCTAGCTCAAGGCTCTAGTAAACCAGCTTGTCTTACCTTTTTATTTATTTCATTAGTGTTGGAGCTGGAGTGTGCGGTTTTACTGACTTGGAAATGTTGCTTGTTCGTAAGGCATCTTCCTTACTAACCAACACAATGCCGTAACCCAACAGTTACTCACATGCTTGGAATTTATATTGCTTTTAGACAAGTTCTGCAAGATACGATGATCCTACCATTGAGCAATAATCAGTTTATTACTAGTTTTTTGCAGAAAGCCACTGTAGAAACCAGGAAGTTGGTAGCCTACTCCTGCCCAGGAAATATATAGCAAATAACCACCTGTAAAACTAGATGTATTATGTTCTGGTAGCCACATTAGCCTATTAGTTTTTTTATCTGTGGACAGAGCTAGGCTTGCTGGTTTCTCTGCAGTATTTATGCAAATGATGACTGTCTCCGGGTTGCTTCATATTTAACACACCATTATGAGAGTTCTATCAATCTTCTCATCTAACTCTAATACTCTCTCTCAAGAAAGCTTAACCTAACAAAAAAATTCCACAGTCGAGAAATCCTCCTTGGAATAACGTATAAAATAGGGAGTGGGTGAGGAGCAAGAAAGCAACGTGTATGTCTGGATGGGACCAGGAAGAGTGGAAAAGGGTGGGAATATAATATAATATGGCGTGGCAGCAAGGAGAATGAGGGAGGAGGATAAGGAGTGGCTGCGAGTGCATGTTTCTCCCTCTCCATTTTTTTTTCCTTCCATCAGTGAAAGTAGGCTATACTGCAGCCCACGAGAAAAACGTCCCGCCCCCTATATTCCCCCCCCCCCCCCCCTCACACTGGAGGTGTGTTTACCTCCTGAAGGGATCCACCCAACGACACCCACAACAGCACCTGGGCAGAATTGTCACAACTCCCCCTCTGACTGCCAGAGATGGGGAGACAGGCGGCAAACCTTCTATGGAAATTCCATATAAGTGTGATTCCTTCCCTGGTTGACTTTTGGTTCCTCTGTTCCTGACGAGCACTGCAGGCTGAGACAATCCAGCAGTGGGAGTCTGAACTCAGGGAAAGAGAGAAAGGGAAGTAGGGGGAAAAAGGGCATGGGGGAGGGGAGAGTTCTGGACTGTTTTAAGATGTCTGTGGAAAATGAATCATGGGGGCCTGCACGGGGGAGATCCAGAGGAGAAACGCATCTGGTTCGGAAGAAAAAAAGAAAAGAACAGGATTGAGAAAAGAGCAGACACGTATTTCCTTTAGGACAGTTATAGGTGTGGAGAGTTTGTTTAAAAAGTCTGTTAGACGTCATGCGCCTTCATCAGAATACAGTGGTAATGACGAGAAAATGTACAGGAAGAAACTATGAGATAAATAAAAAAGGAGGCGCATATATACACGTGAGCAGAAAGTGTGCACAGATGAGCAGAGAATGGGGGAGAAAGAGACTGAATTGTCATCCGTGAGCTTAATGCCATGTTATTCTAGGCTGGAGACAGCCCTACCTAAACACTGACTGTTCTCCACAACAGTCGGGCAGACGCAGGGAAAGGCAGTCCAGCGCTGCCAGCTCTCCATTCCCTTCGGTCGCCAGGGCTTGTCATTAAGATTGTTTTTCCCTGGTCTCTTTTAGAAATTGGTTTGGGCCACGAGAGGCAGACACCGTCTCAGGAGCCGGACCCAGCCACGTCATCTCCAGCTCCGTGTGGAGGGAAATGATCAGTGTGCACCGCCACATCATTGTATTAAAAAAAGGTTGTTTTATCAAAGGAGGAAATAATTTACATTCTATAGAACTGTGTAAACCTGGTAGTTTTCTCTTTTAGTTTACGTCTACGGTTCTTAGAGATGTATTTTTTGGTTTGAATATTATTACATTATTTGACTGAGATGATCTATTATCGCTGCACACTTCCGTCAAATGTATTTGTGTTTTTTTAAAAGGTTGTTAGTACACAGTGACCCCATAATTCACCGGACAGATGTGGGATCTTTAGGATGTGTGCTTGAAATATTAATTAAAGCTTGATGGGTTTAAACTGGGCATGGGTTTACAATGATGACTGGTTTACCTGCAGGCTGGTAGGTTGAAATAAGACAGTTTTACTGGATAAATGTAAGACAAGAAGAAGAAGAAGAAGAAGAAGAAGAAGAAGAAGAAGAAGAAGAAGAAGAAGAAGAAGAAGAAGAAGAAGAAGAAGAAGAAGAAGAAGAAGAAGAAGAAGAAGAAGAAGAAGAAGAAGAAGAAGAAGAAGAAGAAGAAGAAGAAGAAGAAGAAGAAGAAGAAGAAGAAGAAGAAGAAGAAGAAGAAGAAGAAGAAGAAGAAGAAGAAGAAGAAGAAGAAGAAGAAGAAGAAGAAGAAGAAGAAGAAGAAGGGCTGCAGATTTAGAGCTTGTATTACATGCAAGAAAAGCCTTCTCATTATATTCCCAGTAATTTTACTAAAAGTACAACCTTCAGTATTCTCGATTGAAATAACTACTCACCCGTTAAACGCTTTTTACATATTGAAAGAAAGAATGGGAAAGTAAAATGTCTCAGAAAACAAAATGAAGAGAGATTTCTCTGATGGCATGAATACATGATATATCTCAAACAAAATCTTATTTCAAAAAGGATGTGTCTGCGTGTGTGTGTTCGAGAGAGAGAGAAGGAGTGTGTGAGTTGACACTGAAGACCCCAGGGAGCAGTTGGAGGAAACCCCTGATTCCTGCTCAGTGTGTTCATCCTGTCTCACACCGGCTAAGAAAATACAGCAATATGTGCACCTCCCCACCAGACATGCTCACCTGAGTGTGGGTATTTGTGTGTGTGTGTGTGTGTGTGTGTGTGTATGTCTGTTTTCATACATTAATGTATCACTTGCCGTGTATAATCCCATTTTCTTTGTTTAAGGTTTTAAAGGAGGACTCAAGACATCCATTACATTAAATCTTTGCTGAATACTGTTTCAGACGAATACACTAGTCACTGCTGCGATGAGTGTGTCTTTTTTATGACATCATTCGATGAGGTAAAAAACTAAAACTATTGTTGAATTTAAATGATTTGTATTACTTTCACATATCTTTACAAATCCTTTATTTCAGTTCAAATCATATATAGAGCAGGAAAATAAATATTGTAACTAAACATAAAAAGCTTAAATCAGGTTTGTAGTTGGATAGTCTGACTGTGTATCCACGCTCATCACCTCAATAGGATTGGATTACATTAATTAATGTAAAAGTATAGTTGTATCGGTGACTATGGGTCAGTGGGTAGCAGGCCCGTCTTTCAATCACGGGGTTGGAGGTTTGATCCCTGCCCAAGTCGATGTGTCCTTGAGCAAGACACTTAACCCTGAATTGCTCCCTGTAGCTACGTCTACAATGTACGAATGTAACAGGATTGTAAGTCGCTTTGGATAAAAGCGTCAGCTAAATGTAATGTAATGTATAGATTATAGATGAAAATATGCTTCGCTACTTTAGTCACATGTTTATGTTTTGGAAGGGTAAACATGTTTGTTTTTTTGGTTTTGTTGTGCCTGAGGGAGAGAAAGGTTACCCTTTCCACAGAGCAAGTCTTAGTACATCTATAATCCAGCCTGGTCGGTCTCAAACATCCATGATGGTCATAGCATAATAAACGGTTGCTGGATAGATGATGGTCAGGAATTAATGTTGAATATAGATGACTTTATTTATATCCATATTGAAATGTATGTTTCTATATAGCTACAGCTGTATAGGTTGCTCCAATGAGAAAGCATACATAAAGCTAACTGAGCATCTTTAATAATAATCTTCTGGGTGTTTCTGTTTGGAAAGGAAACAGACATGTATTTAGGATGAAAGCCCACCAACTGGTACAGTGTTATTATTTCCTATTTAGATTATAATAGGGTGCACTCCTAAACTACCTGTGGCTTCAAAGTCCTTTCCTCTGCTTTTTACTCCAATCAGAAGATAAAAATAGATCCTGGGGCTACGCCTGATTACAGTCAGGTAAACCCTTTGATGAATGAAGGGCCTAAATATCTCCCCCAGTCTTTATCCCTTAAAAGAGTTTCAGACTTAAACTTCCCATACTGAGATATTGACATAGATGTGATGGAGAGCGCTCGTACTGCTCTGGAGTGGCAAGAAACTGATCAAACATTAAGATAAAGGTCGGAGTGGGAGTTTCGCTGCCATCCTCGAGAGCGCCACCCATCTCATCTCATGTTTCCAGGATAATTGAAATGCTCGCTTGATCCTCAGCTCCCTTGTTTTTCTTTACCAGCCACCATTTTCTCCCCAATCCCCGGCAGATGCTGTGCATGTGCAACACTCAACGGAGTGAGAAGGAAGTGAGATGGCTCACTCCTTAATACTTTAAACATCAGCTCGAGAAAAAGGGGATGTGTTTCATTATTCTTTATCACACGCCCATTTGGGTGAGTTGTTAGATTTGCTATCCTGACGTGGCATTTTACTTGCCCAGGGCCAGCAGGCCAGTGTTAAGCCATGAATTCTGTCTTACGTTTGCTTTACAACTTTTTTTAATCATGTATATGAGTTGTACACAATCATGCATTTTGAAACACTTTCTTTAACTCAACAACCTTTTTTAAGGAAGGATAAGCCTCTCTCTCTCTCTCTCTCTCTCTCTCTCTCTCTCTCTCTCTCTCTCTCTCTCTCTCTCTCTCTCTCTCTCTCTCTCTCTCTCTCTCTCTCTCTCTCTCTCTCTCTCTCTCTCTCTCTCTCTCTCTCTCTCTCTCTCTCTCTCTCTCTCCCCCCCACCACAGAGTCAGGGCATGCCTCTTCACAGCTAAGAGTCTCTCTCTCTGCTCTCTAACCCCCCAGGCAGACCGCTCTCCCCTCCTCTCAGTGACCGGGTAACTCAGGTCACAACTGTGTTGAAACTAGCATCTAGCAAGTTTGTCATATTAATTAAACACATGCTATACATATTGGATTTTAAGATTAATGTAAAACAAAGAACAACAGTTTGTTTGCAAACAATATTGCAAAAACAATCTTTTTTTTCTATTTTCCTTTCACAGTTTTCTTGCTGTTCCGTGTATGTTTTTTTATATACTTCACGTTGAGCACGTTTCCAACCATCATCATCAGTTATCATGTCATTTATTCTTTTTAGGCCATCCAGCTGTGTTTTCTTTATCTGCCTTCCTATTGCTTTGGTGTAAGTATGTGTATGTGCATCCCATATAAATGAATATTTAGCACTGAGCCCCCTAAACAACTTAACGATAAATATTTTAGAAATAAAAATGTAAAAAATGCAGGAAAGCAGACATGTTATCCTCCTCCCCTCCTCCATCCAAATCTAGCTGTGGACACGTGGAAGAATATTCTGGTCAACATGAAGTTTCGGGCTCAGGAGGGGAAAAAAAAGAAAAGCACAAAGAAAGGCGGAGAGGAGGAAAAGAAAAGTTTTTTTTGTGAAATCAGACTCCTCCCCTGCATTATGACTGGCTGCAGTAGATCATCTGGTCAACAAACTGAACGGGGTGAAGAGGGGAAGGTGGACACGCCCTGAAGCTATGAAGTGTGTGTGGCAAGTATGTGTTTATCTTACTGGCAAAACGAAAAGACAGAGGAAAAGTAAAATATAAGAGGGAAGGCAAAGAAGGAATAAAAGAATAAATATAAAATAATACAAGAAATAGCCTTTTCTCCCTTACATAATGATATGAATAAATCTGTCTCTTGACCATCAAATACGTATTTCCGAAAACAACCGGAAGAAAGATGGAATTATTTCAGTGCTTATTTTCTTTATCTATATTGGGGAGATTTTTTCGTTGATTTACAGATAACGAGAAAAGAAAAGGTGTGTGAGGAGGAGAGAGGGAGTGAGACGAGCCCATACCTGTCCCTCGAAAATCCTGGAATGACTGGGAGTCAACGCGAGAGTCGGGACCACCTCATTGTTTTAACAAGTGGTCTCATCCATTAGTCTTTACTGTCGTTATAAAAGCAGTGCTCAGCTGGCCCACCAAATACCTCATGCTTTTGCTATTTGCTTAAAAAGTAGTTATTGTAAGTCATGGCCAATTTAAAGCTTTCTAGTAGATCTGAGTATCACTGATTCTCTTAATTTTTTTGTTTTTAGGGCAAATTCACAATATTTCAGTCCGCTTTGGTGTACATACATTTTCCGCGACAACTTACAAACTTCAAAGTAGAATCAATGTGTTATTTTCCTTTTATTGCTAAATTATCTCTGGAGAGAGATACAATTCAAAAGAGACTTTACTTTCCTGCGTATCAAGGAAAGTACTGGAGTTAGTCAGCTGATAGTGAAAGAGACACTTCCTTCTCAACATCGTGATATGGACCAGTTGGGTTTAAAAAGTCTCACTGCACACTTTCTGGGTTACAACTGCAACAAATGAAGCTAATTGTCTTATTCCTTCTCTAAATCTCCATGTGAAGGAAAAGGTTAAACATTTTGTGAAATATTCATATTTGCTTTGTTGCAGAGGATTATGTGTGCTGAATATGAAGCTATCCCAGCAGCCAGTTTGCTTAGCTTAGCATAAAGAGAGGGGTAAACAGCTAGCCTGGCACTGTCCAAAGGGAACTATCAAATGTACATGTTGGTTCTGTTTAATCTGAACCCAAACCCACTGTATTGTTTTTACACTTCAGATTGTGTACAGATAAAGCAAACAAGATACATGGTGGTACTTAGTAGGTTGTTAGCAAGAGCTAGGCTCACTGTTCCCGCTGTTTACAGTCTTTGTGCTATGCTAACCTAAATCAACTCTCTATGGCGATACATTCATATTTAGCATAAAAACCTGAGTGATGAGCTCTCACCAAAAAGCAAAAATGCTCAAACTATTCTAGCGTTACTTTGCGTCTGCTAGCCTAATTACACCGCCTCTTCTCCTGGAAGAGATTTGAATGAATCTGAATTTGTTCTTCAAGAAAAAATAGCAAAATGGTGAATATCTTTCCTCCAAACAACCGTGAAACATCAACGTTCAGATGGCCTCCATTCTGTTTCTCTCTGCATCTCTTTGTCTCCTTCCTCTTTGTGGACAGAGACATGGAGATGAAGAGGGAAAGAACAGTCAGGTAACAGAGGAGGGATAAGTCTCGGAATGAAACGAGAAAAGATATAAGATTAAAAACTAAAAGTATAGAAGAAGAAGAAGCAGCAGGGAAGTAGAGGGAGGAAAGCGGCAGTAGATTTGTACCAGATGTAGAACTTTCACAGTGGACGTCAGCCAACAGGCATGTACTCATGCTTAAGCTATGTCATGGGCTGCTCTACCCTACAACCCCCCCTTCTTTTACTCTCTCCCTCACTCCACTTCTTTTAACCTCTCTCTCTCCAACCCCTCTTTTCTCAAACTCTTTAAACCCAGTTAACTGTCATTATCTCCCTTCCTGTCACTCTTGCTCTGACTCATCCACGTACTGCCTAAATAGACATCTGACAAAAGGGGGGACGTGGACTGTGTGTTGTCGTGGTAAATGCTGGACATGACTTTAGTCTTGGTAATAAGTAGGGTGGCACATTTAAAAGGACAGGGCAACTGGTCCCATGAAAGCTCAGATGTGCAGGGTACGAGGTTTGGTCTGACTAAGTGAGGTTGAACAGACACACAGGCGAGCATTTGCTATGATGGTGATTTTCCGTTGAGCGCTCATGAAACGAGAGAGAGACACAGCAAGAGAGAGAGAGGGAGAAGGGGGGAGGGACTTGACAAAAGAAATTGAGGAGAGAAAAAAAACATCTGTAATTTTCGGATGGAAATTCTTCCTTTATGAGCCAAACCTCCAAATGTAACCAGCAGAGGAGGTCAACACACACTAGTCTGCTGGATCTGGTGGTCTGTAGACTATAGATCAACACAAACCCCACCTACACCTAAACCAGGAAGACTTCCCAACACCAAAACTACACAAGCTACGTCTGGAGATGCTTGTAGGTTATTTGATGTGCACAAAGAGAAAATCATCACTCCTTCACGGTTTAAGATCCTAATTCAGAAAGATGTTATTTAAAAAAGATGATGCCTGTTGGTAACCGAATACAAGTATTTGCAGTTGTAAATGACATGTAATGTAATGTAATGTAATGTTTCTGCTCTTTGCCTCCTGATACCCTGGGGACAGAAAGGTAACAACAAATATATAATCCCCCTAAAAACACAACAAGGGGGTCTACCTCTGAGATGATGTCATCGGACCAGTCCAAATGACAAGACTGGTGGGGGGTGAGGACTTTACTAATGACTGTAATGTGGGAAAGACTACCCCTGCCACTTTAAGACTGTGCCCGCCACATGTCTCCATAAGAATGTAATGCATTCCAGATGTGGCAGAGGCTTTTAGTTTTTAGTTTTTTTATGTATTCACTCTCTCACACACATGGATGTATAGGTAAACAAACAAACAGAAGCCTGCATACGTGATCTCTCAAGTTCTGCACACATCAAACATCCCTTCTTTTGCATGAAGTACATGGTGTGTTCCCATGACATCGACACACAGCTACGCAAAGCAGCATATTCAGGAGCTGTACGGGAAACATAAAGCATTGCAAGCCGCGCTCCAAGCTCCCGTGGAGCAATCTGTAACTTGAGCAATTAACTAATTAGCAAGTTAAACATGATCCCTTTGTATAAGGTGTCCTGCTGTCCTTGGTGCCTTCATTTTATAAATGGATCTAATTATCTTCTGCAGTGTTTTATACAGTGTGAAAGATAATCATATCTACATTATCAATACAATGGCCACTTCCTTTTCATGTCAATCTTGTTTTTAGAGGCGGCGCTGTGCTGTAGTGATGTGTAGCGTTCTCACCTTTACAAACCACAAAACCACCATGAGGCCAGGCTGTCTATGAGGACTGTAATAAACATACCTTGTCAGCCACTAACTTCTAAACTCACCTGGAGATTTCCTGAAGCAAGCCACATTTTCACCAATTAGTGTACTACACTTTCCTTAATTAAGTATCCGTAATGTTTCAAATCCATTGTGATTAATGTATTGTAATTTAAAGGGGAAATGTGTAATAAAAGCTAACTACAAACTAACAGCAGGGTAAGAATATGCAACATGTGTCTAAACTACTGAAACTCTTAGGGAAGATCTAAAATAATATCACTATTTCATAAACTTCCCCTGTGGCGTCGGCCTGTATATGACCTTTGCCCTTCACAATAATACGAGTCCCTTTGTCGTTTATGCAACTTTGTATTTAATACCAAACTATTCAAATGCACATGGACCCTACAGCTTTACTTCTTGGTCCTCTCATGCTGGACTGAGGATCGACTTGACACTTACAGTCATATTAAGAGGAAGGACGGGACGGGAGAATTTTAAACATATCTTCTGGCTAGATCTTACACATTGAACATGTATAGCAAAGATATGGGAATAGATACACTTAAATAATTTAAGGATTTGATTTATATGCATTGTTTGTATTTTATTGTGCACTTAATTGTTTTATGGTTATGTCCTTAAATGTCACTGCTGCCCAAGAACTCCAAATGCAAATCAGTTGGTGCATTAAGCAAAGTGATCTCAGATTAAAAGACCTCACTGCGAGTATTCGCATGACCTTACCTTTGTCAGTAACAACTGGATCTCTTTTACACACAATGCTTGTGAAGATTTTTAGTGTGAGATTTGTTTTCAGCCAAAGACTTATTTTATTATACTTTACCCTAAAAACATTTGGATTTTGGTGTACAAATCTGATTGAAACAAAGCAGTGTGAATATGTATCAAATGCAAACAGCAGTGCCTCCAAACTGTGTCCCTTAAACGTATCACAGGACACAGTAAACTGCTCCCTGCAGTAACTTCAATTGGTAAATGGTAAACTTTAGTTCCTCCTCTACTTCTCTCCTTTTGTTTGGCTCTGCTCTGTGTTTTCTCTGGACAGCAAACCCTAACATTTGGACCTTGACCCCAAATCATGGATCCAGACAAGCTGCTCTACCGAGAGAGAAGAAAAGCGAATGTGAGGAGCATTGGGGAAGAAAGAGAGGAGGAGGAGGAGGAGGAGGAGGAGGAGGAGGAGGAGGAGGAGGAGAAGTGATGATGTGGAGCTAGTGAAACTTAGTCAGATTGAGATTGAATAAAAATTGATTGCAAAAAAGGTAAAGTGGTATAAATATGCCATTGCATGTGTGTTTGTGTGTGTGTTCATTTCTGTGAGTAATAGAGACATATCAAAAAAAATGTTAATAGTTTAGTTTTGTCAACAAATGCATTTTATATAAACTTAAAAGCAGACTCTATTTGTCTAATGTTGGCTCATCAAAGACAGTTGACATCCAGCGCCGATTTCATCATCAAATCATGAATTTCAGTGTTCGGCAAACACAGTTTAATTAAATCAAAGTGATTAAGATACCTAATTCCCTTTTGGTTTCTCTTTTAAACTACTTTATATGTTTTACTTTGGAATATATGTTCTAATTCTCCTTCTTGCAGGACAGCATTGGGTTCCTATGCAGAAGCTCCTCCTGCTGTGAGTGTGTGTTGAAGATCTGGGGAAGCTCCTCACTTCCTTCAGTTTCCTGTGACCCTTAAAAACTGCACTTCTTGTAGTACTTACTTACTGCACAGTGCCATAAAACTTAAAACGTACCCATTTGTTGGCTATTCAAAAATAACAATTAAAACTATTTCAGTTTGATTGGAAATGGTTTTCAACTAAATCTGTTAGCTTTGCCTTAATCTTAGTTTTAAGGTGCTGCCGATAGAAGATGTCTTCCACCCAACGCTGTAGCTTTCTCCTGCTGCGGCCCTCCTCCCTCTGGCTTCGTGGGTGGAAAGAGTGACACAGCAGAAGGAGTAAAATACAGGAGGAAAGGCTCCTGCTCCCAGACACAGTGATCAAATGGAGACGAAAGAGATCACAGAGCTTTTTTTTTTACTTTTGCAGGATTTATACAAAATAAAGAAACATAATGTTAATTTTTTTTAAATGGGTTAACTGTGTTCACTTTGAAACACACACACACACACACACACACAAACACACACACACAAACACACTCGATCTAAGAGAGTCTCTGCTCTGATCAAAGCAATCTATCTATTTGCTGAAATTGCTCAATAATTAACTGTTCATGTCCACTGATATATTTTTAGAAAATTGGGATTTTTAAGTACAACTACAACTCTCCACCATACCACATCAGCAGGTCGTCCTCTCTCTGTCCTCAGGCTGCATCATTTGCACCACAATCTCACGGAAGTTAAAAAGGCTGATTGCCCTCAGCAAGCATCCACCAGGTGTTTTATGTGGCAGGTGGAGGTTTGATTGGTGGCAGGTGGCAGACAGTTCAAGTGCTCAGTTAACTCTTTAACCAAGAAAGGACAGGCCACAATTAATTTGAGTGGTTGACAAGACTTAAAAATCCCTGCAGAGAGAAGCGAGTCATAGAAGGACGTTACAGCATATTGAGCTGATCTCAGTTCAGATTCAATTATCCTAATTTATAAGTCAACCCCCCCTCCACCCCCCACACATTTTACAAAGTAGCCAAATGATGGAATTACTGGGTCATGGGGCCCTAAAAATATTATTCACGCACAAATGCAGCATATTATATTCCTTCCTCTGTTCATGTGAATGAGCTGGATGACGAGGATCTATGATGTGAAAGATCTGGGAATATTTTATTTTTGAAAGTCAAACATGTTGTGCTTCATGCGCCACTGAGCAGCTTTGAAATAAACGGGGCGCCGGCTCCAATGCTGTATCGTGATTTCTTTCCATGGTTTAAGTAAGTATTTCCTCAAAGCTATTGCGGTCCAATGGTGCCGTGGAGGAATAGGCATGTTTTCAATACAACCCAAAACTGTACTAGCTTGATTCTTTCATCATTACACCTTCAGAGAAAGAATCAGTATCAGTGGTTTATAGTTTCTTGTGATTTCTTCCAATGAAAAGGGCTTTACGCTCCTCTCCAGTCCAACCCGGCCCTGAAGCCCCGGCCTACTTGCTGTACCACAGCTGGTGTTACTGTTTAGGATCGTCTGTGCCACGTCAAATCCTTCAGCCAATCATTCGTGTACGACATCAAAACATTACCAAAGCAGAGAGGCCATGTTTGCAATTTATTATACATTTTGCTACCTCCGGATTACAAGTTAATAATTTGGTTATTTGGAGATAACCAAATGGTTAACTGGAGATAACAGAAAGTATTTCAACCACAACCCTCCTTTGTTTTGATAGAAATCATTAGAGGCATTGTTAAGATCAAATATCCCACCAAAGTAAAACACTTTTGTTCCTGCATCAGAAGCTTTGCCTGGCTTTACAAGAACCAACAGTTTCATAGACCGTTCTCCTCCTTCCCATCTGTGAAATCATTCACGAGCGGAGGAGGTCTGGAGGAGTCGTTTTACTTCCTTGTTGTCAAACCGACTGCAGCTGGAAAGCCAGAGAGACCGTGCGCTGGACTTTCTCCTGACTAAAGACTGTGTGAGCAAAGCTGATTTCAAAGGAATTATTTTCAACTTGAATGTACGGCACCACCAAAACATACTCTTCTGGGATACAGGGGTAGAAAAGGTTGCAGACTTTACATTCTTCACTTCCAAATCTGTTCCCTTTGAGACGACAATACCAGCATCACGTGCCAACGTGTTGATTGGTTTTGCTTCCACTGAAATCAGATTATGAAATGACTGTGAACTGTTTTGGGCATTGGGGGAAGAATACTCCAGAGGGTTTTGTGGAAGCTGATTAAAAAATATTTTAAAAACAGCAAAGCTCACACTTGACTGGATCGTAGATGAGGGAAAATATATATAAAAGTACCAGAAGATCAAGGAGTTTGTCCTGTTCTTTCACGGGACATGGAAGAGTTCAGGTCAGTCTTGAAGGGGGCGGCATATGTGGGCCTTTAAGTGATGCGTGGAGGTTTTTTTCCCCTCAACTTTGACCTCACCACCATTACTCTTGTTAGCCACCCATCCTTCTCGTTGAATGGATCCCACCGTCGTTGTTTGTTGGAGTCTTAAGGAAGACAGAAACAGGATAGAAAGAAAAAGAAAGGAGGAAAATATATTTTATCTATTTATTTGACTAAATAGCATCTGCAGAGAGAAACACTCAGAGGCACCTGAAGTCGTGGAAGCAATGGTATCGTGGTATGTGGACATGGGACTGAAAAGTTTCCATACAGGGAAAAAAAGGAACTGCAAGATTCCTCCCTCCCAAAAGTGGGACCAGTCCACCTCCATCATACCAAAATAAAACTGTAGGAACCGGAGCCATTTGAAAGAGGTGGAGTTACTGAGGGGAAGTGACGGCAGGAGAGAAGTTGATGTATCAGATTTCCCTTTGTGTTATCGATGCCACGGTTTGTCGTGTCTTTGCAGGGCTTTGTCGTTTTCTTCTTTAAGAGTGTCAGGATATCATTGGCTTCATCACATCCCTAAACGCTCTCTGTCCTGGCTCTTATGGAAACAAACAAAAAGTGGTAGTTTTATGATCCATACTGTTGTATTAGAAACCTTTTTTTTCAAACATTTGTTTACTTTTTAAAACTCTCCTTCGTCGTTTTCCACATAGGTTACGGATGGAGCGCAGTGTCTCTTTTCTCTGGTCTGTCATCCGGGGCTCTGAGTGCATTTTCCCAGATGTGTAATGATATACGCCTGTGTTGAACTCGCCCCTAACCAGCCAGAGAGAGAGAGAGAGAGAGAGAGAGAGAGAGGGAGGGAGGGACAGAGAGAGAGACTCCAGACATCTGAACTCACTTAAATGTGTTCCTCGTGTGCCGTAATATGGAAAAGATTTCAGCGCTCTCTCCTCCGCTCACCATAACTGAGCTCCGCTTAACCCTTCAATAGCCAACACGCTCCTGTTTAGTGTTGTTAGCAGGTCCCGTATCGTCAAAAGATGTGCATACACACGACTGTACAGTCAGATTGCAAACTTCCATTCAACCCCAAAAAAACATTGTCACTGTAAGTGTGTATGTTTGTAAAACGGTGAAGCGATATGCTAGGTCTGCTGCGCCTCCTGTAACTTATAGGAAGAGTCTTGACGGATGCATTTCTTTCATGGGTTTGCTGAAAATTTTCATTGTTGACCATTAAAAACTAAAAAGCTATGCCGAATATAGCCGGCATACCTCAACAAGACTCAATTCTGGGACTGGCCCAGCAGCGCTAGAGCCACATGCTAACATCAGCGTGCTAACATTCTCACATAAGAGTGCTGCAGTTCTTGATATGAAGCACATAGGATTTTTCCATTGGATTTTGGACAAATTCATGATACTAACTTGACTAACTTTTATGATTTTAGACACGTAGGACCTACTGTAAATGCAATCGGCAGAAGTAAAACACGTTATAGGCTATGAACGAACTACACTACTGTCGCATGAACTTAAAGGCAGAGCTTTTAACATGGGCATATTTGTAGTTCAATTCAGTTTCAATTCAGTTTATTTGTATAGCCCATTTTCACAAAAAAATGTCTGAGTACTTTACAATCTGTACACATAGACATCCCTGTCCCAAAACCTCACATCGGATCAGGAAAAACTCATTTAGTCCCTCATTACAGCTTCCACATTCACTAATAAACATATGTTGTATCGTAGAAAAAACATTTAAAATCCTGTTCAAACACCTGTTGACTTCAAGACGAGGGAAGACTCATTCCTGCAGCACTCAACTCAGTCGTTAATGCTGGGCAGGTGTGATGTTTACCATGTTTACATGTTTACCATCCTATTTTAGTGTGTTAGTGTGCTAACATTAGCTAACCAACACTAAACACATTGAGGTGGGGGAATGTGTTTAGTTTTGGAGGTAATGTTTGGTCATATGACACATAATAATACATTGCATTTATATTGCACTTCATATTTGAGCAATCTCAAAGTGCTACAGAGCAGAATAAAACAACAATAAAAAGCTAAAATTTTATATTATAAAAAAAGCAAAGCCCATAAAAGATTTTTTAGCAGTAGCTTTTCTAAAAAGTGAGTTTTCAGGTCAGCTTAAAAGCTCTGCAGTCTGTGGGGCCTCAGATGTTCAGGGAGGGTGTTCCATATCCTCGCAGAGCAGAAGAGAAGGCGATCTCCATAGTCGGAGCTTTGGTTCTGGGGACTTGGAGTGTGTTTGTTGTTGTTTGGGAGGTTAAATGAGGAGGAGGGGGAGGGGGGGGGCAGTTCTTTCTAGGTATTGGGGAGCATGTCCATGAATGCACTGATGAGAGAGAGTGAGTAGGAGCTTCTGTGTGTGGGATGGTGGGGAGGGGGAGCCAGTGTAATGATTTCAGGGTATGGGGATCATGTTTACATAGACTCTAGCAGACAGGATCTGTGCTGGCTATATATATATCTCTTAATCTCTCTCTGTTTGAGATTCGGTGAGGAGAGAGGAGCAGTAATCCAGCCTAGCCTGGATGAGGCAAAGACAAGTTTCTCTGCTGCTGCTGCATTGAGTGGATTTGGAGTTTATTAGTGTTTGGAGATGATAGAGAGTGTAGAAAAGGTGGTTGGCGGAGGGTGTGGGTGTGGAAATTGAATTGGATTTTAATTAACACCAAGGCCCAGTGTTGTGAGTGATGAGAGAGGAGGTACGAGAAGAAGAAGGAGGTGCAGGTGATGGTGGAGAGTTGAGTTGATGTGGTGTGGTGGAGGATGGCTTCTGTTTTTTACTGTTGAAAAAGCTGAAATTGAGTTTCAGTTTCTGTGTCTCTATATCCATGTCCTCCAGGCAGGTGTGTGTGTGGATATAGAGAAATCAATCAGAAGGGGGGGTGTGTGTCATCATTGAACTTTTGACCTGATGATGGAGCTTAATTTAAAGATAATGGTTGTATTAGTTCGTAAAAGATGGCGGTTTGTAACTACGACAAATATGTCGCCCAACATGTATCTTTGACTTCTTGCCCGGATGAAGTGGAATGATTGTGCTTAGTTGGGGATTTGTGTGAATATACTGTGAATGTGACGCACTCCTTTTAACAATGTAGAATTATTCTCTGCTTTGATTTAAATTACAAAGTGACTGTTCATTATTCGTTTAGTGTCTTCTTGCTACTTAAACATTATGGATGCAGATAAAATCCCAGTTGAAGGGACAATCTTTACTGTGATGATGAAAAAGTAAATGATAACCAGTTATCTGTAATAAATGACATTTGGTGAGTGACTGAAGACATAGCTGTATTCCTCAGATTTAATTAATAATTTAATAAAATCTTGCAACCCCACTGACTCGTATCTCTGCTCCTGGAGAATATGGCCACCAAAATGCTTGAACTCTGTCAAGAGATCAACTCGACTCTTTTGCATATTTATGCAGCCTTTAAAAGGAAATTAAAAAAATACATATACAGACATTCTCTTCCTTTACAGTGAAATGAGTTGAACTTTTTTCCGCTCTCAAACCACGGCTCAGCTCTATCCAGCAATTAACTGCCTTCCATGGACTCTGGTGACATTGTGCGGGGGTATTTCTGTCACGTTTATTATGCCTTTGCTGACCAGACTGTGAGTCATGTGGACGCAGCCATATCTAACCATGTGTTAGTCCCAGCCAAGGGAGGTTCCCTACTTTTATTCTTTTCCCTTTTGCCTTCTCCTTTTTTGCTATTCTCACGTTCTATCTCGTCGCTTCTGCTCTTCAATGACAGAAAAGCTTTTTGAAGGATTGTCTTTGCTTGAATTTTGATGAAATGCGCAATAAGCCATTTTCGCTAGAGAAAAGCTGTATTTTCTTGTCGCGATGAAGCATATCTCCACTTGAAGAGCTGTTCCCTGTGACTCAACTTCTCCGACATGCTTGCTTGTGTTTCCTGACACATATTTATACTCTCCCTTACCCGTACCCCTCACTCCCTCCGCGCACCCATCCCCAAACTGACATTAGAGCAGCTCTTCAATAACTCCGCCTCCCCTCAGCTCAAGCTCAAGAAATATGTTCCACTGGAAAGAGCCTGCAGATGTGGTAAAATAGGGGAGTGAAGGTAGAAGGAGGGCAAGAGAGGCACAGATGAAAAGACGCTGAAATGATACGAGAAACAAGGGAAGAACAGGAAACGCAAGAGAAGGAAGGGAATGAGCGAGAAAATGTGTTACGTACAGTATAGTATAATTTGAAGCACTTAAAGCAAATGAGAGCTCCTTAAAAAGCCATGGCCTGTCTTTTACTAGTCCTCCCCCAGCTCCTTCCTTCCTGGGTGCTACAGAGTCAGGCAGCAGGGTGAATAATGCCGGTGGCCTCAGCATGCTGATATGCGCTCAGGCCTGTCGAGCCAACAAGAAAGTGGAATACTTTGACGTAGCCAACCATTTTGATCGTCGTGCTTAAAGACTCGAGCGATTGCCAGTGGCACCCAGGTTACCTCTCAATCTAAATAGTGCAAAATCTGCATGCCTGAGTGTTTCTGTTGCCGGTTGCTGCTTTCTGTAAGTGATTCAATTAAGTGATCCACTGCTTATTGTATGGAGAAAATAAAAAAAGTATTGATGTTGCTGCCTGATTTGTTTAACCACTCTCCTCTGACCTTCAGGTGGACGAGTCATTATAAACTCATGATGTTCATCCAGGCGTTGTTAAAACCTGGAGAACTTTATTTAAAATTCTAGTAGCCTGCAAAATATTCTGAGCTGAATTGAAGGGAGGCGTATGAAATGCACTGGAATTGTTCTCTTCCATAGGATGGTTCAGCCAGTTAAAACACATAGTCGGCCTTAAGTGAGATTATGTAACTTTTGAAAGGAGAATTTACATAATTCTACAATGTTAAACAATATAAAACATAATTGTTCAGTTAAAAAATATTCAGCAAATGAATTGCAGAAGCATCACATGGTCTGGTATGACCAGTAGCTAGATATTGGCATTAGCAAACTTTAGCTTTGGCTTTGTGTCAGAGCGTTGATTTCCTTAACGTTTGACATTTTGCTGAGTACGCTATTTTGCTGAGAGTTGGATGAGAAGATGGATAGCTCTCTCGTGTCTGTGTGGCACACATCAAGCTAGCACCAGATGTCGGATAGCTTAGCACAACAAAATGGAAACAATAGTAAACAGCGAGCAAGAAAGGGCAAAAAAACACTTGAGACAAAACTACAAAGTCTAATTTCCACCATATACAAACTTACAGTTTGTCAGGCAAACCGAACATAACATATTACTATATGAGCTTTAAAGTTTCTGGTGTAGAGGAAGGGATTGTTATCTTTGAACAGATACTGTCTCCAATTGTTATGCTCAGCTAACCTGCTGATGTTCTGTTGTTTCATAATCAGGCCGAACCAATGCAGACTGGCCAAGTGGACCATGAGAAACCAATATGTGGTGGTCCAGGACTCTGTTGTGCTATTTGGTGCCAGGATGCAAGAAATCCGCAGCAACTTCCGATTCCCATATGAAGCACCCTACAATCTATTCTACACCATTTAGAAATGCCACTTCATTATATTACTTATTTTATTCATAGAGAGGCAGAGTTTCATAGTTTCTTGTTTTTACTGTAAGTCCATTGAAGGATTTCAGAGAGGAGAAAGACCGACTGGAATATAGGCTGTAATTTGGAAACTTCAACCGCCCCTGTATGTCTGCTGTGTGTGTGTGTGTGTGTGTGTGTGTGTGTGTGTGTGTGTGTGTGTGTGTGTGTGTGTGTCTGTGTATGTGTGCAATGCACTGTTTAATTAGTGCCTCTATCTGTGTGTGAGTGTCACAGAGGGCAGTGTGTCTGAACCTTTTTATCCATCACTCTCTGCTTCCTTCAACCATTTTTTACAATATTTTCTCATCTCAGTCGTCTCTCTCTCCGCTTCAGTCTGTTTCAGGATTATAGGGGTGTATGTGCGCCCCTCCTCTTTAATAACTAACTCTCTCTTTCTCTCTGCTTTATCTCTAAACTCCTGACAGACAGCTGCCGGTGTCTGAGTGTGTGGGCCACACATGCCAATACCAGTCACTCAATTTCACAACAGAATCACATGAATTGAGACCCCCTGCAGTTCACTCTGTTAACACTCCTCAGATGGCTCTTACTGAAGGATGTGGTACAGTGTGGACAAATGCAACACAATAAAGGGGAAGCCACAATAAACGATTACAGGTGAGGGGCAAAACATAACTAATAAATATCACCATTCACCTTTCTAGAATTAGGTTTAAATATGCAAATGAGGCACAAAAAGACAACTTTTGGTCCATTCAGGAAAGATCTAGAGACTAAGATAGAGGTGTGTTAAAATGAACACCTTTCAGTAGATGTGTTTAACATCATTTCATTTGAAGTGTTACCATGTGATCTTTTCTGTGAGTCCTTGCCGAGATATGACACGATAACATGAGTTTTACTCTTGCATTTCCTCATCAAGGATGCAATAGTTCTACATTTACCTCCAAGCTTACAGCAGCTGATCACATCTCACTGGCTGTGTGCTCTTTTCCTCACCAGCTGACTGGCAGGTGGACAGTCACCCCGACATGATCCAATCCTCAGCGCTTTCTTCTAGATCAGAATGGAAATATGAGCTGCAGTGAGACGAGGCCAGTGAGAAAACAACTTGAACAAGCCAATCAGAGCCGAGCACATCTGGAGGAATCTGTCTGCGGGCCCAGCTGGCAGCACTGAGGGAGAAAGCAGAGGAGAGGAGCAAGATGTGAGATTCAAAATGGCTGAATGGTTGCAAAGAAATCTCCAGCAGCGGAGCATTATGAATCGTGTTTGATTTTAATTTAGCTGACTTTACTGAACTCTTTGCCAAAGAAGCATGGTTTAAAGGAGCAATACATTTTGATGCACAGCATTTAACTGTGACCAAAGTAGAACTGGGAGACTACAGAAGTGAGACTGGGGGACCATTTTTGGGGGAGAACACTGACGTGTTTTTGAACATAGATACTATATATATATATATATATATAGATATAGATAACGTGAAAGCTGTCTACCCCACAATGATACATTGATCCACAGGACACCCTCCCAATCTGAAGGAAAACAGACTTTCTCTCCTGAAAATACAGATTAAAACATGTTCAGTGACTGGAAAATAAAATACCAAGTAAGTAACAGAAAGTGCTTAAAGGTTTTATTTTTTATTTTTTTTTATTTGCATCAGCAGCTATGTTCAGGACCCTTTGCTTTTCGACTTTAAATTTCAAACTTTGCTTTCAAAAAGTGTTTTATTTTTACTTCTTAAAGCTAGTCATGTGTTTGAATGTCCTCAAAGAGCAAAGAATAAGGCTGAAAAACAACTGACTGTTTCATGTGAAACGTGGTTGAATCAAGAGGAGAAAAAAAGTCTGATGATGTGGAGCTTTGCGGCCATCTTTGATTTCCTACGCCGCCTGTCTGGTCTCTCCGGCTACTTCAAGGCTTTAGCTGCTCAGCGAACATGAGAATGTAGCTCTGCAGCGAGTGGGAGCTCTGCCATCTCCAAAACACATTTCATCTCGGTCGCCCCTCCCTTCTTTCTATCTCTCTCTTTTCGACCCAGGGAAGTTAACAGGAGTGTGCAACAATTACTTTTTTTATTCTGGCAGGGGGGGGGAATGAACGGGCCTTCATGGGGGCAGGAGGCAAAGACGAGCTTCGGTACAGTAAACTGTAATATAACAGAACCAGGATGCAGCCTCCTATATTGTCTCTATATTCTTTAGAGTGGCTTAAATAGTTAGTGCTGCACATGCTGTGTTGAAGAACACAACTGTTTAATACACAATGAAGGATAAAGTCATTCAGAAGAACAAGCTTTGTACCATTAGGACCCCGAAAGGAGTCAAAGTGGAGATCCTTTTCCTTGGGCCGGACAGATACAATAGTTTACATATTTAGTGTTTTTGGAGCGAATCCAGCTCCATATAATAAATGTAGAAAATATGTAGTTGTTGATTTAAGAAAGATATTGAATATATATGGTGCAGCAAATATCCTTTATGAGATGCAGAATAGGATAAGAAGGAATAGGGAGGTCATTATTTCACTGGTTGAAACCATTACTGTAACACATTTTTACTGGTTTATTCCTTCATAAAACTGTCTCTCATTTAAAGAATAGTTTCTCAACTGTCATTATGTGCCATTAAAACATTTTACTTTTGTCATTATTCCTAATGTAACTTGAAAATGTGTGAGCTCATCCTTTAAGCCACGGCACTATTGCACTTTGCCACACATTTGTTTTAGTGGTGAATAGATTGAGTCTGGTTAATATGAAAAGTTGATGAGAAGTGTTTAAACACTGAGTGCATCACTATAACACTTTAGGAATATGTTCATGCTGTGTGCTTAACTCACTGGAAAAGACAGTCCATGCGTAATATAAGGCAGCAAGAGAGCCACGCTGACTGTTGTTATAGTGGAAGGAGAAAAGATGACATGTCTGGTCATGTGGGCAGGTTAGAGGAAGAGAAGGAGGGAGGGAGAGAGTGTGTGTGTGTGAGAGAGAGAGAGAGAGAGAGAGAGAGAGAGAGAGGTCGAAACTAGATCTCTCCTTCACACCTGTCTTTTGTCGGTCTAAAGCTCCAGCAGACTTTGTTGAATCACTGCATTCCACTGATAATGCTTTTTATTCCAATTATAAACTTATGTCAAGAGTTTATAAGCGTTACGGAGATATAACAGAAATATTATTTTATTTTAACACACATGTCAATTGTCTAGAAAAGAGTAATGCATGTGATTTGCACTTGAGTGGAAAAAGTATCAAAAATGACACAGAGCTGTTGACTGCATAATGCACATTATTGGTAGCCACATAATACACTAAATAACAAGGTTGCCATGAAAATGCCATAAACAAAAGAAAAATAAGGCTGAAACGTGAAAGGAGTTTCAAAGAAAACCGTGCGTAAAAACGGCAAACTAACAGTCTAATTCAATTAATTTCTAATAAATCAAAGACCGTTCAATTGATATTCCTAAAGACTGCCTGTAGAAATAGGTTTTCTTCATAAAAGAGAAGAATCGGGCCCTCTTGGTGCCAACTGAAGCCCACCGATGCGCACCAAAACGGGCACATTTTACGCGTAAACCTAAACTGCTCGGAAGGTTGGATTGCAGACGCCCGCATCTCAATACTGACACTCCGGATTCCCTGCAACCCGTAGAAGAGGGAAACACGTAGGCCTACTTCTCCCTTTTAAACCTCGACGCTGTCCACGTCCTCAAAAAGAATGGATCTAATTAAAACGTTGCACTCGTCATCATCGCCAAAACTTTGCCAAGCGCGTTCTGGTGGAGAGGAGGCTGGGAGATACAGCACCACATGACTGAGCGTGAGCTGGAGAGGGATGGGAGTCAGATTGGGTTTCTCTTCTCTCATTGGCCGGTGGGCTGACTTTTGACACGCAGACGAGGGACCCTCCTGCCGTATATATAGGGCTGACAGAACTTTATTATTCTAGCATCACGGCAGCAGGTTTCCGCTCTGTTTGGAGTAACTCGTCTCACCACAACTGTATGCCTGCTTGAAGGTGGTCTAAAAACAGGGGTTTAGCGGCACAAGGAGTCTGCATGTCTGGTTAGACATGCTCAGCTTTGTGGATACTCGGATTCTGTTGCTGCTTGCAGTAACTTCATACCTAGGATCATGTCAATGTAAGTTTGAATATCTGCTCTTTTTCTGTGATGGATATTTTTTCCTTGGGTCCCACTGCTTGAGGATCTTGCGCTTTGACTTTTGTTTGGGACTTACTTGAAGGTCAACCTGAAGACAGCTCAAAGCTCAGCAGAATAAACGGATTTAGCTCATGCAGAGGATTCTTCACCTTTTTCCCCCCAAGGATACAATTATTTTATATTTCAGTAATTTCTGAGAGGGAGCAGTTGCACTCCTGAAAAAAGTTTTCTCGCTTTGAAAAATACCTCTAAAGTAATCGGCCTAGTGACTTTTCAAAACGTGTAATGCATGTGGAGTCTTATAAATAGGTTAACTGTGAATGTTCGTTTCGACAATAGATGAAAAACTTCGTGGGGCGTTGTACATATTGTTCCATCCAGACGCCCAGCTAATGAAGCTTCATCATAGGAAACAGATAGGTCGCCCCCTGGTGGCCATGAGGGAAACTTCTACTTGGCACCAATTAAATTGTTCCTCTCCAAGGAGAGGCACATCTGGCTGTTGTTTTAGTTTTTAAAGTAGAAATTAGACTAAATGCTTACAGATTATAGTAGTTTAAGATATGTGCCATGACTTGTCTATGCCTTTCTGTATAGTTAGACTTTACTGCAGAATGCTTTATTATTTAGGCCACTAAACGATTTAAAGAATTGACCACAATCCACGCATTCCAGTTAAAGCTTCTTGGTAACGTTTATATTGTTATAGTAGGGGGAGTTAAAAAGTCTCCCATCACCTTCAATGTCCAAGTGCGCCACCTTGTGGTGTAGATTGGACATGACGTGTTAGAGTTCATGGGGAGGTCCCTGCTGGGCCAAGCCCAGCCATGAGCAGCTGATGTCCACCTGCAACACATTTTGGATGAGAGATGCACAAATCAGCCATGAATATTAGCCAGTATGGAGTGATCAGATAATTAAAACTGCTTTACTGTTTTAGAATAGTGGCAGGATTCAATCTAATTGGGCTAAAAATGCACCTCTTTTTACACAAAATCAGAAACTACACCTTTTAACAATATAGCAACATAAATCAGAACAGCTAAAATAATTGATGTTAATCTTCCCCCAAGTGATGTAATTTGTATTTTGTTTACACGAGCAGTCTAACTTTTCATGTCCCAAGGGCACAAACTACCAGTCCAGGCCTGTCGGTAGCCGGATCCTTCTGGAATGCTCTTGAATACCGAGATTCACATTCAATACCGAGTTAGACAGAGTGAAGACGTTTAGCATGCAGGGAAGGCCCCCAGCGACTCTTTCACACATGAGCACAGACGTGTGCTACAGTTTACAGGATGATAGCATATAACCAATGTAGGCGAGCCAGACGGTTTCCTGACAGAAGGTTTCGTTTAACATTTGAGATTCTGGTGATAAATGCTGTTTTGTTTTTGACAGTCTTGAATTCCTTTAAAACAAACAAAATGGCCACTTTCTGTCTTACGACGAACATTTTCAAGTCATATTTGAATATGCTATGACTATAATGTAACGGTGCTATTGTGCATTTTAACATCCTACATGAATGCATCCAGTCTTGTTTCTGCAAAGTGTCGTAGTGTCTAGTGTGTAGACTTTTGTTTAAACACAACTCTTTTCATTGACCCACAGAACCAGGTTAAAGCAATCAAAAAGATTAGAGATGGATTGAAATGACCTTGTCTCTTTTTCAGCAGCTGTTTTGCTTTCAAAATGTTCTAACAGAGTCTCTTCTCTCCCCACCCTCCTTTTCTCCCTCTCCCTCCTCCTCATCTCTCCAACGCCACAGACTCGGTTAGTACACATGCATGAAATCATGAAAGCAACATGTCTTAATGGTAGCTTTACCTTGTCTCTCTGCTGTTTTCATTTTCCAATGCTGTGAAATATCCCATGAAGGCAGGACCTCTGGGTCGGTCTCGACCGTGTGAGCAATCTCAACGATGGCAGAGAATTTACTTGAGGACTTTCTGCCTCTGAACCAAGTTATTTCTCAGTTTTCTCCCTTCCTGTCCATGAATAGGTGAGGGTCCTATTGGCTCAAGTTTGTGTCAACGAAAGCTAAAACCACAGCTCTGAGGTACCCATGGGGCCTGCTACAAAGGATCCTTTCTGAGGGGCAGAGGGAGGTTTGCCCCTAACAGCTGGCTTTGGATCAGTTTGGAGTCGTCCCCTGCTCCTTGATTAGAATTTGATTTTGATTTACGAAAGCTGATCTCAGACCAGTTAAGAAAGGTTGAGCAGATAAGTTAAAAATAGTACATTATTTACTTGTTACACATCAGAATGAGGCCCCTCTAATGTAAGACCAACAGCACCTGACGAGTGTCAGTTCCAATGACTCGGCTCATAATTGAGATTGCTCAGCGTGGTTTATCCGTTTAATGTTTTAAAGGTGCAGTATGCTGTGTGTGTTTCTGGTACCATCTCAGAACTGTTTGTGTTCCATGGACTAACACACACACCTCCTGAGAGGGCGTTGAGTCTGCTTTGGGAAGCTCCTTCTAGCATCTCTATGCACACCTTGACTATTTATATCAAGTGCACATTGCTCACCTGCATTTCCATTGTAACTCCTGGATCTGCATGAGCATGTTTAATGTTTCCTTGTTATAGTACCACATCTTATTTAGCAGGCTTAGCTGCTTCTTACATTAGTCACTCACCATCATGCAAAAGACAAGAGAGATGAATTTAAACGTTAAATGGCCTGACAAGACTAAATAAATAAGTCCTATATTCATATATCTTCTTTTTTATTGAGGGAAAAGTCAAGCTGAGCACACAATGTGGTTCTTATGGGTCACTTAGCACCTTCAGCGTGGCATATCAGACACATGACGAGTGGTTTGGATGAGAAGAGGTCAGAGGGCATGGCGCAGATGTCTGCTGTAACCTCTGGGTTTTCTCTTGCTTCTCCTGGAGCATCACGTTGAGTTTCACACACTTTGCACTGGCTCATCCTACCAGATTGTTTTAAATATAATTCCCATCTGGTTTTGATGAGCTTTTTGTTGCATGCAGCGTGTTTCCGATGAGAATGTTCTGTGCTCTGACTGACTGACTGACTTTCTGCTGCAGGGTCCCCGAGGAGACAAAGGACCTCGAGGTGACAGGGTAAGCTGAAACTCTGCCTCCTTTGATCTAACAACTGATACCAGATATGAATGTAACGCCCTCAATGTGGTGCATTGTTGTATGCATCTTTGGCACTGTGATTGTTGACATCATTTGACCCTCTAACCTCAGTAGGCCACACCCCTTTGTTCACGTCACCCATAGTCCCCGTGTTTAGGGGCCATGATAGTGACAATGGAAAAAATGGCGACTACTTAAAACAGTTACCTCATTTAATCTATGAGCAAATACATTATATACATTAGGATAATTATTTTCCTCTCATTGTTACTGACATGAGGCTGCTCATCATATTGTATGATAACACACTTTACCACAACATTGATAAAGCTTTATCTATTTATCTCTTGATTCTGTTCATTCATGAAATACAATAATCCAAGAATCACGATAAACCATCGTATCAGCATCTGTTCATAAATGTGTTTATTCATGAAATCATCTGTGCTTTACAGGGTCCCCAAGGCCCAAATGGTAGAGATGGCAAGCCCGGACTTGATGGCCCCGCTGGACCCCCTGGCCCCCCTGGACTCGGAGGAGTAAGTCCACTATTCATACTCACTAACTAAGCCGCTCTACAGGGAGTTTCTACAAAAGTGGTCGAAAAACTGAAACAATGATGCACTTTTAGCAGTAGTTTGACTTCCGATGATCCTCATGATGCAACCTGCAGGAGAATCATCACCACACCCGTGTGTGTGTGTGTGTCTGAGCTCCTCATCCCTGCTGCTTTGCATTTTATATGCTGTCATAACTCCATGACCTTTGACCTTTTGAACATTAAGATTTCTATTAGTATACTATACTATACTATACGTATAATCTCTTTTAAGACTTCAACCGCTGAACTATAAAGGATGCTCACTTCCATTTGATGTTAAACTAGTGTTCAGGTGTAAAAAGGCCCAATTAAAAAAAAAGGCCCATTCAGCTGTTGTATTTCTTCATGGCTGATCGTTGTGTCTAATAACACAGACATGGACTCCTGGAAGCAGGACGAGCGCTTGGAACTGGAGATATGCTCTGCGTGTTCACTAGTGATAATATGACTGATTCATCTGTAACTTTTCTTTCTTCTGTTCCTCAGAACTTTGCTGCTCAGTACGATCATGTAAAAGCTCCCGATACTCCTGGACCCATGGTGAGGGATCCTCTCTTTGTACCACACACACACAAACACACACAAACACACAAACACACACCATTATCTTCCTCCAAACCAACCTTTACTTCCATAGATCCAGACTTCTGTGGACCTGAGCTGTCTATTACTCCTGTGTGTCTCTACATTCTAGCCCTCACATACAGTGTTCTAGTCGATGCTTGAACACTTATCTCAAACCTTGCTATTGTGATTCCAGTCCTCACACACGTGACGAAGCGCACCAGCGTAGATGAATTTATTATTGATGAATGCGGTGTTTAATGAACTTATTTCTCCTTTTCAGGGTATATCTGGCGCTAGAGGCCCAGCCGGAGCTCCCGGTGCCCCTGTAAGTTCACACACCCACTTGACTCCTCATCCATATTCATTCTGCTGTTGCTATAATGTACAGTATATATGACTCTGTGTTATCTATAACGGCCTCTTGTCATTCAACAGGGACCTCAGGGACACACTGGACACCCCGGTGAGCCCGGAGAGCCCGGACAGACCGTAAGACCATCCTCCAAAATACCATTCATAGAATGATGATGTGTTTAGATCCATGTGATGCCCCTATCCTCAACATATGTGTCGTCTTTGAGGTCCTAAATGTTCTTGGTTTTCTTTCCCAAGGGCCATGCTGGTCCCACTGGACCCTCTGGACCCCCTGGCAAATCTGGAGAGGATGTACGTATACGTTTGAGTTTCCAAAGGCACCTTTCAGGCACTGCTAGATAACAAGTGGTGTACGACTAAAGCAACGACAAAGTCCAATGGAAATGTGTTGCTGCCTCACAGGGTAACAACGGCAGACCTGGCAAGCCCGGAGACAGAGGTACCGCCGGCCCTCAGGTAAGACATGGTCTCCCAAACAAGGGGAATGAAAACAAACGCGTATAAAATCATCAGCATCTGAACAATACATATGAATTCTCAGTAATATGTTCTCTATTTTGACCGGCAGGGCGCCCGTGGATTCCCTGGAACCCCCGGCCTTCCAGGAATGAAGGGCCACAGAGTGAGTGTTGATCTTATCCTCTCCTTGACTCACTTCACCTAATAACATGAAGCCCACAAGCAGACAACACTGCACCAAAACAACAACACAAGGGTGGAAGAGCGACACCTGCGTGGACTAAATCACTACGGATGAGCCCCGTGTCCCATAGCGAGTTAGACTGGGAGTAATTATGGGAGTCATTTCCTTTTTCCTGCCTCCTTGATGAGCTATTTCGATTTTTATTTTTATTTTATAACTTTTTATTTTGCATTTTCCACAAACAGATTATTCCTTGACATCTAAGAAAGAAAAAAAGTAATAATAAAGAAATATATTTTTTGTATTATTATTTCTTTGCTCTTTAGATTTAATGCAGCTTAATGGCTGCCATTTAGGATGTTCAGTCCCGCTTCTGCATAATGATCAACCCAGTTAGTCAAACTTCCTGGGAAACACACTTCCTGAATGTCTTAGGTGATACTTGGGATGTCTTGTTGTCAGCATATATTCATCCGAGAGCTCGGACAAGCATGCCACATCCTCCTCACTCAGTCCTTTATCTCCCCCGACTTGTTTCTGAAGCAGCACGGTTTAGTTTAATTAATAGGAGTGGTAGTAATAGAACTCTTCATCCCTCTATATCGCCCACAGGCTTCATAACCATCATAATCATCCCTCTCTTTTTCTGTGCTACAGGGTTACACTGGTCTGGATGGTCGCAAGGGAGAGAACGGTGGTGCTGGTGCCAAGGTAAGGAGGGTACCCAATGAGCGCTAAAGGATTTAGCATCCCATTTCCTCATGTATTAATGTTGATGAGTTGAGGATTTAGACCTTAGAGTAATCCATTGTAGTTTATGCAAGGATGCATTTATTTAAGATCATGTAACTGGATATATAATGCTCACACAAACCAAAAGTCAGGATAGTGTTACCAATCCTTTGATAAGCTTTTCACCTCGGACATTGAGTCGCTTCCCTCCACATGCCTTATCTCCTCTCCTCTTTCCTCTCTCCTACAGGGTGAAGTTGGTGCCCACGGAACTAGTGGAAGTCCTGGACTGGCTGTAAGTTTTTGATCGAGTTCACCATTTATACAAAAAAACTGATTTACCTTTGCAATAATGTTGCCGTTATTCATCATTTGCTACTACATGACTATTGTGTATTATCTCCATAGGGATCTCGCGGTATGACCGGTGAGAGAGGCCGCCCCGGCTCTGCTGGACCTGCTGGTTCTCGTGGTGCTGATGGCAACGTTGGACCCTCTGGCCCCGCTGTGAGTATTGACCTTTTAAAGTCTTGAACAATGAATGCATTTTGGGTATATTAAACTCAAGATACCAATCCAGATTGTACCTATGCTACTTTGTATATTATTAATGAATATTATGGCCCCATATTAGACCAACTTAGTGTGAGCGTTGACCTTTATGTCCTGTGTGCTGTTCTTCTACACAGGGTCCTATCGGATCTGCTGGCCCCCCAGGTTTCCCCGGCGGCCCCGGACCCAAGGTAATTGTGCCGGCAACACATCCCCCCATAGATGTTCACGCGTAGGGTCACACACGGAGAAGGTTCTCGTCAGCATCTGTCAGACGACACAACTCCACGCAGCCGTTTGTCGACGTCCTCCCCCCAAAGAGCCTCTAGCGTGTATCCCCATGGGAATAGTTCACCCACGGCCTCGGCCACCGTGGACCACTTCTTTCATGATTCCGAGACAAGAAACTTCCTCATTCCGGTGACATTGATTGATGATGAATGTCTCTCTGTCCTCAACAGGGAGAGATCGGACCTGCTGGAGCTAATGGCCCAACTGGAGGTCAGGGAGCTAGAGGAGAGCCCGGTACCAATGGAGCCGTCGGCCCCGTCGGTCCCATCGTACGTAAACCACGCCGTCACCACTCACACTCACGCAAACACACCAGTTTGATCCTTCTTGTCCTGATTGTTGCCTTGTTCCCAACTATCCTGAGTAATTCCTAAACTCCAGAGACGTTGATGGTAGAATGTGTTCCTCTGATTGTTTTGATTCTTCAAAATCAATTCCCCGTAACGTATCCCTTCACCGAGCAGCGTGACTGTCCTTTACTGTAGTTACCTTGTGTGATATCATGACGTATGACATATCTATAGAGGGCACTTTTGTAAATCGTAGAACAAAACGTTGAGCTTACACATCTTTGTAGCGAGGCGTTGATGACGTGTTTTAATAAGATTCCCTAACTTGTTCTCTCCCTGCAGGGAAACCCCGGCAGCAACGGCCTGAACGGAGCCAAGGGACCTGCTGTGAGTACTCGAGTTGTACTAGGAGGGCATGCGAAGGTCAAATGTCAGTCGGGGTCACACAGAGGTTACAACCAATGCAACCTCATGCTGCACAGACACCAATAATGTGGTGGTTTGATTTGACTTGTTTTAATATGGCCAACTGCAGGATGATAGTATTGTATTAATAAGTAGATAGTGATCAGGACGGGCTGTGGTGACGCTCACCTGTCCGTGGTGGTGTTCTTTAGGGTGCCTCTGGTGTTTCTGGAGCTCCTGGCTTCCCCGGACCAAGAGGAGGACCTGGACCCCAGGGCCCTCAGGGTGCAGCTGGACAGAGAGGTCTCTCTGTGAGTACACAACAAACACACAAACAATGAGGGAACAAAAGGATTTTTGAAAGTATGCAGATGTAAAGGTAATTGTGAAAAAAGTCCAATACTGTCTGTTTCTGTGTTTTAGGGAGATCCTGGTGCTTCAGGTATCAAGGGAGACGGTGGACCCAAAGGAGAGCCTGTGAGTTCACATCCTGGTCTTCCGGTTTAAAAGTTCACCGAATGTGAAGACGGTTGTCCCTCAAACGTCTTTGTCGCCTTCCTCAGGGTAACTCTGGACCTCAGGGAGCCCCCGGACCTCAGGGTGAGGAGGGCAAGAGAGGACCCAACGGTGAGCTCGGTGCCACCGGACCTGCTGGAAGCCGTGGAGCGAGAGTGAGTACCGGGCCGTCGCTCCCGCATCGTTCCGGATGCAGAGCCACGTTTGTCGGATCGGCTGCTGATGCCTGTGTCTTTCTTCCAGGGAAGCCCTGGCAGCCGCGGTATGCCCGGTAGCGAAGGAAGAACCGGCCCCATTGTAAGTGTGCCGTGAACAAATCTCCTTCCCCTATAGCACAAATCTATTACTAATGACACCGATGAAATGATAAAGTTCTGTTCCGCTTCCCGATAGTCGACGTTGAGTCGTGCGGTGGAACTGCCTCCTCATTGCTGTGGGACCTCTTTGTCTCCTTCTCATAGGGCATGCCTGGTGCCCGTGGCTCCACTGGTAGTAGTGGACCTCGTGGACCCCCCGGAGATGCTGGCCGTGCCGGTGAGACCGGCCCAGCTGGTCTCAGGGTGAGTCTTCTGCTAAGTTTGTTTCCCCTCTGGTTTCCATCTTAGTTCTCCGAGTCTCGGTCAAAGAGAGAAGAGACCTCGAGCTCGGATGATTTTAGTGAAAGGCTATTGTGGGGAATTAATTTGCCTTGTGTGCATGATTGAACCCAATACTGTTGAAAGGTTGTTGGGTCAAGGGATTTAAATGTGTTGATTAATTGATTGATCGATGTTTATCATGTACAGGGTATGTCAGGAAGCCCCGGAAGCTCCGGACCCCCAGGCAAGGAGGGACTTGCTGTGAGTAAATCTAAATCTTACACTGAAACTTAAGAATCTATTAATTAACATTTTACTTTAGGATACAATTCAGATTCACTATTAACATCCTGCTGCTCTTTCTGTTTCCTCCTCCAGGGCCCAGCTGGACAAGATGGCCGCTCTGGACCTCCCGGCCCATCTGGGTCTAGAGGCCAGGCCGGAAACATCGGCTTCCCTGGACCCAAAGGACCTTCTGTAAGTAGCAGCAAAGCCAAGACGGAACGATAAGCATCTCTATTGAGATTTAAATTTGTACGTTTATCGTAACCTGTGCTTAACCTACCTCTTACCTCCTTCAGGGTGAGGCTGGCAAGCCCGGCGACAAGGGATCCTCTGGCCCCACTGGACTGAGAGTAAGTCCCAAAAAAAGAACCTGCCAGTGTTTACAGGAACTCTCTGATCACACCTTTGATCAAGGTTGGTCCAGCTCCATTGTCACTTGTTATAACGTCATCTTGTCCCCATCTAGGGAGCTCCTGGAGCTGATGGCAACAATGGAGCCTCTGGCGCCACTGGACCTGCTGTAAGTATCCTTACATGCATATGTAGATATTAAAATGCTCTTTTAGATGAATACCGACACCCTGCATGTGCCATTTGTAACACTGTTCTCTTCTCTCTTGCTACAGGGTGGTCCTGGTGATAAGGGAGAGCAGGGATCTTCTGGAGCTCCTGGTTTCCAGGTGCGGATCCATTATCTGATTATATATTATATATCATATTAGCTTAATGTAAACAGAGCGAAGAAAAGGACATTTCAAAAAAGCATATTCAAAAATGTAAAAGTGCATTTATCAGAGCGATTTCAGTCCAATTTCCATATCCATCTTTGTGAGAGATTCAGGGACACATGTGATGTATACAACGTGTACTTCAGAGGTACTTGGAGATAGCAGCGTCTGTAGGAATGGAACTGTTAAGTCCTTTTTGGTCCTGATGCTGCGGCTCGATGTTTTTAGGGTCTGCCCGGTCCCGCTGGAGCTGCTGGAGAGGCTGGCAAGGCCGGAGAAAGAGTGAGTAACACACACTGACTTCCAACATGTAGTACAGAACCACACACACACACACACACACACACACACACACACACACGGTGGACTGAGCAGCTCTGACGGTTCTTGTCTCTCTCCAGGGAATCCCAGGAGACCATGGAGTCGCTGGACCTGCTGGTGCCAAGGTGAGTCGACAAGTTCATGTCCTACGGAGACTTTCTTTAGATGAGATGCTACTGCATTCATCCCCAGGGGAAATGTCTCCACACAATAGAAAAAACATATTTTTACAAATATACAATACAACTACAAATAAAATAGAAGGGCATATAACATTTTAGTTTAAACTAGATATTCTGATGACACACGCATTCATAGAATAAAACAGCGATCTGAAGACAACACACTGACCCCCTCTGTGCTCCTGCAGGGAGAGCGCGGTAACCCCGGTGCTACCGGAGCCAACGGAGCTCAGGGACCCATCGGACCCCGTGGACCCGCCGGAGCCCCTGGAACCGATGGTGGCAAGGTACAAAAAAATGCCCCAAAAAATGCTTTTTTATCTGCTTTTATCTGAGTACAATGATCCTGTAGAATCAGGACATGTTGGTGCCAAGCTCACGTGAGCGGGTACGGTATCCATACCATCATGTGTGTGCTATGCAAAAAAAAGAACCGGTGGTTTGTGGTGTGTGTTTCCAGGGAGAGCCCGGCGCCGTTGGACCTGTAGGTTCAAATGGACACCAGGGACCCGGCGGCATGCCCGGAGAGCGCGGAGCCGCTGGTGGCCCTGGAGTCAAGGGAGAGAAGGTAAAGTCCACAAAAATACCCCCAAGCAAATATAGCGGCAGGTCAGCCCTTAAAATAGCCCTCGTTTGAAGTCTTAAAGTGTGTTGTTGTGGTCCCTGTTAACCCTTTCCATTGTTCCCTCCTTCTCTCTCTCTCTCTTAGGGAGAGAGTGGACACAGAGGACTTGACGGCAACGCTGGTAGAGATGGTAGCCGCGTAAGTGCAGCTCTAATTCTTCTTTGATGTTACACTGCGTGAGCGTACCGACCGGAGCCGTGTCTGAGGGTCTCCTCTCTCCTTCTAGGGCATGGCCGGACCCGCTGGACCTCCTGGGCCCACTGGAGCCAATGGGGATAAGGTGAGTTGGTGATGTGTGGATATTATTTACCACTAAATGAATATTGACAGGAACCATGAGAATGAGGGCATTGAGGATGAAACCCGTAACACAGATTAATTAATGTAATGGAGCTTATTAACGAGGTAAAACATGGCTGCCTCCATCAATATTCTAGATGGATAGCAGACTCTCGTACCAGTGACCTAAAGAACAAAACCATCAGATCAAATCACAGTCAGAAATGATCTCTGGGCTGATTAACCCAAATCCATATAATTGATCATCACAGAACCCCACTTTAGTATTGTATCTGATACTAGAACCTCAACACTGCCACCTGATGGCTGATTTATAACATTACAGCAATGGCTCAACGACAGCTCAATCTCGGATGGCATAAGAAGTGATTACATAAGAAATGCAGCAGGCAGATGCACAACTTTGCATCAGCCTTTCCCCAAAATGTTTACTGCACATCTGCCGATATTTCTGGAAAAAATAAACCCTCAATGACACTACATTAGCATTGTGTCGTAAATAAAAGTCTGTTTATAACAACGGTGCTGCTGATAAAAGATGTATCATGTGTGTTTGAGCCAATGCTAATGGAGTGATGGATAGAGGCCGGAGCTATGCTAATGAAACACTCACTGTTCTCTCCTCCAGGGTGAGAGCGGTGGCTTCGGACCTTCCGGTCCCGCTGGAGTCCGTGGAGCCTCTGTAAGTTTATTATAACCCCTTTCACCATAAATCACCTGTTGACATATAAATATCACACAAAGACTTGTTTATCAAGAAATGCTCCTTCTGACCCACTGCTTGTCCTCCACAGGGAGAGCGTGGAGAGGTTGGACCCGCTGGATCTGCCGGATTCGCTGGACCTCCTGTAAGCCTTCCGCCGATCAGCTTGCAATGCATAATCCTCTATGTGATGATGCAAATATATTACACACCCAGGTATTGACCACGCCCCATTACTCTTGCTGTTTGCAGGGCTCTGATGGTCAGACTGGAGCACGAGGAGAGCGTGGACCTGGTGGAGCAAAGGGAGAAGTTGGCCCATCTGGTCCCGCTGGACCCGCTGGACAGTCTGGACCTCCTGTTAGTACCCTTTGCAGTGGACATACACGCACGTACAATTTAAATACTCACATGAGATAGGAGTAATGTGAATGGTGTCGGATTTTTGTTTATCTAGGGTGCATCTGGCCCTGCTGGACCTACTGGCGGTCGTGGAGACAACGGACCTCCTGTGAGTACTAAAGCATTGAAAATACTTCCTCCTGAATATGTAAAGTAAACATAAGCATTTAAGATCCTTGAATACCCCACAGTATACATAAACACATATATAATCAATGTATTACCTGTCAGTCACACACTCCCTTCAACTCCAGGGAAGGCCACTACTGGAAATTAACATCATGAAACTAAAGAGCCAATCTAAAACATTATGTTTTAAACAAATGAAAATGTCAGAGGACGACCACTGTTTTTTAAGTAACTCTCAGTTTTCCACAATAAACACAATGAGAATGATTTTTCCTGCAGCAATTGAAGCAAAAACTCACAAATCCTTTACTTTGAGATCGACAACAAAGGAGATTTTAGGAAATCTATCGCAGAACTGAAAGTTATGTTTATGAAATGTCACAAGTTCAAGGAAGCCAAATCGAATCGCTTTTTCAGTTTACATTTTTTTTAAATTATTTATTCATCTGTCACCCAAGACATCCTTATTTTACCTCTCTGATGTCCCCCCCCCCCACACACACACACATGACACACACACACACATACATATATAAACACACACACACACACACCACACGCCTTATTGACGACCCCTGTGTAACCTTTGATCGTGTGTGTTTCCTATGTCAGGGTATGACTGGTTTACCTGGTGCTGCTGGTAGAAGTGGTGGTTCTGGACCCGCTGTGAGTATTGCTCTTATATTGCCGAACACATACACTCACACACACACACACACACACACACGCAAGCCCACATTCAATTCATCGAATGACTTGTGTAACATGTTCAGATCATCCTCTCATATCAGTGGAACGGAGAACCTGACATGAACGCATGCGGCCCCTCTTCTCCTTACAGGGTATTGTCGGACCCCCTGGCCTCCCTGGACCCGCCGGTAAGGATGGTCCTCGTGGTCTCCGTGGTGATTCTGGTCCCAGTGGCCCATCAGGAGAGCAGGGTATGGTTGGACCCGCTGGCCTCGTTGGAGAGAAAGGATCCTCTGGAGAGTCTGGTCCCCCTGTAAGTTAGAAATCAGAATCATGAGACCATGGAAGACTGACATGTTGACAACAACTGAAAAATGAATACAAATAATTATCCATTTATATTATGGTCATCCATCACTAATACATGAATGTGTGTCTTCTGTGTGTCTAGGGTGCTCCTGGTACTCCTGGTACCGGTGGTGCTATTGGATTCCAAGGATTCGTCGGTCTGGCTGGAGCTAGAGGCGATCGTGGAACACCCGGCGGTGCTGGTGGAGTGGTAAATTTGTGGATAGTTTTTTAGTCACCATGCCCATTTTCCAAGATGGTTTGATTTAACAACGGTACCATTGCTAAAGAAAAGATCTACCAAGGGGTCAACCATGAATTCTATTCCTCTTGGACCATACAGTACCAAGGCTGTGACTGTATCTCACCCAGTGGTTTTCTCCGCGTCCTATCACAGGGAGAGCCCGGTAGAGTTGGACCTACTGGTAACGCTGGATCTCGTGGTCCCGCTGGCAACATTGGTCTGCCTGGTATGACCGGTCCCCAGGGAGAGGCTGGACGTGAGGTAAGGATTGATCTAGCCCATAACAAGTACTGCAATGACCTGGTAGTGGTCACCAAATGTAGAGAGAGTATCAAAGTAGAAGTACTCCTAGTTGATCGAAATATGACTCGTTGTAAATGTTACTACGATTTCTTGATTGAAATTCACATCTGTAGATTACACACAAAATCAAATTTGATGCAAGCTGTAATATTCTTTGCCGTCTACAGGGTAACTCTGGTAACGATGGACCCCCTGGCCGTCCTGGTACTGCTGGATTCAAGGTAATTAATGCCCGTCCATACAAATTGAAGCACTTGTGTGCACACACACACACATATGCTGTGCTTTGATCCACATCTACACCTTTCCACCATGTGTAGGGAGACCGTGGTGAGCCCGGACCTGCTGGTTCCATGGGAGTTGCTGGTTCCCCTGGACCTAGTGGCCCCTCTGGAGCTGCTGGTAGAGCTGGAAACCGTGGAGAGTCTGTAAGTACAAACAGCAATGAAGTCCCTGCCACTTCCAAAAAGAACCATTTGCAGGTTATGCAACATTTACTGTACATGAATCGGCTTTCTCATCCTTTCATTCCCGTCTCTTCTTGTCTCTAGGGCCCAGGAGGTCCCTCTGGACCTGTTGGAGCAGCTGGAGCTAGAGGCGCCGCTGTAAGTACAATAAACCTGTATAGTCAACGAAATAGTACATAGAATAGTTCATCGCCTAAAAGTACACGGATGTATCATGCCCCTGTGTGTTATAGGGATCCGCTGGAAGCCGTGGTGAGAAGGGAGTCGGTGGAGACAATGGAGAGAGAGGCATGAAGGGTCTGCGTGGACATGGTGGTCTCCAGGGAATGCCTGGACCTTCAGTGAGTGACCCATACCATCATAATGCACACCAAATATGTGCTGATCTTGACCCTTTCTACAGTATCTATCTATGATGTCACTCAGTTATGGACTTTGTCTCTCCTTAGGGACCCTCTGGTGATGCTGGAGCTGCTGGACCCAATGGACCTTCTGGACCCAGAGTGAGTGGAATCCTAATAACCCATAATGCACCTGTGGTTTTCTCAAGACACACATTTAAGTCAAGGGCTTTTTTGCGAGCGAGTTATTAGCAGAGCTAGTTAAGGTCAGTGTGGCAGAAACCATGACAGAGAGAGTGCTCATTGTAATGTGGTGAACCACATTCAGAGCTAGTTTCTAAAGTTGAAATAACATTAATAACTCAATATTCTCTCAAAATTCACACCAAATACAGGACACACAGTAATGTGAAATCCAGAATTTCCAAAAAAGACAAAAGTTTGACTGTGTCATGTGATAACCTCTTCAGGGACCCGCTGGACCCAGCGGACCCGTTGGTAAGGATGGTAGAGCCGGCGGCCATGGACACATTGGCTCTCCTGGTGCTCGTGGACCCCCTGGATACGTTGGACCTGCTGTAAGCACTTCTAGAGTCTCGTACATCAGACAGTTGACAACTTCTACTGGGATCCACATATCAATCCTCTCTTTTATCCACATCAGGGTCCCGCTGGACCTCCCGGTCTGAACGGACCTCCCGGCCCATCTGGTGGTGGATATGATGTCTCTGGATACGATGAGTACAGAGCTGATCAGCCTTCTCTGAGAGCCAAGGACTACGAGGTCGATGCCACCATCAAGTCCCTCAACACTCAGATCGAGAACATGCTCACCCCTGAGGGATCCAGGAAGAACCCTGCCCGCACCTGCCGTGACATCAAGCTCAGCCACCCCGAATGGAGCAACGGTAAACTCAACTTAATGACAGCACTGTTGGCCAAATACCACTTACATGTAGTAAGGTTACGATGTCTTTTGGAGCCCATATGCAGTAAAGTAAAACACTCGTTTTTTTCTGCTCTGTAGGATTCTACTGGATCGACCCCAACCAGGGATGCATCAATGACGCCATCAAGGTCTTCTGCGACTTCACCACCCGTGAGACCTGCATCCACGCCCACCCCGAGAGCATCGCCCGCAAGAACTGGTTCAGAAGCACCGAGGGCAAGAAGCACGTCTGGTTCGGAGAGACCATCAACGGTGGAACCGAGGTGAGCTTTTACAGAGAGGAAGCATGCGTTCCTTTATTTCAAATAAAAGAGGTTTAAAACACCACACAAGACCAGGACATAACAGTAAAAACAAATGTAATATGTTCTATTCTTTTCTTCGTGCAGTTCACCTACAACGATGAGACCCTCAGCCCCCAGAGCATGGCCACCCAGCTCGCCTTCATGCGCCTGCTGTCCAACCAGGCCAGCCAGAACGTCACCTACCACTGCAAGAACAGCAATGCCTACATGAGCGAGGAGACCGGTAACCTGAAGAAGGCTGTCGTGATCCAGGGCTCCAACGATGTTGAGCTGAGAGCCGAGGGCAACAGTCGCTTCACCTTCTCCGTGCTGGAGGATGGCTGCACTGTGAGTTGCTCTTTGGTTGTTACTGTCAGCTCCCCTGGTGTTGATAGATTGCGACATTATTGCAGTTTGTGGTGTCATGATTTGTATTATGTTGCCGTTATTCTAACATTTGGTCTCTCCTTTTCTTCCTTGTATGCCCGCAGAGACACACTGGTGAATGGAGCAAGACAGTGATTGAGTACAGAACAAATAAACCATCTCGCCTGCCCATCCTCGACATTGCACCTTTGGACATTGGTGGAGCTGATCAAGAGTTTGGTTTGGACATTGGCCCAGTCTGTTTCAAATAAATAGACTCATGATAAATTAAAAACGAAAAAGAGAGAAAGAACGAAAAAAACAAAATCTTTGCCCTTCTTTCTGTGTTGTTTTTTTTATACTGAATGCTGATTTCTATCTGCACATCCACTTGCTTAAGATGGGCAACTATCTGAGAGGACTGAATGGACTGAATTTGCATTTGTGCAATGCAAATTAATACAGCAACCCAAAGGGACGCGGGAAAACAGCTTGTTGTGGAACATCATGTCATCCTTTTGTAAAAAATAAAAGAAGTGTAATAAAAACGCTGAAAGTATGCATCACTTTGTGGTCTTTGTATATCTTCCAAAGAGGAGGTTTAAAACCACAATTTCCATGAAAAAAAGGTTTAAGCTACCTCATGCCTGTACCTAAAGAAAATACTTTTGACAAAACCTGGGTCCACAACCGAGATGTTAAGACTTCTTATGCTTCAAGCTGTATCGGAAGGTGCTCAGTTACTTGAAGCAGAGATCTATGGTGCTAATATGCAGCTGTGGAGCTAACCACTTTTACTGTATTACTTTGTATTGACATGTGAGGAGTCTTGCATTCGTCCCGATGCTCCCCCACTTTAAGCAGGTGGAATGTTTCCCATTCTGATGTCTGGTTTTTGTTTGTCAAGAAGTTTTTTTTTGTTTTTTGTTCAGGCTTTTTAAAATCCAATAACTCACAGTGTTCATACTGACAGCAAACATTTCATCCAATTCTGAACGTTTTTTAGGCTCTCTCTCAAAAAATGAAACCACAAATTCTATTGTACCTATTTTGTATATGTGAGATGTTTAAATAAATTGTGAAAAGTTCTGAAATAAAGCATGTCCAATGTTCCAAAAAACTTACAACTCAGTGACTTAAGTGCTTTCATGTTTTAATGACACCAATGAAGGTTTGTCACTGTATTTTGGTTCTAGTTTGACTGATGGTAACATCATTAACTTAAACATCTTTCGACTGTGGAAGCACAGCCATATCGTAATTACCTTCCCCCTCTTTCATGCTTCTCAACGGTACATCCGATTTTAATGTACAGTAAATTTCTGTTGACACTGTCCATGCCAATGTATGATTACTAACGTGCATTGTGTCTTGTAAATATTCATCCTCTGATGTTGCTTTTCCTTGCATAATACAGCTTTTGCATCCAAATAAATTTCTGTGGTTTGGATTAAGGCTTGAATTGTAGTGATACATGCAGACCGATATTTGTTAGATTCAATGTGGGGACATGGAATTAATGCAGAAATTACTTGTTTTGTCACAGATAATCAGCGGAGTTCAGTATGTTGAGGCAACTGGGATATGTCATCTTTCTAAACATTTTGATTTCAACCTCCTCATTACGGCATCAATGCATAAAAAGTCACATGCAGCACTTCCGTTAACTGCTAGAGAGCAGTATTTGTTATGAACATCCCTGCTGAACGTGCAATGCATTTTATTAAATATAAATAGAGTATCTTTGACCACGGATTAACAAAAACTGGGATGCCTGTTGCAATAAGGACCGTAATAAATACATCTTTATTTAGGGGTATACATCACGTGTATAGTATAAATGATTTTTTAAATCAAAATGAGACTTTAAAACATGAGACCTCAACAAAACAGGGTTACAATTAGTATGTAATTGTTGTGCTTTAGTGGTGCAAAGTCAACATGTTGCAATCAATCAAATTATATACGATCCATTGGCATGCAGTGAACCTGGGCTGCTGGGGGTGCAATCTTTGCCCAGTTGGTCATCCAGCCTTGCTCAACAGTATGAAGTAGTCATAATTAGCTCTTTCTTGACCAACTACATTGAAATCATGTTTACATGAAAATAAATCAGTAATACTAATCAAATAATATCATGCAGAATACTGTGTCGTTCACTTTTGATACTTTAAGCTGCTTTGCTTGCTTAAATAATATGTTGAAAGTGGTCCTGTTCCACTGCAGTGTGACTACATTTAAATAAAGGAGTTAGGTAGTCCTTTAACTCCACCTCTAACTCAGTCCAAACCTGCTCATTTAAAATATGAATTCCATTCTTAACATGGGTGTGGACATGACTTTTGTCTGATGAAAAAATAACAAAAACAAGTCATGCAACTAAGAATATTATCAAAGAAATGTGACAAAAGAGTGTAGATTGCAGTGCTGATATAAACTGTTGAGTGTTTAAAAATCAATGAGTGTCCAGCATGTTTCCCAGTCATGTAAAACCCAAGCCTGACAATGTAACGAGAAATATTACACATATTGTGAAATAGAGCAGGTACAGAAGCAGATCTACTGTACATCGACAAAACCGAAATACGTTGCACTCCTCCATTCCAACATAGACTGAACTTCAATAATTTACATTAGATACAAAACATATACAAACGATAAATTTGAAAATAGTCCGAAAAATACTGCAAGTCAAAACGTAAGCAATCAGATTGCTGTTTTTATTAATGGTAGTTAATTTAAATTACTGTCCAGCCAGCAGCGCATGATAGGCTACAGCTTTCCAGTCTAATAAACCCCTCACATTAGTTATCAACAACATGTAGTTACACTTTGCTCGGGAGGTAAACACCGATTATGTAACTCACCATGCGGGCTCTTTCAGCTTCAAACAGGTCCAGCAAGTCAACTATGACACCTGATGAAGGAAAAGACTCGCAAGACTTGCAAAACGACATGCCAACTGTGTTTTACTCAGGATCGAGGGCCTTTAGCTCGCTATCACGTCATGTCGTTATAGTTTTGCGCTCGTAAAGAAGCTTCACCCAATTCTTGTAGGATACCGACACGTTATTCTAAAGTTTCCTAATGAGTTGAACTAGGATACGCGACATATTCTTTTGGATTATTTGTATTTATTTTGTTTTGATCTGCAGCTAATTTGAGCAGCGATCTCCGGTGATGGAGAAGGGGGCGGTGTCGCGTGCGGCCGAGCCGGCAGATGGTGCATGGGGCGGAGCGCCGATGTTAGACTGCACAGGTGCTTGTTGTCATGGAGGAGCAAAGATGGCGGTCCTGGCCTATAGCCTGGGCAAACGAGAAATAAATCATCATTTCACTATCAAAAATGCAAAACTGATATCACTGGTACTCGTCATTTTACTCCTCGTGTTTCACACAGCCTTGCGGTACTATGGAGGTAAGTGGGCTCTCTTTTCTTCTTGGAGTTACTGGAGCTACTGCTAACGTAAGGTAGCTGTAGCTGGTAGTTGTTCGTATCGCTTCGCGGGTCGTTACTGTGTCGTTATCCGGCGGTGCTTTTAAAACGTGAGACGTAACGTCACACGTGGCGAGCCCTGGGAAATGTAGATAGATAAACGGTCGCATATGTTGACTAAATTCAACGACGGTTACCTAACTGCACGAACTTAAATCGGCTTTGTGCGGCTAGCTTAACTGAAGCTAACGTTGTGTTTGTGTGCTCCTGTCAGGACACGCTTGGTTACTGCATGGGAGGTTGTTGCAGCGCTCAACTAACATACAGAGGGGTTTCGTAGTCTATTAGCAGTTAACTACTGTTTAAATCGCGTGCAAGTTAATGTCGTTTCCGTTAACTGACATTACACCGCTGCACGCTGGGGTCTCGGTTCATCTCCGCAGTAATGTGGCGGAGTAGCACCAACACACTCCAGTTGTAGTGCTGCTGAGCAATATTTTTGCAGCTAGTCTGCTTGCTGCCTCTGGTATTTGACACGTTTCCTTGGGCTTGTCGCTAAATCAAGAAGCATACTGATTTGTTGGCCTTATGTCAACACGCTGGGTCGCATTGCTCCACACCCTAAATTGCTGTCAATGATCACACACATCCCAGAGTTTGATTATTATGACATATAAGAATGGTATACACAAGCCTCCCATCTTCGACTGGACTTTGCTCATGAGACGGTACAACAGATGTCTGCGCTCACAGAGCGGCTGCTGTGTCCACGTATCTCGCCAGCCCGCAGATCAATTGGTGCTGGCTCATTTCATTTTGCACACAAATGAATAGCCGGAGAGGTTTATGGTTCAGCTGAACTGCTGATGGCTTTATATTGTACTATGAACCCGAGCAGAGCCCTGTATTGTTTACTGGTCTTTGGACAGCTGTGAATGAAAAGCAAGGCTACTATTGAGACAACAGGTTTCTGTCCCAGAAAAAAAGCTGTATCTGAAAGCAAAGCGCTGAATCTGTTTTGTTTGGTTTCTGTGTCTTGCCTCCAGGCGGAGACTCATGTGAACGGCTGCTGTCCACAGGCCGTTACTTGGGAGAGAACGTATGGCAGCCGTATGGCTGCATGATGCACAAATACAAAAGCATGTAAGTCACAGTAACTGTGTATGGTCACTATATGTACAGCATGTTTGAGACAAAGATTAACAAAGAAGGAAAGTAGCATGTGATATAATACACGTGTGGGTCTATGCATGTCTGTAAGGGTGCAGGGGTAATAATAAATAATAATAATAATAATCTGCTTTAAAAGAGGTTAGAAAGTGCAATGAACCACCAATCGGTTATATGCAGTTGTTGGGATTTAACCTTTTTATATTCCTCACTGTCATCTTTGTCTTCCAGTGAAGCCAAAACCTGCCTTGCTGAAAAGCGAGTGGCCTTTATCGGGGATTCACGAATCAGGCAGCTCTTTTACGCCTTCATCAAAATTATTGACCCTTCGCAAAGAGAAAATGGAATCAAGGTAGTTATTGTGAAGAAGTAAACCCAGGGGTTTTTCTTTGGAATTTGTTCAGCAGAGGGTAGCCAGAGTTGATGATGTAAGGCATACATATCTACAGATGTGCAGCATGTCTGTGTACAAATACAGTGCAGACATTAGTATTCCTCCATTTAAGATTACAACCAACACATATACAGGCGTGTTCAGCTGCACGTGTCACTCACAACAGCTTTGTAAGCAGGGCTGTTGCTATAAAATATGTGTTTGCCACAAAGATTTTCTGACTGGGAATAACTTCAATGGAAAATTGCAGATTGTTATGAATACCTTGGTGCCATTGACATGAATCTGAAAATGTCCCATTATTTGTAATTTAGTTATTATTACTTGCTTCTTGAAACACTCCAACCTTCCCGTATTGCCTTTGATGTGAGAAATAGCCCCAGTGGTCTTTTCTTCTTCATGTCATTTGTTGGTCTTTCACTTCTATAATATATACCAGCAGGGAACCTTGAAATAACTAGCATTGAGAAAATGTACTGTAACAAGAATCCCAGATAAATTATGTGGTTTGTTCCAAAATCCTCAACAAAGAAATGCAGCCCTTAAATGCGCTGCAATCATGCAGCAGCTTCATGTAACTATTGTTGGTCTGATCTCAAGAAGGAAAACAGGAACGCTATTTGCCTAACAGACTTTCTCTCTGTCCGCATGTAAAGCACGAGGATATTTATTTTAAAGTTGACGGTTCCTCCTTCAATGTGGTAAGATATTTATAGATCGGTTTTATATCCTTTTCTCTGTCTGTAAAAACATACTCTGATAAAACATCTCCGTACTCTTTGTGTGTAGGACTTCCTGTGGTACCCAGAGGCAAATAATTCAATGAAGGAGCGCTTGATATCGTGGACACACGTGAGTGTATATATATTAAGTTCTGCTGTCAACAACTATGGAGCATTATTAATACAGGAGGTTTGTCTCGTGAATAGGACATGGATTTACTATTCTAATTATAACTTTGCTTGTGTGGTGCAGGAAGGTTCAGCAAAGCCCGATGTTGTCATCCTTGGAGCCGCATCAGTAAGCTGTATAAATGAGTGTTGAGCAATGCTTGCTCATTTTATGACAAGGTGGTGGCTGAGTTATGTCAATCATCATCTCATCTATGAATCTATTTTCCACAGTGGTCCATCAAGTTCCACAGCGGCAGCAGCGAGGCGGTGCAGCAGTACAAAGCCAACCTGACAGCCATTGCTGTGCACCTGGAGAAGCTGACTGACCATGGAGAGGTCTATTGGGTCATGCAAGGTAAACTCGGTTTCACGCTTTCTGTGATATGTCATCTCTATTGGGCTAGTAAAGTGTTACTACAGTGACGCGTCTCCGATATGATCATTGCATTCAGGTCAGTGCATTACCATTAGAACAACTTCATGGCTCAAAGCTTTGTTTACACAGATATAAGGGTTTGTGACTTCAGGGTATTTTAGGTGCTACAGTGTCATCAAAATAAAAGAGGATTTCACGTGCATGCTCCCTCTAAACTAAATGTTTCTACCTGGTCGCACTGCACTAAACACCATCACGCCTCTGTCTCAATAGACCCAGTCAATGAGCAGGTGTTGGGTGAGAACAGGAAAATGATCACCAATCAACAGCTGGAGCTGTACAATGATGCGGCGGTGGACGTGCTCAACAGCAGCAAGCGGAACGGCAGGTCCCGGGTCAAGCTGTTGGCTGCGTCCCGCCAGGCTGCACTGGAAACCATCGCCCAGTCCAACGACGGCTTGCACCTGCCTGAGAGCACCATGAATGTGGTAGGCATGGCTTGTGCTCATTTCAGATGATTTGTTTGCTATTAGGTTGTTCTATTCAATGATTTAGCTTCAGCTATTGTAGCAGCACAGCATTTTAACTGGGAATATTACTCCCATCTGTTCATCTAGACTAGAGGTATTGTTGTGGTACTCAAGCTCGGTCTTGGTCTCAAGACCACCTCGTTTGATGGTCTCGACTCACAATCGACAACATTTGTACCCTCGGACAAAGATGACCCTGGTATTTCAAGACTGGTCAAGAACACAACTGCATGGATGTCAAATTCAGATGATTCCAAATATCTCAATTTAGTTTTCTACTCCTCAAAATAAAGAACATGAAAGAAACCGCTGTCACGAAACAGGTGGTTCTCAAATGAGAGTAGACAAGCCTACCGGTCTATCTTTGTGTAAATTTGAATTTAAAGCTGTGCATCAGCCCTGACCACAAATGCCCGTGCATTATCTGATTTATTTGATCATTAGTTTGATTTCACATAGAAAAACAATGAATATTCCCACACATAAACATCTTTATTTCTTTCCTGTGGGTGATTTTACTGGAATTTGGATCTTTTAGATCAATTTGACGAGCGTCTCTCTGGTTACATATTATTTACATATGTAAGTGGGTCAGACCTCGCCCTGTCTTGGTCTCAAGTAAATCTTAAATTATACTGAATTAAAGCTTAACCCTGCCTGTACTTGTCACAGAGTATTTCCACACTGTGGTATCGCTCCTCTAAATGTAGTAAAAGATCCGAGTACTTCTTCCATGACTGCACCTGGCCGAGTTTGTGTGGTTATTAACAGATCCAGATTCTTTTAACATGAGCAATGACACATTTCCTTGGGATACCTGAGGAGCCTGATCCTCCAGCTCTCCACCTGCTCATGTCTTTCTAAAGTGTACTGTATGCCATGTTCTGTACGTAGGAATAGTTTTTATGTATCATGGTGTTCAAGTTGAGCCTAATCTCTTCTAAAGTCGAGAAACACCGAGCTCATCACTAACTTTAAATGATGTGCGCCGTGGTCGGTGGAGGCCATGGTCTTGGGCGCTCCATCGCTGTCCTACATCAGTGTGAACGCAGGTGTTCTATGTATCGTGTATTTGATTTTTAACGTAGCAACGACAGGGCGCAAGAGAGCTTAACACAGTAACTTAGCATTTCACTAACGGGTGGAGAGAACGCCGTTTCCTCTGGACGAGCAGCCGTGTGCGATGGCAGGAGAGTCCTCGCTCAGACTTCTGTCCAACAGTTCCTAACCTAAACATGCTGCGGGTAACTTAAACATTCTGCGGAAGAGAAGAACCACATATGGGCTTGTTATCGTTCAGCAAGGCGCACGAGCATGAATAACATATGTGGTCTCGTGTTTGGGTAACATAAGTTAATACATATTCATATGTTTAAAAAGCAGTAAATACAGCACTTGCATTGGCACCAACGTGACATCTAACTACAATATTAAAATGCCTCTTACACGTGTATATAATACAGATCCACTAATATCAAATGGGGACATGGGCCATACTGCTGCCTATCATTAACTTAAGTTACCCTAAGTGAAGTTTGTTGATCACACTTTTTAGTTTAACTAGCATTAGAGTATACTATTGATAGTGTGTTGTTGGTATTTGTGTGCTCAAGTGAAGGGTGACTCTACCTCGCTCACCTCCACCGCTCTGTGATCCTCCTCTCAGGGCGCCATGGTGCTCATGAACTCTCTGTGCAACAAGCTCCTCCGGCCCATCGACGGCTCCTGCTGCCAGACGTTGCCGCCCCCCAACCTCCTGCAGAAGCTGTCGGCGTGTTTCTTCGTGGGCTCGGCCGTGGCCCTGCTGGTCCTCCACGTACTCGGCGACAACCATCACCGGCGACCCGCGCCTCCGGACGTCGAGAGCCTCGAGGAGAAGAAGCCGGCGACCGCAGTCGCCCCTCTGGGTCCAAAGGCGCCGTTCCAGGCCCTCTGCAAGATGGGCATCATCATGAGCTATTTCTACCTCTGTGACCGAGCAGACGTGTTCATGAAGGAGCAAAAGTTCTACACCCACTCCACGTTCTTCATCCCTCTTATCTATATATTTGTGCTGGGAGTGTTCTACAATGAGAACACCAAGGAGGTGAGAAGGCCCTGTTGAAGGCAGTATTTTTGTATTCTTTTTATTTGGGGAAAAGAATACTTACAGATTTAAACAACACAGTCTCACTTCACCAGAGAGTACTTTGTAACTCTGTATGCAAACATATCCATCCATCAGCTGGGTGTTTTCATGTGTGAATGTAGTGTGACAGTATGATGAGGTTAGACCAGTTGGGTTAGTTGCTGAAGGTCTCCACCTGCTCCACCTTTTATTTACATTCTTCTGAAGTGTTATTTCCTGTTGAACAAACCTTTTAACTGCCTGTAATAATATAAGAAAGACATCCGTGAGTGTTTGAGAAGGGAAACATACAGTAGTAATATTCCCCCAAAAACTGAAAATTGTAAAGATTCACCAAGTTTAATGATTAATATCTGGTTTACAATGTATCTAGTTTATTAATGAATGTTTTAATTCAATTCAATTCAGTTTATTTGTATAGCCCAATTTCACAAATTACAAATTTGTCTTGTAGTGCTTTACAATCTGTACACATAGTTTTATTTTCTTATATATATTTATTATTGCGTTATTGTCTTTTTCAAACAGACCAAATTACTCAACCGCGAACAAACGGACGAGTGGAAGGGCTGGATGCAGTTGGTCATCCTCATCTATCACGTCTCTGGAGCCAGCGCCGTGAGTCCCACAGTCGTCACGTCAGCACACAAACGTTGGAGAGCAATCCGCTTTGGAGCACTGCACATTTCTATTTGATGTAAATGCATTTAACTGTTCTGTCTCTCAGTTCATTCCAGTGTACATGCATGTGCGGGTGCTGGTAGCAGCGTACCTCTTTCAGACCGGCTATGGACACTTTTCCTTTTTCTGGCTAAAAGGAGACTTTGGACTGTATAGAGTATGCCAGGTGAGGTCACCGTCAGTTCTACTTTAACCGAGGTCATGCAATCACTCTCTATCATAGTAGCTCATCCTAACTTATTTTATATAAGAGATTTATAGGCATATCTCAGATTTGTTCAAGTCTGGTTGTATGTGGTACTGATCCGTAGTGCGGTGCTGGGAGCGAAGACGGCAGCACAAACACATTTTAGCCACCTAAAAGAAACACATTTTAAATTAAGTGTGTGCTATATTTGGAGTGTTTTCACTCTTATGACTTTCATTGCAGACTGTTTAAAGGCTTCAACAACCTAATTATTTTTCAGGAGTTTAACTAGTGATATTTCTGTACTTGAGAATAAAATGACACCATTATAATAACAAAACAAATACACTTATGTAATCTGGACTGTGATCAATGTAATGCTTTTATTGATTGATCGGTTTCTGTTTTCATGTTTATTTCACTTCAGGTACTTTTCCGCCTCAACTTCCTGGTCTTGGTGCTGTGTGTCGTAATGGACCGACCCTACCAGTTCTATTACTTCGTCCCATTGGTCACCTTCTGGTTCGTCGTCATCTACGCCACGCTGGCCATGTGGCCTCAGATCCTTCAGAAGAAGGCAAACGGTCGGTTGAAAATGTGATCCAATAAAAAAAAAAGTGCTTAATTTGTTTCACTCGCATGTGCCACATCCTCGGAAAAACTGTGAATCAATATACTTGATTAGTTCTACACACTCATTGTGATAGCTGTGTTAGCAGTGTTGCATTTAGAAACACCGTTTCACCAATGGCTGCCTTGTTTTCTGTACAGGTAGTGGCTTGTGGCACCTTGGGGTCTTGGCGAAGTTACTCATCCTCTTGCTGTTCATCTGCATCTTTGCCTTTTCCCAGGTTGGTGAATTAAAATATTTTAATTTGAGTTTGTAAAACTTAAAATCAAAACTTAAATTAGATTAAATATTAATTTCATCTGATCTTTTTCAGTGGTTATGTCTTTGCACGGCACAATTTGAGAACAGATTTTACATTTAAAATACAAGATTTTCTGATAATATTTGTTTTTTATCCCAAATGAAGCTAAATAACTGCAACTTCTGTCATAGTTTTTCCTCAAATGTATAGCTTGGTCCCTCTCCGTGCTTCATGCTTGGTGTTCTTGCTGCAGGCTTTCTTTGAGCGAATCTTCTCCATTTGGCCCATCTCGACACTCTTTGAGCTGAACGGGAGCATCCACGAGTGGTGGTTCAGATGGAAGCTGGACCGATTTGTAAGTCAAATTAGTTTCACTCCAGTTGCACCCCAGTCGTCACTCTTTTTTTAACATTACATGTCACAGGGTTCCTCCGGTCATGGAAAACCTGGAAAAGTCATGGGATTTTAAAATGGTAATTTCCAGGCCTGGAAAAGTCATGGAAAAAACTTAAATCATAAAAGTTTTGGAAAAGTCATGGAAATGTGTTAAAATCACACGTTCATTTACAACGAGTTTGAAATAATTATTATATATTCTTTTTAAAGACGCTCAAAATATAAGCCAGCGACAGCTCTCAATACGCAACATTTTCTACAGTTTACATGTTTATACCGAGATTTCAGTTTGGTCATGGAAATTTGGTTTAAAGTCATGGAAAAGTTATGGAAATCCACTGGTCAACATGTGTAAGAACCCTGATGTCAGATAATGTGTTAATGAGTACATCGGAAGCTTTTTAATGAAGTTGGACATTTTTTTCCGCGCTGTGTAAAAATAGTTAACGTGCTAATGGCTCTCTTGCAGGCGGTGGTCCACGGCATGTTGTTCGCCTTCATCTACCTGGTGCTTCAGAAGTGCCAGGTGCTGTCGGAGGGCAAAGGGGAGTCACTCTTCTCTCCCAAGATTTCCAACCTACTCCTCTTCCTCTCTGTCGTCTCCTTCATAGTAAGACTCTTCACACTCGGCTTTCTGCCAGTACTGGCCTTTAGCCTTGTTATTTTCCAAATCTTATTTTTTACCAAATGAAGAAAATGTTTACTGACAAAAGAAGCTGCCTCGACAAACATTACATTACATTATTACATTACATTGCCATTCAAACACCATCATCTGCTCTTAAAGGGGTTGGGTAGGTCTTGAGAGACCACGCCGGTTAAGTGACTTTATTCTCTGTTTAGTTTGACTTTACTCACAGTAATTTGATATATATATATTAATGCTCTAAATCCCGTATATTACTCATCTGTTTTGGTCGTGGTCTCATTTAAATGATCCCCTCCTTGTCTTTGTTGCAGATTTAAAACATGCTAAATGATCCTTTTCCCTTTGTCTCCAGACCTACTCGATATGGGCCAGCAGCTGCAAAACCAAAACTGAGTGCAACGAGATGCACCCTTACGTCTCTGTGGTTCAGGTATTATTATTATTTTAAATCTGTCTATCTATAATTTTCCTGCTCCCTTCTTTTCTTTTGTGCTGGTGTGGTTTTATAGCAAACATGTGTTCTGTTGTTCTGTGGTTAATAGTGGTAACTATACTTGAGTAACCTTGAGTTGTTCTAATCTTAATCATGACAGGATAATGTGAGTAACAACAAGGGAGTTGCCTTTCTTTACTGCTAAAAACCAGTCCTGTGATCTCCTCCTCAGATGCTGGCCTTCATTCTCATCCGAAACATTCCTGGCTACGCTCGCTCTATATATAGCTCATTCTTTGCGTGGTTTGGAAAGATCTCCTTGGAGGTAAGACAGGACCTGGCAGTGAAGTCGTGGTGAAATATTAAAATGTTTTGATGCAGTCTTACATACACATCTATTATAAAGAGTTTTGCAAAGGGTACCTTAAAACAATAAGTACATTGAGAAATCAATGATTTAGTGAAGATGACGTCACGGTAATAAAATGTGTCTGGAAGCAACACTCCTAAAACAACTCGCAGCTCTGTGTCTTGTGTTCGGTGCGCCCTACATGTTATGTTCATACTGTTAAGTATGCTTTGTCTCCCCCAGCTGTTCATATGCCAGTACCACATCTGGCTGGCAGCGGACACCAAGGGAATCTTGGTCCTGATTCCAGGGAACCCTTCACTTAACATCATGGTCAGCTCCTTCATCTTCGTTTGTGTGGCTCATGAGATTTCCCTCATCACCAATGATCTGGCCCAGGTGGTCATCCCCAAAGACAGCGTGGCCCTGCTGAAAAGACTGGGGGCCGTTGGGCTCCTCAGTCTAGTCGTATTGGTGCTGGCCAAAGGCAGCCAGCCCACACCCGGTGCCTGATGGACACTTCTTGACAGGGGGGGGGGAGGAGGGGAGGGGGGGAGGGGCGGAGCACAACACAACACAACAGACCTGCCAAGCCCCCTGCTGGATTTGAGGTGAGGTCCAAGAGGGCCAGATCCAAGCAGGAGCAGGCCCGGTGTTTTAGCTTACCGGGGGCCACCGGAGACGCCCTCGACTGTGTTGGGTGACCGCACTGGGACCTGTGGGCGGGCAGTGTCTCTGCTGGCCGTGTGGCAGCGGACTCTGTTCTATTTGACTGCTGTGAAAGTCGCACACTGAATAAACGGAAGAAATGCTCCAAAAAACAAAAAAAGCGGTTGCCCCTTTCAGGGCAAATTGCAAGAGAGAAAATAATCTGGGTTCAATAGAAGAGCAGAGGAGACATTTGGAGATGTGGAATGAAATGTAACAAAAAAAGAGGTTCTTCATTTTAAGACCTCACGCTTGCTGTGGATATTTGCAGCGTTGCTTCTATTTAGCCCAACATTAATAAGAAAACATTATTTTGTCACATGCAGAACTTCCTCTCATAACCTCACTCTGGAAGGGATCAGTAGGCACACACTCCGTCCATAGTGACAGTTGAAGGTGTTTTCACTCAGGATCCATATTCTACATATTCAGATATCTAAATTACAAAAAGAATTCCAGAAATCCACTGTGCTGCATTTTTACTCTACTTTTTTTTGGTGCAGTATTTCTGAGAACATTAAAATAGCGTAGGTATCTACATATGCAAAATATGGACCAACAACTGGCTTAGGTTATTGAAAACGGTTGAGACTAAAAAGAAAATTTGGAGTGCAATTGTTGAAAAGTTGGATTATCCCTCGACATATTTTTGCTAATGATTTGTGAGTGATTTTAGAAACGTTTGCCTTGTGCTGAAAGGTACCGTGGTCACCTGCTGTAGCTCTGAAATTATATGTAATATGTACAGTATTTAATGATTTAAATTAAGCTTATATTTTATACAGGTTTTGTTCGGGAGCTTTGTTTAATTTTGTACTTTGCGCTCATGACTGCTGTTTGTGAAGGAAGTATTACGTGGATCATTTTGTACCCATCCCAGCATCTCGTCGGCGATCACTCGCCTCAGGCGCGTCGCGGAGGTCGAGTCGTCACGGCGTGACGCGCGTCTGTCCGATAAGCTCACTTTGGAGTCCGTGTATATTTGTATGTCAGAGCGAGAGACTTTTATTTTATACAGCAACGCTTCTTCTGCAGGGTCATTAAAAACAGGCTCTGGTGGAAAATGCACTGGCCTGCACATTTTATTGTACAATAGGAATAACCGCTAAACATACATCCTCAGTGAATGGAAAAGAGATTTCTTCGAGCGAATGCCTTCGAACATGTGGCTCACGCACACTGAACATCTGGGACGTGGCCCGGAGGCTCGACTTTTAAAACAACCACTACGTGAGGGACGTGTTCTGTCTCTCTGCCGATGTTTATCCTCACAGATATTTAGAGACATATTAGCACTTTCATTTTAAGACCTGCATTTTCTTTTAAACTTTGCATTAAAATACAATGTTTAACAAGGTACCAGTGCAGATACTTTCTATACTTTAGCACATTTTTACGAGGTACACGTTTTGTCACAGTCACTTGGCTAATGTATATTGTACAATCTAAGTTACATCGCTTATGAATTAAACTTTTTTCATTCACCAAGGGGTCGTAAAAGATTGCTTTCTCAATCGTTTTTTACACATTTATGTAGCTTCTGACTAAAGGAAATACACAAAGAAATAATTTCTTTTTTACGGTGGACCGATTTGATCTTCTCTTGTCATTTGTCTGACGATCTGCGGCCTCCGCTGTGTTCTCTGAATATGAGTGAAGTACATTTGTAATTGCTGTAACCATTCGCCTCCTTGTATTGATGAAAATGGCATTTCCTTGTTGCAGTTTCCGTTGATATGTGAAGTTTACTGATCTGTGTTTTGTCTTGGTGATCAACAGCTATACATTTGGTAATCATTTCAGGCCTTAATAGATCTTTTTGGTCACATAAAAGCAACAACTATTTATACTCCTGTGCAGGGCCTCTTTGAAATATGTTACATGTACATTTTTTTGTGACGTCTTAAAAATGTGAAATGTATCCATTATTTATAAATGCCTTTATTCTGTTGTACATTGTTAATAATACCTTCATAAAATTGTTTTTTTTGGACAAACATTCCCTTATGTCATTAAGGCATTACAAGCGTCTTGTTTATTTCTGGAACAAAGATACTTAATGAACATAATTTATTCTGAAAGCATTATTTGTTATTTGACAATACATATTATTAATACATGACAACTAAAGCATCTTCATGTAAAACTCCCTTTTCCTCTGAGAAGTCCATTGTGCAAAGCAAATAATCCAAACAGTTTGTACATTTACAAATATTTCAAAATATTCTAATATGTTTTTATAATCAGCTAAGCTCCTTTGATCTCTTTCACACGCTCTTCAAGGTGTAAATACTTATGAACGGTACATCTTTGTAAACACACGTCTGAGGCATGCAGATTGGCACAAGTGTTAGAAAAACAAAAATATATATGAAATTAAAGTGGGCTCCGACACCCGTCGTCTGGTCACAAGTCCAGTGCTTCGGCCACCTTCCTCTCCTCAGGAATACCATTTACCTACAATAAAAGGAAGAAAAAAAACCTTATTGACAAGTACTTGCTTTGGAGTTTTGATAAGCTGTCAGTCCTAGCAGAAGAGAAGAACTGAAATGACTTTTTTTAAACTCAGAAATCAGCATGAATTATCTCTACACAAATTTAAAAACAGACTGCAGCACCTACCTCCAGCCGCCGAAATGTTGACATGACATAACTATCTCCTTTGTTAGCAGTGAACAGAGAGAGTAGCAGGTTAGTGCTTGAACAGCCATGCAGCTGAACACCACGTACACACGAGGGCGATCACGAACCGACACTCGGCTGCAGGCGACAGGACGGAGCAAAAGTATTTACTCTCAATCTGTGTTCCCAATTGAATACGGTCTGGATGCTTGTGTTTTTACAGTGGTGAAGGTCAGAAGGATGTTGTGAGCAACACACGGGGTTCGTACGGTCATGGAAAACCTTTAAAAGTCATGGAATTTTAAAATAGTCATTTCCAGGCCTGGAAAAGTCATGGAAAAAACTTAAATCAAAGTTTTTGAAAAGTCATGGAAATGTGTTATAATCACATGTTCATTTATGCCGAGTTTGAAATAATTCATATGTTTTTTAAAGAAAGACGCTCAGAATATAAGCCGGTGTACGCTCTCAATACGCTACATTTTCTAAATTGTTCATGTTTATACAGAGATTTTAGTTTGTTCATTTGGTTCAATTTAGTTTAAAGTCATGGAAAAGAAAAAAAACTGACTACAAAATGTTGTTGTTATTGTGTGTATAGAGTCATCTTATTCAATGTCGAATCAGAACACATCTAGTCATAGCTAAGTGTTGTTCTGAAGCCGCTGCACACCTCTATATTTATTCATTAACCGCTCACATCGTTGCACATTCAAGGAGCTCCACCTCTAAGGAAACCGTTGGCGGGATTACTAACCTGATGGCCGCTGCTGTGGTATCGTAATCTGGTTTTGTAGATTCCTGAAATTATGAACAAAAGATATTATGTTACACAGACGGAGTCTTTAGTATCATGTGTTGTACTTATATTGGCACCATTTTCTAAGTTTCAAGCCCATTAGGAAAAATCATGGGACGGCTTGAACCTCTTAAGCTGTCTCCGTATTTCTGTTCTAAAAGACTTGGCTTGCTGCGGCTTTAGCTGTAAACATGGTTCTGTTAGACGCACTCAACACAAGCTTAGACAATAATGCTATTGTTTTACTCATATTTCCCGTATATATTGACGCCTATAAGCCAAACATCGGCGTGCCTTGCTAATGAGCACGTGCATTTCACGTGGAAACACAAACGTCTGCTGCACCGGCGGCGCCCGTTTCCCTCCGCCCAAACGAAACCACCTCTGAGCTCACGTCTGTGTCTGCATGAGGGGCATGCTGGTGGTCTCGTAGTTGTCTGGGTGAAGGGGCGGCACCACCTCGCCGCTGACGGGGTTGAAGACGGGCAGGGTGGAGAGGGGCCAGGAGATCTCCCGGTTCTTGGACATGCTCCGCAGCTCCTTGCTGGACTTCTGGATGGAGCCGTGGTGAACCAGCTGGATGCTGCAGTGAGGACAACATGCATTGGGTTAGTCATCTGACCTGAAACACACGTAACATTTTTGAATATGCATCCAACTTGCGTCAGGTATGGTGAGCTCTGCACTCAATTCATGCACGCACACCAGCCATGTGACCTCCACCCTCACCAATCCCTCCGACTCCCTGACCTCGTCTGACTTAAAGTGTGAGATAACTTGTTAGTCTTCGAGATGTGTGCGTTTTAAACAATGTGTTACTGCTACAGCTTTAATAACCTACAACTGGCCATTGAGTTTTTGAGCAGCCCATTGGATGAATGGAAGTCGACACACAGATGAGCACATGAATGGTGATGAGAAAGCCGTCAATGACAACATAGATGACAAAACTGCAAACCAAAGAGGGGGGGGGGGACAAAACAGACCCAAAATAATACAAACTAAACACAGGAGAGGTAAAACACTTACTCTGGTGTTTGCATGTTTCTTTTTTCCCTAGAAACAAAACAGAATGGATGAATTAAATACTAATATTGATAGTTAAAGAGACATCTACACACACGTGAATGGATTGTTGGGTAAAGGTGGAAAGGAAAGTGTGATGGTGGGTGGAACATTGAGCTGAACAAGGGGGGCACGTCTCTCCCAGTCTGTAAATGATGGAGAATGATGGAAGGATCTATTGTGGCCGGACGTCTATCGATGCCGTGGCTATGCTTCAAAACAACAAGACGGACGTGACGGAAATAACAAAAAGCTGTGACAGATATTCATGAGGAACATAAGATAGATGACCGTACAACTAGATGGTAATGACAGGCTGCCAGTCCAGATTGTTGCTGTTCTCTAAATATCCTGCACTATCTCTGCACTAACAGTTTATGTACTTTCCCCAAATGTCTGTCGGGGCGTCTGGTGTAATATTTGCATAGAAATACAAGACCGAGCACACTTACACCCCTTCCCGTCGGCAGCACATAGTGTAGCCGAGGATGAAGAAGAGGACCAGTGCCACAGCGGAGGGGACCGCCAGCGTGATGAGGAAATCCGAAAAGTAGTTCCGGCCCATCAGAGTCTCGGAGGGGGGGTTGTATTCCCCAAATTCAGGCAGGATCCCGTTTCCCGGGTCGGGACGGGTAATGTACACCGGAACCACTTTTTTGATGTCAACCTGAAGAAATAGGTTGTGGTTAATTCAGCATTTGTAAAAAGTAGCTTGAGTCATTGACAACACATTGCTGATGCAGCACAAAGAAGAAGGCTGTACGTGTTGCCTCGGCATTAAAGCAATGATCAATCCAGGGAACTCGGCACCAGACGTCCCTCACCAGAGAGATCTTGCACCAATCGATGTGAAACTGAGCTCTGAACTTCTTGTCGCAGCTGATGGAGGGCTCCATTTCCTGACTGCAGCGCAGCTGGTTGTGTGGGCTTTCCACCTCTCGCAGGCACGAAGAGAAGGGAACATCAGCGCCCACCATCACATACACCCTGCGGAGAGGAAGAGGAGGAGGAGGCAGTGGTATACGAGGCATGAGAGATGAGTAGAGAGGATGGAGCCGCATGTTACGCTGATGCTTGTTACAGTCAGAGCTCTTCTCCACTGACGAAGACATGTTTTCATCTTCCTAAATGTCATCATGAATCTCTGATGCACAGCTGATCAGTTTGTGTGGGCTATTCCCCTCTGAACACGTCCAACTGACAGTATCTGTCCGTGTAGAACTCATCTGATTCTCAGCAAACTGTGGATCCCCAGGGCCCCAATTAAATAAAATGCCATCATGATGTGAGTGGGCTGAACATATAAGCTATTTGTTTGATTGAGAGAGGCGGAGGGGATATGTAAGGCTGTTAAGCATCATGGAATTGTATCGAAATAATAGAAGGAAATGTATTTAGCTGTAACTGGATCCTCTTTCACTCTGTGTGTTTTACAGCCGTTGCTATAAAAGTCCAGCCAAACCCTCAAAGTCCTCACCCTTCCTTGAGGTCGTTGATGGGCAGGGGCACGCGGCCGCCGCGGTCCAGCGCCGAGGTGATGTTTATGGCGTTGAGGCGCTCAGGCTGCCATATGTTCTTCACCGCTCCCAGGAAGTCGCCCAGCACCTCGCTGGCCAGCATCTCTTCCACGTTCATGTTCCTGATGTAAAACTCCGCCTGGTAGGGCAGAGGGTACTCTGTGGGAAGAAGAAGAAGTGAAACAGGTGAAGAAGAAGAACGAGGAGGAGAAGAAGAAGAAGAAGAAGAAGAAGAAGAAGAAGAAGAAGAAGAAGAAGAAGAAGAAGAAGAAGAAGAAGAAGAAGAGGTGAGGGTGGTGTTCTGCTACATCACTGACACGTTGCTACTGCTTCTTAGTTGGCACTGAATTCTCTTCTGGGCCCAGATGGCAGATGACATCATACGAAAGGTAGTGATGTCATGATAGTTGACAGGTCAACAAGATGCACAGATGTGAGCTGCAGCCACTCAGATGCAGAGGAGCAGCTGCTCCCTGCAGATATACCCTAATAATTGATAACCATCACTAACTTGTGTGTCCAGAAGCCACAACTTATCATTCTGATTTACGATGTCCAACCTGTGATAAATACATTAGATGGACTGAAAGTAGATCTAAAAGTATTTATAGTACATACACGCATCGTCTATAATTGTATTTATGGAACACCTGGTTGCATCTAAACAATATATGTTGACAGAAGTAATCAGAGACAGCATTTCCTCCTCAGCGAAGTTGGGATTTAATCAGGGAAGTTGTAAAGTCTGATGTCGGCTGGCGCCCACGCTCCCTCCTTACCTTCTGTGCCCATGATGTTTATGACCAAGTTGTGCCGTGCCGTCTCGAAAGTGCGTCTGTTATAGGCCGTAATCTGCAACACACAGGGGTGAAAGTTTAAGCCCAGATCAGTGCAGCTTATATGGCAGCAGCCCTTTGGCCCAGGCTGAGTTAGATACACTATGCGGGCTGCGTGCCCAACTGAGACGCCGTAAAGGGGGCGCATCGCTGCGAACGCTAAGCCTTCTGGGAAAAGAATTTCCACAGTAGCTTATGGGGGGCAAAGAAAGCCTAAAAACATAATTAAATCTGAAGACTCATAGCGTAACATTGAACTATGCTACTACTTAATGCATACTAATCAATACAAGTGAAATCAATGGAAATGTGCTACTGCTCCAGGTTCAGACGTTCTTACACATTTTGACCGATGGATTTCCATGACTTTTTCCATGACTTTAAACCAAATTACCATGACCAAACTGAAATCTCGGTGAAAACATGAAACATTTAGAACGTTGTGCGTATTGAGAGCGTACTTCGGCTTATATTTTGAGTGTTTTTCCTTAAAAAACATTAATTATTTCAAACCCGGCATAAATGAACATGTGATTATAACAAATCTCCATGACTTTTCCAAAACTTTTATGATTTAAGTTTTTTTCCATGTCTTTTCCAGGCCTGAAAATGACCATTTTCAAATTCCGTGAATTCTCCAGGTTTTCCGTGACCGTATGAACCCTGCATGTGTGATGCCAGTTTTCTATTCTTTCAATTTGTGTTGCGCAACACTGGTCCTGCCTTGCCATATTAAACAGAAGCACAAACGCCTTTGTCTTCCTTCTCCTCCCCTCAAGAGCGGACCGACCACCCACCTCGATGACGGAGGGCTTGCCGGCATGCGTGGCGGTGGGGGACCCGTAGAGCACCCCGTCGCTGTGCTGGGTCCTCTGGATGTAGCGCAGCCAGCCCGGCCTGTCGGGGAAGCCCATCAGGTTGGTGTTGAAAGTGATCGGGTCAGTGCTGGCATCACCTGCAGACACAGCTGTTTAATGAGGGGTGACCCCATCATCTGTAATGGTTCAAAACCAATTCAGTAATGCACATTTAGAGACATCAGCTTAATAGTGGAGTTTTCTGCGAGTGAAAATACGATAAATAGACCCTGGGCGGCTGCACCGATACATTGGACTCTTATCAGTGCAGAATGTTCAAATGTGACGGTGTCGTACCAGCTTTGGGGTAGGGAGGAAACTCTCCTTTGAAGTGCTCTCTCTCCAGAACATGGACGAACAGCACCCCGGCAGACGGGTAGACGTTACGATCCGCATGCGCTCTTGACAAGATTGTGACCACTGGAACACAGAATGTTAGGGGGGAGAAAATAACAAAATGAGCTCCTGAAAGCACAACGTGTTCAATCGTGCCCGTGTTTTGAGTCTCATTAACGACCTGCCAGCAGCGCTCATTAGAGAAGAAGAGAAGGCGTTAATAGAGCAAACGTTTGTTACGAGGACCCGCTAACATACACGTCACGCTTTGAGAATCAACACCGCTCGCAATAATAGACTTGTCCACTTTCACAACGTCTTGAATGTGAATGCGTCGGCTTCCCATTAGGATTAGCCGTGGAGCAAACAGCCGAGCAAACTCTGAGAGTGGATGATGAGAGCGAGCTGCCGTGGCAACACAACGGGCTTCAGGGGCGAGGAGCGAAATCTGCAGCAAGGAGACTGTACAGAGTTGTGTTCCCATGCCCTCTTCCCACTGCTTCTCCATTGTGCTCTCCAGCCCCACTCCCTTCCAAAAACAAACATCTTTATTTGTGAAGGGCATCGCTAACAAAATGGCAGCCCGTTAGCAGAAGAAAGTGTACACAATGTAAGGCTGGATTTACAAAGCTCTCTCTCTCTCTCTCTCTCTCTCTCTCTCTCTCTCTCTCTCTCTCTCTCTCTCTCTCTCTCTCTCTCTCTCTCTCTCTCTCTCTCTCTCTCTCTCTCTCTCTCTCTCTCTCTCTCTCTCTCTCTCTCTCTCTCGGCAAGGAGGGAGATGATATAAAGCGAGAGTTTGAACTGCTTTGGCCTGCGGACACACAACTCAAGACACATTAAGCAGCTTGGCGTGCCAAAGCTGTGTGGGCCTTCCCGCCCGCAAAATGTCGCTGATTTTCTCCGATTGTTTATTCTCCTGCTTTATCTTGCGTTTAGCAGCCATCAAACTACTTCTTATATCTCCAGAGTCATGACATACTCTCTCTGTCTCTGGTTCTGTCCTGGGATCCCTCTCCTTCAACAGAAGCTGATTTCCAAGGAGAGTCTGGGCTGAACAGAGTAATGAAGCAGGATTTACAATGTAATCCATGTCCATGAAAGAGTCAGTATGTGATCTTTGGTTGTTAAGCGTTATCTATTACTCGGGCGCACAAAGGGGTTACAGAAGATTAGGTGACACAGTAAGCTGCGGATTACAAAGGAAGTCCACATCTACAAAGGCACAATTGACCAAATGCAACTTGAACTGCAGGAGGCGTTATAAAACGTCTCGTGTGGACGTCAAACTGAGACCCTCATGTCCTTTAAATCCAGATTGAAGACTTTTCTGTTGTTGCCTTTTCATTTAACCAAATTCAAGAATATCAATAAATCTCTGCATCTCACTACTGCATTTCATTCAATTTCTTGCTTTTTGACTGATTTTTTAAAATATTTTATAAAAGAATGTTCTTAATTGTTTTCTTTTGCATTGATTTTTAAAGGTTTCACGTGAAGCCCTTTGAATTGCCTTGTTGTTGAAACGTGCTATAGAAATAAACGGGCCTGGCCTTGCCTTACATCTGTGGCCACAAACAGACGCTGAACTGGCCATATGTCACTCGTCCCCCGGGGCTCCGTCACAGCGACATGCAATCAATAGAATCTAGAGGCCGCTGCATGTGGCGCTACTTATAGAAAGCTGAGGTTATTATATCCATTGCATCTCTTTCCAAAAGCAGATTAAGGGAACGGCCTGAGCATGACTAATCCACGCCATAGCTTCTCACCTTCTGTAACTGCACTCATGACATGAGGGTCGAGGTTTTTACAGAGACTGGGAGTAAAACCTCATTCGGGTTCAGCACACCAGTGGCGACTCGAGTCGGTCTGCATATCTCACTCTGAATGCTCTCGCTCGTTTTCTATTACCCGACGCGTTGAGCCTCATCAATTCTTCACCGCACAAAGGACCAGTCACACCCTCCTGGTCAAGGTCAAGTGATGGCTTTTCTGTCCGGCTCAAAGACCAACTGGTTTTGGCGTAAACATTTGAGGAACGTCCACGGATCATACAAACAAGGGAGCCCAGATGGCCCGGTCTCAGCTAATGGTCTCAGGAATAGGAAATGACCTGTGGGATTTGAAATGTGTTTTGGCCTATCAGCATTAAAGCTTCTGTTTGACAGCCAGCGTTTAGGCCAAACACTCGCTCCTGGCAGCCTTATGTTTATGGTCTCGCCTGTGTTCGACCCTCACCTGCAAATGCAGTCGCTTCCATTCAGACGGCAGACGGCGTGCATAAAGATCACCAACTAAGCTGCTAATAGCATCAGATCTGCTTATTAGTGGTGAGCTGACTTTCTGCCAGGCCTTCTCGAGATGATAGATTGCAGCGCTCCGTCGGCACATAATACATCACCAATTAAAGTTAACACTAGCACGTCCACGGAAGACTAACAAATGTAGAGAGTAGAGACAGTGCATGCTGGTACACACCACGAGCTACACTTTCATGAACATTCAAGTATTATCTATTCATTACAGATAATTATGAAAGAACGGACACACTTGGATCGGTCAGTAGATCACTATCAGGCTTTGCGGGAGGTGGAAATGCCTAACCAGATTTTATGCTTTTCTCGGTTGACCTTGGACTGGCTGAAGTCTCGAGAGTGATGCCTTAGAATGCCAGTGGCGACGCAGAGAACACACCACCCTCGTCCTTCGAGCTAACAGAAGCAGCTTCTAGCTCGCTGAGGCAGAAGCAAGGGAGGGATCTCCTTTAGTTCTGTCGAATCAGCTTTGTGTGCGCATGTTGTCCGGGTCGGGAGGATGCATGTGCTTCTTTGGTGTTTAGCGGGGAAGCACCCGGCAACAAGAATCGCAACTGTTTGGACCGCAGCTTTGGTATTCCAGCACCGATGAGTTTGATCGCCGTTGTAATAAACGCAGACCTGGAAGTGAAAGCAGTTGGTGTCCCAACAAGCAGAAGGCTGGCGTTAAGGACGAGAGTGGACGTGAGACAGCCAGCTCAGTCTTCTGGTGCTCTATCAAAAGGTAAGCCAATCACTCATCGGTCCAAACTGGTTTGTGGCACAGTGTTGACTCAGCATCATGTTAAATAGAAGACATAGCCCTTTGTGTCACAGTTAATGATTTAGGATGAATTCTACTTCTAGCTAGGACAAAGTTAAGACACCATTTAAATCTGGTGCACTATGTAAGTGGGCCACGTCTGTGGGACAGTTGAAAACAATAATGCCAGTATTAATGGGGAACGAGCTAAGCAGGTCATTGTGTTATGAGAGGGGGGAGGGGACAGCGGGTCAACACATGAAGTGCACCACTGCACACACCCACTCACCATCTCTGTGCAGGGCTGTTCTCTGCTCCGAGCCCATGGATCGCTCCATTAGGGCATTTCTCTCATGAGACGCGGTGTGTTTGACATCATAGGCATGCACAATGTAAACTATTGGATCAATGAATACAAGAATGAATGGAACAAGTGTGTTCAAGGACGTTCTGAGCTATACTTTCGATTTGTTGCCGGTTTATTAGGTAATAAAACTAATGCAGTCTTCATTCATAAATTTGTTCATATTCAAGTTCATCCAAGCTCAGACATTAAAGTCTGAATTAATTACTTTAAAAAAGCAGTGTGTATTTGTTCTTGGGCTGTGGGAAAAAAAGAATGGGCATTTATCACAATTATTTTTCGGACATCTTATATAGACCAAACAAATAATTGATTAATCAAGAAAACAATAAACAGAATAACACATTATGTAGACGTGCTGAGACATACTTTTAACTCCTGCTGTGTTTCTAACGCGATATCAGGCAGATTTATTTACAACCTTTATGAAGGGGGGAGTTTTTGCAATCCTGTTGTATCAGTTATTACCTGCGTGCACCTAATAAACTGTCGACTTGAGACGCACACGCTGTGTCACGTCAGCAGAGATAAACAAGCCAGTAGCACTACGGTGAGGGGAGCTACTCAGCTAGCTTTAGCTACTTCACTAATTGGGCATTCACCGCACAGCTGCGGGTCGGCACGTGCACACAGAAAAGAGGGAGAGTGCTGCTTCTCCAAGGCAACGGTGCGTTAATTAAAGATGAATGAATGGCTGGAAACGCAAGTCGTGAGACGACGTGGACAGCGGCGCAAACACAGACATACACACACACGCACACACACGTCGAACACGCAGATGACTGCTGTTAGCCATGTTTTCCGCGTCGCCTCCTCAGCCTCTCCGGGGGAAAAATGAGCCACAATAGCTCCACAGTAGCATGCTAAGTAGCGAGCTAACCAGCAAGCATCGCGTTAGGCATCGAAAGGCAACCGCGTGAAAAAAAACGCCCGGTTCTTTTCGTTTTTAATCGATACGTACCCGCAGCGAGCCGCAGCGCGACCGCCGCAACGGACATGGTGCCTCTCATCCTCGTAAATCTCGCATTAAAAATGATGTTTTATCTAATCGCCACTGGGTTTGACAGCCATGATGATAATAAGCATCCTGCAGCATTCCTTCCTTCCTTCCTCCGCCTCCTTCCTTCGCTGGGAACCGCACGACTTCTCATTGGCTGAACATCTGGATGGAAAAAGATGGTAGTCTCGTATAAAAAAGGCAAAACACACTGTGCGATTCAGAATAGGAACACTACGCCTACATTCTGTTGGGTGGTGGTCGAGTTAAACTGGGATGTTAATATCTAACACTACAAGTCACTGCTGCTTTTCTGTTGGCCTCTGTATTTCTGATCTTGGCTCATTGTCACATTGTTATTGTCGGAAAGGATGTTTTCATTGTTTGCTAAATTCACACATTTACGATAGAAGATTCTTGTATTGCCGTTCAGTCTATATCAGCTTGGTGATTTGTTGATAATGACTCCAACATTTGGATCACAAGTAAAGTAAATTCAGGTCCTTACTCACGCCCACGTGGCCTATACACAAACCATCACCTCACCAGGACGTGACCTCTGAAGCCCAGCTGTTAGTGGAAAGAGACATGTTTACTCCAATCTGTCCAGACCCCCTGCAGAGACCGTCCTATAGTAAACAGATGGGCATGTCCTGACCCTTTGGTACCAAGTCAGGCCTGCTAAAGGGCCGTGAGACCCTTAATTCACCCCCCATGCTCCCTTGATGTCGGCGACAGCTAGCAAGAGAGTACTTTGATCCTGCAGCAAAGGATCCTAATTCTGGCTAACGGACTGACAGCGGTTGCCGCATGGCTCTTGTTTGATTGAAGTGTATTTGATTCATGGCGTCCTCTGTGGTGCCATCCATTCTCTGAGCTCTGCAGTGTGAGGATGTTCTGTTCTCTCACCCTCCCCTTTATCTTCTTAAGATTATTTTTAGGTTGCTTAGCAACATCGTCACATAGCCAATGATTGGACTGCGTTTGAGCGTATCTCAACAATTGCTGTATGTGTCAATGCATGCGCTAAGATGCGTGGTGTGAAGACTTGGAAAACACAGCATTCCCTCTAGGCACGAGCCCGACCGAATGTGTCTGATACCAGATGTGATGAATGTGTCCTGATTATCAGTCCAATTATGTTTCAGTGTGGTCAGCAGAACACTTGTGATTGCACTGTTGTTGTCACTGAGGCAACATGCTAAATTTCTCAGAAGTGAGAGCTGTTGCTAAATGAATGTGGTCCATGTTTCTTGTAGTGCAGCAGATACATCACCTCATGTCAAAGACTCTGTTTGATATCATGTTTTACCAACTAAATTAAAGATGCCCGTAGTGAAAATGTGAAGGCTCACAATATAACAAAAGGAACACAAATGTGCTGCTATGAGGGAGCTCAGGATCATATTTTGTTAGAATATCACTGCACACATTTATAAATTAGACTTACTTTGTGAGATTAGAGAAAGTGAGATAGTCATAAATATGTATTTGTGCACAACGTGCATGTTTCAATCAACTATATTGTATCAAAATTAATTCTGATCAACCTTAGATTCTAACGTAATTTATAAAATAAAGATTGTAACGGGTGCTAACAAAGTTTGTATGTAAGCAGTAATGCCATTATCGCCATTTGAAAAGATAATCACACATTTGTTTCTTCACAAAGCTTCCTTTCTGGTAATGTATCACATGAATTAAGTCTCATGCTTTATGCCGTTGCTGCTGGCTCCCGTGTGACCCAGCCAGCCAGAATGGTTACCTTCTTATCTACTTTATTATAAGACTGTTAACATATTAATGCAAACAGTTATTTGCGAGAGAGACTGCACACGTTAGGAACCAAAACATGTTTCTGTGTGTGTGTGTGTGTGTGTGTGTGTGTGTGGGGGGTATTTATGGCTCTCTTTTCATTACATGTGTCTAAATTAACATGTCTCCCACTTCAGACTGAATACATGCTCAGTTGCATCTGTGCATGTATTGATACCAGTTAAAAATCAGATGTCATTATGTGTCTCAGCAGACCTTTAATGAGTAACTTAACAGCCAACTTTACCTCATTTCTTTGTATGTGTGTGTGTGTGTGAGAGAGAGAGAGAGAGAGAGAGAGAGAGAGAGAGAGAGAGAGTATGTGTTTGTGTGTGCGTGTGTGTGAGAGTGAGTGTGTGTGGCCACATTTTGAGCCGCCTCAATGTGCACACCCATGGCACAGGCGGAGCGGTCCATGACTCTCATCCCCACCCAAGACCCCCTTTGATAACCAATAAGCGACGAGTGAAGTTACAGTCCTGGTATGTGTGGCAGACTGCGGCTCGCGCAAACCCCCTCCGCGCCGCAGATTATCGGACCAAACCATTGCCGCAGTTCAGGTTTGAGCACCTGTCACATGAGGCGTTACATCTGCAAATCCCCGGCCACCATTACAGCTTAGTGTGTTTACTTTGGCTGTACCGCAGACCTCCATTGGACCTCCCCCTGCAGACCGCCTCCACCGCGCAGCTCCCGGTGCGCTGAGCGGCCACATTGCACCGACCCCCCCTACAGCGCGACTGGCAGCATCGCCCACTGCCTGCAATGGCGTTCAGGCGGCTCTAGTGTGTCCGAGCGTGTTTCGGTAGTGGCGATTCCGTCCTGGACAGTTTCACCAGCGTGGGATAGAAAACATGTTTGTTTTTTAAAAAAGATTTATTTTTTTGTTGCATCACGAGCGTGCACATTTCGTTCACGAGTTTCAGCCCGTGGGTCTCAGTTGTGTTTTTATCACGCGTCAAACGGAGCCGTGGGAGCCGTGGATGTAAGTCTGACTCTTTTGTTTTTGTAAAATTGAAGCAGCGTCGCTGTGGTTTGTGGTAAACTTAAGTCTTATTTGTATTCATAAAGGAAGGTCAGTCATTTATATTCCTGCCCATGCATCTGCAAGGGAGGAAAGCGTGTAGGTACAAACATGTTGAACAGAGTCGGTCGGGGGAAACCTGAGCTGTCATGTTGTGTGCGGCGGTGTGTCTGTTTATCATGTTAAAGACTCTATTCCATCTCCCATCTTTAACCTCTAACTTTATCTGTCTCTGTGCATATCCTCTCAGCACAGGGCGCTAGTCAAGTTGAAATGGATGTTTGCTCTGCTCGAGGGTTTCACATTGATAGGTGTTGTCATGGACCAGCATGGTGAATAATGAATATTAAACATTTGGGTTTCAATCGCTGCTGCTGGATCTAATCCAGCACAACTGTGATTAATGGATTCTCTATGTCCCAGATGAATGTTTTTGGATGTGTGTCATCTTCCACTTTGTGGAATGCATTTCTAAATGGGATTAAAATTGAATGGCTGTATAGGTGTGGAATATGTACCGACTCTACTAGCATGCTCCTCTGCTTTAACGCAGTGCTATTGAAACGGTGGTGGAAATGCCAGTCTTTCAGTTTTTGAAATGTTGTCTTTTGAATGATATCAACACGTTTGCTGAATTCAACAGTATTTTCTCTGTGTAGTAAAGGTTGTAAATACCTTGCAATGCTTTGTTTATGGCTGACATGTAGTAAGAACCAGCGTCATGTCTGTGATGGTTTAGAGAGCTGCAGGATGTGGCAGCGTACAAGGGTCACATGCAGCTTACTGTAGAAAACAGAGGGAGTGGGAGAGAGAGAAGTCAAAAAGAGCACTTAACACATAATATTCCTTGCAGTACCAGTGTGAACATGAAGAGCTCAAAACACAGACCTGTATGTATTGATTTAAGGAAGTAAAGCAGCAGTGTTGAAAAGACAACATAATCAGAGTGATTTTATAGTCTAGTAGGCTCCTCTTGTACTAAGAACTTTTATATTATAAATCACTATATGTGGCTCCCATGCTTCTGAATTGTGTTATTGATAGGAGGAAATCAACTCTTTTCAAGCTTTGTCATCGTAATTTAGATTTATAAGAACAACTTTAAGTTTCTGTGATGTTATCGTGCCATACAACATGTTTCTATCTTTATAACACCTCTTTTTGTCTCTGAAGGTATGAATGGGCCAAAAGGAACTATAACAAGCGGTGGATCTGATAAGGCAGCGTTGCCGTAGGTCAAACGAGACTCCTCACTTCCACATTCTAATGAGGCCACGGCGATGCTGACATCCCCTTTGAATCTTAAGAACTCATCATGCTGAAGACGGAGGCCTCGGGGGAGAGGACCAGCCTCCGGAGTGCCTCCCCCCACCGTAACGCCTACCGGGCTGAGTTTCAGGCACTCAAGAAGGCCTTTGACCAGCCTCGGGTAGAAGGAGCCTCCAAGCCCAGGGACCTCGAGCGTGTGAAACAGCCAAGGGGTCGCCAGTATGGCGGCCACGTCAGTCGCATTAAGGACATGTTCATGCAGATGGGCTCAGAAACCGTGCCAGAGAAGGCCAAGAGTTGTGACGATTTCTCGCCACAAAAGATGGTCAAGCCCACCAACTTCATCAACAAGGCCGATGGATCCGTGATAAAACTCCAGCATTCTGTATCAGCGGACAGGATCGGAGGTGCTGGAGTAAAGTTCTCTGAAACCAGGAAGCTGTTTGAGCAGCACTCACGTGACCAGTCCCAATCGCCCGTCTTTCCAGGCGGACGTGATAAACGAGGTTCCCATGAGCATCTCGATGACTGGCGAGGTGCTCGGTCTAATCGAGGCAGCACAGACTCCTTGGACTCACTCTGCTCCAGAACGGAGGCGTGCTCGCCAACTGTCAGTCAACTGAGTGCTGTTTTTGAAAATGTTGACCAGCCCAACCATGGCGCGCACCTCAAAGGAGTCAGCAGACGGGCCCTCTACTCACCAGATGGGTGCCACCGCCCTGGAGGTGATGTCAGCGAAGATGACTCAAGACAATCCCCAGTTCGCGGGAGCAGGACAGGTGGGAAGTTTCCCACATCCTTGTCTTCTGAGGACCTTCTCAGCGCCAGTCCTGGGACAGAGACGGAGACGCAGCTGAAAACAGTACAACAAGAGGAAGAAGCCCAAGACAAAGCAGACAAAGATAGGCGGCCTCTTTCCGGGGTCACCACCAACGGAGGCCAGGTGAATGGTTCATGTGAAGAAGAGGAGAAACCTTCAGAAACAAGAAAACAGATTGAGGACCTAGGGGTGTCCAAAGCTTCAAAACCTACAGATAGTCCTGTGATTACCAACAACGCTTTTGAAGATGCAACCCCAGAGCCGTTGCCGACCCCAACGACACCAGCTGGAGAAAGACAGGAGGATGGGGATGGTTCAAGAGAAGACAAGTCCTCTGGGCCTCCCAAAGACCAGGCGGAAGAACCTGATGAGGAATACCTTGGGAATGAGCGGGTGATTTTTAACGCCGACGGGGACGCCTGTTACCAGGGTTGGGGGGAGAGCTGCACGGATCCCGAGGATGACCTCTACGGGGACGATGAGGACGTTGTCTACGACCCTGGCTCCGATCTGACAGAGATCCCTGGTCTGTCACACGAAAACAAAGAGGACGTCCCTCCAAAGAGGAAGATTCGTTTCAGCACTGCCCCCATTACAGTAAGTTGGATACTGAACAAAACTGTTGTGGAAGCCTTAATTGTGTGAACAATCCAACATTAAAGGCTTTGTGCAGCTTTTATCAAAAGTAGGTTAAAACAACAATAAGCTGATATTTTATTCAGAGCTCCCTTTATATAGACTTGTATTCAGCATTACTTTTAAAGCACTCATTGGAGGTAGCATCTTTTTTTCACATACTTTTTATGAAGTCATATGATCATGATGAAATTATCAGGAATCTTCATTTATCCTCATAACACCGTAATCGTCATTTCACATTGTCTTCCTATGACACGGTTTGTGATACGGTAGATACAATAGCAAATTGTTGCCGCTATTTTGTGATGCAGAGCGTGAGGGTCAAAACATCGCCCTCTGGGAAATTGACGTGCTCATGAGCAGAACATCTGTGCATGTGTTAGTCATGCTGGTTCAGCACCCACACAGTGTTCACACATGATGCCGTGTTCGTCCCGTCTCTGTCTTTTAAAATGAGAGAGCCATCGTTGAACTATTTAAATGACGATATTTTGTGCTTACATTTTGCATCTAAATTAATATGTCAAATACTGTATGCTGTATACAGAATAGAGCCAACATAGTGTATATGTGTGTTACGAGTAGGACAATATTGTTTTGTCCGTCATACTCGGTGATATCAGCTGATTCATGGCAAGAGATTACATGTTTAACCATGCATCCCACAGAGAAATCCCACAGTAATTACACCACAAGAAGGTTTCACTTGTAAAAAAATACATCTAGAATGTCCAGTTCCCACAGATATTAATTTCCCTATTAACTTATTTTTTTAATTAATAGAAAGATAAGTAACATAGTATGTGTTGCATCACCTGCCATAAAGTGATATTGTTTGCTGTGCTAGATCAAAAACAATGCAGCCATTGTTTGTGGATTGGGAAGCTTATAGGAAATATTTTTCAGTCTTATCCTTAAGCATTAGCATCAGTAAGCTTAACATTTGCAGTACTAAATAACACGCTTTAGGTTACCCTTAAACTTTTTTTATCCTATATCTTTAATTTGTTATGTGTAACCAATTTTTATTTTTGAGATTTTTAGGTTCTTGTCATACAAGCGAGCAATATGTATGAGATTTATGTATGAGAGATTTTAAGATAACAAAAAATGTTCCACAATTTGAGGATCAAATCTATTAACATGCTGTAAAGAAGCAGAACAATTAACCCAGTTATTCTGATGCAAAAACGGGATGTTGGCTCACTAATTATCCTCTGCAGTGTGTCCTTTTGCATCTTTCTCTTTTCCTCCTCCTCAAGTGCAGTTATTGTGTTATATAACATACCATCATATGCAATGTAATTCATGTTTTTGATAATGTATTTAAACAAAAATATAGATTTTCTTTAGCTCAATTTCAAACTGCATATTCATCATACAGTGAAAGTGAGCACACCAAAGCTTGTTGTCCTCTTTAGGTCAAACAGGGGGAATACGCTCCTTTGTTGTTGTCTGTCGTTTCAAGCCTTCAGGTTTTCTATGAAAAAGACAGACGCACGTTCATCATATGGAATATTCAAGAGAGGCGCCGCCCCCACTTTACGCACATGCACAATTAAACATGCACCCCTCCCACTTCTTCATCTCCCCGCCCCCCTTCTCTCAGCATGTGAGGAACAAACAGGGTTCTGTCTTTTGTTTGGCTATATAGTGGAAGAGACAAAGCTATTTTCTCAGCCCTCGGTCCTGCACGAGTCCAGCTTGACCCCTGTGGGAGCAGACGGCAGAGAAGACCTTAAAAAAAACTGCTGTGTTATAATCTAGTACTTAACGTTCTCTCCCCTTCATGTAATATGTCTGGGTCCAGGCCCATAAAGCGGATAAATAATGTCAACACTCCAGCTTTGAAAGCTTAATTAATTTTATAAATCATCATGGTAGCCACAGTGAGAAGATGGCATACAGCGTTGGCATGCTTTTGGTTCACATGCACACTGATTTCTGTTTGAGAAGACGATTCACAGATCCAGATGCTCAAAGAATCCTGTTATTGTGTTGACTTCCCTAATGTTGAGTTTATAGCAATGTAAGCAGCTTGGGTCTGTGCATGGGGCGGTATGGTCATTCACTTTGGTCCAGCATTGCATATCTTAACACAACAGCCACTGGATGGATTGTCTGGACAATCGTGGTCCTCAGAGGATGCATCCTACTGACTGGTGATCCTCTATCTTTTGATCTAGTACCACGATGGGTTGACATTTTTTAGCTAGCTTAGGGTATCTAATTTACAACTATTGGATTGAATTCCATGACATTTGGTTCAGACATTTATTGTGCCCAGGGGATAAAGCTTAATCATTTTCTTCTAGTGCCACAAGCAAGTTTTCACTTACACTGAAATATTGCTACGTACTCTATCTACAAGATGGATTGTGACTTAATTTTGTACAGACATTAATTGCTCTCAGATGATTAATTCTTATGACTTTAAAGGGTAAGCCAATGTGAAAGCCAGTGCCTTAAACATGCATTATTTCCAATATCCAGCAGGGGGCGACTCCTCTGGTTGCAAAAATAAATCTGATAGTATAGAGAAGTCTATGACAAAAGGACCCTAATTATTACCTGATTTATTACCTCAGTAAATGTTGTAAACATGAATTTATGCTATCAATCGCTAGTTTCAAGTCTTCTTTAATACAGCATGATGGTCTTTTCGTAAATGAATGTACCTACCTATTGATTGACAGGTCGCTACAGCCACAGCATTGTCCGGTCTGGGTATTGTCGGTGTATTTGTCTCAGTATATTAAGCCTTTCATAGTATGTTTTCATTTTATGAATTTAGATAGTAAACTTTTTGCTAGTCTAAAACTGTCTTATTCATCATTCACCAAAAGTATTATGGCCAAAATCCAGTAAAATTCGTTTAGAAACAAACTGCAAAACTAAAGACGTTCCCATCAACGTCAACTGTAGTTTATATTTGTGCTATTTAGCAAGTGTTAGCATGCTAATACGCTAAACTAAGATGGTGAACATACTAAACATTATGCTTCACACTAATGTCCTTGTGTACTATTGCTGTGCCTATAGTACTTGTACCCCATTGCAGAGGCCATAAACTCTTGTTAATACAATTATTTTATTTTTACAAATAATTACTTCCACATTCTTTCACTCAGCTGTACCCTCCTGACTGACTCAGTGGGAAGGGCCTGCTCCGAGCGGCCAAGGCGAAGGCAGCCAGCTCTCCTGAAGAGTCGGACCTTATCGTTGACGTTAGAACCTCCCGTTGAGTTGTTCAGTCCGAGGCATACAGACTCATGTATGAAAGTAAATGCAGTCTTCTATCACGCCTTTGATGTCCTGTTGTCAAAGTATGTTCTGTGCAGCTGACATTAAGAAAACATTGTTCGATCTGACGCTCGCATCTCAGCCAGCTTCACCTCCTCTGTGTGGTTTCAAAACAATTCTGCCTTGATCGCAAGCAAATCCCAAAAGATTTAAAACCATGTCACACTTGTTGCCGATTTTCTTTGCAAGCAATGTGTTGTTTTTCCCTCTTTGCTGAACCGCACCCCAGGAGTTTGACAGAAGCAGTCTCCTCCCTCTGCACGCCGTCTGCTGTGTCAGTCTCCTCTGGTTTTCCTCTCACTCTCTACGTGAACGGCATCTAGAGCGTCTTTTTAATGATGCTTCCTGCGCCTATGGAGCAGCTGCATTTTCATCACTGGAGACACCGTGATTTCTTTATGGAATTAAGCAAATGTGATGAGCGGAGCGCCAGTTCACAGGCCACTGTAATCAGCCCCTTCACCTTTCACTTACGTTTTCTCTATACGATTCTGCTGCTGCACTGTTGGGGAACGCTGAGTCGCATGAATCTGAGCTCAGAGCCATAATCGATACAATAGATCTGCGCTGCTCCACTAGGCAGTGGTTTCTGCCTTTCTTTTTAAAGATGTTTAGACGGTTGTGTTCTGTTATAGGGACGGTTGTGTCCATTCTCTTTCTATGATGAATACACATCCCTGTCTTGTGAATACTGCTGTTGTCAGAAATTGATATGTTGTTGGCTTGTTAGTATCATGGATATCTCACTGCACCGGCACACTAGATAAGTGAGCGGAGCCTCTGTATGAAGTGATTTATTCTTGGAGAGTCAATCGGATGACCACAAAGAGACACATAAAAACTACAAAGAGACGCCAATTTACAACAAAGTATATCAGTCTGAGCGTCTTCCTCCTATAACGATGGAGTGAGGGGCATTCAACATGTTTGTCTCCACGGACCTATTGTCTCAAAATCTCTCCATCGCTATAGGCTATTTGGAGTAAACGCTATTAATTGACATTGTATTATATAAAGTAGTTTACTGGGTATTCATTATATACTTAATAAACAATGTAACTATTAATAATATACAGTGAATTATTGCTATAATTGCTTTACTGTGTCCTCAGTCTGGCTATACTTTCTAAACCCGCTACTGCCTCAGACTGATATCGGTTTGCTGAATGCAGGTTTGCAAGTCATGCAACAATACATCGAAGCAATTCAGAGACTCATCTTGTACTCGTGCTGCTCGGAGCCTTAAAAGAATATGAAGACAAAGTCGCTGATGCTTGAAAACAGAGAAAATGCCCACTAGCGTCCATCCCGCCAGACGGTTTTGGACATTTGGGAGCTCATTGGACTGCCCTTAATACAGTACATGACGGAGCCTCCATAGTGTACACGACTGTTTAAATCCAACGTACATTCATCAACCGAAAACATATGTGATCATCCTTATCTGGAGCTTCAACTGGTCTTATGCTTCACAAGCTCAAATGAGATGGCTTTTAGCCAGGGACATTCTGACCGTGTTTTTGATGGAAAGATTATTCTACTTAAGGCCAGTCCGTCTTTCTGGATGACCGTATGTGAGAAACAGCATTGACATGGATGTTGGCAATGTCATTTGTGAATAGTATTTAAAGCCTGCAGCAGCATTGCCCCAGCTTAGCCCTCTTAAAGTATAGTCTAGTGTAGGAGTGGAGGCCTTTTCCCCTAAAGATCCACCATGAAGAAATTTAGGATTTTTTTAGACAGTCAGGCTCAACAAAGAACAACTCATAACGATGATTGACTGCACGGAAATGGTCTTGATATAGTATTTTATGATGTTTTATCCCTACATTCTTGAATTCTGTGGTTTTCTCTGTGGGATGAGTGAAGCTGGCTGGCAGCCTCATTATGCAATCAGTGGCTGGGTATAGTGGGAGAAAGCAGGCTTTTGTTGGGAGAGAGTCCCAACACTGGGAGGTATTTTGATTAAGCTTCTTTTATGGAAGCTACATTGAAAATCCTGACGACCAACTCGACTTCTTAGGGATCATGTAGTAGTGGAGTAGGACATTATTGTGTGGTGACTTATTGGAAGGCATCATAGATGAGATTTCAGCCCAAAAAGTTACTTTTTGGTGTAGTCGTCCAGCTATATGTGGAGAAGCCCATCATCGGGACTGGAAAGATTTTTCCTTCCTCTCTTATTTGGGACAGTTAACAAGTACTCCAAACTCAGGTGGAGGGCGTGTGCGTAGTGTGCGTGCATGTAGCTTAGTCACTCCATTATTAATTCAGTGTATTTTTTGTTTGCTTGTTTCGGTGCAACCCAATCCTCCCGTAGGGATGCATTTTTAACGATCCAGGAAAGGCGAGACGTGCCTTGCGGCTTTTGAGGCTGGTTTGTTGCCGTACAATGGACTGTGTCATGGACCGCCATCCAACCCAATTTGATCTGGTCCCCTTCTAATAATATCATCAGCATATTGCTATATTTTTTTTTTACTGCGGTAAAGATAGACACAGAAATGAACAGTGTCTCAGCGGCGCAATGTTCTCAGTGTTTGCTAAGCGGGTGCTGAGGACGGTTCAGACTGCTGCACTGTCGCCATGCTCTCGTCTGTAGCGAGTCGGGAACATGACTAAGGGCAACAGTCTGGTTTCAAACTCATTCAAATGCTGAAAAAATCAACCCGTTCGACTGCTTTCTATCCTGAGATCTGTGCCACAAGCAGAATTACTTCAGATCATCAGGGCGGTTATTCTGCTGTGAGGTCCCAAACTCTGCCAAGTCATTGTTGCAGCATAAAGAAGAATACAGCTTGGATAGAAGCAGGCAGAAGACCAGCCGTACTGTAACAAGCAACATATTGTTGTGGTGTTTTTTCTCTGATCTCAGCTTCCCACTCACTGTATATGACCAAGACATGACATAAAGCAGGACATTGTCTCCTCTGCAGCCATTCAGAGTTGTTTACTAAGCTCTGCCCCTGTTTCAAGCCGGCCCCTCGCTCTCTGCGGCTCTCGTCCTGTAGTTAACCATGGACTTGGTTTGTTGGTGGGAGTCATGGCACCCGGAGGTATTGGGCCATAAACAGTGGACTGAAGTGCATTTTTGAGGCAGAAAAGGAAGCCAGAGAAACAGGAGCTGACTTTTTTTTTTAAAGCTACCCAGAAATCCTCATTACAATTTGAAAAATAGTACATATTAGCAGTGTATGTCTCTCAAGGATCTCGACTAGACTGAGTAGTCTGTGTCTACTCTGTGTGCAGAAGGTACTCCAGTTAAAAAAAGAAACGCTGACTACGATTTTTGCGTTCCCCGAAAAGTCAAAAGTCAGTGTCACTTCCTCAGACGAGTGGTGATGTGTGTCAAGATGACAAAAAGCCTGGCCTTTAATTGTCTGTAAAATCTATTGGTTCTCACTTATCCTTAAACAGAACAGGTTACTGAATGTTTCTGTTTGTCTCTTTTTTTGCTCACTCTCACTTCTTCCCATCTGCGCCCACTTTTGAATAATCTGCCAGTCTCTCTCGGTCTGACCTCTCAAGACATGAATTCATTCTCCATCATCAGCAGCAACCGTCTCGTCCTTCAGCATCCAGACACTTTCTTCAGCACCGGTCAGCTCTCTGGCGCGGTGTTGTGGCTGAGTGGCCACAAGCAGCAGTAATGAAATGCAGATGTGCTGAGCTGTCGCTGCAGAGCCGACTGTGTGTGTGTGTCTCTGTGTGTGAGTGTGCCGGGCTGTAGTCAACCCACTGCAGGGTCTGTTGGCCTCGTGCCACAGCAGTCGGACCAGTTGGGCCTTCCCGCCTCTCATTGCCCTGGGCAGGAAGGCACAGGGGGAAGGCGGCGGCACTGGCACCGGCTCGCCGATGGCCCGGTTTACTGCCAGCAGAGGCGGTTGTCTGGGCTTTGGTCTCATGCCGTGACATCTTAGGCAGGGGCTCAATCAACCAACCCTGGAGGAAATTATCCCATGCTCCTCTCGTTCCTCAGCGTTTCTTTTCCCCCCATTATTTCTCTCTTACTGGCTGTTTCACTCTTCAATAGCCTGACTGCCTGCTGCTGCTCTTACCCTTGAATCATAAGAGCCACTCCTGCGCCCCATCCTCTGTAACTCGGTTCTTCCTGTTCATTCACCACTCATCCATTTTCTCATCATTTTAAAGCGTCCTGCATCTGTTCTCCTGCCCCTTCATTTGTCCTGCTATTTTGGTCCCAGTACATCGTCTCCATCTCTCATTTTCCTCTCGGTTCAAATGTTATTACCTTTTTTTATTTATTTTTCTCTTCCAGACTTACCCCATGCTCTGATGCCCCCCCTTCCTCTCTCCTCCCCTGTGGATTAGTGAGCCCTTGGTTAATCCTCGCTCCTCTTTCCCTAACGCCACCCCGACAGCTATTCAGACTGACTGACAGACATCATTTCTGCTGAGGGGTTGTCATCGTGAGATGAATCTTGAATCAAGACACCAGCTTGGCATGTATATGCATGCTTATTCAGACATGTATATGCATGCTTATTCAGACATGTATATGCATGCTTATTCAGACATGTATATGCATGCTTATTCAGACATGTATATGCATGCTTATTCAGACATGTATATGCATGCTTATTCAGACATGTATATGCATGCTCATTCAGACATGTATCCGTGATGAAACACTCATGCACGCAAAGCCTTCATGCGCACTTGTACTGTTATCACTCAAATGCCGGATTAGCATTTTTAGCATACTCACCTAACCCCAAATAAAGGAGAGTGAGATGCACTTGTCCCGAGTGAAAGGGCTCAGCTTTATTGAAGCCGGAGGCCGAGGTCGTCCGCGGATCATTTGCAGAGTCACAGCAGCATCCATACGTGACAGTAAACTGCATTTCAGAAGAATCAAACCAGACTCCCTTCATCTTCCTACAAGACCTGGATATGAGATAACAACACTGGGAAGCTAAGGGTTGTTCCATTACTGATAACATGCTGCATGTACGTGTGTCGGTTTGTTGTGTGTCAGCGGGATTAGTCAGTGTGTTATATGGACTAGAGCTGAGGATGAACTGAAGAAGAGAAGAGATATTGGTTTAAACTGTGATGATTGGCGAACAGCGAGATAGGAGAGGTAATCAATGCCAGCCTTAACCGTGTGCATGTCAGGTCTCAGAGAAAGAGGTGTGCCCGCATTTATACTGTGTCTGTGGGTGGATGAGTGATATTACACGGAGAGATGTTTGCATTTACATGCTCTCATTTTAAAAGGATGTTATGGACAGACATTTAAATCAAGGATTAGCCGGCATGATGTCTTCAGCAAGTGCTATTAACATCCAGAGTCCAGAAAACGGTTGCAGGGTTTTAAATATATATATGGCTATTTCAAAGAAGGGGATTAATACAAAATTGACTCAAGCTTTCTTCATCCAAAGTGGTGCATTCAGCTGAGAAGAAAGTGTCGACAGTCTAGGGATATATTCACATGTAAATGGTTGTGTGCTGTGTTTAATCCAAAGACTCTTCCAATTCCAGGGAGGCACCACATGGGGAGACGGCCCATCATAACTCAATATTCACTGGTGGCGTCTTCAATACAAACTTAATTTCAGTTGAGCATAATGACCTGCCTCAGGACACACCAACTGTACTGGACAATGGAAATGAAATGCCGTTTGTCATGAGGATATAGATTTCACACATTAATGCAGATACGGGTGACATGCTCTGACATGGCTGTTCCCAGGGATCTGTTTATTGGATTATGGGAGTCAACGCGTTGATATGCGTCATATTAAGTTTGGTGTGGCTGTCACCATTAATTTTCCTCTCTCGAGTCTCTATGCACAGACAGTGTTGGGTTCTGTCGCCCTTAAATTGTAATTCCTGTCAAGGCCAATAAGAACCGTATCTAAGCAAACTGGACTTAAAAACACGAGGAGTAACCAACGCCACCAGCTGTGTGAGATGCTTTAAATGTTCATATTAGCGTGTTGACAATGACAATCCGAGCATGTTGAGTTTTGCAGGTTTCATTTTGAACATCCCTTTTTAGTGCAATCGAATGCTAGCAATTTGCAGGAAACAAAGTAGTCCAGGCCGATGGGAATGTCATTAGTTGTGCATATATGTGGTCATACTGTACCGTGCCTACAGCCATGCAGCCAGCGAACACTTGCTGTATGTTGTTTGAGTGCAGCCATTATAGACGTGTGCTCAGCTGCAGTCCTAACTGCCGGTTCCACAGCCGTCGGACTGGTGATTTTCAGTTGCAGTTCTGGTCCTGAACTCTGGAAATGTTTCCGCTCCCTGTGGTAAAACACGCAGGAGACGGCAGCCTCCTGCCACACTGCCAAGGTCGACCACGGTCACACACATTGCTCAACCACATCACGCATTCTCTTTCTGTCTTTTCCTCTACTTTAGGTCAAAAGTTTTTTTGGAGGCCAAACCAAATCCAGTTCACACAAGATTATTCATCTTATCGAAGAGGAGAAACTTAGCTTGACTCATAATCGGCCTGCTCCGGTTGACCCATATATATGCTCCTTTGGGTGCCTCAATATGCACCAAATTAACTGAGCCTGGCCTGACAGGTTTCTTCATCTTGTGGGTGAAGGATTTCCATTTGATGATGCGGTCTCTCTCTTTGATTCTCTTTCTGACCACCTCTTCCTATCCTCTCTCTCTCTCACCAATGCTCTCTTGTCCATCCTTTGTCTTCTCTGTTCATCTGATGGAGTTTCTTTTAATTCCCTCTTCTGCCTTTCTGTTATCAATCTCCATCCGTGTTCTGTCTCTTCTTTACTTGCCTTCTCTCATGACACGACCATCATCTGTCCTCACTCCCCGTGACCTCTCTCTTGCTCTCTGGCTCTCTCAAGTGACTGGCCATGTGCTAATGTGTTTGTAGAGAGCACACAGTGACGGAGAGAGGCCATTAGAGAGTGTACGTAATGGTAGCATCGCTTAGAGGACGTCCCCAGGCCGTGCTGGTGTTAGCATTCAACAGTACTGTGTTTTTGCAGTGGTATTTTATTATGAGTGTGTGTGTCTTACTGGTTGCTGAAGGTCTGTGCCTATGTATTTTATTGTATACGTCTTTAATGCTATTTGTGTGCATATGCAATCGTTAATAATGCAGGGTTGTTGATCACACTAAATGATTGATGACAGGGTCATGGAGACCCCACAGCGCTCCCGCATGCTCACAGGGGAGAGAGTAAAAACCAAGCAGGCAGCATCCCGCTACATCAACGTGCCCAAGCTGTGCATACAACCGGCACAGTGTCTCTTAAACAAAGCGTCATTTATACATGCACTGTGGTTCAGTGTGTCTTTACCATGTGATGAATATCTGTCCAACACATGCCACATCCCCTCCAGCATGAACAATGTGTGACGACAAACACAAACGTCTTTACCGACGATATTCATGCATGTTTGGAACTTCTTTGCCTTCATTATTGGGGACTTTGATTCCAATATTCCTAAAATATTTATGACAGAAGCCAGCATTTCATATCGACTACCACAAATCAGGCTATAGGCCATATCAATAGATGCGATGTGACATAAGAACTTATTGATCTCTCTATTGAGATATTACTCTTTTACCCAATTCAAAGAGGTCAGGGATGGAAATAGGCAGTGACCGACTGCAGCCGGCCTCTTGTGGTGAAGCTCTGTGCTCATGCAGCGTTGTGAATAACTTGAATAGAAGAATAGAATAGAAATATACTTTATTAATCCCCAAGGGGAAATTTGTCGACACAGTAGCACCAATAAACTAAACGCACAAGAATAAAATATAAAGAAAGAAACAGTGACTGTGCATAAGTATACAAAGTGAAATATAAAATACAAAATAAAATAAGTATGTATATATATATATATATATATATATATATATATATATATATATATATATATATATGCAAATACAGCAGTGTAAAATTAAATACAAATTAAATTGATCGGTCAAAGTCATTAAGCTAAATGTGTGATATCCCCATCCTTGAAATCCTTATATATAGGAGACAGCACCATGTGGCTTTAGTTTCTCAGATTTTAATACCAGCAGCCACATGGTGGGTGTGTGCAGGTGGGTGTCTGAGGAAGAAACAGACTAGCTGCAAAGACACTTTGCATACCCTTCGCCCCTTTATTTGGCACCAGCGTTCAGCAGAACGCCACACGACAGACAGCATGCACTTTGGAGTGCGCCTGTGCTCGGCTCTCCCCCTCCTCTCCGCTGCAGAGAGCAGCAGCGGGGGAGCGCTCGGCCGGGATGAGATGGGAAGTGACGGCCGACTCTCGCTGTGCGGAGAGGCTCCCTCGAGGAGCACACTGCTTCGAGGAGGAGAGCGGCCTCCCTATCTCCCATCGCCACACTATGTTTCTCTAAGCTACAGCTATCGGTCGGCCAATGTGCTGATTCTGAGGTTGTAGCTGAGGATTTTTTATCAGGGCCTCTAGTGTGTTGTGCACATGATGCAATGTTTGGGAATAAAGCTTGTGCTTTACTTACAGCCATTCATAAACTTGTATCACCAAAGAATAGAAGTGTTTTGTCACATTTGTAGGTATAATATTTGCTTTATCAAAATGTATTAAACATCCAGGATCATGCTGCTGAGGTGGTGGAATTTTATCTCTGTAATCAGATCAGATTATCTGTTATTAGTCCCACAGCAGAGACGTTTTCATTTGACAGTGTGGGCCCATGTTCTTTAACTCTGCAGGTGTTCCACACCTACTCCAACGAGGACTATGACCGCCGTAACGAAGAGGTGGACCCCGTGGCCTCCTCCGCAGAGTACGAGCTGGAGAAGAGGGTGGAGAAACTGGAGCTCTTTCCCGCGGAGCTGGAGAAAGGTGTGTGTGGGGGGGGATGGAAGAACATTGTAGAACGAGGGGGAGGATCCATCCTGTCAGTTACCAAATCTACCCAGTAGACAGAACCACCCACATACAGGATATCACTTCTTTTTTTATCAAAAGGAGTGATTTTCATTTAGTTGTCTTTCTATCCAGGTCGTTTCCTCATCGATTTCCCCTCATTATGAATGAATGTTTGGAATGTCTAGGTCAACTATTAACAATGAGGCTTCTTATCTGATTAGTTCACATCAGAGGATATGGTTGTGAGCAGCTTCTTCACTCGTCTTTTCCTGTAGAGGTTTTTCCTGTGTTGAAATTCAATATCGCCAATGACCTGCAATACAATTACTTTGCATCATAAAATATCCCCATCCATTTGCTGTTACATAACCCTAACAACTCATGAATCATTAACGCGCGGTGGAGACTGTTGAATGCTACGCTGGGAGAGAACTTCCCATCCAGCACATTTCCTCTTCATGTGAACTTGCCGATAGTCAACGCCTCCTCCCCTTTTCCATTAAACCGTTTACTTGGAGGCATTTTGTGTTTGATCCAAGCTTATTGGAAAGTTAAAAAGTAGAAGCTTTTGTTTCTCTTCTTTGCATGTGTTTTTTGTTATTTTTTTGTCCTGTACTTCTCTATGTACAAAGAATCTGAAAAATGTAAATATGTGTATGTGAGATTTTGAACGCACTTTCTTTTAAAAGTAGAAGTTTTTCACCCGTCACACATGGATGAGACTCAAACATACACACTTTAACTATGCGGTGTGTATGTCCCTAGATGAGGACGGCCTGGGGATAAGCATCATCGGGATGGGTGTCGGCGCTGACGCAGGACTGGAGAAACTGGGTATCTTTGTCAAGACCGTCATCGAGGGCGGCGCCGCTGAGAGAGACGCCAGGTGAGACCGGCTTTTGTATTGGAGGTCACACATATCACTGAGCGATGACAGGTGAGTCTGGGGACGCACGAAGCAGATTAGAGAGGCAGCAAAGCTCCCATGTGACCCAGGTTGCACCTATTGTATAAAAATACACACATCAATTAATCAGCAGTTATATTTCCACTTTCCCAGCACGTTCTTATCCCTCACACACACACACACACACACACACACACACACACACACACACACACAAACAAACACACAGTCACACTCTGTTCCTGTCAGATTTAGCAGAAGGGGTTAGGATTACATCCATTGGGAGAGGCACAGTCTGGGACCTGTGAACTGTGTGTGTGTGTGTGTGTGTGTGTGTGTGTGTGTGTGTGTGTGTGTGTGTGTGTGTGTGTGTGTGTGTGAGAGAGAGTGAGAGATAGACAGACGCATTGCATTAGTGTATTATATTTCGTGTTTTCTGTGCAAGTTTGCAAAAGTTTGTCTGTAAAAGATGAGAGTCTGTTTTCTGGAGACTTCCACATTCAGTGCGTTCTCTATACGTGTCCCTCGGTGACCTGTGTTGCTGATGTTGCGAGGGAGAGAAGTGTGTATGTGTTGTGTTTATTTGTGCGCCATAAAGTTTGAGCAGTGCAGAGTAAGCACTCAGCGAGCAACAGAGGAGATGACTGCTCCCAGCAGGCGAGCTGTGGTTATTTGCCTCTAAACCGCCAGCTTCTACCTATTAGTGTGTGTGTGTGTGTGTGTGTGTGTGTGTGTGTGTGTGTGTGGTCAAGGTTTCCTCATAAACAGATTAAAAGACTGAAAGCCACTTCTATTCCATGCAGTATGAGAGCAGTAAGCTCCGCATTCTCACGTGGACCCTGGTGCACTGGGGCTGTCGGCGGTAGGTGGAGGTGCGGCTCCTCTGGGGATTCATTCTCTCTCTCATGCAGCAGTCGGGGACGCCATTTATAGGAACACAGGAGAGAGAGATTAGTTCATATGTAGCGAGCAGAGAGAGGGGGAGAGAAGCATCGCGTGAGGAAAGGAAGTTGTTCCAAGTTGCTGCACTCTTTAAGTCTCATTTCCCTCTGAGACTGAGGGATCCGCTCAGAGGAAGGCTCAGCTGAAGCCCAGCTTCAACTCTGTACTATTTGAATCACCTACGGTCACCTATCCACAAATCATATACGCATAGAATATACAGTATGTTTTAAAACATTACTAAATACATAAACATACAACATTTGTATATATTCAGATTAGACTGGACAATCGCCCCGTTCAGTAGGACTCTTGTTTATGAACATTGTTGTATAATAAAACCCAAAAAGTGGTCAGATGAAACCGTTGTGGACTTGTATGCAGCGCCGCCGCTCCCATAACGCGCACTACGCGCTGCGCGTAGGGCACCAAGGACTGAGGGGGCACCACAAAATAGGCAACTAAAACAACCCTCATAGTTATAATAATTATAACGGCGATATTATTTCAGTCTACGGCTCGCATCGCTCTGCTGTGCTGTGCGCGCCGACACATCCGTGTTTAGCACAGGTGAGCAGTTGAGGAGTTATGCGTAGGGCACCAACATGGCTAGCAACGGTACTGCTTGTATGTATACATATGTAGTATTTTACAAATGATAACAGATAGCGGGGTAGTTGTTGCGCTCAGTATTGTTCACCAGTCAGACTTACTGAGAAAACAATAGAAAAATATAAAATCCATCCATATACAAATAATATCAGATAATCGTAGTTAAAGAACAGTACATTCTCTTAATCTAGGGCGCTGACAAAGACTAGAACAAGCACAGGAACAATCAGGCCTTTCCAAATCCTATTTCCTACCCTCCTAGTTAAACACATACTGTACACACCAATGACTTTACTCAGCTGTAAAGTCATCACGATCTAAAGCATCAGCATGGTTTAAGTAATGTTACTCTATAGATATTATATCTGATCCTCTCTAACTTGATAGAATACAACATATCCTTAATCCATTGTGCAGAGGTTGAAGGTCATCCCTCCATCTCGTCTAACAAAAGACAAAAGGTTTAGTTTGGCCACTTTAAGCTTTGATCCCATTTGCTGCTGACCTTCCAACAAACAGAGCAGGAGATGGAGGAGGAATACTTCCTCTTGTCGTCTTGTCATTAATAGCTCAGGTCAGTTTTGAGCGGTGAAACATTACATTTCATGATAATGTAGAATCCTCCTTTATTGTGGATCTGCAGCTTTGCCTGTGTCTCTGTGATGGATTTCATTTTCACAATAACTCATCAGCACAATATCAGAGAAATAAACCGAAAACTCAAAAAATATGTAATCACTAGATAGCTTTTGCACATTAATTTGCTCTCTCAGTGCAACTCACACACACATACAGAGGAGGAGTCACAAGGTCATTTCTTTCCATCGTTTCACTTTCTAGCTGTAGGACCCTCTCTCTCTCTCTCTCTCTCTCTTTCTCTTGCTGAGTCAAATTTAATTATCTGAGGCACACACACATACACACACACACACACACTCACACACTCACACACACATAGGCAGACAGACAGAAAGATAGGCTTTGCTGTATTGTCTGGCACAGATGACCCTATGTGTGTGTGTGTGGGTTTGTGTGTTCTGGGGTGAGATGGGTTTATGAGATGAAGGCGTGTGTGTGAGTGCGTGCGTTTTGTTATATTTGTATGAATCTTACTTTGTTGTCAATTAGTTTTTATTTGTTTTCCTGACGCCTCCGCTCAGCTGCTGTAAGTCAACCAGCCTCGGCCACCTAAAGCCGAATCTGACACATTAAATGCTGTGTAGGTCAGAGAAGCGTCCGGCCGACGCGTCTCTCTCCGGCCGCGTGACGGCTCTGGTTGACACGTCGGGCGTCTCGGTTACAGAAAACCCCGCTCCGCAGCTGCTGACTGTGTGACAGAGGAAGGAGCAGAACGGCCATTGTTAATGTTAACTGCAGTTGCTGATGTAACCATCAGAGGACATTGCTTAATATAGATTTTGACTTTGCAGGATTTTTTTTCCAAAACTCTACTTTGCAGAGCTTTGCAGAAAGTAAACGGTGTGGATTAGGGAGCTGAACCCATCCTCAGCCTCTGCTGCTGTGATTATGACCACCCGGGGATTTATCGGGGTCTTGTGAGTCCCTGAAGTTGAAGGCGTGTCAGTCACTGTACTCTTACGACAATACATGTTCTATAATAATAATGTGTTTATTAGGCCCTTCAATTGTTGTTCCATCATGACAATTAAGAAGGGTTTAGTTATGAGGCTTTCATCAGTTAGTGGGGCTCATATTCCATCATTCATAAACATTTACACAAAATACTGTAGTCAGCTTGTTTGGATGAACTCCATATGTTTAGACATTGTACATGAGGCGGTATTACTTTGATGCATGCTGATCGATCTCTGTAGAACAGAATACAACTCGTGAGACACTGACTCATTATCCTCTCAATTAATAGTGTGATGAGGCTCCAGTCTAGTTAGTCTGGTTTGATTGGACCATTTTACAATCATACAAAAATGATAATTGGTCTCGATTAAAGTGTAATTAAATTGTCTACATTCAACTGCATTGAAAAGGTTGAAGTCGTACATATTTGCGTGCTGGTATGATCAAATAAAAGCAGGACCTCTTCAGTGGGTTTGTTGTAGAAGTAAACGATGCGTGCATTGTGCCTTCAAGTAGTTAATTATAAAAACAATATGCTGTTTTCTTAAAGAATAATGAGAGATAGTTATTGTTGTTTCATCATGACGATTAAGAAGGGTTTAGTTATGAGGCTTTCATCAGTTGGTGGTGCTCAGATTCCATCATTCATAAACATTTACACAAAAAACTGTAGAGTCAGCTTGTTTGAATGAACTCCACATGAGGCGGCATCACTTTGACGCATGCTGATCGATCTCTGTAGAACACAATACAACTCGTGAAACACTGACTCATTATCCTCTCAATTATCCTGAGCGTGATGAGGCTCCAGTCTAGTTAGTCTGGTTTGATTGGACCATTTTACAATCTTAAAAAATAATAATTGGACTATGATAAAGTGCAATTAAATTGTCTACATTCTACAAGGTTGAAGTCGTACATATTTGTGTGCTGTTATGATCAAATACAAGCAGGACCTCTTCATTGGGTTTGATGTCGAAGTAAATGATGCATGCATTGTGCCTTCAAGTAGTTAATTATAAGAACAATATGCTGTTTTCTTAAAAAACGAGTCATAGTTATTGTTTTATTCATATGGCGAAGCAATAATTCAAAACTGTTTCAGAATAATCCTCAGTCTGGATTTTATGCAGATTTCCAAGTTGGTTTAAATGGAATATTTCACAAGGAACGTCTCTTCTTCCAGTGATTATTTTTCTCTAAATAGTGGATCATCAGGAGTTTAATTTCAGATCGTGACCTTGGCTGACCTCTCATCATTTCCGTCTGTGTTGTCGCTCAGAACGACCGGCTCCCTGGCCCCCGCGACCTCGTCAGCCCTCCCAGTCGGTTGTGACTGTGAGCCTCGTGTCTTCTGTCTCTTGGTTGGGCAAATAGTCCGGAGCCACCGCAGTGGAGCTTTGTGACCGCCAGGAACTCTGACACGCTTGTAATCTTGAATCTGCTGGCCAGTTTGTTTGTCTCTTGTGCGTCTCGTAGGAGTTTTGCTGCATCAGCCGTAATGTACTTTTGACGTTTATTATTGTCGACTAGTCTGGGACGTTGTGTATGGGCCCTATCAGGATGACTTCAGCTCACATGTACACACACACACACACACACACGCACCGCAGACACAAACTCACTCACCAGTTAATGGAACACAAAGTGTGTGTTGCACAAAGTGTTGACCGATGCTTTCGTCTTGTGCGACAGGATCAAGGTGAACGACCAGATCGTGGAGGTGGATGGGACCAGTCTGGTGGGCGTCACCCAGAGCTTCGCCGCCACCGTCCTCAGGAACACATCAGGAGTCGTCAGGTGGGAGCAAACCAACACCCAGAAACTTTTAATCCCATATGTAATTATTTGTTTCATTATTAGATTAGTTGATAACAAAAACAATCATACGACTTCTTCAGGACTTTATAGAAACAGAACAGAGTGATGTCAGGGATTTCATTACCATTAACATATAAAAAAATATGTATGTAAAGATTCAGTGCTTATTGTTTATTTATTCGCATTCACACATTAGATTTGTAGGTTTTCACCATCTGATGAGGATCTTTGGATTACCCTAAGATTACAGAAGTGTGTCAAGCAGCTATCAGAACCAGATGTACCGTCGTAGAGCGTCAGACATACTTACGAACACGCTGCAGCCTCCAAAAACTGCAGCGTGATTAAACTCGGCGATGATCAGCGAGGACTGTCTTCGCTGATCACTCCCATTGCACGGTACAATTCTGACCGCCGCTCGTCCCGCTGTCGTGGCGCACAAGTTGCAAAACAGTTTTTAGTTGGCAGCTCCCTCAGCGCCATCACCATATCTGAGATATGGAGGATGTGGGAACACAATATGTGACAAAAGTCTGGTGTGTTTGACAGTTGAGCTGTTTTTGGCAGGGGTTCACTAAGAGCGGTGGGGGAGCGTAACACACACGCACACACACACACACACACACACACACACACACACACACACACACACACAGCATAGCAGGAAGGCTTTGATTTGAAAAAACAGTGCTGTTCTTGGCAATGGTGTTTGCCTCTCATCTCATTTACTGTTTTAACACGTTCTCCCTCCCAACTCGTCACATGCTGACACTTGGTCAGTGCTCCTCCTCTTCAAACTACGCTGCTCTACGTACCTCTAGTGTCAGTGTTGGACATGTCAGCTTCCATTCATTATTATTCATAGGGTCTTTTCAAAATAAACTTCTGTCTTCACAGGAAGTTGGGTTTAGGAGTCTGCTTGGAGTTGACGTGACCGTTGACGTGACCGATGACGTGACTGTGACTGACGTCACCATGTGACTCAACATTGACTTTTAGATTCACACCGGACACAAAGGGCTGTCTGTTTGTGTGAACCATCTGCCATCATCTTCATCCTGCTTCAGTTGCTCTGATAATAATGGCCGCCACGGGTTAACATTGGAGTTCGTTGGTAGTCCGGTGTGTCGCGTTAAGACGCTAACAGAGGCCTCGGTCTGTTGGTATCAGACGCCGAGGGGCACTGACTAAGCGCCCCTCCTCCCCCTCCATCCTTCTTTCCCAGGCGGGTTTGTTTACTTCGTCAGTCACGCTTCAACTTGTCTACATTTATTGACACATAAATGCGTCCATCCATAAATCCTTTTATACTGTAACTATGGATTATGATATAGTCCAACAGCCTCAGTGGGGGTTTTAACCATTCTGGTCCTCATGTTCACCCAGGCAGAGAGATTTGTGATCTGTGGACAGCATCTTGCCCAGGTGGTTGAACAAAGACATGTCCAACAATATCAGAACAGATGCTGTTTGCTGAACTAATATTGACGTGTTTTTTCTTCTCCGTACCAGGATGTGGCACGATGGGTGAGGCGGCCTGGAAAGGTTCCACCTATCACCTGTCCATCCATCTAGCAATGATAAACAGATTAAAGTGTCCAGTGAAGAAAGATGTCTAAGTGTAATTAGTCTATTGACGATCTAGAAATCCACATATACATCTTATTTTATTTTAAATTTACCATATGAAAAATAGAACACTAACTATCGGATAGCACATTGTAATGATTATTACAGTAGTTGCTTGTTCTATAACCACACTCTCTCTTCCTCACTGCTCTTTCTCTATTTCAGTCTTCCTCTTCCCCCTCCTCCTCCTCCTCCTTGGTAAATCCTTCTCTCTCTTTTTGATCACCAGAGGTTTTATGGCCAACTGTCCTAGATTTGCTGTTTTAGCTATATTTAACCCTGACTTCGAGGACTAAATCCTTCAGATTTCAGTCAGAAGTTCCCCCTGTGTGATAGTATGAAACACAGATGTAAAGGCTTATGAACATCTTGTGAGAAAACACCAGAGTAATACGCACTGGGTAGAATAATAGAGATATCACATTATCAGATACTCTTGGCGATAAGAATACATGCTGACAACACATCAATATCTATAGAAAACAAAAAAAAAGGCAATCATAGTATTTTATCTTCTCATAAGAAGTTGATTGTGATACATTTTCTTTAATTATCGTGAATATCACCACATGAGTGACTTCAAAAAGCCGCCTGGCTTGCTATCCTTTGGAGAAGTGGGGTTTCAGCGGTTCGATCCCTGGCTCCACCCACATTTCACCCCAAACGTATTTCTTATTCTTCTTCGCTACTATCAGTCTTGGTGAGGTGAACAAACGAGGCTGAATGCCACAGACAGTGGAGTCACAAATAATGACAGAAGCCCTTTCTTTTATTGGAATTTGTTATAGAATAACACCCTCCTTTGCCTATTTATGTTATGATGCTCCCATGTTTAACAACCTCTAGAGAGAACATTGTAGCAAAAAGAGGAAATCTCTCCATGTCCGACGAGTCAGAGACGGTTTCTGTTACGTGTGAACGCTGACGATGTCAACTCAGTGCTACTGAAAGAGGAAGACTGTACTCCCTTCATCTTCCTGCGCCATACTGCATGTCTAACAAGAGCCATGCCTGATTCACTTGAGTAAAGGAGATCAGTAGTGACGGTTCCTACAGTTGACGTGTAGTACTGCTGTGTGTGGCGGCCCCAGAGCAGTGAGAGGTAAGGAGGAGGAGGAGGAGGAGGAGGAGGAGGAGGAGGAGGAGGAGGAGGAGGAGGAGGAGGAGGAGGAGGAGGAGGGCTGTTTCCAGGTCAGCTGCTCCTCAGGCCTCCCTGCTGTCCACAGGCTTGTTCCACTGCACTACGTAGCTTAGCCCGGTCCTTCTCTCTTCTTCTTCTTCTTCTTCTTCTTCTTCTTCTTCTTCTTCTTCTTCTTCTTCTTCTTCTTCTTCTTCTTCTTCTTCTTCTTCTTCTTTTTCTCCCCCCAATAACTTTCTGTCTCCGTCCTGGCCGCCAGTTGTTCCTTCACATGTAGATCAAAGACGCCTCTCTGCTGGAGCGTGAGGCCTTTTTCTACATCGCCTTTAGAAATATGTGGAAAAGCTCTCAGGAACGGGATTCACTCGATTAGGCCCGATCTCCAATGCACGCCATCACTCTCTCTCTATCTCTCTCTCTCCTTTACGCACACACACACTTGCACACATATACAAAGTTGTGTTTCCAGACATTGTGTTTTATGATGTGCATATATGTCCATAGGACATATGCAGACAGTGGAAGGGGAGGTAAATAACATTTTAAGCAGAGAGGATGAGGAAAAGTGTACGTTTCCATACAACGATACTGACCTTTAAATTACGCACTTTTGTACAAGACAGGAATGCCAGTCCAAACCACCAAACATGTTCCTAATGCCAAAAATATTGGATTCATTTTGTCCGTATTGCATAAAGTGTTCCTCACCTCAGTATGAAAGCTCCTTTACCTCGTGTATTTCCTTGATGATTTAAAGCTAGTTATCCACTGCACCATTTATGAGTGGACGCCTTCTGCTGCTGCTATAAACATGTTCAGGAAGTATCCGTCATTTCCTGTTGTTCCTTCTGGCAGATCATCCAAAGAAAGTTACACAAATGTCAATTATATCTGCAGCCCAAAAAACTGCTGCAGGATTTCCAAATATTTTCCCAAAACAGTATTTGGGCAGATCCCAAAAAATGTGTGTGCCGTCCCGGCTGGGTTGGAGCTTTTCCTGGAATAGTTCAGAGCAATTCTTATACAACGTTGCTTGGTATAGTCAAAGTTAAGAGAAGAATACACTGTAGATTAATCCAGAGGGAAATTCAGGAATAGATGTTATTATGAATGTTCTTTTGAGAACCTTGATATGCAGTGAAATTACTAGATTTACAATCATGTAGCTCTTTCTCCTTTTCTTTCTCACTCCATCTCCATGTTAATGTGATACAGTGTGTATCGTAGGTCGGTCCCATGGATAGTCAGTAGCTCAGAGGCAGTGACTGGCTTTCTCCATTTAGTTATTTTCCAGGCTAATAACAGGCTTCCTGGCTGGGCTGACCGTCCTCTCGTATTATTATGCGTGTCCCGTCTCCCAGCCCTGCCCTGATACGTCAGCAGATATGACGGCCATTGCCATGTGGCTGTGGGCTCCTGCTGATCTCACACAGCGCCTGCTGCGGACATTTCCCTACACACCGCCACGACAAATATATGCAACACATTGGAATAGATGGATAGTAAATATGTTTATACATGCTTTAAAAAATGACAAAACTATCAGGTGTGAGGTGCAATAAATTAGTTTGTGTCAATTTAATATCTGTAAAAAGAGGAAAAACACTGATAAGCATTTTCTTCCTCTATGTAAATATGTTTTCTGTTGAAATTGTTTACTTCTGTATGACATTGTAAAATGAATTGTTACTATTAATAAGGCTGAGACAAACTGGGAACACCAAAGAATCTGTGAGTTGTTCATATAGCATTTATAGAAAGCTAATTTTCCAGAGAGGTCTTACACAATTTATTTTAACCATGTGGCAACCTCAGAGAAACTTGCATTCTCTCTAATGGCCAGCAGGCGGCGCCTCCTCTAGTTGCCAAAAGAAGTCTAATTGTATAGAAGTCAATGAGTGTGTTTTTCTATTCTTCAAAGTTAACTGAAACAATTTGGTTGCCTACTCATGTACTACTCATATTCAGTATTAGCTCCACCCTTTATTTTTACATCTGGTTACAAAAATAAAAGTTGCTGATGGTCGAAGTGACGAACTCAAAGCTTCAGAAACAGTAATCCTCAAACCAATGAGTGACATCACGCTGACTACGTCCATGTCGTACATACAGTCTATGATTTTAACCTTTTGACCTTCTGCTATGGAAGCAGAGACAGAGGCTGATGCCACACAGTACAACTGATGATTTAACAAATGTTTATTCATGAAATCCTCATTTTCCAAATGTACAGGCTGGTCGACTCTGTTTGTGTGCGTGTTGCCAGGGCGGTCTCTGACTGTGCGTGTTGATGCAGGTTTGTGATTGGACGGGAGCGCCCGGGCCAGCAGAGTGAGGTGGCCACGCTCATCCAGCAGACCCTGGAGCAAGAGAAGAGGCAGAGAGAGCTGCTGGAGCAGCAGTACGCCCAGTACGACGCCGATGATGACGAGGTAACGGCCACACGCCACCCTGGCCTCTGTACACATATGACATTATGTTGTAGTGTGGATCTCCAAATATTCAGGACAAGATTATCATATATTAAAAAAGTGTTCAGTAAACACATTTCTTACACACTGACACTGCGGCTTCCCGTTATCACTGGATGTGAATCATCTTCTTTCTCATGATAGATGACTGGAAGATTTAGCTTATTACCTCCAGAAAACTGAGTGACAGTGGGCTTTGGAGCTGACACGCGAAATACACTCTCTCACAGACACACACACACAGTAAGAGAACGCCAGGTGGGTTTTGATCCTAGAAAGCATCGCCCAGCGTGTCTCCTCACGTTTAATCCACCAGACACTGAGCTCAAGGCCCTGCAACTCATGCTATGTGTGTGTATGGATATGGAGGCACGCTCTCACTGTACATACACATGTAATCACACTGAAGTTATAGAAACCCATGCATACTGCACCCTCAATAACACACAGGAACAGCTGCAGCCATGCGTGGATTTAAATGCATTTCTTTCCTCTTCTCTTGCTGTTTTTTTGAGTGTTGTTTGAGCTCTCTCTTCTCCTGGTGGATGGAGAGCTTTCATGCATAAGGAACCTGATCCCAGTGGTCCCATAATCAAAGCAACATCCACATTTAACGCTTCCAGCTTTTATTAAATCTCCTTTAGAGTTGAGAATCTAGCCACTGGTCTAATTTAGACCCGCAATAAACGTTCTTCCTTCTGCCCGTCATCATTTCACATCTCAGTTATGTGATGACTCAAACAAAACTCAGGAGAGCAACTGGAGTTTCTCTTTTTTTTATGTGCCACATATCCCAGGAGGAACACATAAACATAAGGATGGTGATTGTATCAAAATTGTTAATCCATACATAGATTAGTAACGACTGTAAAACACTCGGTTGAGCGCCACGACATCCATAACTCCCTCCAAAACTGCCAAGAGGGTAAACAGTTACAAAACCATCACAGAGATATATGGGGCAATACAAGAAACTCATCAATATGAATCTCTTTATAAATGATACAATGAGTTCTCACCGGGTCGGGAGGGGGGAGCTTATTTCTTCCCGTGAGAGCAGTCTGGGTTGATCTGATAGACAGCTCTGTATTGGTGCAGGGGCTTACGTCCCAAGAGGAAGAGATTCTCCTTCAGTTAGTAAAAGACATAACACACACACACACACACACACACACACACACACACACACTCACTTGCCATTTGAGGCTTTGATTGTATGTAATCTAATAGACATGAATGCCCATCTGTCAGCACTTAAATGTGAAAAAGCACACACACACTTCCCATATTCACTTGGATTGCTACTTTAATTGCTATGATTGTACATTTAATTAATTGGGGTTTACGTATTGTTCTCTTACAAATTGTGGTCATCAGTTTTCTGTGTTTTATTATGTTTGATAAAAAGATAATTAAAGATAGTCTCCACAACAATAGCTCATTATGCCCTTGACGAATAAGCAGTTTATTTACACAAACACATGTATAGGTGCAGAATAAAAGGCTCATTGTTCCACTAAAGTCAACAACAAGTAACACATCAATCTAGAATGAATAGAACTCGCTGATTCGCATCACCATGCTGACAGATCAATCCATGCCAGTAGCAACAGGGAGACATGTGAACACTCACACATACACACACACACATTCACACTCACACACACACACATACACACACATACACACCACGTTTACATATGAGGATGGATGAATGGTTGTGTGATTGAATCACTGGTGTTGTGAGGGAATATAGCTTTCTTATTATTAGTATGACTTTTTGAACACTACATCCATCACATTTGGGTTTCATTATCTTGAACCACAGATGTTGGAGGGTGTATGGCATTTATGTAATTTGCATATTCAAGCTCTTCCATATTATTTAGATCCTAGTGAGTTATATCAGAGCTTAGCTATCCGATCGTCATGAGGACTGGTATGTTGGTGTGGACTTAATGGTAACTCGCACAACATGAACATTAAAATAGTTTTTGGTTTATTGACTTTGAATTTAGAAGAAAAACATATGACATACAACAAGTCATTAAATTGGAACATTATTTCCAGTGAAACAATAGAGCACACACACGCACACACACACACACACACACACACAGTGGCTCACGTGCACTCCTCCTCCTCTCAAAGGAGCTCTTGGCCCTTCTCCTCCACCATCATGCCAACATGCTCCTCATAATAGAAATTCATGGTGCAGCTCATCCCACGCTTAGCAGCATTTCTCCTTAAATGGTCTCTTCTGCTGCTGATTCTCCATGCATGTGGTGGGAGGTGATACATTTATCATATGCAAATTGGTGTTTGGCTGACCCGCCATGTGTTCACTGGTTAACTCCGCCTTCAGTGAATAGGGCGTTAATGCAGGATGCTGCTGCCATGGCAACAGGCAAGCCTATTATGGAAATAGAACTCTTATGACGGTCGTGCATGGAAACCAATCAGAACTGAGCTCCGGTATCTGGGAGGGGAGATGGATAGAGGGAACGAGATGAGGAGATATAGGCCAAGATGATGAGAGGAGACGAGACCGCACGCGCGTGCACGTGTGTGTTTGTGTGTGCGTGTATGTGTGTGTGTGTGTGTGTGTGTGTGTGTGTGTGTGCGTCTGTGTGGGGTACATGAATGTGAAAGATCAAGACGGAAGACAAGTAGAATAGAATAGAATAGAATAGAAATACACTTTATTAATCCCCAAGGGGAAATTTGTTGACACAGTAGCACCGATAAACTAAACACAATAAAATATAGATATAAGAAAGAAAGTGACTGTGCATAAAGTATAGTATGCAAAGTGAAATATAAAATATAAAAAGTAACGAGGGAAAGATAGATAGACTAGACAAGACGGAGAGACAAAGAGAGAGTAGTGAAATAAATATTTATATGTAGATTGTAAACTCGAAAGATCTGTCGTCAGCCAGATAGTGAATCAATTGATCCAATAGCCAATGCCAACATTAATTTCAGGCTATTTGCAGAATTGGAGAAAAGGAAAACTGCCTAGAATACATGCTGCACAATGGCCGACATCAATGTCCGATCCACAATACATTGATACGTGGTGGTTTTATTAGGACGATTTTGTATAAATTCAAGAGATTGCTGACATCTAGAAGTAGAGACATTGACACCCGTCAGTCGAGATGGTGACTAATATTTGACGATGATAAAAAGAGACATTGAAATGTGTCCATACAGCTTATCTTTATAGGAATGCCTGACCAGGCTGTCAAACCAATTTATCCTTGACAAAGTTGTGGCCAACCTACCGTGGTACCTCATTCTTATATAACTGGTAGCATTAAAATAGCGGGACTTAATATAAAAAGGGGTAGGCATGAGGAAAATGAGTTGGAGTTTCTGGAAGTGCTTGACAGGAAATTGGAGGCAGTGTGACGGGAGCAGCTCTGAGGAGAGATGCACATGCACAGATGTGAGAAGACAGAGACAGTAAGAGAGCTGACAAATGGATGCTGCAGCTGGATACCTGACTCTTTAATTCATTTCCCGGCTGAAATGACAACTGTAGATTGTATCAGCTGTATTCATGTAGCTAGCTAGTAAGCAGTTCATTAAATAAACGTATGCCAACTTTATGAGTTCCACAGCTTTTTTTATGTTTTCAGCTGATTAATTTTTAAACATACTTCTTGTAAAACGGGTCTTTAATGCATCTGATGGCTCCATGCATGACATTGTGCTCAGAGACTAAAGCTAGTTACAGTCTGTGCCTTTTTTATGTATCACTATTACACAAGATCACAGGTATAACCACCAGATATCACCTCACTATTAAATATGGTTTGCCTTTATAACCATAGATGAATACATGTTATCTCTCCTCCACCATCAATAAACCTTTTTTTCCAATATTAAGCTACCGTTTCCTGATTCAAACAAAGATAGTAGCCAGAAATGACATACCACCTTAATAAATCACTTGTTTTTGTTAGTATTGTTTTTTCCCCCAATATATATAATATTTCCAAACGTTATTATTTTTTAAGTATTTGTGGTTTTACGTACTGTACTTTTAATCCAGCGTTTTCAAATGAACCGACTACACAAGTCAAATATATGAGCTGACAGGATAAGAAAACGGAATCCGAGAGGAGCTGAGTCTCAATCTTCAAAACACCTCGGCTTCTCTTGTCCTGCCCTTAAGCATTGTGGGAGGCACTAACAGCTCGTATTTGCAGAGACATAAAATAGTAGTAAAACTTATGGTCTCTTCTCATTTTGTGCTCGGTCACTGTGATAAAAGATATAAAAGTATATGGCTTCAAGACAAGTACATGGTCGGCGTGGGCCTGTGGTGTGTGTATCAATGTGTTTCCAGAGGCCTGGATGAGGACACGGACGTCATCACGTCTGCACACAGTTGTATGAACAGTCCCTGAAGAAAAGGGGACCGCGTGAATGACTGACTTTGCGTTTCCTCTTGCAGCAGACAGGAGAGTACGCCACAGATGAGGAAGAGGAGGAGGAGGGGACAACGGTCGCAGGAGAGGACAAAACAATTGAGGTGTTTGATCTGCCAGAGTCGGAGGAGATCTTGTCTCCCTCCGAGTTAGACGGCAACAAACTCTTCCAGAAGTTCAGAGAGGTAAACATCCGCGGCTTTAGACCCACTCTTCAATTGATGGGAGCCCCCCACATGGTCTCTGTCAGTGCTTTAAGGAATACATTTAAAGAATGAATACACACCCACACACCCACTAGGGAAACTTGGCCACAGACGAAGAAGAAGAAGAAGAAGAAGAAGAAGAAGAAGAAGAAGAAGAAGAAGAAGAACATGTGATTCAATAACAACAACAAAAGATGCCCACACGATGGAGCTTAGCACTCCTCTTTTACTTGGCAGAGTTTTGTCAAAATCTTAGATCCGCTTCCTCGTCCTAATTCCTAATCTGGATGATTAGAGGCGTGAATACAAAAGGGATGAAAGACCAATGCTTGTTACATCTCTAATTACCCATGTTTGGAAAACAGACGAGAGAGAGAGCTAACACTTTTAACCTGTATTTAAAATAATTTGTATCTTGATCTTGGCCACTCTTCACACGGCTGGGGAAAGAAACATATTTGGTTAGATTTTTGCTGTCAATGAACTCCCACAACTATAAAATGAATATTGAATTTAATGGTAGTTTACTCAATTGGCACTAAACACTTGATGCCTCCTTGTAGTCGCCACAATAGCTGGATGACATATTTGATGAATGGCTTCAGCTGCACGGCAGCCGGGGATATCGAGTAAAACCATGATGCGAGCCCTGCTCCCAGGATGTACTTCTGTTCCACGTTCTCTTTATCTTGACCTCTATCTGTCTCCCAGAATGCAGCTTGTACCTTTTTCCTTCAAAGGGCTTTCCCCCACTTCTCCCCTTTTCTTTCTTTACTGCTTTTCACACACTCAAGGAAAAAATAAGCCAAGCAGCGGAGAAACAAGCCTTTAAAAAACACAAAGACGATGTGAAAGTAAAAATGTGTGTAGTTGTTCTTTTAGTTCGCAAAGTTCGACAGGGAATACATCTTTCTTCTTCCTTCAACTTTTTTATCTTCTTCATATCCTTTTAAGATAAACGTGTATTTGTATTTCTCCACAGAATGACTTAATCTTGTCCTCTCTCAGATTGGGAGGCATATTAGGAGAAAATGTATTAACAACCAACAACTGTAGTGCATACTAATGCCCATATATGGGTGAATGTTGGGGTCAGACATTGAGGGAAACTATCCTTTAAAGCTCAGACTTCATTATTAGTAATGTAACACTTTCTCTATTTATGCCTCCTCATGTACTAGCTCTCATGTGTTCCTAATTCCACATCTCTTCCTCTTCATCTCTTCTCCTCTTGCAGTTATTATCTCTCTGTCTGCCGGTAAATAACTGCTCATCTCAACTCCCATCCATAACTCCTGTACCGCCCTCTCCATTTGCAACACCATCATCTAACGTTTCAGAAAGAAATTGCATTGTGAAGAAAAAAAAGGCTATCAGATGTAATCTTATGTTTAATGACTTTTTAAACAGTCTGGCCTTGCATGTCTATCTCTCTCCATCTCTCTCTGAGAGTGTGTGTCAGTGCTGGAGCTGCGATGCTGTCGGAGGAGGACGGGGTCGGCTGCTTCTGTCCGTCGCGCTCCATCGACAGCAGAGAGCCTGCGCAGCCATGCATTTGATTATCTGACCGCCCTCTCTTCTCTTTGCTTTCCTCTCCTCTCTTGTCTCCGGCGGCTCTCTCCACAGCTCCAGATCAAGCACACAGTGACCGAGGCCGAGATCCAGAAGCTCAAAAACAAGGTAAGATATTTAAACTTTCCGTGTGCGGGCTGTCGTGGGGGAGAAGTTTGTCTGAGTTCAAACAATTTGTAAATGGATGTGGGACTCGTGTCAGGACAACAGGGTTCAGGTTTCATGGGAAAGCTATAGGAATAGATGTTATTCTTTTGGAATAAGAATATATTTTCCTAATACAATGACTATTAAGGAATCTTATCAAACTTCCTGTAAGACGATGCACTTCCTGTCTGAGTGCGGAGGGGAGAGCATGTTGTGGAGCTTCTGTTCTGCCTCTGAGTGTTTACCTATGTACACACCTCTGAAGTGTATGATGGATGTGCTCTGTCAAATGTTAATGTTCCAATTGAAAGAATTCCCAAATGAATGTGTTCAATGTTGATATGATTACATAGTGGTGCCTAAAAAGCTTTTTTTTTAGGAATAAGAGAAGACCAGACCCCTTTTATAGAGAAATACATTGCGGCAATCTGTACTCTGAATACAAATAGTGTTAAAAGAAGATTTGTTCTGTAGCATTTCCCTTTGACCAGCTTTGGTTGATGTGCACAGATGTTGAAGATCAGGTGTGTTTTGATCACCTCCAATGTTTTTATGTAAGTGCAAATACATCTTCTGACGCTTTGGTTTGAGAGACAGACTTTATAACAGGGGTGTCAAACTCATTTTCACCGTGGGCCACATCAGCATCATGGCTGCCCTCAAAAGGTTCTCACTGAAACATATTAATTGCATAAACGACTACCCAACAGATTGTTAAATAACTCTATATTTGTTTATTTGAGTGTAGAAATGTTGTACATAAGAAATGTTCTCTAATATTATAACATGAATCCATTTAATTTGAAACCTTCAAAATAAAAGCACAGGATATTTTTCTTATATTTCTTGAAGAAAAGGTGATTATAAGTCTTTCAAGTTTTCAGGGGGTCACATGAAATTATGTGACGGACGGATTTGTGTTTGACACCTGTGCTTTATAAGATGGGAACAACTGTAGCTTTCATTTCATACCACATCTTTAGTCGGATTCCGTACTCGGTGTCAGTAATATGTACTTTTCTCTGTAACGAAAGTTGTTTGGGTCCCTGTCTAGCTGGCGTCAGTGGAGAGGGAGAAGCAGCGCTGGGAGAAGGAGAAGAACCAGCTGAAGGCCAGCATCGAGGACAACAAGGAGAGGATGCTGAAGCTGGAAAGCTACTGGATCGAAGCGCAGACCCTCTGCCACACGGTCAACGAGCACCTGAAGGAGGCCCAGGCCCAGTACCAAACTCTGGAGAAGAAGTACAACAAGGCCAAGAAACTCATCAAAGACTTCCAACAGAAGTGAGTAAACCGGGATTAAACTGGTCATCACGACTGTGATGAAGGGCATGTGGGGGCAATATATTCTGAATGTGGAAGATTCAAGCAAAAAAGTCAAGAAATCACAATTAGATGAAGAGTTTTTACGAAATTGAGCTAAATTAAGCTGCATTTTTGTTGTTGGTCCTGTTTGAAAATGTATGATTTTTAACAGAACTATGCAACAGAGCCCAGAGCTACGATAACTGAGGTTACTTGAAGTGTCCTAGTTTTGTTGAGAGTACCACAGAAGGTCCCCAGCTGTCCTTTAAACACGACTACCGTAAACAATGACAACAGTATAATTGATCATGATGTACTAACAGACACACAGACAAACAATATGAAGCCTCTTTGTGAAGAATCTGTTAGTGGCACAAATATCGTTTGATCATGCGGTAATGCATTTTGAGATTTGGGGCTATTTAGCTTGTCTTCTATCAGAATAGTAGAAAGAAAAAATCCAAAATACACATTTAAGTGTAAAATACTCGTCTCGTCTCTTGTGTCTTTAGACTTCTTCAAAAGTTATTTTTAAATAATTCCTTATTTGCACATTTTTACAAGTGAATGTAAAATGTACAAAATTTTAAAAAACACCATATGTTTTAAGGACATTTTCTTCCACTGTGAGCCATTAATCTCCTTCAGTAACACTCGCATACACCAAACTTTTAATCTGTACTTTGAAGGTTTTCTCAAGGAGTTTGTTTTTCTATCATTCATACCCTCATTTATATAACATTATATTACTAAAATAGCCCAGTTGTCCTCAAGCGATGCAGGTTTGGTCATGTGACAACATGTGGCCACATATGTAGGCCAGGGGAAGATCATAAAGCCGGCTGTGCTTGAAGACTTTCGGTTCTGATGTGTTGGGCCTCCTTGATCCCTTTGACCTGTTTAGATGTTGATCCCCGGCAGCTATTCCTGAAATGACCGTTGATGAGTCTTGAGTCTTCTTTTATCTTTCTGAGTTCAGACCAGACCAGTCTGTTGCTTTGCTCGTCGTAGATTAATTTGGATAATACCGTCAGAGGCGTCGGCTCCATGACCAGCTCTGTCTCCATAACTCGCTTAAAGAGTCACTTAACAGCTTGAAATGAAACATAACGCCTTCACTTCAACCATCTCTTTAATTAGGTTATGCATCAATCCTTCAAGCATTAGGGCCATTGTAGGTTAAACATTTATAAATCATGGAGCCGGGGGAGTTTGGCAATATTCCGAGAAAAAAAGTTCTCAAGAAAAAAAACCTGAGGGAAAAAAAAATGAAGATTGTGAAAACCACGGTGACGCCAGCCACGGTCTGAATTACCTTCATAAAAAGATAAATATACGTTTTTGTTTATATTCTTTCTGTATTCTTTTAACATGAATACATACTAATATAAGTAATGTATTTTGCAGCTTTCTTAGTGTTTAACGTTGGCGTGATGAGGGGGAAGGGATGGGGTTTCTTATAAAAAAAAAAAACTGTAGAATTTATCATTCTAATCTCAGACAAGTTTTATCCTTTACATCCAATGACCCTAATACATTGTTATAATCCTTCCATTACATGTACATTTCAATAACTAATTAGTTAAGACTTTTTAGTTTTTACAGCTTCTCTTGTTTCAGTGGACAGAGAAAGAGAATATCTACCGCGCTGTGAGGCAGAGGGTCTCTTTTTATAGCCAAAGTCACTGGTCTGAGCCCAGCACCCATTCTCATGCAGCGCAGCTCTCCTGCCTTTCCGTATGTTGACCTCTTTGCTCCGTCCCTTCACAACCTCTCCGGCTCAGCTCCGGTCTGACTGCCTCTAATTGGCCCTGGAGGCCGAATGGAAGTAAAGTGATGAAACCGGCGCTCGATGCTGAGGAGAGACAGCGAGCTCACAGACCGAGGACACAGCGGGCATCAGGGAGCGGACTAATTACGCATTCTTAGGGATGGAAAAATTGTGTTTTGTGTGTGTGTGTCGCTTGCAGATATGTGTTGTGTGTCTGTGTGTTCACTATGAGTAGTCACACTCATGCGAGAGGCAGGCTCTGTCACTCGTAGTGGAACATGCACACGCACACATATTTGTATCTTGTCAGCTCACGCCTACTCACCACATCTCACCTCCCTCTCGTCTCTCCAGAGAGGTGGAGTTCGTCCAGAAGGAGGATGCAGAGAGGAGGCGTCTGGAGGAGGCTGAGAAAGCTCACCTGGCTGAGATCCACGGACTGCAAGTCAGGGTAAGTCTGTCTCTCACCTCCATCTTTACCTTTTTGCCCCTCCAAACAACCCTTAAAGGAAAGTAAACTCACAAACACTTCAGTTCCTCTCTGTGCTTGAGGACACATTACATACTGTGTGTTTATGCTGTAAATGTGTAAATCTAAATCTCTGAATCATCGTGATGAAAAAGATACCAGAAGGGTATCTGTGCCACTTCAGCTACTTTATGAAGGTGTTCTCCTCCTGGCGCAGTGCCAGCAGATGGACTTTGTGTCCAGAGGCCTGTGATTGGCTCCATTGTCAAACTCTGTTTGGATTTCCTGCCTTTCCTAGTCTTAAAACATGACAGTTGTGTTGTTTTCTGCTCAAGTCTCAGGACATGCCCCACAGTTGAGTGGGCAGTCAGCCCAACTGTCCCCTGCTATTATTCTGCACAGTGAGCATTCATTCATTCATTCTCCCACTGCACGGCATTGTAACATGTGGATGGGGAAGTGTGGCACAAGCGCGATGGAATAACAGCGTCATCTGTTATTTAGGACGACAGCGGGAGAAGACGGTCACGCTTTAAGGAAACTAACTCTACCTGTGCTTTTCAAAAGATGAATGATGTAGTCGTCATCGTCCTTTGATTTCAGTGCTTTAGTTTGACAGCTAGATGCTCGCGGCGGATGAACATCGATCGCTTCCTCTCCCTCTACAGATTGCAACATTAGAGTCCGAGCTGATGCAGCTGATGAAGCAGAACGGCATCCAGGTCAACAACAACAACAGCAACAGCGCTCAGCAGCACAGCCCCAGGAGGGCTGCAGCACAGGCCAGAGGTGTGTTTGTGAGGGGGCCCATCTCTTAGCATATGGATTTAAAGGAATGTTACACATCTACAAATACAGAATGGAGTTAGGGGAAACGATCGATACCCCACTTATGCATGATGTCACTGAGCAAATGAAACATGTTATTGGGCTGTAGAGGTGCTGGGGGGTGAGTTTTTAATAGAGGGAGGCTAGCTGTTTCCCCCTGGGGGGATGAGGAGGAATAGCTCAGCTGTTTCAAGTTTCATATTGAACATGAGAGACGTGTTGATTTAAACATGTTGCACTCAGCAAGAAATCAAAAATAAGCTTGTTTTGCACAATTTTGATATTTTCTTTTTAATTTCTCATTGAGCTGAAATAGGAAAGTGTTTGTTAACATAAACTTCTATCGCTTTGCATTTATGGTGGATACATGGTCCTGAATAAATCTTGCATTTATTGTTTGGATGCAGAAACAGCTAAGCAGCTAGTTGGTTTGTTTTGGCCCCTAGACGACCCGTGATGCAGCTCTACTACATTGCCTTTGACTTTTTGTTGACTTCTCTTGCCCTGTGAAGGACATTGAAAAGTTGGACTCTCTTGAGGCTGAGACACACACACAAAAAACAACACACACACACACACACACACACACACCTGGATCTCTTCCACACACATCCTCCTCCTCTACTCCGACGCTTCAACCTTCACACACACTTTCAACTCTGACTCGAGTGGCACTTTGAAACTCTGCAAACAAAAACAAACCGATAATCCCGTGTACGGTCATCTGCCTGGTTCTGTTCTCCTCAAGTCTGTTTTAAGCTGCGTTGGCTTTATTTCACTGGCTGCATCTGTCAGAACGCTGTGTGCACAGATAAGTACAATATAGGATTCTCTACAGTGCAGACGGGATAACAGAGCGATTGGATCTGCACTGATCCGAGAGACGCAGCCCATTATGCAATATTAAACACGGGGGAGAGAGCTGGATCAGGACATAAAGGAAAGAGAGAGAGAGGGAGGAGCAGACAGAATATGAAATCATCTTTTAAATTGAATTGATTTCCGTCTTTGATTCCTCTGCTCCTCCGACAGCCTCTCCGTAGGCAGTCAGGAAATGAGCAGAAACATTATAATTGCCTGACTAATTAATGGGGTTACTTTTTGGGGAGGAGATTGATATTTTAACTGCGTCGTTTTTCTTCTTCTTTTAATATTTTAATGGGGGTCTTAAGCCAAATTAAGTGCCCCATAATGAATCTGAAACAAAGAAAACACACCAATAAGTGAGCAAATGGATTATATTGCATATATTATATATTTTTTGTACTTAAGCTAAATCCCAGTTGTTTGTGTGCTCGTGTGTGTGCGTGTGCTTGTGCGTGTGCGTGTGCGCAACTCTAGACCTGAGGGAGTCCTCTCGTCATTCACCCAGCAAAAACAAGAGCTACGCTGGAATCAGCCGAGACAGCACCAGCTCTACAGAGGGAGAGGTTTGTAATAAAACACACACACACACACACACACACACACACAGGTTTTTCCTTTTTTCAGTGACCCACAGATTCCCACAGAACATCTGATGAAATATCGACCGGATGCACGTTTATTTGACTCTTCTAACAATGAATACACATGTAATCAATGTGTGTGTGTGTGTGTGTGTGTCTTTGTCTTTAGCTGTAATCCAGTCGGCTCTCTTCCTTTAATGAATGAATGGCTTCGTGTTGCTGTGCGGCACTAATTGAGGCCGCGGCGCTGTCACAACTTATTGTCTCTCCCTGTGTGATAGTTACAGCCACGGTCTTTTTCTAGAAGGAATGCTCTCGTCTGGGTACCGCTGTCAGTTAACTCGGCTCGAGCAGGAATGAGTTTAGGTTGGATGAACAACTTGGAGAGCCGGATGAGAATTGGCAGGGACACAGAAACCCGGCAGCGGGGGGCTTCCAGGGGTAAAGAGGGCGAGGAATTAAAATGTTGAAAGTATGTCAAGTGACTTCTTTCAGCTTAGTCTTCAGCATTTGGCTGTTCACATCACTTTTACTTGGAGGGCACTTTATTATTCCTTTTCCTGTGACCATTTCTCAGCCTTTGCTTTCCTCCCGCTGAATCTTTCATTCATTTTTTTTTTCTCCATCCCATATTTTCTTTCCTCTCATCGTCTGACCTCATCTCACTGCCGTTTATACCCTTCGCCTGCACATTTCTCTCTCCCCTCTCCTCCATTTGCTTCATTTCGTCCCTTTGTGTCCCTTTGTGTTCGGCTTCAGCTCCCAGAAGGACACGGCAGTCCGGCTCACAGCCGGCCTGGTTCCATCCGCAGCGTGGCCTCTAGTGAAGGAGGAGCGGCGGCCCTGAGGGCGCCCGGCAGCGCAGAGAGCTCCCCCAGACGGACGCCACAGCGGCCGGCCACTGCAGGTAAGAAATCATTAAAGCTTGAATGGTCACTTGAATACATCTGTAGCTATATCTACTCGTCACTTGAAGTAGGAGTAATCTCCGCGTGGGTTGTTTGTGACCTCAGGTTCTCGGTCTCCTGCGACGTCGAGCCCGTCTCGCTGTGGGGAGGAACACAGACAAACTCCGGATGCAGGGTAAGAATAAATACTGGAATGCCATGTTGTCGTTTTGAGTTGTAAACCGTCCGACTACGCTGTGATTAACTTGTTTTTTGGGGGACTTTACGGGATTCTTTTCCCCCTATAAAGCATTTATAAACAACTTATTGTCAAGGATTGTTATGGTCAGTGGTACCAGGGATGAAGGAATGTAACTAGAGAAGATGGATGACTTATTTACATTCAATATACAGAATACACACAAAGTATGTTGTACTCCTTCTAAATGTTATGACAAAGTCCAGAAACGTTTTATAAATGTGCGGAACAGTAATCTTCACAGCTAACCTCTCTCTCTCTCTCTCTCTCTCTCTCTCTCTCTCTCTCTCTCTCTCAGCTCCTCAGAGCTGTCAGCAGAGGACAGTCCAGAGAAACTCAAGGTCAAGGTACATGAGCTTTTTACATTGGGCAAATAATGGTTAATTGTTCATATACTTTACAGTGGAACAATCAAATGTCTCTTTGTGTTCATGTAACTATAAGTTGAGTCACAACAGTACCAGTATATGTCGACCTCCATACTGTAAGCTTAGAGACGAAGATGATGATGACGCCTGCTTGTCATTTAGCGTTGATGTGTTGTGTTATTTCTGTTGAACAGAACTCCCTTACATGGCCGCACTTCTTCTCCTATTCATATTACTTGGTATTGTATTATTTTGTGTTTTGTTCAGTTCTACCTCAATCCACTGAAATGAGTGTGTACGTTAAGCGGTAAACATGGTCCATCATAAAGAGAATTAGGGTACTTAAAAGAATGCGTAATTGCATTGTTAATTCCAAAAGAATCAATGTGTTCTCCTACATTATCTTAAAGAAATAATCATACTTTTCTATGCCTTTAGCTGTAAACAATGTCCATTTTAGCAATCATGTGATTTAAAAAAAAGTGTTGAATCCCAATCTTTGTTTCATAATGCACCTTGAGTCAATTCGCAGTTGTATTGATACTAAAGGATCAAGGTTGTGAACATGGGCATTCGTTGCAGTGGAGGAACTTGCATGGAAACTGTTTCTAATCCTGTGTAATAACAGATGTGGTTACCAAAGGATTAAAAAGGTGATTATTTTTGATCCTGCACCAATCAAATCTTTTTCTCTCTCCAAAGACATGCTCGTCTTAGCTTGAGTGCACATTAGAAGATAAATCAATGAGAATGTATTGATATTAGTCGTAATGAGGAGCTTCTAAGAGAGGATTCAGCCCAAAGAGCGGACAGTCTAATATTAGTTGTACTTGTACCCTCAGACAGAACTCTGTGAACTACACTATAAAGCTAGACTTTATTTAAATTATTATATGACTTGATATTAGACTTAACACTCAATACTTCTGTCTTTAATTCAGAGGACCAATGTAAAAAAAATGAGGCCTGTAAGAAAAACTATTGCTCTATATTTTAGTTTGAGTTACTTTTTAGTCCGTGTTTCTCATCAGCAGCTGGTCTCTGCATGTTTGAGCACAGATTTTGGATCTCAATACTGTAACTCCATAGATGTCCACACTCTGGCACACTCACAAGGACACAGGGAGATAGAGAGAGAGAGAGAGAGAGAGAGAGAGAGAGATTTTTTTATATTGGATAGCATCCAGCTGCATCATTTCCAACCACTAATCACATTCACAGTTTGTGCTATAATGGAACATCTTAAAAATGAGGGATGTGCACAAGCCAGACATCCTGCAGTCCATCAGCCAACTTAAATATATTAGTTGAATGTACTTTTGATTGACCGTCAAATATTCGTATGAAGCGCATAGATCATTCTGTTAAGTGCTCTGCGGAACGGTCTTAATCGTTCTGATTGATCCACTCCTCCTCCAGTGGAGAAGCCCTCCATCTAATCAACTAAACTCCAGTTGGCTCTCACCACCAGTCTGATGAGGGGGCTTTTGATTTCTCAGGGACCGTCTCTGAGCGAGGACCTGAGTGCCAGCAGCAGCAGCTCAGTGGAGATCAGCGGCATGAGCGAAGCAAAGATGTCGGGACGCTCACACACACTGGCGCTCTCCTCCGATGAGGTACGCAAAGCAACACGACACCTTGTCTTTTTTAATGGAGGCTGGCAGAGGGGATGCCAGATACAAATGAATCATCGAAATAGCGAAACAAATGAAGTACTTGAGATTGATTTCACCAAATCAAAGGAGTACATGTTACACAAAATTCACATTTAATATAATTATAATTTTTTTTATTACTTGTCAATTCAAATGTGGCAAAAATGCTCTTACCATGACATCCACCTTTTTAACTCCTTACTTAAATAGATGAACTAACAAATCCCAACATTGTAAAATGTTGGGATACATTTTTCTTTTTAATGCAAACAACAACTCTTGCATTTGTGTCCGTGCCCCTATTTGTTATGCTAATAACAATAAAAACAGAGAATGCATTATCCCTTAGGGAATAAGCTTCTCTCATATTCATCATGCAAAAAAAAAAAAAAAGAGTTTTTAAAGTCAATGCATTTTAGGCTTATTGTATTGAAATGCTGGTCGAGGCTGTTGTCGTGTACGCTATGTTGTTCTCCCTGTTAACAACCCAGTCGTCTTCTGTTTATTTCAATGCTGCCACATTCAGAGTCTGGATATGATAGATGACGAGGTGAGACCTGCACACACGTCTTTATGTTGTGGAGAAGCCATTTGTCTGTGTTTCATTCCCACACGTCATTCATGGCGAAGAAGGATTTTCCCACAAAGAAATATGTATTGCTACAGAATATGTGAAATGTCTTGTATGTGTCATTGATTTTTATCTGAGCTTATTAAGTGTTCATTAAACATTATCATTCAGCATTCTGTAGGAGATAAACTTGTACTACACGGTTAAATGCTGTATGTTAGAGTGGGAAAAGATTTGCATCTCATCTGCTTCTTTTTCTCTGTCCCTCTTCCTGTTGCCTGAGTTCAGATCCTAGACGAAGGACAGCTACAGAAGCAGCATCACTGGCAGAACCGCAGCATCACTGAGTGGACCTCCCAGCAAGTGGCTCGCTGGTTAATGGGGCTCAACTTAGAACACCACATCCCAGAATTCACTGCCAACAACATAGATGGAGAACAGCTGCTACAGCTGGAGAGCGCCGAGCTCAAGGTGAGTTCAAAGGGATGTATCCATGCATACATTCAAATATATGTCAGAGAAGGCCAAACATATGTTTGTTACTGTATGTGTTTTATAATATATACAAAGTATTGATAAAATATCACCAGATATATTGTAAACTGATTTTGTATACCCTCAAATAGATACATCCAGTTTACCTTATAATATAAAGTTATATATATATAACTTTATATATGTGTGTGTGTGTGTGTCTGTGTATATGTATATATGTATATTTATATTTAGATATGTATGTATATGTATATAGTATATGTGTATGTACTGTAAGTTTATATTACAACTGAAATGGATGAGAGCAAACAATGAATGCTCTAGAATAAAGAAGGAAAGATCCTTATTGGGGTTTATTTATTTCAGGCCCTTGGAGTTTCTTCTTCCCAGGACCGTGCGCTCATCAAGAAAAAGATCAAAGACCTTAAAGTTCTGATGGAGAAGGCCAAGAGGAACCGAGAGAAAGTGGAGAAGCAACGCGAGAAGCTACAGAAGCGAGAGCTGGAGCAGCAGCAGAAGGAGTCGCGCAGAGAAAGCACGGCAGAGTGAAGTGCATTGTTAGAGCTCCGATCTCCGACCTCCCGCTTTACTGTAGCGCCACACCAAGTAGCATCTGGAGGAACCGAGCGTCAGTAGGCCCCACATATGAACCCTGAGGGACGCCTGCTCAGTAGTTCAATAGTTCTCAGAGATGGAGCCGCACACCTAACTGTCGGAGGCTGTTGAGGGACTTCTTCACCAAGCAAAGTAAACCAAAATAAGCCGTTGGATTATAGGATCCTGCCCCGTTCAGTTGCCTCATTTTACACCCACTTTGAGTTGTTCGGCCATTTAACGTGGTACTCCGTTCTATTTATTTAGCTGTTTATTGCTGTACATTAGGTTTATTTATTCATAGCCAGAATAAGTCTGTGAAAAGTTGATCTCATCCTCATACCATATCATCTTCAGAGCCGTCTGCATCGCCCGTGAAAAAGGTCCCGTAGACAATCATGTACACACACGGCGATGATACAGATTCGTCTGAGGGGCCATTTCAATAAATTAATGTATATCCTGTTCGGATGCATAGATCCGTGAAATTGCTCTACTGCATTGACGAGGCTCATACAGGTCAGGCCTGTGAGGTGGAATAGTATGAGGCAGTATTCATCTCCCACCACTGGGTGTCCCCATGCTGCTTATTTTCACGGCTGAAGGAGTCAACACTGGAACTTCCTGATAGGAACTAAAGCGGGAACCAAGTTTAATGGGGAAAAGCAAAACTCTCTCAGCACTCGCAAGAACACTGGAAGTGCAAACCCTGTAAATGTAACCTCTGCTGGCGTGTCCAGTGCTCCACACAGTACACATGTCCCTCCTAAAGCAGTTCACAGAGTAGGAATGACGACAAGGACTTACTGTAACTCATTGGACTGGTTCTGATGGAGACTTCAGGTACATTGTAATTATGACATTTGTAATTAACCAATCGTGTATGACAAAAACAAAAGAAAAAATGATAAAATTAAACTTCCTGCTTAGATCCTTAACGTGTTTAGCTCGGACACAGCCTGAACCTGTTTTTGTATTTTCTCTTAATGCCCCACCACTGCCTTTTAGAAATTCTAGATTTTTCTGAACTCTACCCGCTTCAGTTTGAGTGTCCACACATAGAGTAGACTAAACAATTGTAATTGTTCATTTCTTTTCGTTCATTACGGGATACAGTTCACCTTTCAGATGACTTTTATTCTGAATAATATTTAGGAATGCTGCCATATAGACAAGTCGTCTCTGTGACGGAGGACAGAAAGATGATTACGCTTGATAATACTGATATTACACTGGAAATTGTACCTGATAGATGCAATATACTTTTCATTTTCCTATGAAACTGGTTCAGTTAGTGACATTTTGATTTACTTGTTAGATATAAAAGAAATATACCTATAAATTGTTTTGACAGATGTACTTTATGCAAACCTTGTTTTGGGATTATGACGCTCACTGAGAGACACTCTCCCTGTGTTCCTTCTTTAGCATTCCCGAGAATCATTCCGTCGGTTCGCAGTAAATATAGAGACACCAATGTCACCGTGATCAAAATAAAGGCAGCTTTGGTTATCAGTCCCTTTTGTCTGAATGGCCCTGCCCGGTGTCCTGGTAACTGATCAACGATAGTTAATGCAATCCCACAGTAATACAGGTACCACTGATCTACTAATGTTATTATTTATTTATTTCTGTATTTAATGAAGCAACTGACTACTGCTTATGATAACTTATTCAAAAAAAAAGAGTATTACTAACACCTAACCCATGATTTATCCAGAATTGTATGATTACCTCCTATTGCCAAAACATAAGTAAACATTTTATTAATAGTGATTTAGATTCAAATGTCTTTTTTATCAAATGAAGGATTTCAAGTTAAGAAATACTCCCCCACTTGTGCTTGTGGTTTTCCTCTAATGCTGCTCCAGTGCAACTCCAATAACCTGCTTATGATGTGTTCTTGTGGAATATTTTGTAACACTTGAACCTTTCTGTGAATACCGCCCCCCCCCCCCCAGCCCCGTTAAGTCGGTCCGCCGACTGCACTCTTTTGACTCTTTTGTATGTATAGTGAAACACTGAGAGCAATATGCTGAAAGAATCCTACAGAAGCCTTGTTTTCTATCGTGACTGTGTGTGTGTGTGTGTGTGTGTGTGTGTGAGTGTGTGTGAGTGTGTGTGTGTGTGTGTGTGAGTGTGAGAGAGAGAGAGAGAGAGAGAGAGAGTGTGTGTGTGTGTACACAGTTTGTCTGAGGGCTGAGGAGCTTAAGGGTCACACCTGATGAACCCCACGTATGGATGAGACCCCGGTGCTCGTGGCAGGTGTTTGAGTCGGAGGGTTTGTCTTTGTGTGTGTAGAGAGCAAAACGATAATCGCCACAAACTGCTAGCCATGCTTTCACTCTTTTAAAAAGTCGTTCTGCTTATTCTTCTCCTCCTCCTTTTTTTTGTCATTACCTTGCTCTATTTTTCGCATCCAGAAAAGTTTGAAAAGGTCCCACTGAATAAAATGTGCAAAGTCTGCTTTGGTTTCTTCTTCTTTTACACCATTTGTCTTACTTCCTGTGCACAGGTGTCGTTGTCATTTAACTCCTAGAGACAGTTATGAATTTTTATTTCTGCTCATGGTAAACCTGATAGTTATGTATAGATATAGTAGAATAAAACATGACGATTTCTCTGCCATCCCTCTGGCCGGCTATTTTCCCCATGTGACCATCCTCTGCCTGATGCCGTTCTCCCAATGGACATCTCAGCAGACTGACTCCAGACCAGCCAGTCAGCCGGAGCTCTCCAGTCCCTCCCTCTCTCTTTTCTATTTATACTCTAATTTCACTTCAGGGCTATTTTGACTCTCTGGTGGCTCCTCCCACTTGTTGTCCCTCTTCCCATTTGTCTTTCTTGCTCACACCCCTTGCATATCTGATGGCTGGGCTAATGGAGGCCTTCCAGTGTGGGTATGAGTGACACCTTTATTAATACCATTTGTGAGTTTATTTCCAATCTCCTCCATGCTGTGTGGAGAGCGTCGGTGTCAGAGCCGGCTGGTTTGGCGGTGCCACTCGAGGAGCGCGGCCCTTCTTTCACAGAGCGCATGGAGGAGTTGAGCCCCCGACAACTGGCTGTCAAACAGCTGAAGCGACAGTTCTTGGAGGCCCTGCAGGCCAACGACGCTCAGGAGGTCATGCAGATTCTGCACACTGGGGAACTAGACATTGACACTGTGCTAGAGGTGGAGGACCCGAGCATGGTGTTGGCCTCATACAAGCAAGGTACGGAGAAAAGAGGATGAGATTATAAGCCACATTTCACCAGCAGCAATCAAATCTACACTGTGATTATACCATATGTAAGGCCTGAAAGATGATTCATCTATTAAATATCCAGAATGAACAACAAGAGTGTGAGACATCATTGTGTAACCAAAGAAAAAAGAAGAAAAAAAAGAGTAAACGCCTCTTGAATTTCACAACATCAAACACTTGTTCTCTGTTTTTTTCAGTAGGTAGTGTTAAATCCCCTCCATCCTAAAACTGAATATGACAAGAAATACCATCTACCATAGCTGATTTACAATAACATGCTCGGGATACTGGAGATTAAACATGATGCAATAACAAAGCCATTATGAGATTTAAATCTAGTGAGTCAGATTACAAGCACCTTTGACCTTTACCTGTAAATCCCTTCTTTAGTATTTCTCGATAACCTTAAAGCACCAGTAGTCACTGGGATCCTGAGTAGTTAGTTGTCTTATTTTCTGCAGGTTACTGGCTCCCAGGCTACAAACTGGAGAAGTCCTGGGCGATGGCTATCCATGTTTGCGTGATGCACAATGCCGTGGAAACAGCTCTGGTGCTCCTTGAGGGAGGCACAGCCCTCAACCGGATGCCCAACGGGAAGACGCCGCTGCATGTGGCCTGCGAGCTTTCCAACGCCGACTGTGTCGCCTTGCTCTTGGCTCACAGGGCAAAGGTCAACAGCCGGTCGCTGAGCGGACACACACCTCTGCACTACTGCATCACCAAGGAGTCTGTGGACTGTGCCAAGCAGCTGATCCTGAAAGGTCAGGAGGGAGGGGTCAGGGTGCATGGATATGAGTAGATTGATGAAATGGATACAAAGTAATAACCATTGCTTTCCCCCCCATGGAGGTGCAAACCTGGATATGCCCAGCAACAACAATGAGGAGGACACACCTTTACACACAGCCGCCAGGTTCGGCATCCCAGAGCTGGTGGCGATCTACTTGGCCAACGGAGCGTCTGTGGACGCGGTCAACGCTCTCCAGGAGACGCCCCTGATGACCGCATGCTTCTGGGCTTTTGACGCTAAAGAGCAAAGCTACAGCCAAGATCACCATCTGGTCTGTCGCCTCTTGCTGGACCACCAGGCGAGTGAGTTTTGGGACTGTAGTACTCATATTGACATGGCGAGGCTTTGGGTTTTGTTTTCTACGACATTTTCCTTCTCTTCCAGATCCCAACCTCAGAGAAGAGGACAATAAAACCGCTTTACACAAGGCAGCCTGGAACTGTGACCACGTCCTGATGCAGATGCTGCTGGAGGCCGGAGCCAACACCAGAGCCATGGACATCAACGGCTGTGCTCCCATCCAGTACGTCCTCAAAGTGACCGGTGTGAGGCCCATGGCCATACCGCAGCTCTGCTATCAGCTGCTGCTTAACCATAACGCGCCACGCATCTACCCACTCCAGTTCCACAAGGTACAGAGATGGAGACGGGCGTTGTTACATTGTATTTGGCACATTGTGTGGATGCAGGTTATTGCGCTGTCTAATGAAGCTTTCCTCGTTGTGTCGTGCAGGTGTTGCAGACCTGCTACGACTACCCTGCAGCAGTAGAAATCATGGTCAACTCTTATGAACGCATAAAGTCCACAAATAAGTGGAGAGCTGCTATTCCTGATGACTGCTACAAGGTAGGACAATGATAAACTGTGTTCAGTGAGTAAGACTAACAAGACTATTCTAGTTACAAACTAAACAAACAGGCCAGGCCTAAGTAGATGTGTGAAGAGATCAATTGTTAATTTGTTTTTAAAAGGCGAGGGCTTATTAATGATTCACAATCCGGAGAAGACGTAACCTGTTTTGTTTTTGCTCACTCAGCGACACAAAGACTTCTACGACTCTGTGTTTGCTGTTTGCACCAACGGTCCTCGCAGCCTGCTTCACCTGGCCAGATGTGCCATCCGAGCCGGCCTGGGCGGGTTCTGCCACAGAGGTGTAGCACAGCTGCCTCTGCCCTCTTCCATGAAGACATATCTACTACTGGAACCGGAGGGGATACTGTACTGATGAAGTCAGCGGACAGTGTCATAGAAACATGTACTTCCTGTCTGATGACAGTGAACATGCTGTTAGTTGGAGCTGGTACTAACAGGTGTGTCTTTTATATTTGTGCTCATCATTCCAAGAGGATTTTGTCAGCAACATACAGAAATGGAGTAGAACTGTGATCACGTGACGGACATTGACACTGATACGGTACTGGTCTTTCTGAAGGTGCCATGAGTGTCAGTAAATACAATCAGTCGGGGCTCTCAATCTCCGTGTTGCTACGTACTTCAAAGGCTCCATATCTACACGGCAACCAGCCTTAAAGCTCACCATTAGCCCTTTATTGGCTAAACAAACACTTGACACAGCCCTCCATAACAAGTGCTGGGTTTTCCAGTGGACTGCACATGAAAGCAGCAGAAAGAAGCAGAAAAACTGGTTCACGGGTTTGTTACTTCTAGACTGGATTACTGCAACTCCTTATTATCAGGCTGCTCTAATAAGTCTCTTAAGTCAACTCCTTATTATCAGGCTGCTCTAATAAGTCAACTCCTTATTATCAGGCTGCTCTAATAAGTCTCTTAAGTCAACTCCTTATTATCAGGCTGCTCTGATAAGTCTCTTAGGTCAACTCCTTATTATCAGGCTGCTCTGATAAGTCTCTTAAGTCAACTTCTTATTATCAGGCTGCTCTGATAAGTCTCTTAGGTCAACTCCTTATTATCAGGCTGCTCTGATAAGTCTCTTAAGTCAACTTCTTATTATCAGGCTGCTCTGATAAGTCTCTTAGGTCAACTCCTTATTATCAGGCTGCTCTGATAAGTCTCTTAGGTCAACTCCTTATTATCAGGCTGCTCTGATAAGTCTCTTAGGTCTCTCCAGTTGATCCAGAATGCTGCAGCTCGTGTTCTTACTAAAACTAAGAAAAGAGATCACATGACTCCTGCATTAACTGCTCTGCACTGGCTCCCCGTAAAATCAAGAATCACATTTAAAATGCTTCTCCTCACCTACAAAGCCTTGATTGGGGATGCTCCATCATATCTTAAGGAGCGTGTAATACCATATTGCCCCAATAGAGAGCTGAGTTCACTAAATGCGGGGCTACTTTGGGTTGAGGCCTCCTGCCTGGTGGGCCGGCCTCCTGCCATGGCCCTGCTTAGGATTTTTTGGGAGTTGTTTCTGATCCGATGTGAGGTCCTGGCACAGCGATGTCGTATGTGTACAGATTGTAAAGCCCTCTGAGGCAACTTTGTCCTTTGTGATATTGGTCTATATGAAATAAACTGAATTGAAGCCAGAAGTAAGACAAATAGTTCTTCCTCTAAGCAGAGGCCACTCTGCAAAAACAGTGATGGTCATTTAAAGATGCTGGATTTGATATTCAGTGCATTAGTAAAGCCGCAAACTACTTTTTCCTCCTTCTGCGTGTGGTTATCCGAGCTTCTCGGCTGGCTGTGTGGTATTCTTAGTGCATGTCAGTGCTTGTGAGCCCCGCTGGTTAGCTCACTGCCGCCGCTCGGCGCTGCGTTCCCCCAGCGGTTCTTCCTGTCCTGCTGCCCCTCCAGGTGAACACGGTTTCGCTGCGTCAGCACTTTGTTGTCTGTTTGTGTGGTAACCGCTGTCGGCTGCAAGCTGCCCTCGTCATGTCGAAAGCTGTGTGGAGGCTCTGAATATGGTATCAAGAACCTTTTAATACCAAGTTAATATCACGTTTTATAAGAATTTCCTTAACTCAACACCAACTTTCTTTTCCGATTTCTAGATTGTCATCTTCAAGGATTAACCTTAAAGTGTGACCTGCGCCACTCAGCCCAGTCACAAAAGCATGCTGTCATGGTGTGAGCGTCTCAGACTATGTTATCCAGGTGTTAAAGTCTAATTGACGTCCTATCAGTGTATCTTCGAGGAGAGCACTGGTGCGACTGAGGCTGCTGCCACAGAGAGAGACGCCCTTTGAGCTGTATGGCGTCGGCCATTCATGTAAACAGCTGTCGCTGAGCTGTTGGTCAGCATGTGGACAAGACATCCTCGGTGGAGGGAACATTGTGTGGATGACTGAAGGGTCAGGCCTGGGTCCCTGTACTCTTGAAATAGACCGGTAAAGGTCAGGCAGAGAGGGAGGCTAGATTCCTAAACCATGCATTATAGTGACGAATTCTTGGCATTGCAGTGATGTCATTTTCTTGTCTCTTATCTTTGAGAGAGAACTTGCGTGATGCTGTGTTTGTATTGCTGCAATGCCGATCACCCCTGAATGAACCGGAGAACAGAATTCAGAGAGACAAGAGGAGGATAGTCATAAAACCAGAGTAGATTGTGTCATGTGGGGACACTAATGGAGGACAGTGTGCTCTCAAACTCCTCTTGGCAGCGGGCCACGGAAAAAGCCACTGGACTGTGTCGGCGATGGTGGACGACAAACAGAGCAAGGTTTCCTAAAACACGCTGTGGGGAGAGAAGAGGGGGCCCAATGAGCTCAGGGCTCACGGTGCCGTGCACTCAAACAGCTGAGTTTATAATGACGTATTGAGGAGAGATTTTTATTTTCTACATTCACGTGTCATTCGACTGTGGCCACATGGCCACGGAGACGTTCACATGGTATCAAATGCAACGCGTCTGTTGGTGCAGAGACAGTATATAAATCATGAGAATCTAAACGGTAGTGAGTTCATATTTTAATCAACAAGATCTCAAGGCAGTTCTAAATGCTACAAATGTGGCGAAGAAATAATTGAGAAGTACAGTGTATGTTTGAAAGTATGGCCGCTAAAGGAGACGCATGGATTATGTGAGAGTTAGTTAAAGAAAACACAAAATCTGTTAGATTAATACAGCTTGCATAGCATTGTCTGAGCATGTCTGAGACGGTCATACCATATGTGTCAGCAACTCTGGACTCTGTGTGTGTGTGTGTGTGTGTGTGTGTATAGTCTGCTGTAGTTCAACATTTCCCACAGGCCTACACAGCCTCTAAAGCAATTTAGATGTGCAACGCATGCATCATTAAAAAACACTTGATATTATCAAATGACAGTTAATCTTTGAAAACACTGAAAACCTTTTTGGAAAAGGTTACAAAAATGTGTATTTAAATTCTGTTGCAACAAGGGACAATACTTATTGTAAAGGTAAAGGGTAATTTGGCAGTTTTACAGTTAAAATATAATTATTCACAGACTGTTCAACCATACGTATTACCTTAAAATACGTTGCGATACTATGTTTTAGCACTTACGCTTCTCCGGAAAGGCACATTCTCATTTTGCCACGTGGAACTCAAACATCCATCAATCATGGAAACATCACATATAGAAGAAGCTAACAGACGTTGGAAGTGGAACAATTGATTTTACATTGATTCAATTTTACACCACACACAATCAGTGCACATTCTTCTTCTATTGTTTCTGAAATGCTGTATTTGTATTAGAACTGAAGAACAATGAAATCAAGAAGTTGTCCGACATGTAGAAAAGTGGAAAGTTGAATGTTCACTTTCTGTTGAAGTCAAAGAACCTGACTGAATTTGTTCTAGGCCATCATAAAACAATTTGGCAGTCTTATGGTTCTAAAATTATATGTTTTGAAAGAAAAAATTGACAAACATAAACGGCACGCTTACTTAGGAAGTATAACTAGGTTATTAGAACTGAAAGGTGAGTATGGCAAAAGAAGATTTATATTCTATTAGCGTCAGCAGCCTGTAATCATCTTACCACATAATTATATTAAAACGCCTTGGGGCTGGTAGTAGTAGTTCAGTTCAGCTATTTCGGTGCATCTCTCTGATTCATGACACCAACGATCCACATTCACCCAGATCCAGGTCCAGTAGCACGCTGAAAGCCTTTGTGACTTCATCCACTACAGTCCATCTCTTCCAAGAGGGACCTTTTCTTTTCAATTCAATGATCCTTTAATTTAAACTATAAAAATGTCCTTAACTTCCGTCCACCATCACAGAATCCTCTTGGTATTGCCCAGTTTCTTTGGGTCCCTGCTGGGCATGCACCAGTCGTCAGCCTCTATGCTCGTCTGGTAATGCCGCAAGGCGGACTTGTTGAAAACAGGAAGTCTCTCCACGGACTCCGAGGACAAGGCCTGTGATACAGAACAGAAGGCGAGTTATTAGTCTGCATCCTTATCGCTCGTCTGCATGAATGAGAGTCGGAGCCATGACGTCTCTCGGTGATATATTTACTGGTTTAAGTAGAGACGGCAAAGGTCTCCTGACATGGAACATCTGCTGATTTATAACTCACACCATCACACACATTAGTTGTGCATTGCTTGTTTGACATAGTTACTTTACATCTGCCACCACTCAGTCACTGCAGGCGGTGGAGTTGACAACACATGTATATTTAAACTCTCCACCAACTTGGCTTTGAAGGTTATTCTTTTGGAGGTAGTGGAGTTCCCACCTTTAAGTAGACGACAGCGGAGGTGCCGTAACCCTCCATAGAGTAGAGCTGCAGGTCTCCCTGGAAGTACTTGGCATACAGACGAGAGATGGGCAGGCCATAGCCAAACCCAGCCTGAAGGAGAAATCACAGTCACAGTATCAATACAGATGAGCCGGTCTGGGCCAGTTGCCACATTATTACAGTTACAACAGCGTGGATACTGTGGAGGGCTTGTGTTGTAAACAAGTATACAGTGTATCTAATGGTTCACGTTTACTATTGACTGCAATCCTCTTTGTAACAAGCTCATTTGCAACATGCTCAGTTGTGCGAGTCTCTGATTAGAACCGGAAGATTTACCACCTGGTTCATTTTTAATCCTAGTTAAAAGACAAGAGTCTTGTGGCACTCTGTGTCCTGACTAAGACACTCGTCAGCACTGAAGACAGGGGGCCTCACCAGTGGGGCGTTGCGAGAGTTGTCTTCGTGGACTGGACTCGGAGCCGTGGAGTACATGTAGCTGAACAGACGCTCGATCTTCCTCAACGGGACTCCGCCTCCTCTGTCAGACATCTCAAAAATAAAGGGGAGGTATGTTAGATTGACACGGGTCTTCTTCTTGTTCTGGCAGCGGCAAATTTGTCAGCTCTTCATCATTTTCCATTTGAATGGAATCTAAACAGGGTTGTGCTGTTTTATTTGTATCCTAACACGGTCCACATAGTGAAGGTAACACAAGTGAATGGCACTACAACACTTGTTTGGTATATAATCTCAACTCTGGTTGATCCCTGTGTTCGTACAGATTTCAGGACTAACGTCTGTCTTAACTCATCTACCTTGATAGTGAGATCTTCAGTTCCCAGTGACACTCGCACTTTGATGGGGGGCAACGTTGGGCTCATCTCGTGGGTCTCTACTGTAGCTCTCATGGCGTTCTGACAGAGGAAATCAGAGAGGATGACGACATGTGAGTGAGGAGACGATGAGGATCAACATACGTCTGGTTCTCAGGCTGGTTTGGTACTGTACCTTAAAAAGCTCAAACAGCATATGGTAGAGATGGGACGGCACGTAGACAATGTGGAGGGGCTGGTCAGGGTTTTTGGCTGTGAACAAAATATATAGTACTGATCATATGAGGAGAAAAGTGGCACTGTCAACTATGACCAATCTAAAACTCAAACATCCTGACTGTACGCTAGCCGGTGAATGCAGACATTTGGGATATTTGCCTGCTTCAAAAAACATATTAACAAATGAGATAACATATTAACTCTGATATAAGACAAGGCAGACCGTTTCAACATGAGTGGGGGAAACAAAATTATATTAATGATATGTTATAGATATATATAACTTCAAGAGCACACCAGTGAAAGAATCTATCAAGGTGAAACACCGACAATACAAGAGTACTTTCAATAAATGGAGCAGATCCCAAGAAACAACCGCAACTTGTGGTTGTTTTTGTAACACTTACAATTGACCTCTGTAATCTCCATGTCAGGTGAGGTCAGGTAATATTGCTCGCAAAGCATCTGTGAAGCCTCATAGGCATCTAGAAAGTGAAACAAAGCAATAGATAAGCCAATAGATAAGATATCTAAAGCATGTGTGTGTGTGTGTGTGTGTGTGTGTGTGTGTGTGTGTGTGTGTGTGTGTGGGTGTAGACAGCCGTATTGGTGCTGAGGGAAGTCATTCATTACCTTTTATTACCTCCACAACGTCACAGCTGGGGTCGATGCTGCCAATATGTTTAGGATGGGCTGGGTTCACACTGCCATCGCCATCAAAGATTAGTGCTACAGGGCAAAATGCAATAATGAATGTGTGTGACTAAAAGCATACACACATCACTGTCCCTTGATGTTGTACATGTTGTGAATATCAAGTCAAATATGAAGCATATATCCCGTTTGAGTGACATAGCCACTCACACTCTTGTATCATTCAGTGGAAAAAACACTAACAAGCTATTAAGGTAGGTTGGGTGTCTTTTCTACAGCTTTAAATCTTAAAGAGATCATCAGAAATAATCACATTAAAAAAGGACAAAATGTGCTGCGACATTTTTAAACCACGAGCTCTTAAACATGATCATCACTTTATTGAGTTTACATGAGCTTTGAGTGTGAGCAACTGTGTTGATTAACTCACAGTCGATGACAGAGTGCTATACTGACTGTGCTGGTTCATGAGCATGCGTGTGGAGATGCGGCTCATGTAGAAGCGGTCCAGGAAGTACTGGACGTTCTGGTTGGTGACGGGGTCCACGCCAAAGGCGTCCTTGTACTCCACCACACCCTGTGCCATGGTGGGCACCACGTTGTTGTGCCGATTACGGACGTTCACCAGAGTCTGCGTAAAGCTGAGGGCAAAGACACGACGGTCGCTTGAGTATGTGAGGTTTAACAAAGAAAAAAGAACAACACAAACTTCCTACGGACATGTAGAAGCAGAGCTACTTCCAATAAACAGGTACTCTACTGCAAACAGTGCTAAAAATAACATGTTAATAACTTTATCATGAATTTAAAGGAAGCCCATTCAAAAGCATTCAAATTTGTTCTTACAGATTAAATCTGATAAGAGGTCTACACCCAGGACGCAAATATTGAATTATGTGGTAAGCAAACTAGATGAATTTGTAACAGTTTAGCTCCACACCTTCCTTGTATTAGTTGTTCTCATCCTGTCTGCATGTTTCTCTAACTATCATGTCATTCCAGATCCGGCTTCCCATCTCGTCAGTCCAACTCCCTTCACCTGTTCTCTGACCTGCCTCTGGTCATGCCCACCTCGTTAATCCCTCATTCCCTTCAGCTGGTCTTCATGCCCGTCTCACCTGTAGCCCATTCCCTCGTTAGTCCCTGTCTACTTAGGTTCCCTCACTTGCACTTGTCCTCTGCCAGACTGTCTTGTGTTTTTCCAACTAAGCCCTCGAGCGTTCCACATTGTATTTATATATTTCTGTCTGTTCCGTTCCTTACGATACTCTGATTACAAGATGATTATTTTCATTATCTGTCTCCTGAGTCATGCTATAGGTTCCACCCTAATCCACCATGACAGAATGGCTCCAGATTAAACAAATGATTGCTGTTGCTGAACTTTATGAAGAGCTCATCTTTTATTTAGAACATAATGGATTTTTGCGAAGCAGTGGAGAATAGATTGACATGTAATATAATGTAATGTAAATTGAATGAAGCCGCAAGTAATCATGAGTCTGACGGTGGCCTTCAGGAGCTGGATGATGAGCTCCGAGGACATGAGTCTGATCTTTACTTTGCAACATGACGTAAAGAATTGGTATTTCACAGGTAATTACTGAATTTTTGGTTTGGTGTTGGAACACAGAACGTTATTAACTGGATTGGTAACAGCTACAGAGCAACGCGGGATATTAATAATCTGTTGACATTCATATAGCGGCGACCAACTTTTTTGTAATGTATATATTCGGTAGATTAATGTTTGTCCACCTGAGCAGAGAACAACGTTGCTCTTCCTCTGTGCTGTAATCTGCTTCTCTGGGCTTGCAAGCCGTTTGGCTCATAGAGCCTGTGAGCGTACACCACTGCCCTGGATTTTTAATTGAAGGCCTTGAAGGTTTACAGAAGCAATATATATATATATATATATATATATATATATATATATATATATATATATATATATATATATGCACTAGAAAGCATCTGTGAAGTACTTACTTTGTCAGGACATCCTTATCATCCGGATCCTTCTCTAAGAAATCTACAATCTCCAACAAACTCTGGGAATACCTGGTGGACACAAAATAATGGATTTTACAAAAGAAAACACTGAAACACACTAGTTAATTTACTGTACATCAAAATGGTGATGAGGCTACATTAATGACAAAGCATTACAAAGTAAATAGCAAGCAGTGAACTTCTGTTGGACAAGACATGATTTAAAAAAAAAAATTTAACCAGTTTAAAAATGGTGCGAAAACATAATAACTCTGTCCTCTTAAATTTATAATTGCTTGTTTTATCACACATTGTTTCTGTTGGCCAGTGGATGCAGAAGACTGGGGAGTGAGATCAGTGAGTCACACTCTCTGAGAATCTAGGTGAGAGGTGAACAGCAATGTGTTTGGCTATATTATCTACGTGCTTCTTTTGTCCTTTAACTGACATTCAGCTGTCACACTTTGGAGTATGACCCATCTTTCAAACGGATGAACATCGTAAAAATAGACTTGAGTTGGCTTAAACTCATCGAGTCATGACCTGTCCTCTCGCCTTCGTCAACAACATTGACGAGTGTCAGATCAACTTTTGCTGCCAATTTAAAGAGCTCCGCAAGAGGGGGAAAAGAAAGCCAGTTGGTCTGCGGTGCAAGGCCAAATACAAACGCACTGTGGCTCTTACGTAAAGGGCCGGGATGCAGTTATTGTAGAATACTACTTTTTGACATGGTGATATCAGTAAGTAGCCACAATGTTGGAAAAACAATCTCGAAGTGAAAATGATTACAGCTATTCTTTGAACAGCTGAAAACAGATACATGTACCTTTAGCATACAGAAAGCAGCACTTAGTAAATACCAGCGTGCGCACTAACATTTACACATGCTGATATTTACTCTAACTAATGCTGCCATGCACCAAGTGGTTTGCATATCTTAAAAATTCAAAATCGGTGCTGCATCATTGTGATCCAACCTGTGTTAATATATTATGGTTTATTACATAAGTATAGCACACCACTGTAAAAGCCAGTGCGTTAGTTTATCTATTGACATTCATGCTCCCAGATCAATGGCGTCTAGCCAGCGGGTGCTCAGACAACAAACAGCACGGATTAGCGACAAGGCAGTTTGATGTGAGAGACAGTGAGAAGGTCTTGCGTAACATCTGTCAACACCAGTGTTTCCATTCAAGGAAGACACATTGCAGGATTGGATTTGTTTTGTATTTGAAGTCAAATATTCAAAGTCTGAAATGACACAAAAAAGGGCTTGAATAACCCAGACACGACTGGGTCATAACGCCCTCTTGCTGAAACAAGAATAATGTTATAGACGTGCAACAGGCCTCTTGTGCAACAGTTACTCTGCGCACTATTCCCAGGGTTTGGTATGACAACGGTCTTGAGGCCACAGATTACAAAGAAAGATATGATGTAATGCAGGCAAGACATCCCACCAGCTTATGAGGAGCTTTAGGGATGGAGTGCCGAGGAGCTTATCGGGGAGGAAATCAATCTCCTTCATGATGTTGGCCAGTCGGACAGGAAGCTCCTGCCGCAGGAACACAAACGAGGTCTTCTCACAGGCATTGGCCGAGCCTGCGAACACATGAAGGGTAAGAGACACTGAGCAAGCATGCGACCTTTGACCCCAGACCACAGAATAAAACTAAACATCAACATGTAAAGAACATCTCTGTCCAGGATGTGTTCAGTGGTCGTGATCAGGCCTTGGGAGGAGGAACCTGAAGTGGCACATGAAATATAAAGATCTACATTTGTATATGTCGACTCGTTTTTTGCTGAGGTAGCAGGAAAGTGAGTCCTTGACCCCCATGTGTACTCTGCGAGTCGGAACTGCAGTTGTCCTGCAATGACAAGCTGTCAGGAGTTGTGCAACTGCCATGTGAGTGTGCTCAATAATGACATAACAAGCCAACAGTGATCGACTAAACCGATGCTCCTCGAGAGCACTTACCGAAGTCGATGAACTGCTTCATGGACAAGGGCGACGGGGAGAACTTAGCGAACCTCTCCACTTGTTTTGGTATCCCTGCGACAGAGCCGCTCTTCAGCAGAAACTGAGCGAACTTCATCTTCCCTGTTCTTTCCAGACCCGTCAGTGTTTAGGGGACAAACTGTTCTGTCTGTTCTCCAGCTCGCTGCAGCGTCAGCTCGCGGGGCTGCAGCTCGGCGTCGTGCAAGGACCCCTCGTTAAATAAAAGACATCGTCAGAGCTGCTGGCTACGAGCTCCCCATCTTTGTTTCTCTCTCGCCCTCTCGCCCCTCTCTCTCTCTCTCTCTCTCTCTCTCTCTCTATGTCTCTCTCTCTCTCTCGCAACAGCAGCGGCGTCCTTGCCTCCTGTCCAGTCGGTCGTCTGCCCTTCAAACGCAACAGCGAGCGCTGCCTGTTGTTGTTGGGCGGGAAGTGGGAGGGATTGACGGGGAACGCAGCCAATGGGCGCCCAGGATTTCTCTGGTCGGGGGAGGAAGTGGAGGTTGAAAACACAGCAGCAGAGAAAGTCAGGGCAAGGATACATGTCTGTACAGGAGGCGGTTTGGGTTTGGGTTTGGTAATAAATCTTTTTTTTTTTCTCTCTTTGGTGTGCCTTTTCTCTGAGTAATGCAAAATAAAATAGACCAAGAGCAGAATGTCTCATTTACTTTTGGAGAGTTCAAAAGCAGTAACAAAAGAATAGGAATAAGAGGACCATCCTTAAATGGTTTGCATATGACACAAACTTTAACCCCAATAATTGTATAATGCACATGTCATAAAAGCATACACCAACATCGCTGTCTTTTTTTTAATGTGGAAGAGCTGCTTATTAAGTTGGGTCGTTGAGCAATTATCACTACATTATATAATTGGGTGAGGGACTTTTTGTACAGGAACATTCAAGTAAGAGTGGGTGCAGCATACCACAGGCATGCATTGTGGAGCATGGAGCAAGGTATTGCATGTATTCTATTGTTATCCAACATTATGATCAATTAGATCTTCTTTCAGGTTAAACAAAGAGTAGAACATTATTTGTCAGGTGATGCTGGTGTGAATAATAGGCCACAATGCAACTTAAGTCGATAAGAAAATATAAGCCGCACTACATGAAGTGGAAAAATGGGCAAATAAATTGGGATTAAAACAATCTTGAGCAACAACACAAGTTATTTGTTTCTCAAAACAGCATAACATCAAACTTATGTCCTTAAAATTGTACAAACAACTTCTTGAGCAAGTACAATATGAGTTTATTTGGGTCTTATTTGACGCAAAGCTCACATGAAATGTGCATTTGAATAAAGTAAATAATGTAAAAAGGTCATCAATGTACTTTGTTACTTGCCAAGACAAAAGTAAGGAGCAAGTGGAGCATATCTGCCAAATATATACTGGGCACTCATGACACCTGTCTATAGCTGGGTGTATGACTTAAATGTCAGCAGCAGAATAAAAAAGAAGTTAGATGAATTCCAAGTTCTGGTGCCAACCATTTGTAGTGCATATTTATAATATGAACAATGCAGGTGGAAATGGGAGGCATGACTTTGATGGTGAGGAGAGTGAAGTTAATGGGTTCATCTTCAGAGGCAATATACACATTCTGCCAAGAGCATTACAACAAGCTGCTGGGAACATAATGAGACAAACCCCTTCGAGGTGGACTGGTGACGCAAAGGCAGAAAGCATATATTATGTCAATTACTATACAGCCCCACAGTGTCATCTTTTTTTTTAAATTCCTCTATTCCACGTTTGAAGCAAAGACCGGTCAGCTTTTCAGCATTAGAAATGCATAAGATTTGAAAGATCATCAATTAAAACTGATATTCTAAATGACACATTTCTCATAATTGTATACTGTATATATGCAGATGGCTGCAATAGATCTGGGTGATTACCAACATTTTCTATCATGATACAAGTAATTGTTTATCTTGAAAATAATTAATATCATTATAAATAGTCTATAAGAAATAATTGTATTGTATATTCTTGTGTGAATTGAATACTGGACAAATGAAAAGTGCTGGGTATTTTCTCATTTAGTTGGGACCTTAAGTGCAAAATGAACATAACAGTTTCATGTGAATTATAAATATACACATATGTTGTTAAAGAAACGGATTGATCTACAAGTATGATCGTCTCCATTCATGATTTGTGGTTACATAATCTCGTGTTTCACACTCCAGTCCAGGAGGTAGCGGTAATGTTGCGTTGCCAACCACCAATAAACGCTAAATAATCAGAACAAGCAGCAATAGTAGAAGAAGAAGTGCTGTTACAAAGCAACGCTTTCGTTACAGCGCCACCTATCGACGATCTACCCGATCGATTTCTAAAAACTAAAATACAGAAATAACATATTTTTTTAATTTCCCGTTTGAAACATGAGAACGAAAAAACACATGAGAACAAGTAAATCAAATACTGCTATTTACTATCAGAAAGGGTAAACACTTTTAGTCTGCGTCTCCTCATCTGCTCTGTGTTCACTCAAGAAACAGCACACTAAGGTGGAAAACTAAATGAGTGCTAACAGCAACACATTACTTTGATTCAACTATAATACTTGCCTATAATCATTCTATTGCCTTGACTTTTATGTTTCGAGACTCGTAATTTATGGACTTTTATTTTGACCGATTAGTACTTCCGGTTACCTGCCCTTTGCGTCAAGACAAAAAAGAGGGATTCGTAAGAAGAAGAAAAATCGGTTATCTAGTATTTTCGGAAGTGCTTTTCTTTTTTGGTATCAAACGGAGGGGGAAAAAAGTGTTATTTCTGTATTTTAGTTGTTTCGACTAAACTATAAAGCAAACGACCAGAGCCTACACGGACCCGAACCTACGCGGTCCAGTTTGAACCGTGTGTTTGTTAGTTGCGTCTAACTTACTCCAACGCGATTCTCCCAACAGCCAGAAGATGGCGGCGTTGCAGAGGCCTCCAGACGGTGGCTGTGCGCGTCAACGGAGGTGTCATTTCCTCTCCTCCTCAGCATCTTCCTATTCTTCCGAGGGATGCGTCTGCGTGCGGCGCACCTGTTTTATGTATTATCAACCGCTGAGATGCTCCGCTGTTACCAGTGCCATCAGTAGCCACACACAGAGCTTGAAGCGACCTCCCCGGTGGTTCCCGAGAGGCCTCGGCTCACTGTGACTCCACGTTTTCTAGACTCGCGTTATGTGTTGATGTGTTTTTTCTCTTTCGGGGTGCAGCAGTGAGACAGCATCTTTTACCGGGTGACGCGTCATTTATCTGCACGAGTGGACAAGGTACGAGTGTAACAAAAACAGGACATCACACTGTTATGTGTGATAAAATGGTCCGTTTAAAAAAATTAATTAGAATCACTATCTGAACTCACTAGTATTTTAGAGAGGGCCTTAAACGCTCTGACGTAAGTTTAAATACTGTCTAATTTGTGATTAGCTAGCTACGCGTGCATGTTCGCCTGCTATTCTTAGTAGGTTATACAAATGCCTGTTTGTTGAGTACACGATTAATTGGGTAATTTATGTTTTCTTTCATGGTTATACTTTACCTGTTAGTTTGTTTCCTATTAATTGTACCAAATAGATTTAGCAGAGGCTGTTAAGCCTCCTGGGTCAGGTGCGTCTGCACATTTGATACATTTCTGGTCAGGGTCGGTGCGGACCGCTATAGCTAGGTGGCCCATCTTCATGTGATACATTTATAGTAGTGAGACTTTTCAGGATCCAGACTACCTTCAGGTAACATGTATGCTGTCTTTTGAAAAACATATTAAACTAGTCTATCCTGTATATACCAAACTTGAATTAGGGGCAATAGAGGGACTACTATTACTAAGAATGGGACTAACCCCATTGTACATTTTCAATGTACTTTAAGAGATTTGTTGAGTTATTTGGATTGCTCTCTTGGAAGAAGTATGTCTAAATATAGCATCCACACATTGTACTAATTATATTGTATAATAGTAGAAAAAGTACTATTGTCACACCAATGTGGCCTAGTATGGCTTACTATAGACAACTATTTTGCCAATATGATGTCCGTTGCAGGTTGCTGGGCCAGCAAGGTTATGGATCTGCTGTACATGGATGTATAAGTGCCACACCCAGAAGGGGTTTCTGGATCATTGTAACAGATCACCTAATAAACCAATACTCTTTTATACCATTGTAATACTGAAACCCGAGCATATTGTGACAGTGCCATGTGTAGCTCATTCTTGTTCGTTCCTCTCACTCGAAGGACACCATGTCGGACAAAAGTGACTTAAAAGCAGAGCTGGAGCGCAAGAAGCAGCGCCTCGCCCAAATCAGACAGGAAAAAAAGATAAAGGAGGAGGAGAGGAAGAAGAAAGAGGTAAGGAAAAAAGTGAGTAAATTCACACAACTGGCACTCATACTGTAGAGCACTCTGGTGTGTATTGTTTTCTGTGTTAGATTGCTCAGGCAGTGACACTTAAAAGGCAGAAGTTGTGTGTGTTCATATGCGCACATTCAATCATCCATGTGTGTGCAGAAGGTTGGTGTGCATACACGTGTTTGCTTATCCTCTCAAGTCATAGCGAGTAATCTTATATCATTCTATGTATCCTGATCAGTCAGAGAGCCAGCAGAAGAGAGAGGCCACCCCAGAGGATTCAGACTTGGACCGAAAGCGCAGGGAGACTGAGGCCCTGCTGCAGAGTATTGGCATCTCACCGGAGCCTCCACTCGGTACGTAACATTTACCCCACACAACAAATGTATCCTTCAAGGTTCTTTCTTTTGATTTTACTAGTAAACTGTCACAATAACCCAAGTAGAAGTTACCTTGATGCTTCATTAACTACACCAAACCTCATTAATTACAGCCACAAATCTCCAATGAACCCTTTAATGATTAGACTGTACTCACAAAGCAGACCTCGAGCACACCTGAGATGCAATAAGCAACCTATCCACGTGTGTAATGTGCTGAAAATTATCATTCAAACTCTGCCTAGTTTGTTATTATCGTTGATGTCATGCCTATTTTATTAATTCCGATCAGATCTTAAGTTCGAACAGTCTTTTATTCTAAATTTATTTAATTATTTGATATGTCCATTTAACATCTTGAGTGTTTTATAGCTTGTCATAGCATGTCTAAATATCAACGCTAATTCTACTGTGAAATGTGATTGAAATGTGAGAAAAACTATATAAAAAAAGATATCTTCCCTGTTCTTGTACACAAATCGGATAGTTTAAATCCCTGGAGTGATGTTTTCTAGTGATCCAAAGTTGTACTTACACCATCAACAACTTACAATTGGGTCACTTCTATGCCTGTTATTAGCTTAGATTATTTGTACTGCATCTTCAAAAGTAGCTGAGTACAACTATGTCCTTGTATTTGATGCCCTGACCTTCCTCTCCTTTCTTTTTTGACATTTATTTTATTTGTCCCATCTCTGATTTTACTTGGTTGCAATTCATCCTAATTTCTTTTGAGCAGTCCATTCTTTGCAGCCTTTAATGGTAGATTCATGTTTTCTTCATTATTTAGTCCCGACCCCTGTGTCACCCTCCAAATCAGTGAGCACAACTAGTGAGACGGGGAGCCAGGATTCAACTGATGGAGGAGGAGCAGCAGGCAGGTAGGCCGCTAACACACTTCAGAAGGAATGTCAAAGATGTGAAAGATATATCACACCAAACAATACATGATGTGGTCTTAAACAGATGATAATATGGAGTTGCTTTGGGCTGTGGGTATTTTTTGGCATACTGTCACTTTTGACACATATTCCGTTTCTTCTCTTGTCGACGGCCCAACAGGTTTAGGTAAGGATGGGTGTCATCAGTGGTGAGGTTGTGGTGTCCTGTTAGGATTTGAATGTGGTATCTGTCGCTTGTCACGCCATCCGGGGGTTTGGTGACCGCTGTGGAGGTTGTTGCTTCTCATAACGTGTCTTGAAAAGTTGAGTTTGATGTTGAGGTCAGCCTCAGGTCATTCCTACAAAGGAGTGGTTAGTGTGGAAATACTGAGAGATGCACATTTACAAATATTATCTGTGCAAGTAGGCACCACATTGGTGAACTTTCAGAAAGCAGCGTTTAGGTGAACCAGTAAAAGTGAGACAAGGAAAGCCTTTACCTTTTTGTCACTGTCCTGTTAGGTGCATTCACTGTGCTTATTCATGTGTTATACACGCTCCCGTGTTTCTTCATAAGCTTACACACCCGTAACACACCAGACCAGTGACGCGACTATTTAGTTCTGCACAAGGCTGCTCCGGTGAGGAAGATAGTTGTCATCAAGCGCATCACATTTGCTTTTTCTGGCAGCTGATTGTCGAGGTCAGTGTATGACTGGTGCCCTCAGGGGTCATTAGTGATGTGTTGTTCTGGTATGGCCAGGGGTGGAATTGGGGATACAAAGTTATTGGAGCTCAATACAGTTCCTAGCAGAAATACATTATCTTATATACAATTTTTTGTTTCTTTTTAGATTTTACAAATTGGACTTTACAAATTGGTGAGTTAGTGCTACTGCCTGGAATGAACATTTCTTTCCCCCCCAAGTCCACCCTAGATGATGGCATGCCATTTTGAGCTTCTCCATTTGTGGCTCTGTATGTGTGTGTGTCCCTTCTTAGGTCATGTATCTCTAAAAACAAGTCCCAAGCACAGAGCTCAAGGTAAGCATTTTCACGTCAAACCCAGGAATCCCCCCTCCCCCTCCTGTCTTTAGCTGAGCTCTCCCTCATGTGGACACAGAGAGGCACTGGCCGTGTTGTAAGTGGTCTCAGCGATGTGCTCCCATCATGATCTTTAAGCTCAAAACAGTGCCACTCTATTCCTCGAGCCTCCTCTGGCGACTTCCTGTCTGCAGCCCGACTGTCGCCCGTAATATCAGCTCGAAAAGATATCGGTTTGCATGAGTTGAGCCACAGAAGTCATTTCAGCCTTCACAGAGTTGACAATCTGCTGCTTAAAGTGTCATTGCTGTTACTGCAAAACAGCCGGTCTGTCTGAGTAAAGAAATGCCTTGCCACTCTCACCTGACGCTGTGGGGCGCGCGCCGAGGGTCTGACGGGCATGTTCACTGGCCCTAAAGGTATCATCACAAAGGGTTGCGATGTGGGAAGCATTATTCTTTCACAGTTGGGTGATTTCATCCAAGTTAAAATGACTCGCCCGCTACTCTATACTCTACTTTACTCTTCTATAGGTTGCCGTTGTTGCTTGATTTCCCTACTAACTATTCCTCCCTCCCCAAACTGAAGGAATTTATTACTGCGGATAAACTAAGCAAATGCACTGAAAGAGCTCAGCAATTTCTAATTCCCCAATGTTGATGATAAATGGCAAGTGTGTCATGTATGTCAAGCACGCTAAATCTTTATCAATGCATTTTAATTAGATGTCCACATGCTGAAACTTGTCACGTGAATATGGACAGGTTATAGATGATGTAAATTGTGCTGTAGGTGGGAGATGAAATTCATGTTGTAGGATAAACTCATGGCTTCTTGCAGACTTCATGCTTCATTTGGCACAGGTTTGCAGATGAAACATCAAGGCACAGAATGTCACACCAATGTGGTGAATGCCTTGCAATTTCCTAAATTTGGATGTCAAAGACTAGAGGATAAAAAAAAAAATCTGCACAGCTTTCCTGCATTTATAAGCCAGCAGGTGAAATTGTTTTCCCAATTAAAACAATGAAATCATGTTAACCTCCCCCTCTTATTGTCCATAGATATTTCAGTATTTCCTTCTACATTTCTTGCAGAACACCAACACATCTGTTAAAAGAGATGAGGAGAGATCTTTAAATAAATAGAGTACATTCAAGCATAATGAAATATAATGTATCCCTTATGTATAGCTCCCCCACACAATGTCCACTTATCTCAAACATGTTTCCATTAACAGTGCCATCTTTGCATGGGGATCCCTGTGTTAAGCTGTTCCCTAGATAGGTGATGTGTGGGTGAGTGTGTATGTGCATACATGTGGCACTATGTGTTAGTGCGCTGCTGCTGACATGTGTGCCACTGTCTGTGCGTCTGTTATAACGTGTCTGTTTGTAAACATGCATGTCCTCTCTTGCTCCCCCTGTTGGTGACATCAGGACGCTGCAGTGGGACACAGACCCCTCTGTGCTGCAGCTGCAGGCTGATTCTGAGCTCGGGTACATCTCCCTTCTCTTCTCTAGTTTGCTGCCTGACAGAAATGGATAGTCAGGGTTCTTACGGTCATGGAAAACCTGGAAAAGTCATGGAATTTTAAAAAGGTCATTTCCAGGCCTGGAAAAGTCATGGAAAACAACTTAAATCATAAAAGTTTTGGAAAAGTCATGGAAATTTGTCATGATCACACCGAGTTTGAAATAATGAATATGTTTTTTAACGAAAGATGCTCAAAATATAAGTCGGTGTATGCTCTCAATACACAAAATGTTCTAAATTGTTCATGTTTTACCGAGATTTCAGTTTGGTCATTGACATTTGGTTTAAAGTCATGGAAAAGTCATGGAAAAGTCATAGAAATCCATTGGTCAAAATGTGTAAGAACCCTGATCGTGCAATACACCTTATTCGGCACTGCATGGCACTTTACACCCAATTGACAATCAGAATATTACATTTTAAATTAAGGGTAAACCACTCTATGGACGCGACCCTCTGGATATTGAGATAGTGGTTGCTACAGACACAAGGCTCTGCATGGTATCCATCGCTTTAAACGTAAATTGTTCATGGGACGGATCAAGTTAATGCACAATGTAACTAACAGGAACATCTTGTGTGTGTTATCCAGGCGCAGGATGCAGAGGCTGGGCGCCTGTAAGATCACACAGGTAGACTTCCTTCCCAAGGAGGTGGTGGCTTACTGCAAGGAGACACAGACGCCGCTCACCGCCCACCTGTCTGAAGGTGAGTATTTGTGTACTTGCGTGTGTGGGCATGAGGAACTTCTCTTGACACTCCGTATGATAGATTTTAGGGTCCGTGGGGCACCGAAGTTCACGAGAAGCAACAGAAGTTCTCAGGTTGCTATGGTTGCCGTCATTGTGTGGTTGAATTTGATACTCTTTTTTTAGACAGTTCACAGCCTGTAAATCTGTAGTCATTTTAAGTCTGACAGACGAAAGTTACCCCAGAGGATTATTGCCTGCTTTGCTGGGTTTGAGTGTGTGTTGTATGCACACAAAGATGTACATTTCTGTCTGTGTGTTTTATGTATTCGTTACCATTATGGATGGTTTAGTATTCTGGAAGAGAAACAGCTGGCATTCATTCCGTCAGGATTTTGGTCTGGGCTAAAAATGGTACGCAAGAAAAATGTGTGTATTTGTCCATGTGAGGTTATGCGTGCATACATGGAAATGTATATCTGCATATTTGTGTCTCTGCAAGTGGGCGTGCGCATGTGGGCTGAGCTGCAGTTACTAAACACATCCATATGGTGAACATTGAGGTTAGTCCTGACACCGGATTTGGCATAACGTTGGTTGTAAATTCAAGGCATATATATATTTGATTAGTTTTCTATTGGAGGCCATTGGGAATGTGGATGGATAGCAGTTGCAGTCAAATGGAGCTTCAAGCCTTTGCTTTTATTTTAAATGCAGATATTCTATCTTCAAGTGTTTGAATGCACAAACAAATACTCCACCTACACAGACACATATAGAACATACACCTACACACTTACTCCTACACACACACACACACGCACATGCACACGCACACACAAACACTCCCTATCATCTTCTCTATCTTTCCTCTTTTTGTTGTCAAGACAGCTGGCAGCCATGTGACTGTGAAGGGGTTGTACTTCCTGCTTCCTGTCATTATAATAGATGGTCTGGTGTGGATTCCACTGCCCTCCTCCACCAGCAAACCACCACGCACACACACACACGTCGGTCCTGATCAGCATCCATGGCACGCCTCAACTCCCCCCATTTCCTTGACAGACCCAGGAATAGATTCATTTATTCAACAAGTGCAAATGCACTGACTCACTTGACACACACACACACACACACACACACACACACACACACACATACATGCACAGCCCACCACAGAACCAAGCTTTTCACTTAAATAAAAAAAACTCTGCTCTTACAAGAACTCCTGTTCTCGAAGGCAGTTTACCTACAGTACACATACACTTACACACTTACACACATACACACACACACAAAGCAAATAGGCCGTAGTTAGTCTGCATACAGTATACATAAAAATAACATGTCTTTCAATTTCCAAGAGCATTTTCTGGAGGTCCCTTTCTCTGTATGTGTGTGTGTGTGTGTGTGTGTGTGTGTGTGTGTGTGTGTGTGTGAGAGTGAGAGAACATCTGGAAGCCAGAGCAGAGCTGTGGTGGTCTGCAGGGAGGTGACCTTGGCCTGAGGAGACCCTACACAGCGTGTGTGTCTGGAAGAGGAAAGGAGGCTGATGGTAGCACCTGCCTGCACTTCGGCTGTTTGTTTGTTCAGGCCAGTTCCTTTTGTTGATTACTGAGCCTGAACATGCACACAGCACACATCTTATTCCCAGGTTGCAGCTACATGTTATGTGCATAATTGCACACATTTATAACGTGTAATGATGTATATATGTCTATTACATCTTGGTTTAATGTTTTTGTTGTTAAATATTTAGGGCACAATTATAAAAGGATTTGTTGCTTGCGGTTTGTAAACTCCACATTCAGAGTTGGCCCCTCCTCTCTGACGGTGGCTGCCAGATTCACTCTCGTCTTGGAACAAGCTTTATTCGATGATCATTTCTGCTCACTATAGTTGTGCTTTTTTAATTTGCTGTGTCGGCTGTTTTCGTAGCTTCTCCTCTTGGTTGTGTGCTTTTTGATGAGGCACCTTGTCGCGACATTGACCCCCAGAAACATCTTGAACGAAGCCAGATCGGGACATATATGCAGAGAGCAGGACACTTCCACACACATCTAGTGGTTTAATACGTGACGATTGAGAGGGTTTATTTTTATAGGAGCCTATGCATTGATTTTGAGGAAAATACTCATTCTGCTTATAAGTTATTTATAACTGTGAGAACTTCAAACTTGTATATGCTAATCCTTTGTGGATTTGTTAAAAGATGCAAAACAATTCATATTTAATTTGAGTATGTGGCTTTACGCTACAGCAGCCAGTCAGCTCCCCTTTGAGCTCCTGATGGTTTGTACATGCATGTGTTTAGTCAAAGGCTCTACTCTGATGGCTTTATGCACATTCATATCAATCTTTTTTGTTTATTACAGACACAAACTCTACTCTTTATATTCATAACATTTTTAAAAGTGTCTTTCTTCTAACAAAGTCTACCTTGAAATGATGTATCCTATAGCCTAATCTATGAAAAAACACTATAATCCCCTGATCCCCTGGCCACTCACACAGAACAGGCCTCATTTCTCGTATACATTCTTACTCTCTCCCTCCCTACTTTCCCTCTCTGTCCTCGGGGTCTGATCTGGACCTGTTCTGAAGAGCGACTCCTGCTGCCTCTGTGTTACGTTAAACATATATTTTGTATAGAGAGAAAAGAGAGATTTAGTGGGGTAGAAAGCCAGCTGGTTGTGTTGGAGGAATGAAGGGAAGAGTAAATCAGTTGTCTTAATAATGGTGGCGTGTCTCAGGCTGTGTAAATCTCTTTGGAAGGACGTATAGTTGTTTACATATCTGTTTTTGAACCTCTGTGTACGTGTTTGATAGTAGTACGTTGTGTTTAAGGATCATTTTAACGTGATCACTTTCATCACTGACCTGCCAAACTGACAAGAAAAGTTCCCAAAAACTGTGTGTGTGTGTGTGTGTGTGTGTGTGTGTGAGAGCAAGACACTGAACCCCGAGTTGCTCCCCGGGCGCTTCACAGCAGCCCACTGCTCCTAAGGGGGGTTAAATGCAGAGAACAAATTCCATCTATGTACGTAAAAATGTAAAATGTCCAATAAAATACGGAATTTAAGGAAGATTCATAGGAGTGTGTGTGTCACATTGTACAGATTTGATATGGCTTTGTTCATCTTTTACACAAGAGTGTGTGTTTATAAAGCCCCCATGGAGTCTGTGTGTGTGACTCCCATTTAAACCAGTTAATGACATAGCCTTTAATTTCCATGTCTAATGGCCTTCCTATAATCGCGATGTGTGGCTCTCTATGTAAGTTCCTGTTCCCATCGGCTGCTCACTGATTGGTCTGTGCTGAGCGTCCATTGTGGGGGGCAATCGGATTAGGCCCAGTCACGGTTGGCTCCAGCTATTTACTGCTGTCCTAACGGGTATGAATGGACATGCTTGTCGTGAGCGATGGACGCTTTGTCTAAGGACATAGCGCCGAAATAAAGTGGTGTGTGATAGTAACCTAACCACCTAGGGTCAAACAAAGTGTGTGTTGGATAGCGGGTGTTTCAAGCCTGTATCTTGTGCCCAACCATGTTGACATGTTCTTGAGAAAGAGAAGTGGTTGCATTTCAAATACGTGCTTTTCAGCCAGAACAGAATATAATATATGAGTTGTGAATGTCTAAAAGGCCGTGGAACATTATGATAGAAATAGAATTGCTGTTTCCTGCTCACTTATGTCTCATATGTTGTTGCCCAGACATTTTTGGGTCGATTTGTTACACAGATTTGGTGCAAAATATATTTGGGACTCCTCAAAAATGGAGAAAAATGATCAGAGATCCTTCCAAAATACAACATGAAGGCACCAAGACCTTAAGGGACACAATAGACAAATCCATGCTGGGATATGGTATCCAACACTTGAATCCAAAGCTTAAAACATTTAGAAATTTCCGCAGGAATTGTATTTGTTTGGATTATTTAATGACGAGCGCTCATGTTGTGGAAACTGTTCAGAACACCCTTCCAGTCTTCTTCATCCTCTGAAGGCCCCGGGTCTCTTGAGGCGGTGCTTATCGACTACTAAGGGGGAGAGCGTCATCCCACAGGCATCAGGCTCACTGGCCCACATGATGCATCCCAACACTATTTAGGGAGTTCAGTTTACATAAACATTTAAATACACACCCTTTTTTTATCAGCAAAAATAATACATTTATACTGCATGTAAAAGAAACTGCATGGGATTATCATACAGCATTCATGTCTGTGATGGGGAGAATCAGAGGTAACCATAGAAACCATTTTCATTCACATATCTTGAGAAAGGTTAACTCTTGGAAAAATGTCTATGCCCGTTTTTCCCGTGCCTAAAGCTGAAGCTAGCAATTATTCTCTGTATTAAGGTATCCTTAGTTATTATTAAGGAAGTGCCCAGGGGTTCAGTGCCTTGCTCATGGACACTTAGACATGCAACTAATGGGATGGCACCGGGTACCTTGTGGTTAGGGGATGACCACTCTCCCCACCGAGACACAGCCCACCCCAAAACATGACAGTGATGTCCGCCGGGGTCAACGCCCTCACTGGGCTTACAGGGTTTTGGGCTCATCGAATTTAAGTTGGACCAGACCCAAGTAGTAGTTGGGCAGCCTTAAATATATCCAATGATAACATTTCCCTGTGCAAAATGGAAATTGTGCTATATTTTGCCCTAAAATAAAACATGTAATTATGACTGTTGAACAGAGACACTGTTGAAGTATTTCAGGAGTTTCATTGAGACTGGGAACCCTTTCTCATGACTATTATTTAACCGCAGCACCTGAAATACTCCACCTCCAATTTTTATTTTACTCAGATCTTAGAATACTTTGTAGAGCCAAGTTCTAAACTCTTCATGTGGGAAGGAGGTGGTGAGATTTCACATATTTTCAGCAACATGTGGGCGAACCTTCTGCCTCTCTTTGTTTCTCCCCCCGTGCCTCCTCTGGCCCGGCCAATTCCTTTTGGCCATGAACGACTGAAAAAACACTCTTTTACTTTCTACCGATCACAATCTGGAGATAAGTATCAAGTGTGTGTTTGTGTGTGTGTGTGTGTGTGTGTGTGTGTTTGTGTGTGTGCAAGCCTGACCCAGTTTGTAGTAAATTGGTTTCTCTCAGTGGAGCTTTAAAAAATCCGTAATAGGCCTCAGTGGAAAGGTAGCCAACAGAAAAAGAGAGAAAATGAAGAGTAAAAGTAAAAGATGAAGAGAAATCTTTGGCCTTTGGGGAATAAATAGTGGAGTTTAAGGAGGAATAAGAGAGGACAAAATAGGAGAGACACAGTGGAGGCAGCAGTTCTGATATTACAGCAGTAATTGTTTCCAGTGAACCACAAGCAGGCCGTCAGAAACACAACTCTGTGTGTGTTTGGGTGATGATTCGATGTTGCAACTTCAAAACCCTTCTTATGGTTAAATGTTCATGGGGTCAGGAGTGTGTGTGTGGTTACAGTCTGTGCATCTGTATGCAAAATGATGTGTGAATGACTCTCTCTCTCTCTCTCTCTCTCTCTCGCTCACTCTCTCTCCCCCTCCAGTATTTTCTGGCCCATTAGTTTTCAGGGTCTGTACAGCTTGAGTATATAGTTGGTCAGTAATTCACTCCTTAAGTATATTTACTGCAATAAGTGGCTTTCTTTTGACATGTGGTGAACTGGTAATGGCCTCTAATTGCACGAGAAAACCCATTTCCAAGCGCTAATCTGAAAAGACACACATTGTTTTGTACTCACACACATACAGATTCATAAATATAAACACACTTGTGCAAACCAACAAACATGGGAATAAACAAGCATGCACACACCATCAATTTGTACAGAAGCACATACTCAAACTGGCAAAGCATCCACACACACACACACACGTACATACACACAAACACACACAAGCACAGACGTTACCTAAACTCTACATAATCCCATAATGGAGCAGTTAAGAAACCGAATGACAAATTTATCAACTTATCCTGACCAAATTTATCCAATTAGAGTGTTCACTTTTGTGTTTATTTTTAACTAACTTCTAAATATATTGTATACGGTTCATCAGATTGTAAACTGGGAGGTGTTTATCAACAGTTGAACACAAAAAATCCTTCCGCATTTAATCCAACGGGGCTGGATTTTAAATTGGCGGCAAAAATATTGGAATCCGTCTGAAAGTCATTACTTCATGACTTAATAGCTTATTTTACTGTCATGATTTATCGTGTTTGCATTGCACATTTTGTCTGATATGTTGCACAACAACAAAATATGTGGTGTATGTATATGTATCAACATTGGGAAGATATTCAGATTACTGGTGCAGCATTGGTTGATCTTCACCTGAGAGCAATTCAACTCAACACGTTTAGAAAATAATTCTTAAAAGAAATCTATATAAAACACGCTTCACAGGTTAAGACGACTGGATCAGCCATTTAGCATTCAATGACTTATGAATGTAGATATTGTAGGATTATTCAACAGAGAACCAGCTTAATATATTTTGATCACCATTGATCATTGGTGTAGGAATCAGCAGACAATAAATTACTTTGAAGATGTGCGCGACGTGATGTTGAAGTTGAAATAGTTTTGATCTCAGAAAAACTATAACATTGTGATTATGTCGTTTATTATTATTATTATTATTATTATTATTATTATTATTATTATTATTACTATTATTTAGTTATTTCAACCTCATTGTTAGTTGTAGTTGGCACCTAGAATACATATTTTTGAAAATTCTTTGACCTTTTGGAACGAATCCTTCTAGATTCATCAGGTTCCAGTCACTAAATCCTCTATCCATGCTGTCATAGAACAATAATCAGATGTAAAATGTCAATGAAGTTGCCATATAATTGTGCTTGTGCAAATGTGTGCTTGATTGTAGCTGTTTTGTCTAGTTTCTCCTTCAAGTCATCATCAGGAGGGAACGTATTGTTGTCTTGGGCAGCAATGAGGCTCACAGGTCAGTCACTTCATCCTGGGTCTGTAGTTTGCATGATGCATTCAAATAAAAACAGAGAACGCAACACCCTCCCAGTCTGTACGAAGCCGACGTGATTGAGGGGTTTGTGGGTAGTCTTCAAGGTCCTGGAGGAGGAATGTGGTAGCATGAGTGTGTGCTTTGGTTAGGTACTTATATGTATGTGTGTATATATATATATATATATATATGTATATGTGTGTGTGTGTGTGTGTGTGTGTGTGTGTATTCAGGCACATATGGAAGTGCTTATCTCATACATTGTTGTTTTTCCAGTCAGACAGGAACAGACCAGTGTGTGCGTATGTGTGTGTGTGTGTGTGGGTATGTATGTGTGTGTGTGTGTGTGTTTCCAAGGCAAAATTCAAGGCAAAAAGGGAACAACCACAGTGAGTGTATCCAGTGGTCTTGAACAAAATGTACTACGTTTGTTTTACTTTGAATTTGTTCCACTGAAAGTAGATTTCAGAATTGTCTTTTCATGTTTGGTGACTTCTGGGGTCACTGCCTCGAGGTAGCAGCTTGCAGGGATACTATTTAAACCAAGTGTGAATGTTCACACATAACCTCATATTTCAGATCAGACTCGGGTTTCCCTATCATGATCTCCCCTCGTCTTTCTGCAATCACACATAATCGGCCAACGCTTCTCACTTTCGGTCTCCGCGAAACAACTCTGAGTTCGTCTTTCATCGTCATCGCCCTCAAAAGGGCGCGGCCTTCTCTCTTGTTTCACTCGCAAAATTGATGCAGGGTCCCAGGCGGTTTCTGTCAAAACGGCCATGGCAGTGAAAACCCAGAAAACTCTTGATATTAGAGAGAAATAATGTATTTTGGTGTGTAAGGTATTCACAGAGTCACAGATGATTGCAATTTTCCCCTATGACCACCGTATAATAAGGTACATGAACCCCCTTCTTCATCTCCCTCCCTCTGGCTTTCTCTCTCCCTCTCTTTGGCAAAATGGCCATCATTCAAAATAATATTTGCCATCTGATGAGGGCTATAGATGAGAAGGAATACAGTTTCATGTGTCCATTTGTTCTCCTTTTCGCTGGCATTTTGTTGAACTTGACTTTTTGACATGTGTGCCCCCCTCCTTCCCCCTCCTCGTTGCATTTTCTCTTAGCGTGTGTAAAACGGCGTTTGCCTGGGTGGTCTCACTTGTACTCCAAGATCCCTTCGACTCTCCAGGGATTTCCATTTGAGAGGGCGGCGGTTCACTGCCGCAGCTCGCCTGAAGCTCACGGCCCCGCTTCACTTTAGTCGTCTCCGCCGGCTGTTCGGTAACCCTTTGTTCGGCGTGCTTCTGCCTGTGTTACACGCTCAGACTTACAGACCCAAACTGTTTAACTCCGGGAGTCAATTAAAAATCGAGTCAAAATAAATCTAGTCAAGTCAAAATAAATCTTAGTTTCAAACTACATACATTTGTGTTAAATTGTTCGTCAGTCACTCCTGGTGATCAGATTTAAAAGGCCTTCACTTTTCTTTCTGAATTCAACTTTAAATGTCCAGATTGTTGTCACAGTTTATGGCTTGACAGTTGACTGAAGTGAAATGTGATAACCATGCTGGTGTTGTGTTGGCTGCTGTTCTGCAACTCTACAGCAGGGAGCACTCTTGGCACACATACTTGAGGCCTCCCTCAAAGTCTCACCAGCTAAAAGTGTCAAGAGATTTTTATTCGAAGTGAGTATCAGCTTGAATTAAATGATGTTAGTATTAATGAACTGTTTTTCAATTAATCTCAAACGTCTTGGCTTATAAAGTCTTAATTTAATCAAGAAAAGTCCATTAAACTGCTTTCTTTGCGTATATTTTATTTGACAGCGTTGCTGACTGGCTGCGAGTACTTTTGTCTATTTTAGTACCATGCAGCGGGATTTAACCCCAAGCATCAATGTTTAGCAGGCCTATAAAAGCAGTGAGTCCCATCTGTCCGTCCGTCCTCATTAAAAGAAAATGAAACACCATCGCCATCCAAGTGGCAAACACAGACCTCCAATCACCAGCCGAGCCACACAGGCTGACAAACACGCAGGCAGCGTTATTCCTGAGTGGCACAGATGCAGCTCGGATGACGCTCTGAAAGTGAGTCGATGCCACAGCGGTGATTTTATGTACGTTTTTCTTTCTTTCTGTTGCTCTCTCTCTCTCTCTCTCTCTCTCTCTGACTGGGTTTTTGACAGTTTGGAAAGTTTGAAGTCATGGGTTTTAATCAGGGTCTTGCGGCCGGGCTCAGAGCATGGCGCGGCGTGGCATGATGGCTCGTCTTAAAGATGTGGGTCTGGGTCGGGGCCAAGCCTGGGTGGCACTGCTAGAAAGAGAGGGGGGTGAAACAGAGAAAGAAAGGGGGAACTAAAAGAGAGAAGGAAATGGGGAGAGAATGTACTCTGACGGCGCCCACAGCCCACAGCCTGAGACTCCCAAAGACCTCGATGGGCTGCTTTAACGAAGGCTGATGACGTGAGGGCATGTGTGTGTGAATACAGTGTAGACTTGAGTGTACATAGACATGAACACACATACATACACACACAATACACAATATTTGATCACTTGAGGAAGTGCGGTGGAGAGATAAATTAATCTAAATCATCCTGCGGGTTTTAGCCTCACCAGTTTTACGTCAGGTCTTGTTGCTAATGTGTGTGTGTGTGGGGGGGGGGGGGATACTACCCCACTGTGGTAATCATGACTTGATGAACCATCATGAATTTTAAGCATTATTTTCTATTAAAAACAAATGGAAAAGAAAGAAAAAAAGGAATAAAATTAACACATTGAAGGGAAAGGGTTTAGTGGATATTTAATGAAGGCATTTGACTTTCTTCTGTCTGCTATCTGAATAAGATCCTGGGCCACTCTAGGGGAAAAGTATTTAACAAACAATTACTCAACATTTGACAGACTTTGTAGAAGGCTTAAGTGGTGTTGTGTCTTGAGAATACAATTTACTACTATGCCATTTTGTGACACTTTTCTCTACAATCTGTCCTGTGTGTCCCGGCCATCCACAGATCAGTGAGATTCTTGGCCTCTCACCTCTCGGCAAATGATCTTTTCGACTTTACTGCTAGGCTGGCTCCAACCCATCAATTTGCTGTCCAACCAGACTAACCGAGGTCCCAAAAATGTTGCCACTGTGTTCAGAAGGAGGATTTTTTTCTGCAAGTCTCGCTTGAGTTTTAACAAAACGTGTGAAAAAAATGTGAAATAAATAATAATTCAGAAAACATGAAATACCATGAGATGCGATTACTTATACATCATTAATGGACGATAGGTACCAATAGAGGTTCAAACGTAAGAAAAACGAGGAAGCCTATTCAAAGAAAAGAAAATAACAGAAAGAGAGAATATCTTCATTGAGAACAGGACTTTAACACGATGGATCCATACGTCCCTTTGGTTGGTTTCTGTATTCTGTCCCCTCCATTAGCACTGGGACCCTCACTAAAGTGTCCGGCCATGGGGTAACCACGACTCCTAATCCTAATGGCATATTTATACTCGGTTATCTTTCAGTATGACCCACATTGGAAACGTCCTCCCACAAGGACGAGGCGGGCGCCATGACAAAAGTAGCGTAGCAGTTAATGAAAGTTAAGAACAGAGACACAACTGAAGGGTGTGAGGCCCTATTCGCTTATATAAGAGCCAAAGAAATGCATTTTTACTATTTTATTCTATTCACCATAGGCCTGTCATATCACATTTAATGTATCTCACATTTACATCATTGTATTTGCAATCTATATCATAATAAAAGTCCTATATAAAATAATTGTGGTTTAATAAATTTTGAATTTTATTAGGTGGGAGAAATTTAAGTGCTAAAATACCCCGGATGTCTCGGGTCATTTGTAATATGGACAGGGTATGTGGATGTAGTGTGTGTGTGTGTTGGGTATGTCTCACAATAAGAGTATAATGTATATGTGTGTGTGTGTGTGTGCGTGTGCGTGTGTGCGCGTGCACGCGGTGCGTGTGTGTGTCGTGTCAAGGCCACATCAGAGCCGCCTTTCAAGTCATGTCAGCCTCCTACTCCTCTGCAGAGTGCTTGTTGTGGTCTGCTCAACAGCCAACCTCCCAGAACCCCTGCAAACTGTGTGTGTGCGTGTGTCTGTGTGTGTGTGCGTGCGTGTGTGTGTGTGTGTGTGTGTGTGTCTGTGTGACCATATGAATGCATGTATAATGTTGTAGGGTTATTCCCAGTGTGTGGGATCCCCCAAAGTCCTGCTGCATTTCTCTTTTGTGTCCCTCTTCCTGTTTCCGACGCCTCCTTCTCTCCATCATATCAGTATCTCTCTTTCTTTGTGATTAATACAATAGAGATCTATACAAATGTAGGAGTTCTGTCAACTTTGATTGTGCGTGACTCAGTTTAGCAGTCACCTCGGTACTGGCGGCTCTGCCCCCATAGTCAGTGACAAGCTCTGGGCCTGGTCTCATCCTCCCTTCTACACACACACACACACACACACACACACACACACACATGCACACGCGCAGCTCTTTGATAACTATGCCAATCGCTCCAAGCATGCGCTAACACATTTCAACACACTGGCACTTACTGTGGATTGGGTTCAGAATAAAAGGTTAGCGAAGGCTTTGATCCTCACCAAACAGAACACATGCTAACACATTATTGCCGTGACACACCAGGCCATTGTGCTGTATGTACTAGCCGAAGGGGAGCAGAAGACCGTGCACATCTTTTATAAGCTCCACATGCGTGATAGTAGCTGCCTACTGTGACATAATACAAGATGTTTAAGCTAATGAAACTCTCAGCGGTGTCTCAGCCTTCATTAAGACTATGTTTTCTTTATTCCACACACAGATTAGCCCTTTACTCTCGAAGGGTTTCCCTCTTCCGTTGGTTCATAAAAGTAAAAAAAGGAGCCTCCTGCACAGAAAACATGATAATAACTTGGTAATTACACTCAATACAGTTGCTGGTTGTATTGTAATTACTTGGGGAGACAGTTACTTATGTTTCTACATTAGTGCAGTTTTTAAAATAGTACTGCGTTTCACTGTTTGTTCCTAGCATACCGGTCGTGTGTTTGTGTGTGTATCTCCACACTGTGCATCTGTGTGTCTACCTGCTGGGCTGTGCTGAATTGACCGGGCACGGTCAGCATGAGTAAGCAGCCAGGGGAAGATTGAGGCGGCCAGATGCGGCGGTCCCGGGCTACCGAGGATATCATTAACCCGGGTGTGTAGCCGGCCAAAGCGGGAGCCCCCAAGCGGAGTTTCATCAAGATGGACCCCCGTCTGCGGCGAGGGGGAGGATACCAGTTAACCTGTTGTCCTGCCGCGAGGAGCGGTATTAAGCGGCAGGTGGAAAGAGAAAACAACCCGTGAGTGGGAAGAAGTGGAAACAAGACAGTGTGCAGAGACTCACAGGGCAGCAGGCAGACACACTCAGACGCTGGAAGATTGTCTCTTTTGATTTATCCTCCCTGCTTCTTCTGCAACTTAACAGGAACTCCTGTTGTGCCTCTGTGTGTGTGTGTGTGTGTGTGTGTGTGTGTGTGTCGTTTCTACATAACGTTTTATAGTATTATTCTCAACCTATGAGTCCTACTTTCCAGTATAATTCACCGCAATGTCGCTTTTGCTTTACTTGCATACATAGATATGTATCTCGGAAAAATTTCCATTTTAAGGAAATAGCCTGGATATTTTTGGTGCGGGACTCCGACAGAACAACTTGATGCATGGCCGCTGGCGACGACATCAACAATATCTTCATCCGGGAATTGGAGCGTCCCCCCTCGGTGAGGTAACCCATGGGCCATGAATCACGGTGCCTTCCTCCAGCGTCCTGCGGTCCCCGGGGTTGACAGTGTGACCGCTCCTCAATGTGCTCCCTCTCCTCTTCTCACGCTCCTCCCATCCCCGTCGCCACACATTCCGACCGTCGGGCCGGTCACGTAAGGTCAAGAATAAAGATTGAAGTTTGGAATGTATCTTCCCGATGCTGGTTAGCAGGAACCACATTTGTTTTGGTTACGTCCTGAAGCCTCTGCTGAGTAATGACAACAGTTTGCGGAGGGGAAGAGCGATAAAACTGAAAGATGACAAAAACAAAACGGCATTCGAGAGGATTAAAGCTTCACAAGCTAAAGCATGGCGGCAGAGACAAAAGCGCCCGAGAAGGGTTTTCCTGAGCGTCTCTGTTTGCTCGTCTGTTTTGGCAGCTCAGACATGGAGCTCGTCTGGCAGCCTGCCTGTCTGGTCCTCTCTGGCTTCCTCTCCATACTGGTGGGTCACTGGTGTTTGGATCTCTACAGCTGTCTGTTCACCACCGACTTGGCCTGAGCCTCGCCGGCGTGCGTTTGATTTAGCTTAGTCATTTAAAACATACACACAGTTTGGAAAGGAAAGTTATGAATCAAACACTCTAACCGAGGAGAGGAAAAGAGAGCGAGAGCGAGAGAGAGAGAGAGAGAGATAATATGTACTGGGAACCCTTATATAATCACTAAAATAATGCCAGAAATTATTCCAATTGTCATAATAAAATTGCTGAAGTGCTCCAAGCTGCAGCCGTGAGTTCATCAAAAGCTTAGGCGGGTTGGAGGGATGAATGGACAGTTCATCCGGTGCAAAAGCGGCTCTTGAGCGAGTGGTTTTAACAGTGCCCCGGGCCATCCTCCAGCTGAGTTAAACACACCCAACGTGTGTGTGTGTGTGTGTGTGTGTGAGAGAGAGAGAGAGACATGACACATCTGAGAGTGTGATGTAGTCACTTCCTTCCGCTGGACTGAGCGACTGTTGTCAGCTTGACCCGACGCCAGTTAACCCCTCACCACCCCTGGCACTGCAGGCGAGGGCCCCGGGTGTGTGTGTTTGAGAGAGAGAGAGAAAGAAAGAGAGACTGTGTGTGTGTTGGCAGACCACAGGTGTCTGGTCACGGTGTCAGGGTGTTAAGGGGTCTTCTGAGAGGCCCCCCATCTCTCGGCATCTGTTTCGGAGGGAGGGATCGTCAGAAAAAGGGAGGAGAGGTTGGCAAGGGTTACCAACACATACCCTGAGGGTAGTGGGTCGGGGTGGGGGGGTGAGGGGGGCAGTAGCTGACAAGCAGGTGCCTATGTTGACAGTAACCCTTCATACTTGAACCCCACCTCTTACCAAACACACACGCACACACTGCACACACTCACAGTAAATCCTAAAAAGGGAAGCGTAATTGCAGAGCCTGATTGGAGGGAATGCAGAGGGAATCCCCTTTTACACACACACACACACACACACACACACACACAGCATTGGATCTTTTTGCTTGGGGTCAAAGGTGAACTAAAAAGAGGAGAGCTCACACAACTCTGACATTTCCTGCTGTCTGTGCGTGTGTGTGTGTGTGTGTGTGTGTGTGTGTGTGTGTGTGTGTGTGTGTGTGTGTGTGTGTGTGTGTGCGTGTGCGCGTGCGCGTGCACGCACAATGTCTACACATGCAGGCCATGTGAACACATGCTACAGCTTCAACACAGATTTAGGCACAGGCTTTTTTGTCCTGTTGGATTTTTATTCCCAAGACCATGCATGTTTAATATACATTAACAACAGTAATACAATCTCTTTACTTTATTGTGTTTATAAAAAAAATGACAAAATAAAACATAAATCTGAGTGCGTGCGTCTGTAAATGAAACCCATTTGGACCGAATGTTAGCTAGTCAGGTGTACCGGGGCTTGTCTGGCAGTGATTATTTTGCTAAGAAGGGGGGAAGCAGCACACAGCGGGAGGTCGAAGAAAATTGGAACAGCTGTTGATTAACATGAGTGCTCTCTTTCTTTTTTTCTCTCTTTCTTTTAACTCTCTTTCAGTGGAGGAGGAAGATGAGGATGAAGAAATGCTGGAGGTGAAGCCAGGCCCTGAATCTGATCAGCAGGATGAAGATGACAACAGGGAAAACAAAGAAGGTACAAAGGATTGATGGACGATGGGAGAGGGAACATACTTGATGTCGCTTTTGTACTCCCAATTACTGCGAACAAAGAAAAACGACCCATTCTTTATCCTCCGGTCTCTTTCTTCCCTCGACTTCTCACATGTTGCTGGTCAAACTGTCACGAAACACGGCCACTTGTGTGTGTGACACCCTCAGCCAGTCAGTGGGTGTATCAGATGGAGGAATGGGGGTGGGTTACGGCGGGGGTTAAGGCGGGTCCAGCATATCAGCTCCATGGCATGTGGGGGTCAGCACTGATTAAAAACCTGTCATTTGACCCCCGGCCACACTTCAAAGTAGAGAGGAAAGCAGAAGTGTGTCTGTGGATGCCTGTGTGTATGGGTTGTGTGGTACAATATGGAGAGAAAAGAGCGTGAGTGGGTAAACACACGACACGTGATGGATACACAGATTGATGGACATATTCATATTCAGACGCACACGCATAAGCATAACTCTACTTAATGTGACTCAAACACACACACAGACAGATGTATGCACACACGCACTCATAAACACACAGTCATCCGTCTTCTCTCCATCCTGGCCTATTAGAAGGTCTGGCCTTTGATCTCTGCCTCTCGATTCACTGGGTCTTTTCTGACAACTCGTAAGAAATACAAAGGGATGGGGGGGGATCAAAGTCAAGAGGCAGGGTAAAGGTCGATATATGTGTGTCTGTGCATGCTTGTGTGTGTAAAATTGCATGTGCGCTTGGGGACAGTGACTTCAAAAACCGGACGCCGTGCTGTGCAGCCATTACGTTCAAAGGGAGGCGTCCTGCTCAAAGGGCTTTGTTTTTCTCTTGTTTATGAAGTTCTTGCTGTTGGGTTTTATTAGAAAAGATGCATTAGGAGCTGTTTGTAGTTTTTATGTCCTGGATGCGATCCTGGTTTTGATGGAGATGAAGTGAATGTTAATCGGACATTGGAAACACGTGATGTAAGTTTTCTTTCTCTGACATGACAATTATTGCGTACAGTACAGCAAGATCCAGATCCCGGTCATTACCCAGCTCGCAGGATGGAGGTCAGACAAGAAACAATTGATCAAATAATGTAATTGACAATAGAGACCTAAAAGAAATGTGTGTAATGTGTACTTTAAATATAAATAAAGGAAAATGGAAAAGGTGCAACAACCAAATGTATCCGTAACAATATGTACATTTGTCATTGATTATAAGAAACTAATGCCAGAAATAAAGAACTTTGATAATCTATTCATCTTACAAGGCAATTGTTAATTAGACATGCCCAACATTCCCAACTTGTAGCTTCTAAGTTAGGGCCGAGTTTGTAGATGACGTTTTGGGCTTCATGTAGGATGGGCATTGTTCACCGATATCTTAGAAAACGATAATATTTGTTTGATTAATCAATGATGAATGTAAGGTTATAAACCCAGGTGTGGGTGTCTATGGACAATGTATGCGCATAAGACTTTTCACATGCTTTCTGCTTCTTCCTCCAGGCTCCTTTCCAGTGCAGCGGGAACTGACCGAGGAGGAGAGGCAGCAGATCCTGCACTCCTCCGAGTTTCAGAGTTTCTTCGACGGCAGCATCCGGGTGATGGAGCGAGCTCTGGCCGAAGAGAGCGACCTCTTCTTTGACTACAGCGGCCGGGACCTGGAGGACAAAGAGGGGTGAGCAGAGAGAGGGCGAGAGAGGAGCAGGAGGAGTGAGAGAGGCAGGAGTCTGTGTTTGGATATCAGATCACTTGTGAGTGTTTACTTGCGCGCCTCAAACGGAGAAATGTGCGAACACTGCCTCATGCCATCCATGTCCATCGAAGGGCCGGGGAGCGTCTTTTCAAAACACACGTCTTCCTGCCGATGTCACACTCTGGGGGTTAAAAACTCCGGTGGACCGGCACAAGAACATTGTCTTGCCATCTGAAGAGTCGCCTCCAAATAGAGGTTAATCAAAGTGTTTGTCGGAGTTATAAGAGTCGTAAGTGCAACGCTGATTTAGAACGCTGCTCTGCCATTACAGAAGAATGCAGCTCACTTTGGCTTCGACCACTGCAGCCACCGAGGAGCATCGAGCTTGTGGTCAGATGGGGGTTATGTCTAAAACCGGCCATGGCCCAGTGCTTACCATCACTCCTCTGCTTTTTTCCACGGACATGCCATTTATGAAATTGTAACAACATAACCTACATTTTATAACGTTGTTTTGACCACTGCTGTAGACAAATAATAAGAATTCACACTCATTAGCATACATCATCTTTTGTAATAACCACTCGAATAAGAATGTACTTCTAATTGAAGGTCTGGTAACTGAGTTGACTTTGGACACACAGATAAAACTTCCATGACACTACTTTTCTGAGATGGCGGAACAATCTGGATCTCGTTGACCACATGCAACATGTCGGCTGAGACTGAGACCGCCGGTCAGACGGCCATCTCACAGGATTCTTCTGATGTCAATTAAACATGCTGAGCTGTTCGGGGCTGACGAGAGCTGATACATTCCATTAAACTTGAGGCTTCGTGAACGGCCCACTGGCGACTCGGTGTGTCAGGACACTTTACATTAGATGACATTTTATTTCAATCACTTAGCTTCAATCAGAAAAACTTTACGTCAGACACAAACACATCCTTTTCTTGTTTGTTTCGTCTATACTGTACTTTGAACTACATTTGACTAAAGTTATGTATTTTCAATCAAATTGTATTTCTTATATATGTCATGATACATGCATAAATCCCACTTTTAGCGATCAGAGTAGGAGGAATGCAGCTCTGTCAGAGAATCAGCAAATCGTGTCTGTGAGCATTAAATACAATAAGAAATGCTGCACTTCATCTGTACTTTCTGTGGCTTGTACACTTGGTGAATATCCAGATAGGAGCTCCTTAACAGTGATCACAAAGACCCCTTCAGACAGAAGGATATTATATTACATTGGCAGGTTATCTCACGTTATTTGACTGTCTTGATTCCAGAGAGTCGGGGAGCGGCTCCAGTCTGTCCTTAAGTAGACTCTTCTACGACGAACACTGGTCGAAACATCGCGTGGTCACCTGTCTGGACTGGTCCCTCCAGGTGAGGCCAGCTGTCACTTTGAACTCAAACAATGCTTAAAGAGCATTGTCTTACATTGCCCAAAACTACATGTTCCCAAATTTGAAATATTGGCACCAATTATGCAGATGTTAAGCATCACTATTAAAAGATCTACTTTGATTTCTCTCTCTCTCTCTCTCTCTCTCTCCCTCTCTCTCTCTCCCCTCTCAGTATCCTGAGTTGCTCGTCGCCTCCTATAACAACAATGAAGATGCTCCTCATGAACCGGACGGTGTTGCTCTAGTGTGGAACATGAAATTTAAGAAGGCCACACCAGAATACATCTTTCACTGTCAGGTACTTAAACGTATCAAACCTCTCACATATTTTCACAACTATAGGATGTGTCCTCTTTGTGTTTGTTCCTCTTTGTGGGTGATTCTGTGCAAGCATCTGCCACTGAGATACTTGCTGAACAAAATCTAACAAAACATCTTCCATTTTCCTCTCAGTTTTGCATCTCCAGTATTCGACGTTGAAAAGCACCATTATTCTCCTCTACTTTTCATACCTTGCATAGCAACCCAACAGGCGGTCCATCGGGTAATCGCGGTCCTCTTTGCCACTCTATAATGACAGCACCTCTTGTGGCTGGAAAAAAAAGAGTGAAGGAAAGGGAAATGAGAAGTGGCGTTCATTTGACCCTCCGGATTGGATTAAAGCTGAAAGCTGCCGGTGGAGGCAGGAATAATGGGAGGAACTTGGTGGGAACGCAGCTCATTGATGGGTGAGCTGCTAATAGGAAGTGACACTTATAAAACGGTAGGGAAGAGAGGAGGGATGGAAGGATTGGGTGTGAGGGCTTCACGGCTCCCGCGAGACAGGCGAGGCCACATAGAGACGTCTCTGTAGTAAAACGATGTGGCCGACCACTTCCTAATCCTACGCTGCCACATGTGTGTGTTAGCCCACCCACACTGGCGCTGCGTCTAATTTCAGCCGCGCCGTGTTTTCGATAATGACACGTCTTCCTCAAACACGTCACCGTGAATGTATAAATACACCTGTACTCGTTGTCAAAGGCATTCGCCTCACTGCACGCGTACTCTCACATTTATAAGTTTCATTCAAACAACGGGAATAGATTTTCTCTCCACATCTCCCTGCAGCGTGCGGATATTTCAATATGGAGCTTGCCATACAAGTCCAGCGCCACAATGGATTTTTAAAGCTCTCTGTTCTTTCACGGCACCGTCATTCACGCCGCTGCTGAAATCCACGCCGTCTTTTCGGTAGTTTCCATGCAGTTCTCTGACGAAACGTGTACAGTACATCTGACGTTGTTAACAACGGGGTCTCTGAGCATGCTGATCTGTGAATCAGGAGTGTGTAATATTAGCCGTTTGGGAACAAGGATATTTGTGTTAGCAGCTGATAAAATACTCAGTTCATCAAAGGGGGCCAATCAGCTGCTAATGCGCACAACAGAGGGGAACCGGGCTCAAGTGGAAATGTGATCAGGAATACAATGGCGCCTGTTTTGCATTGAACAACATACATAGCAATCTGTAGCATAACAAAGCCTTGTATTTGTTGTGTTGTGTAACTCTTACAACCCTCTTCTTCAAACACAGTGGATCTGCATTAGATGAAGTGATATCAAATGGAGAGAAGACAGATGAAAATTGAGAGAGAACAGAAACTCCCAAGTGCCCCACTTTCCTACCGCCCCCATGTTATTCAGTGAGCTAGCTTGGCCTGGGGCTGTGCCACGGTCTCTTTATGAGGGGAGAAAGAGAAGTGAGTGACAGAAAAACAGAGAAAGAATGATAGAGTGGGTAGCAACTGAACAGGGACTTATAAACCATTTAAACCGGGGAGATGAAATAGAAAGAAAGAAGTCCTTTTGAATGGGCCGTGACTTCCCCTGAACACTCTTGCATTTGGACGAAAGGCGTACAGGAGTGGTTAGGCGAGAGGAAAGAGGAGTAGACATTTTTTGTTCTTGCTGTTTGGTTCTTTGCGAACAGAGTCGCGACTCCCTAGTTAGCTGCGGATCAGATGGCTCTTAATGTGCGAGCATGTTCGGCCGATTAACTCCCCAAAACCACAGCGCTAGGAGCCCCCCCCCCTCTCTCTTTCTCCACTTTCTCCTATTTTTCCTTTCACCTTCCACCTCCCCATCCTCAGCTGAAGGAACAGAGAGGCCAACTGTTCACAGGCTCTCTGTCTGCGCTGGTTGCAACTTTCCATCTGGTGGATGTGGACGGGAGATGACTATTTGTGTGTATGCACGTGTTATTGTGAGGATCGGACACACGGGTAAAGGCGCGTGTGTGTGCGTGTGTGTGTGGAGTATACAAAAGAATGACAGTGCCGGGTCGGTATTGGAGGGTTGGGGTTTTGTGGTTGAGGTCTGGTGCAGCAGGGTCTTTATTGTATACGGTTATGGTTTATAGAAGGCTTCACGTTTCAGGGTTTTGGTGAAGTCAAGCTTCTACATTTCTTGCCTGGCTGTGTGCAGTTTGGTCAATAGTCTAAGCAATGCAAAAGAAAAACAAATGTGATCAAGAAAATATAACCGCTTATTCGGACTTTGGTAATCTCAGTTATTTCCTGTGCAGTTTTATTTGTTGTTGGATTTTCTTTAGTTGGATTTTTTATTATTTTTTTGCAGTGGATACTAAACAATAAGTATTTCTTAATCAGCTGGTTCTTAAAACTTTGTAATAGCATTGTTTGCATTTATTGCTTTGGCTTCAAGACATTAAACTTTGGTGTCTGTTTAATTTTGGGAGGTAAGACAAATACTGTTCCCTTATGGAATAAACAAATCTGAAAGTTATGCATTTAATGTTATATTTCTTTCTCTTCTTTCTGCTTTTGCTAACCCCCCCTCCCCCTGAAGCTCTTTTAAGTATTAAGTATTAAGTGTAGGGTAAATAACCTCACACTTCTTAATTACAGCCATTCGAGTGTAAAGTTGATAATGACTTTTTATTTCTTTGGCTCTCGGGATGAAAAGTTAAATATTAAAAGCATAAAAAAAGGTTTAGAGAATCTATTTTCACTAGTAATAAGTGATATTTAGCTTCATTTAACAAAAATCAGGTCAAACGGGTGTTATGTAAGTATATTTAGGTAAATATATATATGAAGTATTATAGGTATATATACATATAATGTATGTATATATAAGGTGTTCTAGGTATATGCATATATATATGATATATATATATATATATATATATATATAAAAATATATATATATAATACAGGTATATTTGGTTATTTATATATTTATTATTCTTTGTGATGTTAAATTAAAGTATATCGTGTTCCTCTAACTCCTCTAATTTTAGACCGTTTATAAACTATACCTGAATGAAACCGTATTACAGTACACAAGGGGGCTTCTCTCCAATCCCCAGTTTCCTGACTCCGCTTTAGGAGCCATTGATCTGTAATCCAGAGGAGGAAGTGTGTGATCCATCAGCGTGACGGTGGGGTTTGTACTTTAGGAACGGGGCTGCCGTTGCTGTGGATCCTGGTCCCAGTTGAGCGTGTCTCCCCTCATCACGGCCATCTCAGCAGTTGGACCCATCATCGCCCCATCTCAGTTGGGTCCAAGCTTGTAACTTCACACCAGCCTCTCAAGTGGGCAAAGTCACACCACATTAAAGGGCCCGTTTGACTTAAAACCTCTGCCGAGCCCCCCGAACCACACGCCTCCTTGTCACAACCCCCACCGCTACTGTCACATCCCATTGGACTCAGTCCTATTTTTATTAATATCTCGCTGCCTTGCGTCAGTCCCTAGGGCTTTAACACCTCCAGAAAGGTTGAGTAAGAGGAGCAGAGCAGGAGGAGAGTGGGAGGGAAGGCGAGGCCAGAGAACTTTAGAGAGAGCGAGAACAGTCCAACAATATTATTCACAGATCTGTTCTAAGTGGGAACCCATGGGATATTAAACTGGAGGATGAAGCTGCATTGTGTTCAGAAAGCCTCGTAAATGCCCTCTGAACACATGAACACATGGCTCAGACTGTGGGACTGACGATTGGATTTGCAGCACACTACACAGATGTAGCTTCTACTGACTATCATCTAGTGTTGCATTTTGCACGGGAAAAAAATATATTTTGTACAAATCTGTCTATGCTGATCAGAGGTGTTCTTTATTGGTATCATGGGAAGACATTTAAATCATTTTAAAAGAAGAACTAGAAACTCCAAATGTAGCTATTCATTCTGCAGGGAACATTTTCATTTAATTTTGCCACTGTTCTTTCATTTTTACGGATCCATTCAGCAGCGAAACTGCTCACCGAAATCCTCATAACGCCTCCTCTGAAGCTCAATAATTAATCGTGTTGGTTAAATTCCAGTGCAGTGTAAGGACAGCACGTTTTGCTCATTTTCAGGGCTATTTCATGCGCTGGACTATTTCTTCCAGGCTGCTTCTGGCCAAAGCGCACATGCTTTCTGAACCCAGGAATTAAAATAAGTTTCATTCCAGTATCAGCGCAGAATCTTTGGTCTCGTTTTGACACTAATATCGAGAAGTTTGGTGCGTGTGGTAGTATTGCGATTGATATAAATGTGTTTGGAACCCCGACATGAGGAAGAACTCAATATCAGAATAGATCACTGTATGGATGAGCCGCAAACCAGCAACAGTGAAACAGTGATCCAAGCAAACAAGCAAGATGTGGAAAATGAAGGGACTGGAGCTCTCCGAGGCAGAGAAAGGCCTGCTTGTCTTCCCGGAGCCTCCTCCTCATGCGTTCGCTCCCTCAAACCCTCAGTCTATGCCGGCTGAAATTGAGACTCGACATGGTATTTCTCTCTTTTTGCCAGAAACCGCAGAGTGACAAAATCCGTGGGGTGTCATAAACGAGTGAAGCCAGGGGGAGAAAGAGAGGAGAAAGGTGGTTGAGAGGGGGGGGGGGGAGTTGAGAAGCGGGACGCGAGGGAAGACAGTCGGATCCATCTGGTCCTGATAAGGCGGAGTGGAAAACAGATGAGTGTGGTGAGCGGGGGGGGGGGGGGGGGGGGGGCATAGAGCTACTTGAGAGGATATACTGTCTGGCATGCACTGTCGTCCCCCCCATCTCCCTCTTTCTTCTCCCCATTGCACTATTGCTCCATTTCTGCCTTCCCAAGCCGACTTAAGCAACAGTTTGTTGCCCGAGGAAAGAACGAAAGAGAGGAGGAAGCAACAAAGAAGGGAGTGTTCGCCTCTCTCCAGCTTTCTTTCTCTTTCTGTCATTCCTTCGAACCACCCTAATCCCTCGCTGGGTGCCATCTTTCATCAGTGCCTACCATGTGTGTATTATCCTCTACAGAACACTTCCCATCAATATAATGAGGGCTGCCAGAAGCACTTAGCCATGCGAGCCTATGGGAGATGTGGTAGATGATACGTGTGTGTTTGACTTTCTCTCTCTCGCGCACACACACACACGCAAACACGCAAACACACAGCAGCCCGTGCCCGGGGAAAGAAATGAAATCCACCGCTCTGACTGCAAGAGCGTCTCCCTGTAAAACTTGCACAATCTTTCTCAGGCCTGATACACCGAAGTGACTCTCTCCCCTGCTCTTTCTTCCGGGAGCTGTCACTCCCCCCCCCTCCGTCTGTGCTGGCAGGAGACGACTTGGCAGGTGTCTGACCCGCGCCGCATGTCAGATAGGACCGTCCACAGAGCCACTCTGCGTTCTGGAAATGAAACGTCAGGCTCGGTATCGAGTCAGCCCTGATATGCGGGAGCATTGTTGACACGGGAGTTGTTGAGGTGTTATTTAGGCAGATGTGTGACTGATATGTCCAAACCTATCAATCTGAAATAAAGAGGAGCCGCAGGGGATGGAGGGAGCGTGGCGGTGTTTCAATTTAAAAGGAAAAGTTTGAGATTTCAGGAAAACATATTCAAGAGTTAGATGAGAAGATTGATTCCACTCATTCAGCGACAGGCTTGTTAGGTTTCTCACACAGATTGGAAACAGGAGCACAGCTTGCACGGCCGTTACCAAGGTAACAGCACCTCTGAAGCTCACTAATTGGCGTATAACTCATTTGTTTGATATGTACAAAAAACAAGAACCGGCCTTCTTTTGGAAGGTTGTGTAGCGGACCAGGTACTTTCTGGAGTTGGTCCTGGCCAATCGTCCAGGCAAGTTTATTTCTCCGGTTTTCAGTTGTTGTATTGCGTTGTGTTTGTGTTTGTGTTGGCTGCGGCTTCATACAGCGCGCTGCAGGTGTGACGCATCTTTGAAGGCCAACCTGTAAATTAGCAATACACTGGTTCCCTCGACAAAAAGCCGATGGGATTTTTCCACTTACACCCGACAGTGTTTTATGTCTCATAACAAAACATGAACATCTCTTAAACTTGTGTTAACCACAAGTCATTTTACGGGTTTCTGGACCCCTTCCATCACCACCCTAGGCATCGCTCGGGCCTGATAGTTTCTCATTTATCTTTCAGGTAGAAAGTATTTCTCAAAATTTCTATATTTTTCTTTAATTAAGAATATTAGCTTCTTAGTCATGTTTACACTGCGATCAATGCAAAATTATTGTAGTCATTGAGGTGAGTGAGAGGGGGAATCATATATTTGGTCGTCGGTTCATAGAAAGTTAACAGAGAGCCAGAAATCCAACCAAAACATAAGCCATCACTCCATAATTCAGCTTTAAACTCAGTCATTAATTTCCTATATGACATTTAAATTGAGAATCCCCTTTAGTGTCAACCAATTCCCTTTGAGCTTGAATCATAAACTTCCTTATAGCGCGGGACAAATTGATCTTATTTCATACCGGACGTTTAAAAGGCATAGAACTCCAAAACATATGAGCTGATGTGACATTTTGATTAGAAGCATTTAGGGAGAATGGCTTTTATGTTAAGTCCGAGCTCGCTGCTGGCAGGCGCCTCAAAGAACACGAGCGGGACAAAGCCGGGATCATTTTCAGAAGCTCTTTCACTAAGCTTGACAGTACAGGAGGAGAATGATGGCATAACGTGTGGTTTCTTGAGGAGTGGATTCAGAGTTTAGTCAGGATTTCTCCTCTTAAGATGGGGACACTGATAGGGCTTAAGAGTTAAACTAGCATGTGGAGCGAATAGAGACGGCTCTTGATTTGATTTGGCTTCTCTTTGTCATTACTCATGTGGGGTTGGGATGTTTATGTAGCTTGATAAAGAGAGCAGGGATGTTTCCTATTTGTGTCCGTGTGCTTGAGATGTTGTTTGTTTATTTTTGATGGTGTTAATAGTAAATAGGGTCGTATTCATTTTTGTTCTGCAAAGATCAAAGAGAGGATGGTCTCAGTACAAAATAGACTATGACAGGATTTTTTTAACTTAAAATCAGAAAGGGCTCTTTCAGAGCCGTCCCATGCTTTATATGTGTGTATGTATAAAGATAAGCTTTAACAGAGTAAGGGATGATGGAGGAAAAATACACTAATTTAGCTTAGCTTAGCATAAATACTGACCTCAGACAGCAGCCTGTCGTCCAACATTTATATATATTTATTTAGTTATATATAATAGAAAGCTCTCGTCTGGCCTGAAGTAATTTTACTGTGAAAATCTTCTTGCAGTACTTTCTTTAACTTTTGGTGTCCATCCACACTTTATGCCAGGTTAAGAATATGTGTAATTAATTATCCAAAGAAAAGGGTACAATTTACATTACTCTTTTTATGTTCTTTAGATAGTTATTTACGTTTTAGACATTATTTTAATGTTATTGTTGGTGCTTTTACTGCACATATTACATATAGAATAAATAAATCAAAAATATATAGATTAAAAAATCTAAAACAATCACATGTAAATAATACCTGATGGATATCAAATATTGTGTGTTAAAGGTACAAATTAGCCAAACTTCCAGATCCCTGTTTACATGACCGTGTGTAAACTTTAGAGAATGCCAAAGTTCAGTTTATTTTGAGTCCCGACATCTGAAGCGACTCCCGAGCCAGATTTTTGGCTTTCTCAGAAGAAAGCCGAAAAAAGTGTGCAGTGTTTTCGTTTTCTCTCTGATTTGTTTTCCAGCCTCCTTTCAAAACAAACTGGGGTTTGGAGTTGGCCGCTCCGCACATGGTGTGGTGGCAGGGACAGAGAGGCGGGGGAGCGGGGGGGGGACATTTTTCTTATTTTAGAAAAATAAGACGAATGTAAAGCTTTTTCCAAACATGAACTGCAACTTTTTTAGATTTGCTCCCTATCTCGTGACCACTGGTCCCCAACACGGCCCTGATGAACCCGTTGAATATTGGCACATTAGTGCCTTGTGCCTCAAGCGTGTACGTGATCTAAAAACAGATTTTAAATTAATTCGCAACGCTACTAGTTTAATGCTCTACTGGTGTTATCCTACCGGTAAATTAGAATGACGCAGCTTCACTAGATGGATAGATGGATGAATGGATGGAGGGAGGGTTGAACTTGACAATGCATAACAGCACTTTACCCTCCTGGAGCAATACAATGCCGAAACATTTTCTCATAACTCTGCAGCACGGATGCTTCAGTGGTTCTGGGTGAGGGAAGCCCATATAGGACGACCAGTGAAGAGGAACCGAGACTCAATAAACACGCCATTGGGGAGGGAGGGAGTTCAAGGGTGCGCTTGTCATGATGGCGGCTACAGTGAGCGCTCTAGTGGCTGCTGGGGTTTTGATGCTGTAATTTGAAACGGCTGGGGGAAGAGGACTACAATTCCCCTCTTTGTCTGGTCTCCGCCCCAGCGTCACCCCTCTCTCCTCTCCTCAGTGGACCCTCACCATGGCCAAACTCATCGTCTCCCCCTCCGTCTATCTCCCGATGTCTGCCACCCATCACGATGCCTTGATCACTCGTTCTCACTCATGCTCCGTCTCTCGTTACCGCTTTTCGCTTCATATCTTTCTTTGTTTTAGCTGTTTTCTCGCTGTCTGCCGTGTTATCTACACATTTCATCTGACGGAACTATTACTATCCTCACCGTTCCTTGCAATGTCAGTTGATGAGTTAAATAAAACACCAGAATATTATGCAGTGACTCTGTGATCTCATCCTCTCCCCTCCTCTTTCCTCAGTCTCCCGTAGTATCGGTGGGCTTCGCCAGGTTTCATCCCAACCTGGTTGTTGGGGGGACTTACTCGGGACAAATTGTGCTATGGGACAACCGCAGTCACCGTCGGACCCCCGTCCAGAGGACTCCTCTGTCTGCTGCTGCTCACACTGTAAGACATCCAGTCTGTGAATCAAAACTCTGGTAGAGGGAAGCACAGCTCGGCTTTGAGTACGGTTTTGACACATTTACAAACAAAAAACAAACACAAATTAGATCACATTACTGCCGATTTACATTTTACATGATAACACTGCTTTGACACTGATTATTCTCACAATAGAAACACACACACACACACACACTTACACAAACACACACACACACACACACACAATTTGAGACAAAACTAAAAGTGCAGCACAGTTTAGACTCTCGTGAAGTCAGTGACCCCCGACAAATTACTGACCAGTATACACTAGCAATATCTTAAGACCCAAGGCCGTTTATAATCACGGCTAAAGAACACATGTAGACACACTCACACACTCACACTCACACACACACACACACACTGCTGCACATCGCCCATACTGTAGGTTTCAACTCCAAAATGTGAAGCCTCCGCTCTCCCACCAGCTAACATGATGCTGATTGCTGAATGGATTCTTTGTGCTGCCCAGTTCACAAATCAATTACTGCCCAGTAATGACATAATGGTTTCACACACTTCTGTGGTAAGGAACCACTGCACACTGGCATGTGAGCATGCTTCAAGCATGTTTTAAGGTAAAAATGACATTATCATTTTAGGGACACGGTTAAAAATCTAATTTCATTAATATTACTATATCAAATTATTGTAATATGTTTATCTTTTTTTCTTATTTACATAATGATCCATATATTTATTATATTAAATGAACAACATTTTGAAATATTTAATGTCTCTTATCAATGAGATGAATGAGAATGTATGGTGTAATCATAACATGAGGCAGAATAAGCATTTTTACAGGAGACTGAAAGCCAGAGGCATTACCTGTTCTTGCAAATATGCATCACCACCCATCTCATTGATGGCTCATGTGTGTCTTTATCTGTGTGTGTACATGTGTGTGTTTCTCTGTGCGTGTGTGTGTGTGCGTGCAGCACCCAGTGTACTGCGTGAACGTGGTCGGCACACAGAATGCCAACAACCTGATCACTGTGTCGACAGACGGCAGGATGTGCTCCTGGAGCCTGGACATGCTGTCCCAGCCTCAGGTACACAACACAATGACATCATTTTAGTTTTAATCCACATGTGTTGTTTTTATAATTGTTGATGAATGTGTATTTACATGTCTGTGTCTTTGAATGCATATAGGCTCACATTAGTTTGTTCTCCTGTGTGTGTGTGTGTGTGTGTGTGTGTGTGTGTGTGTGTGTGTGTGTGTGTGTGTGTGTGTGTGTGTGTGTGTGTGTGTGTGTGTGTGTGTGTGTTTGTGTGCTGTAGGAGACCATGGAACTGGTGTACAATAAATCCAAACCTGTGGCGGTGACAGGCATGGCTTTTCCCACTGGAGACGTGAACAACTATGTGGTTGGGAGTGAGGAGGGCACTGTGTACACTGCATCCAGACACGGCAGGTTGGTGGACACACACACACACACACACACACACACACACACACACACAAACATAGAGATAACATTCTTTGCTGGATCACTCAAGTGTGTTTGGACTGTCGTCATGTTTTAGCTTCGATAATCGAGTATTACAACATCACAATTACCAAAATAATTAAGCAGAATATAGAAATTTAGAAAGTAAATGAAGCAAATGAGATGTAATATTAGAACGATTTTCCCATCAATGTAAGAATAGTTTTATTTGACCACCAAATCACTGCAGAGCTGAGTGGTTAAGAAGGTCTCATCTTTGGCTTCACTCCGCAGCAAGGCGGGTATCTGTGAGATGTTCGAGGGCCACCAGGGGCCGGTGACGGGCGTCAGCTGCCACGGCGCAGTGGGCACTGTCGACTTCTCCCACCTCTTCATCACATCCTCCTTCGACTGGACCGTCAAACTCTGGAGCACCAAGGTGTGTGCAAGAGAGGAAAGGAGAGGAGGGGTGTGTGGGAGGTTGATTATGGACTTGTGGATAGAAAATATGTGTTGAAGAGATTTCAGAGCGAGAATGAACTTGTGAGTGAGAAGAAAAA